>OX941088.1:21051626-22297876 GCA_954870635.1 Arctium minus
ATAGATCCAAGCATCCAAGCACCCTACTGGTCTGTTTTTGATAAACCACAACCCCGATCCTGTGCGTGAAGCCTCCCGCTCTACGGTGTCTCGTATATGAGTACATAAGACCTTGTTCTAGAGCACCTTGGTATACCTTGAGCAACAGAGAAACAGCATCCCAATGACAGTATGGAGGACAGAGTCAGACACAGAGTAACACACTAAGCAGTCAATTGCTGGGCAAATGACACAGTGGTTGTCAGGGCTTCCCAACAAACCTCTCATATTAACTCTCGAATCTCAAGTACTAGGTACTAATTTTGCTGCTAGCAACCATTAGTGCGTCAACTGATTTATGTTCGAAATTCCTAGAATCCCGCACTAAGATCTTAAATCCAGATCATACTTAGTTTAGCAAATACTATTCCATCTAGAGACAGAAAAACCTTCTTTAAAAACAAAGACCATAGGTGAATACATACACCCAATCAACAAATCAAAAGGTAACTTACACATCAAGACGGTGTAAGATTACCAAATGTGTGGAAACACGGTCCAATAGTACAGTACCATATCATAGTATCATCTCATATCAGCATGCCAAGGATCGCCTTAGGATGAACATAGAGCCTTACACCTTATCATGAACCAAGAGCCCAGCTCGACCCTTGTAGGTTTTTTTGGTAAGGATGTATCACTAGGACCCCATCTTAGAAGTCGGAGAATGTGATTTGACTGTTTAGAGCAATGGACCAAATTGCCACCTATAGTGGTAATGGCTGAAAGTGACTTTCATAGTCTTGCCTGACAAAACAAGTGGTGTTTATCCTTGAGCAAATCTGTATAGGCAACAGTAACGGACACATAGAAAGCAAATCTAGACCATGAGTCATCAATGGTGCTTCTACAACAGAGTCCCAATGTGGGACCCTTCACTTCCTTCTGATCTAAGCCCGATTGAATAATCATTACATAGTTCCATGATCGATTAATACGCCTCAGAGGGTGGCATCTACCCTTTTTTACTATGGTACAGTACACTTGAAGTCTACATTGATCTAATGTGATAAGGAAGTGTTTATTTCAAGAATGATAATCATCAATTTGAAAACAGCATGAGCAAATGTGTACTGTGTAGGAGTTCCCATTACCAGATTATTGCAAAACATAATTGTCCAAATCTATTAGGGATTTTGACTTTCTCCAAGCCTTTTAGAGAGCAGGCATGCTCTCCTAGAATTTTGTACGTTTCTTCCATTTGCTTGCAGTTGTTATCATTTCATTTCCTCGTCAGCACTACTTAACAGCAATTGATATATCAAAACCATGAAATTTTTTGCATGATGTTATATGGGTGTGGATCATGACTGTTATCACTTATTGCACAACTATATATGTGGGATGGCAAATTCAAAGTTTGTATGTATAGCTCTTTAGAGATTATCCTGCCAACCACTTGCTTGCAGTTGTAATCATTTCATTTCCTCGTCAGCACTACTTAACAGCAATTGATATATCAAAACCATGAAATTTTTTGCATGATGTTATATGGGTGTGGATCATGACTGTTATCACTTAATGCACAACTATATATGTGGGATGGCAAATTCAAAGTTTGTATGTATAGCTCTTTAGAGATTATCCTGCCAACCACTTAGCCTCTACGAGAATCTAGTGTATTGAGAAAAAAAAAATGATTCAATGGACCTTTCTCAGTGTACTAGATATTACCTTATGGAAAGTATTAGGGTCTTGGAGCAACCATAGAAGACAATCAATAGCCATATATTGCCAGTCATCCGATGAGCGTGCAATATTACATAACGCCTCGATTACACCAGGGCAGCTGCTAACAGGTCCTCTTCCAAACTTATGATGACAGATTGTTCTTAATAAGCCAATACCCGCTGGTGAATTTTCATTGACGAGTCCACCCCACATACCAGGAAGTTTTACAAGAAATTCTGGTTTGCATATTGTAGAAAGAAACTCAGGCTTAAAGGCAAAACAATTTATAAGTTGAAGAGACCAGCACTGTAATTGACTAGCCCATTCCTCAGCTTTCCTCGATTCCATCTCTACACCACCCATACCACGTGTAAGAAGATCACAATGATAACTAAGTCTTCTGTCAGTGTTCTGATAAAAGTGAGAGTAGACAATCTCAAGGGAACTCATTGCTAATTGGATACAGAGCTCAAGGATCTCTCCGTGACTTGCTACAGCAGGGAAAGTGCTTGCATATGTAGCCAAGTGCCCTAGAGCTCGTACAGCAACTCTCTGTTCAACCCAAGTCAACCTACCCCTTAGAAGTTCAACCAAAGGTGGGATTACCCCAGCATTGATGGCAGTTTCAGCAAAATCTTCCATGTTCATGGTGTAGGATCCAATTATATGTGCAGCATAATAAGGGATGTAGATATTCTGATCATGAGACAGCCAGCGGCGATTCTTCAAGCCCTTCCATATGAGTGCTGCCATGCATTCAAATATACCCAACTCAATGAACTCCGGATCATTAGGGTGTGCCATAGCCGTATTCCAAAGGCCACTTATAGGGAGAACTTGACCATCATCATCTTGTGATGGAAGCTCTCGGAAAAATTTCATGATGCTAGCTCTCCGCTTGTTTGGGTTCCCTTCTTTCATGACACAAAAGAAACATCCAGGGTATGGGCAGTCCGGGATCAGTTTGTCCATGCTCATAGAGTTGAGTACTCAGAATTCTAAAACCATGAAGTCAATTGCTCATAAACTTTCCAATGTACACTGCATTAAGAAGAGGTCAGGGAATACTGATTAGCAGATTTTTGATAACTTAATTAAGCAAGGCAGCAAATTAAGCAAAGAGGCAATAAAAGAGAGTGCTCAAGTGTTAGACACACTAACAATCTTATAGTGAACGCCCAGACAAAAGCACTGGTATGACTGGACAGACGCAAGATTATACATCAATACATAATAAACAAGCAGTGGGGGTAGTGACAATACTTGTTGAATTTCCTCATCATTCTTGATAGTACTCTTTACTGAGCTTGAAACTAATTCCAACCGAAGAACGAAAACACAAACAACCGTACACCACAAACAATATGATGTCCCAAGTACTGCACAGTGACAAATTTGATGCTTTCGCTAGTCCTTCTAAGAAGCACCACGTACAGTTGGTCCTTTAAAAATAGTGGTATCATGAACAAAACAAATTTCAACATTACTTATGGTGTTCATGCACATGGGATCACACCAAAAACGTTATGGAGCTAAAATAGAATTAGAGTAGAAGAAAAAATAGTGAGGTCTGGCTTCTAGATGCATTGGGCCTAACTGGAGGTTGTCATACTAACGAATAGATGGATCTCATTAGGTATGTATAATCATGTAAGATTGGTGCTTAGTACTATTTCAAGCAGCACCAAGAATACGTTTAGACAGGAGCAGACCCATAAGGAGCTTATGTATTCAGAATAGGCATCATGTGGGATACCTCAAATACAATTTTAACACACACAGATATTGGGGCAGCATGGTTCTGGTAACCACATCCCAAGTAGCTGTGGATTTTGATTGATACGATATCATTACAATTAAAAGTCTCCTCTATCAAACCCAGGATACATCTTCTCCACCATGGATCTCTCTACTTATGATTGGCGATGCCTAAAGAGCTCATTTATTCGTAGATATAATCATATGAGCCCATCAAAAATTTATACCTAGAACACATCTTCTCTGTCATGGTTATCGATACAAAGGAAATGACTCTTATGATTTATCAAGACTTCATAATCAAATCAAAGAGCCATATCAGTCCAATCACTTCCACATGTACATATAGGGAATAAACTGAAACCATAACAAATCAGATATATCGAATATAACCAAGCATTAAGCTTTGCAAATGAGAGCAACCTCCCAATCCAGCACAACAAAACACATGTGAACAGTTTTAGATCTGGATAACAAGCAAACTACGTTGAAAAGTTCAAAAGAAAAATAATTTTAGGAAACGGCAAAATTTAAGTAAATTTCCCCAATCCATGTCTAAATAAAAGTATGCAATAACAAGATAAAACGTTTCAAATCTGAATGACAAGAAACATTCTTACCCCTAAACAATATTCCTGAATCAACTAAAGGAATCCTCAACAACAATCGAACAGGCTTTAACTCCTATCAAAAGCTAACCTACTGCAAATAAAAACTAAAATCTTGTAAAGTATGCCTTCCATGCTAAACGAAAAGTGAGGTAATTCAACAAATTTCCATTGCAAATGCAATTACTGAGTGCGGGATGTTAGTATGTTACCAAGAAATGCAAAAGAAAATAGAAAAGCATAAGAAGTGACATCAGCATAGTAATAGCAGTACCATGACTAAGTTCACCGCCTCGCCTGAGTTTCACTCGGCTGCACAATTGACGGAGGTCACTAGTCGCCGATCACGGAGGGGCAAGAACGACTGATTCACTGAGAGTGAGGACCGAGAGAGCAGAGGTGATTTGATTTGGGAAGCGGAATTGCAGACAACCCTGGGGTTTTTACCGATTTGCGAAAGGGCTCTCTCGAAAAGGCAACGAACAAAAAATTTAGGACCAAACAGCACATATTTTTTTTCCCTATTAATAATTTACCATTTTACGTTCGTCTTTTTTTTTTTAAATATTTGAGGGGTGACGTGGAGGTGTGTTGTCACGAATTTAGTGTGTTGTCACGAATTTAAATGTCTAAACGGATTCAACTCGACTCAAACAATCCAACCCATTCGAGTTGATCGGTTTGTGTTTAAATAAAATATAAACAATATTGAAACAATAAAACAAGTAAAAATCAAATATTTAGGTATTACATATAACTTTCCAATAATGTTCTCTTATTAGTTCCATTGTTCGTTATTACTGAGTTGTTTTTGATAATTTATCTATACTACTTTATAAGGCATATTTATCAAAAGTAAGTCTTAAAAGACAACTTGTAAAGCATAAAGTACTACATTTTTAAGCATAAAAGCGTCTTAAACACAACTGAAGTAGCATAAGGTACAAGTTATCTATGCAAACTATTGTCTTTTCCTTCCTTGTCTCCAAACTTGACTTTCCATGTTCCCAAGAAGGGTTCTTCATTTCAAAAAAGGGGGCCCTTCATTATCAAACCGTATCTCCCACTCACTAGATATTTGAATTTCAAATTCTATCACCACCTTCATTTTCAATAAAATCTTCATCGCATTCCCTCTTCGTATCAATTTTACCCGGATTTTTCAGATGTTGTATTTAATTGCAGTCCCTCTTCGTATCAATCTTCACCGGAATTTTCAGATGTTGAATTTCATCGCAATCCTTTATCAGGTTCTTAGTTCAATATTCATATTGATTCACTATCATCTTTTTCCTTAATTTTTACCTTCTTTCAAACAGAATTTTGTTCACAACAATGTATTTTTGTCTTTGATTTAGGTTTTTAAAACCAATCAACATCGAGCTATTGTTTTGAGATAAAAATGTTATCATTTATTTCATTTATTATCTTCTATTTTGATCCTATTTCTTTCTTTTAGGATACCAGAGAATTATATTGCTATTTCCCATTCTTAGTTAAATTTCATGTTTATGATGAGCTCATGTAATTCCTGTTCTAGTTATGTTTGATGGGAGGCTAATGCGTGTAGCTTGTTATGCACCAGAGGCACTTAGAAGCCAGAAGGTCATGTTCTAACCATATTATTGTGATACCAGATGTCAAGCATAGATCTCGTTGATGCTAGAAGGTCATGTTGTAACAATTTTATGTTGTTTTGTACTCTTTTGATTTGTTGGCTTTTGTACTTCATTTTTTGGAATATGCAGATTGAAATCAGTAATAGGAAACCATTTAATGTTCTAAGCATCTTTTGCACTCAAGTATCGAGACAGATGCGAGGAATCTTCTCGATGGCAAATCATTTGTCGCACTTGAAGACTTGAAGCTCTTCAGTCCCAGATTGAGTCACAGATGCATTTTGGCACAACTAAGGTTGCCGAGTATTGGGAAGCTATTCTTAAACGTCTTCACGTCTATAAAGCAAAGCTATTAATTATCATCAATACTTATGGAATTCAGTTTATCCTTTTCATCTGCTAATACATATTTTACTGCATCTATAGGCTTGAATAAAGGAGATTCACATTAAGTTGTTGCGTAACCATTCAGAACGTTTTAAGCCATATGCTACTTACGGGGATATCGAAAGAGACAAAATTGTCTTACCAAAAGTGGAGGAATAATTTGATCATGCTCACAAGGGTATGGACAGTTGTTTTCGAGTAAATAATCTCTTTAGAGCATCTCCGGTTGGATTATCCAAAATTGAGATTTGGGGTTTTTATTATTCTTTTTCTCCAATAGATTTTTCAAAACTTTCTCCAAAATGGAGAAAGTAGTAAAAGTTTTCAAATTTTGAGAACTCCCTAAAGTTGAAATTTAAGGAAGAGACTTTTTTAATAATCTAATTAATATTGAAATATTTAAAATGGAGAAGCCGTTGGAGTAGAATTTAATATTTTGTTTTTGGAGATTTTAACTTTTGATGATTCTCCATTCCGAAGAAATTTTTGAAAATCTGTTGGAGATGCTCTCAAGATTATTACTTCTCAACTGAAGGAAGTTGGTTGTGATTTTCTTTTGCATATAGATGAAGAAGTTCTGCTCTGTCCAGAACCAGTACCAAATGATGAGCAATCAAGGACGAAAAAGTTGGTTTGTTTACACTAGAACCATTGCACAATGATGAAAACGAAAAAGAAGTCGATTCCGATGAGGATAGGGTCATATTGGTAAATAACACTGACACCCCCATGAAACATATTATTGCTTGAAGGTAGAACTTCATATCAAGCTTGCAGGTTGAAATCACATTGGTTTTTGATGAACAGATGGTCTACTACACAAATCTTGACATTATTATTCGTCACTAAAGGTCTCAATAAAGGTTGATGGTATGTTGGCTTGACAATCATTTCGATCAATAAATAGTCCAAGTCTTCAAATGTGGTTCTTTTGTACATTTGTTTGAGAGCTTGCTTTTACATGGTATGCTTGCAATCCTTATATATTTTCCTAGGCCACTCATGATTTAGCGTAAGTGATGAATCTTTATAATCTTATTCATTCTTCGTAGTTCTACTCTTTAACGAGTGTTAATGACTATTCTAACTTATGGGCCTTTTACCTAACACTTTCACACTTACCGGGTAGGACTCTTGATCCTTACCGTCGCTCTTATCGGGTAATTTCTCAATGTTTGTCATGTTCATCTGTAAGGTAAAGTGACCTGGTAAGCACTTATCATGTAAGTGTTTAGTAAACGGCCCCGTAGATTAACAATTCTTTTTCCACTTATGGAGCTTTTCTTAGATAACTAGCTATTCACTATTATAGAACAATATTTTCATTATTCTAGAGTTTTTAATAAGTACAAGTTTGTTAATTGTAATGTACAAATTTTAAAACATCATTTAAAAAAATCTCTGATAATACCAACTTTCATATAACAACTTTTTTTACAGATATACTTAGTTTCCTACATCATTTTTTTTTTTGTAGACTCGAATACATTAAATAAAAATCCGAATGCAGTTAGTAATCTTTCATAAATCGCAATCGTTATGTTTACTTATATTCTTCAAATTTTATATCCCGCTACTTAGTTAAAGATTGTTGCCGTTATTCTTATTTCAAATAGAAACATGTAGAAGATGGTGAATGTGAAACTGGTGGTATATGTTGGTTGGAGTAACCACTATACCTCTATTATCGACAAGTTTAACATGTTTATGTATCTAATTATTGGAGTCACTATTTACGTTGTAAATATGAACCAATGATCCTTGATTAGCAAAGTAAGTGATAAAATAGGGTAGTGGAGTACCACATCGAAGTGGCAATGTGGCGGTCAATAAGATCCTCTATGGGATCAAATTAGCTTCTTTTGCACCACTGCATTCTTAGGAATCTTTTTCATTCTGATGGAATGATCCATCTCATTTCTACACCATTGTTTTGTACCAAACACAACATCACAACATATCCTCTGTTTGTTAACATATTGCGCAATAAGAAACCTTCAGAATAATAAAGGAGTGCTAACTGGAGAGTCAACAAAAGAATGTCTCCAAGCCTAACATTTGAATATCAAACACAATACTTCTCAATATTAAGATAATTTTACTACTTGTAAAATTTAATGTAGATATTTGTTTTATACAAAAACTAATATATTCATATAATCTTATATGTTAAAAATTAATCAAATTGACTCTCAATTAACCCTAGCACAACACCTCCAACTAACAATAAGCCTTTATGATCAACTCAAGCACGTTGTATATTGTAATTTATGCATATGCTTGAACAACATAAAAACCTCACTATATTTTACGGTGTGATATTTTTTGGTTTCAAACATATGCGGTTGGAAAACATGCTCAAATTGCACATGTGCTTTGCTTTGTAGTTTGGCACTTAAACCGTAACACAACAACCACGGACACCCCTAATTTTTACCCCAAACTTTTTGCATACACTTATTTAAATGTTACACCCCGTCGCATTGTGCGGGTACACAACTAGTACATATTAAAAAGAAATATTAAAATTTTTAGAGAAGTCGATAAAACGTTTATTGGGTTATCGGGTTGGTCGGGTTACTTAGAGTCTAACCCAATATCAACCCAATAGATTCGGGTTGTCCTAATTTTGTATCGATTATATGTCGGGTTAACTCGGGTTGATTTTTTCCCGGGTTAGGCTGGTCGGGTTTTTGAGCACCTCTACTAAACAAAATTAAAATCATAATAATATTTGTTCTTTTATGAAGCGTTTGGTATGTAAACATGATTGAATTAAAAAAAGACTGAACAACACAAATTGTTTGTTTGCTATTTGGCATAACTAAGGCTAGACATAACTGGATTGGACAAATTGCTCTATAACAAGTTTGATTTTTTTTCCTTTTCAATTAATTTTTAAGTAATAGTTGAATTTTGTTGAACTGTACAAGTCATTGTCATTATTTCATTTACATTAAACAAATTTATTCTAAAATTAGTTATATAATTTATATTTACTCTCAAAAACCAAATTTTTATAGCAACGATTTATTTTAAATATCAATAATTGGCTACTTATTTTGACAAACATAAACTAACTTATTTTTTAAATTTATTTCAAAATCTACGTTTGGATAGGTAAAAAATAGCTTATAATTTACCTTATTAAAATGCTACTTAGGGGGTGTTTACTTGTGGCTTAATGAGCTTAATGACAAAAATGGCTTATTCGTGCAAACGTTTGGGGGTGTTTACTTGTGGTTTTATGGTTTATTCGTGCAGACAATATTGACTTATTCGCTAAGTGGGGAAGGGGGTGTTGTCCCTATTAAGACAAAAATTTAACATTTATACCCTTAAGAAAAATAAAATGTATCATGTAGCCTCCTTTAAAATCACGCCTCCAACCCTAGAAAATCAAGTCGACGCTCTCCTCCCTTTTCCAGCGACCATCAAAATCACGCCTTCAAAATCCTTCATCTCCGGCGACCATCAATCCACGAAGAGCACGATGAGATACAAGAAGAAAAGAAGGCGGTGATCGAGACGGCGATGGCGGATTTCGACGAGTTCTATCACGTCACTGTGTAACACCCTCAAATCTGGAAATAACAACTAATTTAAAATTTTCTAAATTCATCGATAATTAAATCACCTACAATAACAATTTAAGGTTTAACTTCTATAAACACCATTAAAATCTTATACAATGTCTATAATAAGGACGAGTGTCACTAAAAACCCAATAACAGTTACTATCTCCAAAATGCGGAAGACTTCACCAAACTACTCACCCTCAAGTAAAACTAATACTCGTCTCTTCACAGTAACGCTAGAACCATTCCCCAACCGGAACCTGATGCACATGCCGACAAATAAAAATGTTAGGCTAATGTCTAGTGAGCTCAAGAGTTTTCATCGTAAATATGTAAATCAATAAACTTTAAGAATGTTATTTAAAACGTGATTTCTAAAATAAAATACATTAAGTCTGAAAGCAACCTCTTTTCCAACACTCACCATCTTCATAATTAAAACCACGATACAAAACGTCCCTTCAGATATAAATCCAAAACCCAAAACTCACGTAATACATAACTTATACTTTAATAACCAAATACTGAAAACGTGGACAAACTCTATCATCCAAAATATCCAAAAACATGGATAAGATTCAATATTTAAGACCTTAGAATATGGATAACAATCCATACTCAAAATTTCACCGTAAACATGGATTATAAAACTTCATACCCAAAACAACACCTTTTGATGACGGGGGAGACCCGATTACATTGTACGTGACAGAACACAAAAGTAGGTCACATAACTATGTAGTACAACCAAAACGTATAGATTATACTCATAAGACATATTGAGCTCAACCTCTCTAGATCTTTTGCCCGTGGAGACTCAAATTCAACCCCTCTAGATCTATACTTTGAGATGTCCAAACCCACACAAAACATACAAGGACATTTGGAATTACACCTTACTGCCCATGGGACGCTGCCCGACCATATAGGTCCACACCTTACTTACCATGGTGACCCGATGCCTATTTCGTGCAAAAGTGGTAAACGTGTCCAAAACGGGACATTAAGAACACCGTGCCTATGGATCCATTGCATTAATTAAAACATTACATGACTCCAAACGAATGAACTAATGCATTCAAAACATGTAATTCTCAGATAAGATGCAATAAATGCAAATCATGACCAAACGCTCTACATTGAGCTATCAAAAATCGGACAATTGTCCCCAAGACCCAACGAGGTCCAAATCGAGCCATAGGCTCAACAAATCAAAAGACCAATTGTAAGAAAATCCTAAAATGAAATCGAACGTAAACGACCCGCATTTATGCAAACCCATGCTCCAAAATATGGAGATAACTCCAACAAAATTTAGATTGGGACAAAACATTTTACAAGTGAGTTTATAGCATTTATCCTTTCAAAACGTCCCATAACACAAAATCAAACATTTATCCAAAACACACAATGAAATACATTTATACTAAAAAATCTACTTTCATGAAATAAATCATTAAGATACCAAAATATATGGTTTATTTATCAAAATCCCAAAAGTGGGTGTTTACAAAGTTTATAAAATTAAACACTTCAAATAATCAAAACCCACCACATAATTCAACATTCGATAATTTTGTGTAAAACACATAAATACTTTAAAATGGATATTTTTGGCATGTACAATGTTTTCACAACTCAACTTGAACTCACCTTGCTAGATTTAGGCTAATCTAGATTTTTCCCCAACTTGAGCTCCTTTGAAGAAACTTGGATCATCAAACCAAAACTTCCAAAAACCTAAATCCATGAATTTTCAACCATAAATATTCATATTCAGCCATATTGAATCGCTCCCCAAACATCTCATATCAAAATCTCCATTTTGGCCAAAACCCTAATTTGACCTAACTTTTCTTAAAATCTTCCAAACCGAAATTTAAGAAGCATAAACACTAGGAAGTCCTCAATAGATGATTTATGACTCATAATAAAGTTTACAAACTAGGAGGATCAACTCACCACTTAGGTTTTGGTGAAAACCTAGAAAACCCCAAATTTCTTGAAGATGGAGGTGATGATGATGAGCTATTGATTTTTGCTTCCAATCTACCAAAAAATACTCTTGGATCTCCAAAACTAACAATCTATCCTTGAAAAGCTCTCAAATACGAAACCATAGCAATTTGAATCACCAAAAACGAAGTAGAAATGAGAAAGATATGACCAAATGAAGATAGAGACGAAATTTATGCATTGCACCCCGACCGCGAGAGTTACAAGCGAAAGTGACAGTGTCACTTTAGCTGTCACTTTCGCCCTAAATGTACCATGCGCACCTTTCCTATGCGAAAGTGCCCGGCTAAAGTGCCAGTGTCACTTTAGCTTGGCACTTTCGCCGAAAAGGTACCGAGAGCCTTTTTCGCCCGTTTTCTCGACCGTTTTCTAGATCGTTCCCGACCATTCCTTGATCGTTTTCTCGGTTGTTCCTCGACCATTTTCTCGATACATTGGATGCTATTATGCCAATTATCGTGTCATTGTCGTACCTTCCTGCCACATTCGTTGGAACGACCAAACACTCGGTAACGTTGTTGCAATTGTGACATTTATCACAACTGCATGGCACTATAGCCGGGACGACCATACTCTTAGTACCATTGGTGCTATTATGACAAATGTCACAACCACATGACACTATAGCCATACTTCATACTTGGTTCTTCCTTTACCAATTCATCCCGTTCAACACTTGTCCTCAATTAAGATAAAAATCAGGGTGTTACACACTGCTCTGGGGACGTCCCTGCTCCGGCGATTGGTCTGTTGATTTTAGTTGCAGGTCGTCTCTTTATATTTGGTTTGATTTTGAGTTCTGCAATTGGTTTGATTTTGTTCTTCTCTTTGTTTTTTCTTTTCAATTTCCCTTTCACTTTGTTGTATTCAATGATTCTTTTAGATGATATTGGTTTGATTTTGAGTTATGCAATTGGTTTGATTCTTTTCATATTGGTGGTATAAAATATAAATTAATATATTGGTTTTGAAATTTATCTTTTGGTTTGAAGAGCAGTAGTGTGATTTTGGTTTTTTTAGGTGTTTTTAGTTTTTGGTTTGATTTTGGTTTGAAGAGCAGTAGTTTGATCTTGCCATCTTGTTCTTTAACTCCATTGTTGAATTCATCGCTCTTGAATTTGGTTCGATTAGTATCAAATTTGCTGCATATTGATTTCTACATTGAATTTGATTTTTATGTGTTTGTATATTGATTTCTACATCGATTTCTTGCCATCTGTTGATTTAGAAAGATGCAGACAAGTAGAAATATGCATTCATTATCAAATTGGGCATAATACATATGAGGGTAAATTGGTCATTTCCTTCATTCAGACTGTTGATTCAGAAAAAAAAAATAAACAACAACACTAATTTACCCGGATAGACAAATTTATTCAAACAGACAAATTTATCCATACAAGATTTAACGAAAAATTTGGTAAACAACCCTTAGAGTAGCGTCATAGTTTTTTTTGCTACTTTTTTAATTATAACCCTACTTAATATTAATTTTTATTTCTTACTATTAATTGTTAATAAATATCAATTATTAAAAAAATATAAATAGCTATTAATTATTAATAAATACTAGTAGTAAATAAATACTAATAGTTATTAATTATTAATAAATACTAGTAATAAATAGTAATTAATATTAATTGAAAACTATTCATTAATTTTTGTTATATATTACATATTAATATTGATTATTAACCATTTAGAATTATGGTTGATTATATAAATTATTTTTTTAAATTATTATTCAATAAATTTACTCATTGAATAATTAAATATAACAATTCTAAAAATGTCTATGTAAGTTACATAAAAATTATAAGATATATTTATTTTGCTTCAGAAATCATAAAATTATGATAAATGATTATTTAAAATTATAAATTAATGTAGTTTTTTTCTAAAAACTAGTGTGTAAACTGCGCGTTGCGCAGTAGCGTAAGTACTTTGTCTTCTTAGGAATCAAGAATACAGAGGTACGAGCCTATAGAACAGATCCTGTTCAAGTAAGGTCGTAGCGTAAGTACTTTGTGTTCAATAATATGTAAACAACCATATAAATAATATTGGTTGGTAATATAACGATCTACAGAACATACTCATATCTTTTGTAAAATTTCATAAGATTTTATTATTGGAATATATATATATATATATATATATATATATATATATAGTTAAGCAATAAATATATAAAGTGAAATAAAATGAGTAACATTAACGATGGAATGGTAGTTGCATAACTGAAACCACCACGGTTGTAGGCGGCGAATCTAATTGAATTTTTACTTTTTCATTTGATTTATTCGAGTTTTTTTCGACTTGAGACCGTTTTCTTGCAAGTTCGGTTTATCGACCAATAAATAAAGAATGCTCGAAAAAAGAAGTTTTATTAATTTTATGTAAATGAAAGACAATATATGACACAATTTAATCAAATTAAACAAATTTATGAACCAATTTGAATAGTTTAACCAATGAAATCGACGGTTTCCACGGTTTACAAAATTAGAGTGGTTTCCATTTGATCTCTCCCATATATATATATATATATATATATATATATATATTAAAAAGGAATTAAAATAATTGTACATATTAGTAATTGTAGTAAGTTACTGTTTTATAATTTTATATACTGATTTATTTTAATTTGATTTTTATATATTATTTTTATATGTTTTTTTTCGTATACATACTATTATATTGATTCTAATTTTAATTTTTTTGATTGTAGTAATTTTTATTTCAATGAACTGATTCTAATTATATTGTTTTATTTTAATTACTTTTGCTAAGTGGTATTAAATGTAATAAATATTTCATTTATTAATAAGGAAATTAATAATAAGTATTTAATTTTATATTGTAATGTAGTGATTCTAATTTCATTTATATCTATAAATTTATTATTTAGAATTTAAAATGTTTTTTTAATTTGTATATTGATTACAATTTTTATTTTTATTTTTATTCTAATTATATATATATATATATATATATATATATATATTTACTTTAACTTGAAAATAGTACAAATCAAAATATAAAGTTTACTAAAGAAAATCGTACAAATCAATATATATACACTAATTATTCTAAATAACATATATAAAATGTAATGTGAATAATAATAATTGATAATGGTCATTTAATAACATTAAAATATGTAATGAGTGTTGTGTTAATAATAATTAATGATTATTCACTAATATATAAAAACAAATAAGAGTACTGTGTAAATATGTAAGTTATATTATATTCAACTATCATAAGTATTTGATTTATGTATATTTTTTGTAATGAGATTTTTTTGTGTAACTAAAATTTTTCATCTTCATTTTATTTATTTATATTAATTAGAGTATTATTTTTAGTTGTTATGTATAAAAATATACATGTTATTATATTTAAGTGTCGTATAAATTAAAATTATTTATTTTAATAAGATTTTAAATGATTAATAAAATTAAAATCTAAGAAAAAGTATAAAAGACATAAATAAATAAATAAAACTCTAAAATCCCAACATAAGTAAAAAAGAAATGTATGTCATAATTAGTCTTCTTAAAGTAAACTGAAAAAAATACAAATAATAGTTGAAAATTGATTTGTTAATGTTGTCTATGATTGTAATGTTTTCAAAATTCAGTTATCAAACCGTTGTTGCCATCTAAAATCACGACTACGAATAAACCCTCGGTTCCCTTGGAAAAACCTAAGAGAAATATAGAAGATAGAAGTAAAAATAAATAAATCTGAAATCCCAACAAAAATACAAAAAGAATAATACCTGGATCAATATTCTTGAAGTAAACTTGAAAAAAATTTGTTAAAAGAATAATGATTTGTGTGAAAAAAACACATAAAGTGATGGAGAGATAGAAAAGAGTTTGCTTAAAAAATGACGGTTTGTGAAATGATTCAAATGAATATTACATCAAGTGATGAAGAGGGAAATAAAGAGTTCACCTGGAAAAAAAAATTGTTGAAGAATAACCGTTTGTTAAATGAAGAACACATAAGGAAATGGATAGAAAGAGTTTACCTGAAAGACAATTTTGTGGAAGAATAACCGTTTCTTTTGTGAAATGAAGAGCACATCAATTGGTATGAAGAGATATGACAAAAAATTAGTGATCAACAAAGCATGAGAAAACAAAATGAGCACATGAAAAATTTGGATGTTTCACCTTGAAGAATGAAGATGAATATGTTTAAAAGTTAAACTTTTGAAAATAGATGATAGACATATAAAGTAAAATATGAAGAGATACTATATTGGTTTTCTTGTTCAATATATTGGGAGATGGAGAGGAGTTAGGAAAATGAAGGGAATTGTGTTAAATTTAAACATAATGATTAATTAATGTGGGAAACTAAAGTGATAAATTAGGGAAAAAAATGATTAAAAGAAGAATGAAGGAGAAAAAAAGATAAAGGGGTTTCTAGGCTTGAGGAGATGCCACCTCATACATGGTGGTTTCTCCTTTAATATATATATAGATATAGATTGTTTGTATTGTATAATTCCGAAATTTAATCAATTTGAAAATTTTCTATTTAACATATATTATTTAATTTTTTTGTACTCTCTTGTTTGTATTAATTAACATATTTATATTATTAGTGATTTGTTTTAGGTATATTATGAAATGTTGTAATTGAATAATTTTTCAAGTTGTCCATTTTAATCGTGTTACATTTTTTGGCTAGATTTTGTCAAACATGACAAATTCATCACTCATTAGGTAGCTTATCAGTTAGTGTGTCAAATGTAGCCTTAAAATGATTATTTGATACAAAATCATCATATTTGAATAATCAGTTGTAATAAAATGTGTTGTAGTACTAACAGTTGGATGTGTTTCAAGTTTCAACTACTTCAACTTGTAATAATCACTAATCAGGTTGAGTTTGATAGATTATAATTATTCATTGAATAGTATAAATTTATACTTTTAAATAATCTATACTACCTTAATATGCATTTAGGAAAAAAAAGTCTTGAAAACAAATTTTTAAGCATTGAATACAAGTCTTTAAAGCATAAAAAAGAAAAAAAAAAAACTCTTAAGTGCATTTGATAAAGCATAGTGTACAAGTATTTTATGCAAGGATTTCAAAATAGATTAATACCTAATAGTACACTCTAGCACATGCTTTCTAACATCTCCTTCTTTCTCTTATTTCACGTCTCAGGTTATGGGCCATACCCTGTTGGAAGACTTCATACTATTTCAGAGTTGTTCACGTCTTCTACCGACTCTCAAGATCGTATTTTACCTACTCTTATGGCTCCTAAGACGAAATTGCATATAAATATGGTTCATCTTCTCTTCTATCCAATTTCAATCTCTTATCTTCTATCCAATTTCAATCTCTTCTCTTATAATAAACCCTAAACAGTCTGAGATGAAGAAAGAGATCGATTACCACTGATCAGAGTTCCAGAAGCTAGGGTAAGATTTTACGCCATTAATATTCACCTTTGATGCTACGTTGTTTGATCTTAGTCCCTTGCATTTTTATTCTCTTCATGTTTCTACCTCGAATTCATGGCACCTCCTATAATTAGGGTTTAATTTATTTGGTATTTGATGTTGTCCACCAACTGTTTGACATAATGTTTCAATGGGTGTCAGATTTCGCTTTTTGTGAGGGTGCTTTTGAGATTGGAGCTTTAAAGGATCAATCTGCTAGACCAAGGTATGCTCATATTCAACTAAGGGATTGTTCAGTTGGTTTTTCATCAAGTCCAATATGAATAAAGTTGTAAAATTGTCCGTGTAAATTAATCTGTCTGTATAGATTAGAATGAATTTTGTATGGGAAGGTTTTTTTATAGAGGAAAAGAGAGTGTTTTTTTATACCCTTAAGTCACTACCAAATAGTTATATATAGCTAATTACAAATAAGTTGAGTCCCATTTGACAAATTAAGCTGCTAACAAAAATACCTTAATTCTCTATGCCTTACCGGTAAGTTTATCAAATGTTGATAGAATCATTGTCGATATGTTATCTGCTGAAAAAGAAGCAAACAAGTTTCTACAAAAAAAAATGAACAAAAACTGCAAGATTTAACTGGTATAATAAACACTTTAGACACTATACTTTTGAAAAAGACAGAATTGCTCTTACATTTCCCGCATTTGACACCTTAAATCACGTGAGCTTTCAAATGTAAGTTTGCCATATGACAGATCACTGCAAGAAAATTCACAACATCAATCACTATTTAATAAATGGTATTTAATGTCTCTGAACAGGAAACAACATCCCTTTATGAATGCTAGATAAAGTAATGTTTAATAGATGGAGATATTGACTTACTTATAGTCTGCACTGGGAAGTATATTTGCCTCGATGAAAAGTTGCTCAAATAAGTTCGACCTTTTCGGTTGCAAGGCTGACACATGGTTGGTAGCAGAATACCTGTAACGCCCGAAATTATTTTCGGTAAGTAATTCTCGAAATCTTACTTTCCTTTCTTGTGCATTAGGACTCGAATTAGATCTATGTTTGGGTTCCGAGAGAATCCTTACCCTCTATGTCGTAAGCGAAGGTAATTCGAGTGGTTAAATCATCATTGAAAATCGAAAACGAGCCTCGAGTCAGTCATGCGACTGTGCCCGCGACTATGACAAAGTGTCAAGGTCGTGGGGCACAACCACGGGTGGAGGAGGCCTTGCGATACCATACGCGCGACTATGACTAGTGTCACTGTCGTGTGTCATAGTCGCGACCATGGTACTGAGATGCATGGTGACCGAGCGACTATGACCAGTGTCACTGTCACGACCATGGTACCTAGAGGCATGGTGACCACACGACATTGACCAGCGACTATGACCAGTGTCACTGTCGCGTGTCATAGTTGCGACCACAGGGCGACAATGACCAACGACTATGACCAGTGTCACTATCGCAATCGGGGAGAGGGGGTTGTTTATTAAATGCAATTCCACTTCAATCTCATTCATTATTCCACCAACATTTCTAGGTTTACTCTCTTCGAGCCCCTCTTCATTAAACTCGATTTTTGGGCATTGATTGCTTCATTTCTTCCATTCTTCAAGGATTTCATCATCATCAACTAGGGTTGTGAAGTATAGAGTCCAAGAAGTCACCATCTCATCATCTCCATCTTCATTCCAAGTTTGAGGTTTCTAGGGTTTTGATCAAAAACCCATATTGTGAGTTCAATCTACTTTTTTTCTAAACTTTATACATGTCAAAACTTATATTTTGGAACTCTTGATCTCCCATTTACTATATTTTCTTGATTTGAAGCATTTGACCTAACTTGGATATTGTTTGGGTAAAAAAGTCCAATAGTCCATGGTCGTACGACAGACGGTATATGACACCTTTCTTTCAGGCGATCTAGACTAAAACGATCAAATATCCATCCGACAAATACCCTCTTATGACCTGATTTCAGTTACTAATTGGCAGCATACGTTGTATTATGTTTAAATGTAGAATTTAAAGGCATTCATGACCAGAGATTGTAACAGAAGACATCATCAATAACAAAAAGCATAACGGACGCCGTCATCAATATCAGAAACGGTCATATGCATTCAAAGACTTGGAAAACGGAAAGATGGAGTATAAATATGGGGTTGGAACTGCACATTGGGACATCTGATTCTCAGACCTAAGAAGCTCACAAATTGCAATCTAAAGCTCACTCATTCTATCTTGAAGTTCATAAAGTTTATTACTATTTGTCGTACGATGCACAACCGAAGTCTAAACTACACACGACGCACGACTGACTTTACTTTATTGTATTGTTTTACATTGTATTACACTTGTAACACTTGTTCTAAAGGACGACGTCCCTGATTGACGTCCATAGTGCACGACGATTCAAACTCGTCCGCGGTTTTTACCCATTTTAGGGGTTTTCCGCGTCACCAATTCTCTCGTCTCATTTTCCTTATTTTTATTATTGTCGTGCGATTATTGTCGTTACTTTCTTTGGTTGGATTAAGCTTCACGATTACCTTAAATTTTCCTTGGGAGATTTTTGGCATAAACAGTTTGGCGCCCACCGTGGGGCCCCATCCAAAGAAAATCCTCGATAATCTCACGACAGACTAACGTTTTTCTCTTAGTGTTTTCTTTTTCAGTTATTCAGGGTAATGGCATTCCAAGGAACTCAAGATCATATCGTGGCCCAAATGAACATGGAGCTGACAGCTGCTCGTGCTCGTATTGACGCCCTAACAGCTCAGGCTCGACAGGCGGCTGAAACCATCGAGCATTTGAGAAACCAAAATGGGAACAACGTGACAGGGATCACGAATGCTTACGTTGGTACTTGGAATGTACCCCCTCCATTACCAAATTATCCCCGTCCACCATCAATTAATCCTGCGACCTTCGTAATTCCAACTATGCCTATGGCCTCTATTCCATTCAATGGATATGCCTCTGATGCCTCGCAGCAGACTAGCTTCAATGGGTCTGGTTATGTTCCACTGGGTACTCCGAATGGTGTTCCACTAGACCCCGTCGCACAAAGACTAAAGCTTCTGGAAGAGCAGAATGAACGTGTCTTATCGATGTTGTCCAAATTGCCGGGGGCAGCAGTTCCAGTCGATGTCGAGCCACGTACAGGGTTTCAAGCATCACCGTTCATTGATGAGATCGCGTTAGTAGATGTTCCAAAGAAATACAGCATCCCGACCTTCAATCCAAAGTACTCAGGTGTCACTGATCCAACAGAACACGTCGCCCAATACAAGCAACTTATGTGGACTGTTTCAATACCATACCAATTCCAAGAAGTTTGCATGTGCAAAAGTTTTGGAGCGACCTTGACTGGGGAAGCTTTACAATGGTTGATTAATCTCAAACCTAAAACTATTGGATCTTTTGCAGAATTGGTGAATCAATTCACTCAACAATTCGCTAGCAGCCGAAAAATGGAGAAACAAACGAGCGACCTCTACTATGTCGTGCAGAAGAATGGAGAGTCCATCCGGGGCTACTTTAATCGGTTTAATGCGGAAATGATTAGCATCCGTAACTGCGACGTAAAAACAACAATTGAAGCGTACAAACGGGGTCTAGACGATAGTTCCGGGTTGTATCTTGACCTTACGAAGTATCCTCCGGAAACCTTTGAAGACGTACGAGCACGAACGCTTGCCCATATGAGGGTCGAGGATGACCTTGCTTTCAGAAATAAACACTCGAGCGACCGGAAAAACCTAGGAGTTAAAAAGCCAGACTTTAAACCAAAGTCGACCAATCAATCGGAGCCTACTAGGCAAATTTCAAACGTCAGATTTGAAAAGAAAGGACCGACGACTTCTAATCTGTCCAGTATCCTAAGGTGTCATCTTATGGTTTCCCTGGATCAGCTAAAGACGTCGTCGTGTCCTTGAAGCAGCTTCAGCAAAACGTACGATGGCCAAAGAAAAGTGACAAGGACAGCGACAAGAAGGACAAAACTAAATGGTGCGACTTTCATAATGACTTCGGTCATATAACGGATGATTGCATCGCCTTAAAGAAAGAGTTGTCCTGGCTCAACTCTAAAGGTTATTTGCAAGAATTGACGGAAAAGAAAGACGCACGTCCCACATCTCCAGAGCATGCTAAGGTGATCAATTGTATCACCGGAGGTTCTGATATTTGTGGGACCACATATTCTGCCGCTAAAAGACATGCCAGTCGCGGTCCCGACGACCGACCAATTCCAAAGGAGGCACGACTTAAAGAGGACGCAGAGCTGGAGGCTATGCCCTTGACGTTCGACCAAACGGATTTCGATGACGTACATCAGAAACATCACGACGGACTAATTATCCAATTGAGCATTGGAAATTGTCTGACAAAAAGGATACTCGTTGACGGAGGTAGTTCAGCTAACATTATTTTTTTTGATACAGTGAAAGCGATGGGCATTGACAAATCTGAAATTACACGACGTTCGACCACACTCGTTGGATTTAATGGTGGAGCGACAAACACCATGGGGGAAATAACACTTCCAGTATATGCTAAAGGAATCAACAAACAGACGAAATTCAATGTTGTCGATTGCTCATCAGCTTATAATGTTATCCTTGGGCGACCTTGGATTCATGACATGAAAGCTGTACCTTCGACGTACCATCAAACTTTGAAATTTCCCACTCAATGGGGAGTACAGGAGATCAAAAGCGAAAGAAAGGTTGCTAGGGAATGTTACAAAGTTTCCTTAAAGCCCCCGAAGCAGACAGTATAGCAATTACAGAACCAGGACGTTCTTGGGACTGACGACGACTATCGCCTGGAAGCAGTCGTCCTAAACCAGGATAAGCCTGATCAGATGGTTTAAATAGGTTCGACGCTCGACCCTTCCTTCAAAAAGCAACTAATTTCTTTTTTGTAGGACCATTATGATTGTTTCGCTTGGACACACGAAGACATGGTGGGTATCGATCCGAGTATTATTTCTCATAAACTCAACATCGATCCATCATTCAAACCCGTTCAACAGAAAAGACGGAAATTTGCTCCTGAGAGAAATAAGGTTATCAACGACGAAGTTGATAATTTGCTTAAAACAGGAAAAATACGATAAGTCAAATATCCAGATTGGCTCGCTAACGTTGTTGTCGTCCAAAAGAAAAATGGTAAATGGAGAGTGTGCATTGATTTCACCGACCTTAACAAAGCCTGCCCGAAGGATCCATTTCCATTGCCACATATCGACTCTATGGTTGACGCTACAGCAGGACATGAGTTACTCACGTTCATGGACGCATATTCTGGGTACAACCAGATATTGATGCATTTTGACGACCAGGAGAAAACAGCCTTCATGACAGATAAAGGTATTTATTGTTATAAAGTAATGCCATTTGGTCTTAAGAATGCAGGTTCGACATATCAACGATTGGTGAATATGATGTTTAAAGAACATTTGGGAGACACGATGGAGATATACATCGACGACATGCTTGTCAAATCAAAGCATATGGACGATCATATAGGACATTTAAAGCAGTCGTTCGAAATTTTACGCAAATACAAGATGAAGTTGAATCCTACGAAATGTTCTTTTGGAGTTCGAGCTGGAAAATTTCTCGGCTATATGGTCACACAACGAGGAATCGAAGCTAATCCAGATCAAATCAAAGCAATTGTCGAGTTAAAATCGCCCAGAAATTTTAAAGAGGTCCAACGTCTTACAGGACGTGTAGCAGCACTGAATTGATTTATCTCTCCATCATCCGACAGATGTCATTTATTCTATAATGTCCTACGCAAAAATAAAGGGTTTGAGTGGACTGAAAAGCACGAAGAGGCGTTACAACAACTCAAAAAATACATGATGTCGCCTCCTTTCCTCTCTAGACCTGAAAAAGGTGAAATCCTTCAACTCTACCTAGCCGTCAGCACTAATTCGGTGAGTGCAGTTCTTATACGAGAAACCGACGGACGACAATTGCCAATTTATTATGTAAGTAAAACTTTACTAGACGCAGAAACCAGGTATTCGTCTATCAAAAAACTTTTACTTTCGTTAGTCATGGCTGCTAAAAAGCTACGACATTATTTTGAATCACATCCTATAATTGTGGCAACTAATTTTCCTTTAAAGTCTGTGTTAAGAAAATCCGAATTGACAGGACGACTAGCTAAGTGGAGCATTTACCTCAGTAATTTTGATCTGGATTTTAAGCCTAAAACGGCGATCAAATCGCAGGCCTTTGCAAATTTCATCTCAGATTTTAGTCCAGAACTGGAAAGCACAATGACGTCCGACGAGTTAATTGTGGCGACTTTGCACGACACTACTTGGACGCTCGACGTTGATGGTTCGGCGAATATACGCGGCACAGGCCTGGGTGTCGTCCTACAGTCCCCACAAGGGGGCAAAATAGTGTACTCCATACAGTGTGATTTCAAAGCAACGAATAATGAGGCAGAATATGAAGCATTGATTGCAGGAATCAAAATTGCTCACGACTTGGGGGCAACACATTTGCACGTCCGAAGCGATTCGTCCTTAGTAGTTAACCAAGTTAATGGAGAGTTTGTGGCAAAAGACTCAAGGATGATTGCTTACTATAAAATAGTAAAAGAAGAAATGAAGAAGTTCAGTCGCTTTACGATTGAACAGATACCAAGAGATCAGAACACTCAAGCCGATGCACTAGGCAATTTGGGGTCAGCAATTAACCGTACGACATTCGACAATATCCTGGTGGTTCATCTTGCAACCCCGTCTATCAAGCAAGATGGAAATACTTTGGTCGCATCGATTGAGGAAGAGAACTCTTGGTCGGACGACATTAGAAATTACTTAGAGCACGATCAATTGCCCGATGACAGAATGGAAGCGAGAAAAGTTAGATTTAAAGCATCAAGATACGTTATGATTAGAGGACAATTGTATCGAAGATCTTCGACTGGTCTGAATCTGCGATGTATCACCAACAAGGCGCAAGTACACAAAATCTTACAGGATATGCATGATGGAGAATGTGGAAATCACTCTGGAAGCCGCAGTTTAGCCAACTAGATATCACGACAAGGTTATTATTGGCCAACGTTAAGACAAGACACGACCAGGTATGTACAGTTATGCGACGCGTGTCAAAGACACACAGGTATGTCACATAAACCTTCTGAACCTTTGCACTCGACTTTGATTCCATGGCCCTTTATGAAATGGGGAATGGATATTGTTGGGAAATTACCACCTGCCCCCGGGCAAAAGGTATTCCTTTTAGTTTTAACAGATTATTTTTCTAAATGGGTCGAAGCAGCGGCTTTTTCCCAAGTCCGGGACAAAGAAGTCGTTTCTTTTATCCAAACTAACATCATTTGTAGGTTTGGAGTTCCATCTGAAATAACATGCGACAATGGGACACAATTCATCAGTGATCGAATGAAAAGATTTTGCGAAGAAAGGAACATCAAGTTGGTAACATCAACACCTCGATATCCACAGTCGAATGGTTTAGCCGAGTCGAGCAATAAAACTATCATTAATTCACTCAAGAAACGACTTAAAGCTGCCAAAGGAAAGTGGGTGGAAGAATTGCCTTCCGTTCTATGGGCTAATCATACGACACCTCGTACGTCCACAGGACAGACTCCCTTTTCCTTAGTCTATGGATGTGAAGTTGTGTTACCTATTGAGGTACGACTACCGACTTCAAGACATACGTCCGTTGAACATAATTTAGTCGACCTAAGTTATGACCTCGACGCCTTAGAGGAACTTCGAGAAGCTGCTCACATTCGCATGGCATCACAAAAACAAACTGTCGAACGACATTTTAACAAAAATGTCCAGGTCAAAGTTTTTCAAGAAGGTGACTACGTCCTACGACGAGTATTTCAAAACACTCAAGAACCTAATGCAGGTAAACTTTCTACTAAGTGGGAAGGTCCTTATCAAATCTCTAGTATCGTGGGTAAAGGAGCTTATAGAATCCAAACCCTCGATGGTCAAAATATCCCACGAAGTTGGAATGCAGTTCATCTAAAAAGGTATTACTTTTAATTCTGTGAAAATTAATTTCTTTGACTATTTTTTGAGAAAGATTACTGACTTAAGCATCGGAGGGTCGTTGGTCAAACCAACGACCACCCCACTAATGTTGTTTTTCGCAGGGACGCACGACTTATTTGAATCTCATGTGATCACACATATGCATTCGATATTAATGAATGATGAAAGGTTAAAATATGCATTCGATATTTATCATTATGAATTGCCTAAGGTCGATCGAAAGTTTCAGATGATAATGATATGGTTGTATGACTAATGTAACTGTTTATTTATTCGACGAACGACAATTTATAAAGGTAAGTAATAAGCATTGACAAGCAAAAAGAGTTTCGTTTCATAGGATGTCAAAAATACAAATATAAAGGACGACCACATACGGTCGACCTTCAGGTGAAAAGTTAAAAAGAAACTAAGTAGGAGGAGCGTCAGACTGTTCCTGTACGATGTCCGTCCTTGCTACCACCTCCTCTTCTCCGCCATCGCTCCCATCCAGATCGTCGTCCTCGTCGAGATCCCTTTCTGTCCCCACCTTCTCAAGATAAGTCTTGAGCTCTTCGGCGGCCGACGCCATGGGATTCTTCCCACTCAGATGACGTCTCATCAAAGCAGCCCTGGCTGTGAGATGGGAAAAGGCTTCAAGCTGCTGATTTTCCTCCTCCAAATCTTTGACGTCGCCTTCCAAACCCTCGACTTTCTTTTGAAGAGACGCAACTTCACCAGCATAAGAAGTAGCGTCGGTGGTGGCTTTTATTTTCTCGATCTCCATCTTGGTCGTTAACGCCTCAAGCTCAAGGACGCGATCCCTAAACTCAACCTTCTCATTTTGAGCTTCAACGAGTTTAGCCTTAAGGATCTCGACCTTCATTTTCTCGGCCTTGACCGCCTCTAAGGCGACCTTCTCCTTTTCAAGAGCCTCGTCAGCCCTTTTCTTGACGTCAGGAAAAGACACCCTAAGACCTTCTGTCAGGATCGAATTCTTAACAAGAATTAATACTCAGAAACTAATATCAAAGAAGTTGCGGAAAAACACTTTGATATTTGATAAAACAGTAATCAAACACAGTATATAATTATCAAACAGTAAACTTGTATTGAATGCTTAAAGTTACAAGATTACACACTCAACCTCAATATTGATGAACAGGCTCACCAATACGAATTCTACTTCTCTAGAATTAGGATCTATGCCTTGAGGTTAATTTTCTCTCTTGAAAAACGATTATCAAAAGTTATTTCTATCTATTCTAAACATTCTATACATATACTGATAAAAAGATAATTACAAAGAATAAACAAATCTTCAGTATATCTTCCATGTATATCTTCTAAGTATGTCTTCAGTATATCCAGCTGTAGTACTTTCCATCCGGATCTCTTTAGCAGCACTAATAATGCTCAGCAGCATTAACTTCAACTAGCAGTATTAACTTCAAGCAGTACTAACTACTAGCAGTACTAACTAGCTAAGCAGTACTAACTTTGTTCAAGCAGTACTAACTTTAACTAGCAGTAGTAATTCTACTAGCAGTAGTAACACTTAGCAGTATTAATCTTCAACTTGTTCTGGCAGTAGTAACTACACTTGTACTAGCAGTAGTAACTACACTTAGTAGAATCTTCAGTTCCCAACAATCTCCCCCTAACTTGACTTTTAGAAGAGAAGTCAAGTTCTTCAGATATTCTTCCAGATGCTCTTTTTGATGCTCCCAAAACTTCCAAGATCATGCTCCTAAGTCTGGATTCAGTCCCAAACTCTGATTGATTATCCTCTGAATTAGATACTTGGCCATTTCTGAATTTGGTGCACAACCCAACTTCTTTTTTAGCATGGCATGAACCTTCAGTCTGGTGTGATTATATACTCTATCCACTAGGAAGTATTCTGTGTGATTTCTATCCAAAGTCACTGCATATACTCCACTAGTTTCATATAGAGTCCAACTTGTGACTTCTTTAAACACACTCTTGATGACCTGGTCCACTCCTTCAGGTTTGAACATCATGCATAGATACTCCATCACCAGTTTTGTAAGAGAAATTCCTGGAGTATTCAGATGATCTGCATACAGCTTAATTCCTATGTCAAACATCTCTTCTATATCAGATCTGGAGCATGTTCTGACAATCTTGACCCAAGTGTTGAATACTTCATACTTATCACCCTTCCTCTTGAGTCTGATGTAATCTTTCCCATCCATTGTCAGTACATCCCAGTGAATGATCTCAGGAGGCTTAACTCCAACAGGTTCTGCAGAAATTGGTTCAGGAACTTTGTCCATCACTACCATATATAAGCTTACATCATCTTTGATTGATGACCCTTGCTGGCTTGATGACTCAGGTGCCACTTCTTCTTCAGCAACATTTTGTTCTTCTTCTACTCTAGGCTTCTTATCTTTCTTTCTTTTGGCCATCATCTTGGTTCTTTTCAAAGTCTTTTGAACCTGTACTAGAGTAACTTCCTTCTTCTTTTCTTCCTTTTCCCTTGCCATTTCTTTGATAGGAGTTCCCTCTTCACTTTCAGGGAATGGTTGATTCATATCTATATCATTACTCTCCTTGGCTTTCTTTTCAAACTCTACTCTTTTCTTTTCATTGCTCTTCAGATTCCCCATTTCTTTTTCATAGAGCTCTCTGATCTGATCAAAACTCATCTTCACAAACATTTCTTTCTTTACCCCAATTGCACTCCTCAAGAAAGTTATCATTTTGTTTCTTTCCTGAGTGGCTTGGTAAGTTTGTGAAGGTCTTCTTTTCTTTGCACTTATATTAGTCATCATAGCCTTTCTCAGACTTATAGCCCTTTGTTTAGCCTTTTCAGTTTCAAGCCCCTTTTGATAGGCTTTATTTAGCTCAGCAGCTAAAGCCTTTGCCATTTCCCTGTCCTTCTCCACCTGAGCTCTTTCTTCTTTTTCCATCTCCTTCTGCATTTTCCTTGCTAAAGCTTCATCTGATTCAACCAACCTTTGCTTCTTGATTGGTTGATCAGATTCTACTAACTTTGCCTTACCTTTATCTTTACCCATCTCCTTCTCAATGCTAGAGTTCTTTGCTGCATCACCTCTTTCTTTTATGACAACTCCTTTGGCCTTTGAGATGACCTTGGGAGTATCATGTTTTGCTTTGATGAGTGTTTCTGCAACCTCAAGCTCTGTAAGGACCTCTTTTACTTGTTCTGCTGCTTCTTTCAGCTCAGCAGTATTAACCATTTCTGCTGCTTTACTTGAACTGGCAGTATTAATGGTTTCTACTGCTGGCTCTGTTTCTGCTGCTTGCTCATTTTCCCCCTCAACAATATGTTTTTCCTCTTGCTCCCCCTTAGCTTTGGCATCAGCTTCTGACTCCCCCTTTTTGGGAGCATCAGTCACTGGTTCCCTCCTTCTGAGCACAAATTGTTTCTTCTTCTTTTGCAGAATCAGTTTCCTTACCATTTGCTTCAACTTGATGATTTGTTCTTGTTGTGACAGTACAATGAGTTTTAGTTCTTCAATATCTTTGCCTTGTTTGAGTACATCCATGTTGATGTTGCCCATTGTCTCCATCAATTCATCATAGTTATATCTGTCCTCACCTTCTCCAGGAGTGTTACCCCCTATTGAAGGATCATTGGACCTTTTAGTAGTGGAAGTCTTCTGCCTAGCAGAAGCACTATCCACCCCTGTGGTTTCTTGGCACCAGGGACCTTCAAATGATTGCTCATTCAAAGTTGCCATGGGGGAGGTCTTATTGATGTTACCACTTTCCTCCTCTGTGCTAGCAGGAGTAGTGGCAGCCTCATCACCCATATGCTCTACCTCCTCCTCAGAGAGCACCTCCTTTGGGTTGGGAGACACCCTAGTGGATTCCCTTTGGATATTCTCTATTGGAGAATGCTCCAATAGAGGGCTTTGAGACTCTTGGTTAATAGTAGGTACAACAAGGGAAGGAGCCTTGTGTACCTTTCTCTTGACATATGTTTTGGATATTATGGGAGTGGGTTTATCAGCAAAGGACTGAGGGAAAATTTGAGAGATGGAAGGTTGGGCTTGGCTAGCAGTGGGATGGTCTAATGAGGGCCTTGACCCTGCTGCCATACCTTCAGTGGTTTGGGACACCACCATCATTGTAGAGAACAATGGGGTGTCAACTCCTTCCGAGTCCCCAGCAAATCTTCTCATATTTGAGAAAACCTTGCCTTTTGGGGGTTTAGGTACATATACCCCAACAGGTTGAGGTATATCCGTCAATTCATGGTTAATTACTTCCTGAACAAATCTGGGATACATAAAGAAACTCTTTTTGTTTCCCATATTTGATACAAGATCACTGAAAATCATCTTTGAGAAATTGTACCTTCTGGATGTAGCCAAGCATACCAAAGCATATGCAATTGGACTGCTGAACTCACTCCATCCAGTGGTCTTTTTGGAGATGCAATGCATCAGGGTATGAACAAGAAAACGCCATTGGGGTGAAAACTTTGCTTTTGAGAATTTGAAAACACCCAATGGGCCTCCATACCCCATTCTAGTAAGATTAGAAAACAGTTCATCATTAGAGATAGACGTTATACCAGAGGCATCGTCTAGACGTAGACTGATGCGTATAACCTCTTCAGTAACTGTTAGTGGTTGATCACAGATTCTTGTCTTGATCATTTGCACACCATTTTCCACAACAATGGTTGCATTGGCCCAGAACTGCCTTTGATGCTCAATGTAGATTGTAGGGGATACAGTAAGAGCATGAGCAATGTGGCTTGACTTGAGGAAATCCACAATCTGATGAAAGCCTTCTGCTTGTTTTGGCTTTTGGAGCATTGCGATTTCATTGTGCTCGTCAATGAACGCCATTGATGCCATTGACCGTGAAGATTGTTGCCTGAAAACTTTGAACTTTGAGAGAGAAAGGGTTTAGAGCGCAAGGGAACAGTATGCAAAGAGTCGTTATGAACTTTTAGGCGGGCAAAGAGTATTTATAGTATTCGGAATATAAGCAGTATTAACCTAGAGCAGTATTAACTACTAGCAGTAGTAACGGCTAGCAGTATTAACTAACTAGCAGTATTAACTGAAAGCAGTATTAACTAACTAGCAGTATTAACTAGTAGCAGTATTAACCACTAGCAGTATTAACTACTAGCAGTATTAACTGAAAGCAGTATTAACTACTAGCAGTATTAACTACTAGCAGTATTAACCACTAGCAGTATTAACTAGTAGCAGTATTAACCACTAGCAGTATTAACTACTAGCAGTATTAACCACTAGCAGTATTAACTACTAGCAGTATTAACTGAAAGCAGTATTAACTACTAGCAGTATTAACTACTAGCAGTATTAACTATACTTACTCCTTTTAAACTTTGCTAAACACTGAGTACTGCTATGCATATCCTGAAAAAGAAGATTAGTAACACCAAGAATAAAAATATACAGGTATAAAACCACTTTTTGAGAAGAAAATTATTCAGAGTTTATCATTCCCACACTTGTTACCAAGAAAGTGAATCTACCCACATCAAAAGCTTTAGTGAATAGATCAGCAAACTGATTATCAGTGTGAACTTTGACAACTTGAATAAGTTTCTTTTCATTACAATCTCTTATAAAGTGATACCTGATTTCAATGTGCTTTGTCTTTGAGTGCTTGACTGGATTATTTACAATGCTAATAGCACTGCTGTTGTCAATAAAGATTGGAGTGTGTAGAAAGGTTACCCCATAATCCAACATTTGATTCTGAATCCATAAGACTTGAGAACAGCAACTTGCAGCTGCTATGTACTCTGCCTCTGTTGTAGATGTGGATACTGTGGTTTGTTTCTTGCACTGCCATGAGACTAGTCTTGCACCCAAGAACTGACATCCTCCAGAAGTAGATTTTCTGTCCAAGTTTGCCCCACCTAGATCACTGTCTGAGTATGCTATTAGGTCAAAAGGAGAGTTATGAGGATACCAAAGTCCCAATCTGGGTTGCCCTTTGAGATATCTGAATATCCTCTTAACAGCTTGAAAGTGAGATTGCTTTGGCCTAACTTGAAATCTTGCACAGACACAGACTGGAAACATTATATCTGGCCTAGATGCTGTGAGATACATGAGAGAGCCAATCATGGATCTATAATAATGCACATCCATGTCCTCCCCCTCAAGATCTGCTGTGATCTGCTTGTGTGTTTCCATAGGTGTGCTGGCAGGTTTTGATTCTGAGAAACCAAACTTGGTTAGAATATCCTGCACATACTTGGATTGACATATGAAAATGCCATCTGACTTCTGTTGAACTTGGAGTCCAAGGAAGAAAGTAAGTTCTCCCATGGAGCTCATTTTGAACCTTTGATGCATTAAATCCTCAAACTCCTTGCACATGTTGTTTCTTGTAGACCCAAAAATAATGTCATCAACATATATTTGGACCAGCAAGATATCCTTCTTCTTTCTTTTGATAAAGAGAGTCTTATCAATGACTCCTCTTTCAAAGTCATTTTCCAAGAGATAGGATGACAGAGTGTCATACCATGCTCTTGGGGCTTGATGTAGTCCATAAAGTGCTTTCTTTAATTTGTATACCCTGTCTGGGTAGCTTGGGTTTTCAAACCCTGGTGGTTGACAGACATATACTTCTTCTTCAATTGATCCATAGAGAAAAGCACTTTTTACATCCATTTGATAGACTTTGAAGTTCATGTAAGAAGCATAGGCTAGGAATAGTCTGATTGCTTCTATCCTAGCCACAGGTGCAAAAACTTCTTCATAATCTATACCCTCTTCTTGAGTATAGCCTTGAGCCACCAGCCTTGCTTTGTTCCTTATGACAATACCTCTTTCATCTCTCTTGTTTCTGAAAATCCACTTTGTGCCAATTGCTCTGTGACCTTTAGGAAAGTCTACTAGATCCCATACATCTTGTAGCTTGAACTGTAACAGTTCTTCTTGCATTGCTTCTATCCAGCTAGATTCTTTCATAGCATCATGTGCCTTTTTAGGCTCAAGCTGGGATAGAAAACATGAGAGCACTGTATGCTGTTGATCTTGCATTTCTTGAAGCCTGCTTTGATGTCTAGTCATCATAGGAGAAGAGATATCTCCTATTACCAGCTGTGGAGGATGATTCTTTTGAACTCTTGTGTTATGACTAGGTTCTTCATTCAGTTCAGCCTCTAGATTAGAGTCATGCAACTCAACTGAAGTGTCTTCAGATGTCACTTCTGATTCTTGAGTCTCCTCATCTCTAGTGTCTTCTTCACTCTGACTTGGTTCAGTAAATGATTCCTTTTCACAGTCTTCAGTTACTGTGGGTATGGGAAAAATCACAGATTTAGATATACTTTCTTGAACTTGTGTGATCTCTGATTCTCCACCATCTGTTCCTGTATACTCATTACTGAAACCAAAAGAGTTAGTTAGTGAATCAATGTCAAATAGCCATTGAGGTTCAGACCCAACAGGATTTGGTGTGTTCTCATTGCATTTGACATTGTCACTTTCTTCAATTATTCTAGAAGAAGAGTTAAAAACTCTGTAGGCCCTACTCTGAGATGAATATCCAACAAGAAATCCATCATCTGCTTTGCTATCAAACTTACCTAAGTGAGATTTGGTATTTAGAATTGTACAAGGACACCCAAAAGGTTTGAAGAAACCAATAAAAGGTTTTCTTTGATTTAAAAGCTCATATGGGGTCTTGTTCTTTTGCTTGACCACTAGAACTCTGTTTTGGACATAACAAGCAGTATTAACTGCTTCAGCCCAGAATGTAATTGGCAATTTTGAATCAGCCAACAGAGATCTAGCAGCCTCTATTAGTGTCCTATTTCTCCTTTCAGCAACACCATTCTGTTGAGGAGTCCTAGGAGCACTATATTGTCTCTCAATACCTTTTCCTTCACAAAAGGTGTTTAAATCATGATTTTTAAATTCAGTTCCATTATCTGATCTAATGACTTTTACTCTTTGATTAGTTTGGTTTTCAATTCTTAGAATAAAGGATTTGATAAGACCACTTGTTTCATCCTTAGTCCTTAGAAAATATACCCAAGTGAATCTGGAGTAATCATCAACAATAACCAAGCAGTAAGATTTCTTGCCTATACTCATAACATTTGTAGGACCAAACAGATCCATATGCAATAACTGGAGACAAGAAGAAACAGAATTGAACTCTTTGGTCTTATGAGAAGTTTTGTGTTGTTTGCCTTTAAGACAAGCAACACAATGATCATCACATGAAAAGACTTTTGAAGGTAAACCTCTTACAAGGTTATTTTTAACAAGATTGTTCATAGTCTTGAAATTCATGTGACACATCCTTCTGTGCCAAAGGGAGGATTCATCTATAGAAGCTTTTGAGACAAGACAATTTAAAGATGAATCACTATCAACATTGTCCAAATCAAGACAGTAAACATTGTCCTTCCTAGGAGTTCTAAGTAGTATCATGTTTTCATCAACTACCTTGAACCCTGGAGCAAGGATCATACACTCAGTGTTAGTAAATAATATACTATGTTGTTTGTCACAAACCTGTGATACACTTAACAGGTTGTACTTTAATTGATCAACATAGTAGACATCCTCAAATGTCATCTTACCTTTGGTGACATTACCTTTTCCACTTATCTTACCACCAGTAAGATTGTCTCCAAATGCAACATGTCCTCCATTAATTTGCTTGAAATCCTGAAGGCATGACATGTTGCCAGTCATGTGCCTAGAGCAACCACTATCAACATGCCATATACTCTTTCCCTTGAGCTGTTGGTTGCCCTGCACATTAAATAAATCAATTAGTATGATTGGGGACCCAAGCCAAAGTGATCTTGGGTCTTCCTTTCTCATCAAAGTATTTACATTCCTTTTTAATGAGGTTTTTAAACTCAGAGCACTCTTTATTAGAGTACTTTGTCAATATGATTGGCTTAGCAGAATCAACACTAGAAGCAGTACTAACCTTAGAAGTACTAACAGAGTTAGCAGTACTAACAGGTGTAGCAGTACTAACAGGTTTAGCAGTACTAACCTTGTTAGCAGCATTAACATTGTTAGCAGTAGTATTACTTCTAGCAGCACTATCATTGTCAGCAGCACTACTTGTGATAGCAGTACTAACAGTTTTAGTGCTTTTAGGAATCCACATATTGACACTTTCTTTAACAGAATACTTTTTCTTCATGTGGCTTTTAGTTTTAACAGTTTTCTTAGCCACATGATTCTTTTCAATTTTCTTATAACCAAAGGGTTTTTGCATGGATCTTTGGAAATTTATTCTTTGGTTCATAGGATTGAAATAACAGAATTTTGAAAGATGATTCAATTTGCCACAGATAAAACAAGGTTTTGGTCTATTGATTTTACTCAGATCAACCCCTTGTTTATGTGCCCATTGATTATTCCAGTTTCTTTGATTTCCCCTCTTTTTGTCCTGTTTTTGGGGCTTATTCTTCTTACAAGCACACTGTTTGCAAGGACCTGGATTCACAACTGTGGTCTGTTTATAATGGACCTTACCAGACTTTTCCTCTGTCTTCTCTATGTTCTTGGATTTGATCCAAGCCCTTCCACAATCCTCATTGGTGATAATGTTGTTTTCTATAGAAATCTCACCACTCACCTTGTTCTCCTTACTCTTGCCAACCTCTTTCTCAGTCTTATCCTTAACAATTACCTCATCTAAGGGATCTATTTCAGTGGCTCCCTCAGGCAAGTCCTTTCTATCTTTGGTGTCTAACAGGTCTAAAGTAGGAGGAATGTAATTGTTGTTATATGGTGGAGGTGTGGCATTATACCCAATTCCTCTTCTTAATTTATCATGAATCTGATTTTGCAGTAAGGAGTCCATTGCTTTAGAAGCATTGGAAAACTTTTCTACATCAAGCTTAACTTTGGTTAACTCCTCTTTCAGTTTTTCACTCTCCTCTTTAGATTTGGTCAGTTTAAGTTCTAAATCCTTTTTCTCCCACTTCCAGTAATTAGTGTCATATGAGTGTTGTAGTTCATTGGCTTGAAAACCTTTGATTTGATCTTCAAATCTCTCTACTATCCTCACATAGTCTTTTATATCCTTTTCTAGTCTCTTCAGGTCATCACTCATCTTCTGATTGTGATCCCTGTACCTTTTAACAGTGTCTATGCAAGTTTTAGAGCAGAGATTAGAACTTACCTCAGATGGGAGATCAGATACTTTAGCCATAAGAGCTTGATTCTGAATAGCTTCTTCTGCTTGATCACTCCAATCAAACCCCATTCCTTGTTGAGAAACAAGGGCTTGAGCAGAGTTTCTGTTGTTATTGAAGCTTCCAGATTGAGCTTGTTGATGGTTGTTGTTGTGAGACATTCCACTTCTGCATTCTCTAGCAAAATGTCCCTTCAGATGGCATTTGTAACATTCTACCTTTGATTTATCAAACCCTGCTCCATCTTCTCTTCTTTGTGAGAAGTTGTTTCTTCCAGTCCTCTTTATGAACTTTTTAACTCTCATGGAGAGCATGGCCATCTGCCATTTAATATCCATCTCTTCCAGATCATCAGGATGAAGTTGTTCTAAGTCATCATTGATCAAAGAAGAATTTCCATGATTAGACAGAAGAGCTTCAAATACATAATCAGTGCCTTTATCTAAATTTGATCCATTAGCAGCATTAACTGATTCAGGGTTAGCAGTAGAATCAATTGATGCTGATAGGAGTGCAGCATTATGAACATATCCAGAAGGCTTCTTCTTTGCCTCCACCTCAGCTTCAAATACTCTAAGATCATTATACAGATCATCAAGTTCTTTGTCTTCCAACTGATCATTCTGTCTGAATGACACAGTGTACATGGTCCATTCATCTCCAAGGGACCTTAAGAACTTTCTGTTCACATCATCTTGATCAATCTGTACTCCCATAGTAGCTAGTTCACCAATTAGTTTATTAAACCTGTCAAAAGTTTGAGTCATGGACTCATTCTTAGTTGAGATGAAGTTTTCATACTGTTGTTTTAAGATTGCCTTTTGATTTCTCTTGGTACTTTTAGTACCTGAGAATCTCTTCTCTAGAGCATTCCAGAGCATCTGTGCATCAGTACAATTGCAGAATTGGTGTTGATACTCATTTGGAATGGCCAAGAGCAGTGTGCTCAAGGCTTTCATCTCTGTCTGTCTTGATTTCCTGTCTGTATCTGTCTTTGGAGGAGTTCTTTTGCCATCTTCACCAATCTTTCCTCCATCAGATGGGCCATTCTCAATGATGTCCCACATAGAGTAATCTGTGAGGAGAATATATTGCTTGATTCTGATTTTCCACATGTCAAATTCATTGGATCTGAGCATTGGAACTTTTGAGACCAAAGTACTGCTTGATTCTGTAAGGTTTTCCATGATGAATAACTGTTTCTGAGAGAATTTTGCTCTGATACCACTTGTCAGGATCGAATTCTTAACAAGAATTAATACTCAGAAACTAATATCAAAGAAGTTGCGGAAAAACACTTTGATATTTGATAAAACAGTAATCAAACACAGTATATAATTATCAAACAGTAAACTTGTATTGAATGCTTAAAGTTACAAGATTACACACTCAACCTCAATATTGATGAACAGGCTCACCAATACGAATTCTACTTCTCTAGAATTAGGATCTATGCCTTGAGGTTAATTTTCTCTCTTGAAAAACGATTATCAAAAGTTATTTCTATCTATTCTAAACATTCTATACATATACTGATAAAAAGATAATTACAAAGAATAAACAAATCTTCAGTATATCTTCCATGTATATCTTCTAAGTATGTCTTCAGTATATCCAGCTGTAGTACTTTCCATCCGGATCTCTTTAGCAGCACTAATAATGCTCAGCAGCATTAACTTCAACTAGCAGTATTAACTTCAAGCAGTACTAACTACTAGCAGTACTAACTAGCTAAGCAGTACTAACTTTGTTCAAGCAGTACTAACTTTAACTAGCAGTAGTAATTCTACTAGCAGTAGTAACACTTAGCAGTATTAATCTTCAACTTGTTCTGGCAGTAGTAACTACACTTGTACTAGCAGTAGTAACTACACTTAGTAGAATCTTCAGTTCCCAACACCTTCTGTCTGAGCGTAAAAGCTCAGACAGGCTTGAAAAGCCTGCTCGACAACCAAGAAAAGGTTAACAGGCCAGAACAGAAAGTAAAGAAGGAAATAAAAACAAAACGTGATTACCATGAAGGAGAGACCAGCAGCATGGGCTCCCGTGTCTTCCACCCTGGACTCCTTGTAGCGATCGTAAAAGGTTGGAAGGAGGAATTTCGCCAAATGGGAAAAAATGACGTCTCTTTCGAGAACGTCATTCGCCATGAAATCAACTGGGAGAGTGGCTTTGAAAGTCATCTCTCCCACTTTTTCCTTATTCTTCCCCTCACCTTTAGAGGAGGAAGGAGGCTTCTCAACGCCCGACACCTCCGACATGGGAGCATCCTTCGTCGCCTTGGTCGAGCCTCCAAGCTCGACCCCAACAACGGTGTCCTTCGCTAAAGTCGCCCCTGAAAGGGACGACAGAGAAGCTTCACCCGTCTTCTTTGGTGAATCCGGGGTTTGCCTCGAAGACGCTTTGGATCCACCCTCGCGGAAGGAACAGATCGCTTCTTCGATTTCTCTCTGCCCTGACGGGCAAGCTCCAGTTGTTCGGCCCGTCTCTGAGCAGCCGACTTCGTAGATGAATCTTCTGGACGAAATGAAAGAGTTAGAAAAGACAGAAAATGCAAATTACAAAAAAGATATCAAACGACATACCAGTCATCTCTTCTTCTCTCTTTTCTTCTCTTCTTTCTTCTCTCTCCTCTCCTTGATGAGAACCTTCGACAGATGGAATCTCCGTAACAAAGACGACTTCGTCTTCTTCGTCGTTCGACCGAACAGAAAAAGAACGGTCAACGATATTCTTCTCCAAGATCCTTTGAACCTTGTTTAAAGAATCTCTATTTGTCTTCACTTTAGTGAAGTCAATCACTGCCAAACAAAAAGAAAGACACCATTAGTATACATTATAAAACGCACGACACACGACAAAAACACCCGACAAAATAAGAAAACCTACCCGACTCATTCCATCCGGATGAAAACCATTGGCTATCCTCATCGTTCAAGGATGCCACTTGGAGGAAAACATAGTGGCGTTTCCAACCACGGTCGTTCACCGCAGTATTATGCACCAGTACAGTATCTCCCTTCGTTCGAGGGAATAAACTATATCTATGATAGTTATCTGCTCTAACACTGTAAGCTGTTAGAAGGTCGTTCAAATTGAACGGAGCCCCCCAGTTGGCCGAAAGACGATCGACCACCTGGACAATTCGCCAGAATTGAGGCATCAATTGTCCAGGCGATAAGTCGAATGCATCTAAAAACTCCCTGACCAAGGGAATAAATGGCCAAGAAAAGCCTATTTTGAAGGGATATTCGTATAAAACGCCATACCCCTTTGGAACTTCATCTGGTCGTAAATCCTCCGGCGTCACTAGATTGACACCCTCTGGAATCTTAGCTAATTTTTTAAGATACTCTAGATTTTCTTCTTCTTTGTAGACACTAACAGGTTCACTCGACATTTTGAAATCAGAGACACTCACAGTGGCTTTCCAGTAACTAAGACAATCCCAAGCTTTTCTAGGTTTCTTGGCTAAGGATTTCTTATACATAAATCGACACAGAAAAGAATCAGAAATCGTACCTTAAATAGTGTTCTAAACCTCAAATCTAGAAATGGAAAGGATTCTGGTCAATCAGAAACTGAATCTCGCCGGAAATATGAATTCTTCGAAAAAAGTAAGCGTAGAAAAAGGATGAAATTGAAGAAAATCCTTATTTATACTATAATTTGGAAACTGAATCGCCATGAAATCGATTTGCCTATCGCCAAGTGACACGTGTCGTTCGTGTCAGGCAAATCACTTGAGTACATCCCTCCGATGCATGACATCTGTCCTTCATTAGCTGTCAAATTTTGTATTTTGTTAAAAGTGACGTCAGTATCTAGTTGGGTACGAACCGATTTGGTTCTATTCGAATTACCCGCGTTTCTTTTATAACACGTGTCATGTTTTTAAAATTTAAATTTCAAAAAGTTGCCGCTTGAATTTTAAATTTGGGGGCAAACTGTTTGGGTAAAAAAGTCCAATAGTCCATGGTCGTACGACAGACGGTATATGACACCTTTCTTTCAGGTGATCTAGACTAAAACGATCAAATATCCATCCGACAAATACCCTCTTATGACCTGATTTCAGTTACTAATTGGCAGCATACGTTGTATTATGTTTAAATGTAGAATTTAAAGGCATTCATGACCAGAGATTGTAACAGAAGACATCATCAATAACAAAAAGCATAACGGACGCCGTCATCAATATCAGAAACGGTCATATGCATTCAAAGACTTGGAAAACGGAAAGATGGAGTATAAATATGGGGTTGGAACTGCACATTGGGACATCTGATTCTCAGACCTAAGAAGCTCACAAATTGCAATCTAAAGCTCACTCATTCTATCTTGAAGTTCATAAAGTTTATTACTATTTGTCGTACGACGCACAACCGAAGTCTAAACTACACACGACGCACGACTGACTTTACTTTATTGTATTGTTTTACATTGTATTACACTTGTAACACTTGTTCTAAAGGACGACGTCCCTGATTGACGTCCATAGTGCACGACGATTCAAACTCGTCCGCGGTTTTTACCCATTTTAGGGGTTTTCCGCGTCACCAATTCTCTCGTCTCATTTTCCTTATTTTTATTATTGTCGTGCGATTATTGTCGTTACTTTCTTTGGTTGGATTAAGCTTCACGATTACCTTAAATTTTCCTTGGGAGATTTTTGGCATAAACATATATTTTTGGAGATTTTAGGGTTTTTACCATTTTAAGATCTGTTAAAGAGCTTCATATGTTGTGATATAAAATGTGTTAAACTTTGTGTGTTGATGGCTAAAATACTTGAAATGAAACCCTCTTGGCCATATGTGGACTTCACACCATTTTGGGGATTTACTTGTTAAAAATGGATTTTTTGGAAGGTGAGATACTTGGGTTTTATGTTTGTATTGACAATGAGCAATGTATAATTTTTATGACATGGGAAAATTATACATTTGGGAAATGATTTACATTTGAAAATGGTAATGGTCCATGTTGGCCTTCTTATGGACTTAGTTCCATATGGTAGTATTTTATATAAATGTTTGCTTTCATGGAAATGAATATGAGAACCTATATGTGTGATTAAAGTTTGTCACTAATATAAATGTGACAAGTCCTAGACTATTACTTGTGGATCCATTAGGTATTCAGTCGACTTATTTTGGGATGTTTTTCCCCCTTGTAACTAGTTGAGACATTGGGTCCTCGGAGGCATCTTGGTACGGTTATGTGGGACCGGATACTAGCCATGAGCCGTAAATGTAATCCTAGTGAATGAGTATGACTTGGATCCTCGGGTGCCTCCCCCACATCTGAGTACGAGTCGGCGTTGTTCGTGGCCATGGGTCCAAGTATTGAACTCACAACTCGGAGAGTGGCTTACTTTTGTGTTCCACCACGATCCTTGGAAATCGGGTCTCCCCCGTCATCGCAAGATGTTTTGGACCACGAGGTCCTTATGTGATTGTCATTACTCTTTATGAATGCAAACTAAATGAACAGTTGTTATTTATATTTAAATTATTTTCCAAATTATTGATATAAACTGTTTGTTCTCACTAGGCGTTAAGCCTAACACTTTTTTCAAATGACGTGTATAACAGGTTCCCTTAGCAGTGGGTCGCCCAAGGTTTGAGGGATGAGCATGGGTCATTGAGGCAATTTTTGGACGATAGATACTTTTGGGAGTCTTGGCGTACAAAAGATCATAGCTTTTAAGAATTTGGGTTGACAACCTATATAATCTAGATGTAATTTGTTTAGATTAGTTTGTTGTCAATTTTAATATTCTTCCACAGGTTTTGTATACGCTTTTGCACATTGACCCATTTGGGTGGTTTACTCCCTTTATATACGTCATATTACCGAATTTTCAAATTTTAAATTTACTCTAACTTTTAGGGTGTTACAATACCCAACACGGGGGAACAAATAATATAATATAGATGATACCAATCTTATATACATTTTAGACATGACAAACACAATTTACATTCTTGAACTTCACATGATGGAAAATTGAGGGAAAATAAAAAGATAATAGTCAAATGTTTTGTCTAATACATATATACTTGACACAATCGTCTCGAAGTCACTTTTTGTATTTTTGTAACAAGACTCCTTTCTCCGAGTAGGAGAAAGGATGATAAGGTTATACAAGATAATATTTTTTAGTAAATTGGACAGAGAAGTTTTATAAGTTGTTATTTCCTCAAAAACATAAATTTCACAGAAGCCTATTGTTGCCTCAACTGAGAATATTATTCACAAGCTTCTATACTTATTGTTTTCAAGCATTTTCTCCTACTTATAGGTCAAACCAGATTATAATGTCTAAATGTAAGTTGCTTTATGACCTGTTATGGTTCTACTCGAGTTGGAATCACCCCATTTGGATCATCCGTTGATTTTATACAACTTTTACAAAAACACAGGGACTGAACCCGAGTACATTGTGATCAGTCCCAAAAACACATAGTTTTAAGCCACTTAGAGTCTCAACCTATGTTGTTAATATCAGCGATATATCGTCGATATATCTGATATTAGGGTTGTAAACGAACTGAACGTTCAGCAAACTGTTCGTGATGTTAACGAGTGTTTAATGTAACACCCGGAAAGGTTGATGTTAACGAGTGTTTAATGTAACACCCCAAAAATTGGGACAACAGAAATATTTGAAAATGGAAATGTGGTGTATAAAAAAAGGCCAAAGCATGAGCCTTCCCAAAAAGAGAACAATATACCTCTATATAATTACAAGTTTGTAATAATAAAGCAATGAGGGATAACAACCTCTTAATCTAAATCCTAATCAAGAAATGAGATTACAATTGGTTGTCATCTAAATTCCAAAATAATCATCTTCTATAAAGGCGTCCCAAAATGCTCCTAAGCTCACATCTAAAGGCTTGCTAAATCTTCTTAGCGGACGCGCCGCTAGAACCTGAGATACACATCAACACCAAACAAATGTTAGGCCAAAAGAGTCTAGTGAGTTTAAACAATAGCATAAGATGCATAACATAATCATTTAAGAACTTCATAATCATAACGGTCCATAGAGGAATCAATGGGGGAGACCCAAACACCAACGAGTTTCACCTCAAGAGTCGATGTACCTTGATGTTCACTCACATGAGCAACATCCCGAATGCCCGACACACTTTTGAAGACTACCTCCAAGGCATTACTCAAAAGGGCGGAGGTCTAAGCACATACCGTTAAGGTGGCGTCCAAGACTACATCTTCCTAGTGCCTACTCGTGATTCATCCAATATTCAATCCCACATTATATACATTTTACTCCAAACAAAACACATATAACAATTTCCATATAGTTCCAAACTTCATATTTAGGTCAAACTCTAAATCATGTAAATTCCACACATAATATCCACCAACCATACATACCTCATGAATATAACCCAACATTTACCAACAAAATAATCCCATCAATATTCCTATAAAGATTAGTGACCAAGATTCCAACATTTCTCATTATAGCAAGTTTATGTCTATTATGTCAAATGAGTAATATAATGAAAGGAAACATGAAATGATGATAGAGAGCATATAAAGACATGCATCCTATTTTAAAAATGATTATAAAAGTCACTATCTAGGTTTTATAGAAAACCCTAAAAACTTAGAAACCCTAGCTTGGTTGGAGAGGAGTGAAGACTTGAGTCTTGATGTAGGAAACCTTCAAATAATGATCCTACTAGAGGCAATAAGTGTTCTCACCAAACCCTAAGTAGAAATTAATAAGGAGAGGGGTTTGGAGGTGTGAAAATCACCCCTAGGTCTTCAAAAATCGCACAAGAATTAGTTTTGGGAGAAAAATGGGTTAGAATCCGGCTAAGGGGGGTTTTTATACCACCTGCACACACGGGCGAGAATGCCCAGCGACATTGCCACATGTCATAGTCGCCGGCATTCTCACGGCTCTCCCCTGACTCACGGTACAAGGTTGTAACACCCTAAAAATAGGGATAACAAAAATCCGAAAAACGGACATGCGGTATTTAAAATTGCCAAAGCAAGAGCCTCCCAAAAATTGGGAAAATACACAAACCTGTTTAAATACAATCGTAATTAAACGGATAATAAATAACAACCAACTAATCTAATTTCTATAACCAGAAAAGAGATTACAATCAAGGGTGTCATTTATAGACCCAAAGGATTCTCTACCAATAGTAAGTCCAAAAGCGATATTCCCAAATCTCTCACCCAAGCACTACGCCAGCTTAGGACCGATGCCGCTAAAACCTGAGATACACATCGACACCAAGCAAGTGTTAGGCCAGAAAGCCTAGTGAGTTGAACAATAATAAGCATGCATGAACAGTTACAATTCTTATCAGCAGTTAACCAGAGTTCAACAATGTGGAGTCAATATGGGAGACCCATAGCACCAATCAAGTCCCACCCAAGAGTCGATATACCTTGATGCCCTTAACAAAGAACACCCCAAAGGCCCGGCGCACCCGAAGACTATCGCTCAGAAAATTCCCCGAGTGGCGGAGGTCTAGGCACATACCATCACAGTGGCGCCCAAGACTATATCCTCCTAGTGTACTGACTTGGTTCGTCCACATAACTTTTATAAGGGGTCCTTTAGATATATTTCAATCCACATAATTCAATACCAACTATAGGTATAATATTACCACCTTATCCTTGTGATTGTCTAACAAAAGACCCAATGTAAATCATGCTCATAATGCATATAAACATATCACCAAAATGGTGTCCCAACTAGAATCATCATAATGCCCATATATGTATACATTTAACATATCAAGGTACCCACATTTTGTATCTATGAGACAAATCCCAAATAATGATACATATAACAATAATCATGGCAAATCACCCATATATATACATCTTCCAACTATTTTCATAAAGAAATCCCAAATAATTACACAAAATAGAATAATTCATGGGATGATACTTATAAAGCATATTTCTCACATAATCTCATGAAAATACCATCAAATACTTGAACCCTTAAGGATGAACATTTTGAGCAATTATGTGGTAATAACAACAAATAAGCAAATATGATGTGTATCCAGTTTTAACAAAAGTTTAGTAAACTCACCATGCTAGATTTAGACTAAATCTAGATTTTACCCACTTAGAACTTTCCTTGAAGATCTTGATTCTTCAAATCAAATCTTCCAAAACCTATATCCACAAGGTTCCAACCATAAATATACATATTCTACCATAAACAATCATTTCCCAAACCATATACATGGATACCTCAACTAATACCGAAACCCTAACTTCCATAACCGAAGAGAATAGAAGATTACCTTAACCCAAGCTTGAATTCACCAACCAAAACACTTCTAGTTCACCAAAATGATCACAAACTTTCAATCTATGAAAGGGAGAACAAGGGGTGGATGAAACCCTAGAATATTTTGGGGAAGAAGATGAATAGGGAGAGATGAGAAGCTTACCACCACAAAATTCTCTAGTATACTTCAATAGACTTCCAATCTCTTGCTAGATCCTTGAAAAGCTCTCAAAAACGAAACCGTAGCACTTTGAATCACCCAAATCGGAGCTAGGATGAAGGAGATATGAAGGAATGAAGTTTGGGGCTGAAAATCGCGATTTAAGCTCGATCCAGTGGATTTCGCGACTTGTGCCGCGACCTTAAGTCGCGGCATAAGTCGCCCGCTTCCCTGGTTTTCTTCTCGATACTGTTTTGGCCATAACTTCTTCGTTATAGCTCCGTTTTTGCTCCAAAAAGAACCGTTGGACTCGTAATTGAATCCTTCATCCATCTAGACTATAAAATCAAGGATTCGAGTCCAAAATCAAAAATCTTATTTTTCCTTAATATCTCGGTTTCTGTATTAACTTGGATCGATATCTTTCGAAAATCGGGGTGTTACAATCCTCCCAACCTTAAAAGAGATTTCGTCCTCGAAATCTGGAACCACCAAGCACCCAATATCACACTTGGAAATATTGATTGATTTATTATCCAAAAGGAATACCTTCATGAGACTTCACCTCATATACGGCCCGATTGCATCCCGGTTTAGGTTGTCGTTGGGTTTCTCATACCGCCATTACAAACTAAATCTTAACGTTCAATATATTTTGCCGATGTCAGGATGAACATTGAGTCCCTGATTAATCATTTTCTCAATCATTAAATCTTGGTTGCCTCCCAACCTTAGATTGCTCGTATTACCCCAAGAGTAACCTACAACCTTATTCAATTATTTCCACCAAAAATACCCCAAATCAAACATTTCGTTTAGATACCTCTAACTACGACGTATCAAAGTCTCCTTGATAATCGATTTGTACTTAAAATCCACCTCGACGTTCTCACCAAATGTATCCAGTAAACATTACCACCAACTCCCACCATGCTCTCAAGCATCGATTTCCAAATCAACGAAAGTACTGACAATTATCAAAATACCAATGGTTGTTTTTATAATGATTAACATCTAATTTCCTTAAGTTTACCGCTCGTCCTGCAGGCATACCAGATCTAACGAAAAATACCTTGAAGCATACCAACAGTTATTGTCCTCAAAATAGAGTGTCGACACCTATCCTCAGAATGACCATTCTGCAACCGTGGGTATACTACCAAATATTTCCTTTCCGATTAGTAATGTCGATTCAAAGTTGACACCTACTCTTGGAAATAGTCACCCAAATCCAACATCCTTACCAGTCAACCATAACATCATCATTATTCACGAATACCCAACAATATAGTACACCGCCGACACATAACAGGTCGTCGTATCAAATTCCCATAACTCCAAAACCAACCATACTCGAGCAACCGAACACGATGTTAATCCGTAGGTTTAACGAAGCATAAAGATCGTCACTTAACTAACTGGGAGAAAGCACATGTCTAACAACTCAAACTTCGAGGACATCTTTTTATCCTTAATATCGACTTCTAACACGAGGGGGCTTACACCTATAGTCCAATGAGTTCAAGGTTTTTTCACACTACTATGCCAATTTGAAATTTATAAAGCTCTCAAATACATAAGTTTTATAACAATTAAACGTGTGTGAAAATACAATATCGTGCATTCGATAGGTTTCAAGATTTGGTCACCAATGCCACACATATAAAACCATTTTCAAAACTCATTTGATCAGTACTTACTCTAATAAAACGATAACTAAAGATGCGTAACAAAATTTTCAAACGGACTACCAGGGTCTTAGTATGCATCAGTTTATGCTATGCATATGAAAAATAACTTCCGTCCCATAACATATACAATAAAAGTTTGTACAACTCACAAAAGAGGATTTCACAACTTCAACTTTAAAATCTTTTAATTTAACACGAAAAGTCGGAAGATAAAATTTCCAACAAGACCTATATACGTCCGATCATTTCCCAAATGTAACAACACAATAGGAACGTAAATAAATAAATAAATATATATGTATATATATTTTTATTCGCGTTTCAAATTTAGGCCGCACCGATAAAACGTACTTGCCCAAAATTGTAATTACTACGACATGCAAACCGAAAATTCATTTCATGCATTGCGGAAAAACTCCTATCAGTAAAATCAATAACTGAAATATGTTCTGGGCAAAAGTTCTATCCGAAATACCATAAATCTTTCATACAAAGCTACAGAAGGGAAATTCACAAAATCGATCCTTAAAATTTCTACAATTAACCATGAAATGTCATGAAATAAAACTTCTCATAGTGACTCGCATACATCGGTTTATTCTCCAAGATTTAGTAAAGACATATGCATGCGATTTGAGCAATTGTAAGAGTAATTTAGTTTAATTCCAAACTGTATAAATAAAATGTTTGCAAAATCCAAGACCACATGCTCAATATCAAACTCTTAAAGTTTTCTCTCTTTTAGTCACAATGCGGCACGAAATAAGATTTCACAACAAAACTTGCATGCGACCGTTTATTTCACAAAGCTAGTAGATAGATATGCGTATGCAACCGGTTAAAACATGAAATAATTTATGTCATTTTCGAGTTCAAAGCCAAATATAAACATGCTCTCATCGTTCTAAAACATTGGCTAAAATACCATGACGGAAATTTCCAATAAGATATGCATACATGACCCAAAGTATAATTAACTAAAATCTCATTGCTGGTTGAGACGAACCATTTTTTTTTCAAAGGAACTCATATTCTTATGTTTTTAAAATGCCTCATAACACAATAATATGTATTTTCTGAAAAAGGTTTATAAGATCAAATACACGAAATAACACTTACGTCAATTGAACTCCAATTATATATGTAAAATCATCGAGGAAACATCTCAACATGATTTATTTACCAAAATCCCCAAAGATTCCAAAATGGATGACTGAACATGTTCATAAAACTAAACATTTCAAATAATCAAAACTTCCCATTGGTTGCAACAAAATGTTTTCCAAATGAACTCTTTCTCTTCATGTTTTCAAAACGACTCCTAGTTCAATGACACGAATTTTCCAACGGTTTATAAAATCGTATGCACCAAATGGACAATTAAATATCAAAAATACAGCGACCAATAACGGGGATACCCGTATCCGTTGAGAGCGGAAGAGCACGAAGTATGCTACTCCTACAACGTTCATCGTATGACACCTAACGACATGAAAGCCCAAGTGTCCCTACGAATCCTTGACAAGTTCCACCCAAGGGACGAGATACCTTGATGCCACAAAGGGCACCCGAAAGGCCCGACACGTCCGAGGACTACTACTAAGGAAATTCCCCTACGGAGGAGATCTAGGCGCACACCCACACAGTGTCGCCCAAGACTACCTCATCCTAGTGCCTACTTGTCAAGCTTCGGTCATAAAACATGAGTCCCGGAGTCCAACCCCGTACTACCCAATTGACCATCCAATAAGACTGACTCATGTGCCTATGGATCCAATGCAACACAGCCAAAAAAAAAAATATGCGACTACACATGAATGACAAAAGCACTTGAGCGTGTAACGATTATGCATATGCAATGAAATGCATTAAGATGTACGTCATAAATTGGATTCTACATCGAGCCATTAAAACCGGACAAATGTCCACAAGACTCTTTAAAGCCAACACCGAGCTAAACTGCTCAAAATCCTTTTGACCAATAATTATCGGTCCCCCAAATAATGAAATGTCTTTAAGCGACGTTTATAAAGACACATGCCTCAAAGACGTGATTAACCCGAAACTCAACACGTATTGGGACCAAAGAGTTTCAAAAGGGTTTATGAATGCAAATTCACAAAAATGCATACAACATGTAATAGACTTCATTTGTACCAAAATTACCAAGATGCTTAAGTCATGAAATGGACTCTATTTGTACAAAATCCCAAAATGCTATAATCATGCTACTACTTATCAAGATGTCCAAATTCCAAATATGAGTATTTTATGGAACTAAAATAAGCCAAGTATATCAAATATGAAAACTTATTAAAATACTCACACTTTGACAAATACCAAGTAAAATACATTTTTACTTCAAAATACTCAAAACTTATCAGTAGTTAACCATTTCATGTAAAACACTTTAAAATAACCATTTTGGCATGTACACCGTTTTAACAAATCCACTCGAACTCACGCTCCTCGATTTCTATAGTTACACTATCGTCATCCAGATGCTCAACATCTTAAGGCAAGGCCACGGACTTCATAGGTTCACCTTACAATTTCTCCTCGAATACATCGATTCAAAAGTCAATGGTTCTAATCCAACCAATTAATCCGACTCGAAACTGTCCACTTAATGCAATCACCCTACTTACCGTTACTCTAATAAACGAATAATAAAATCATCAACTTTTTCTAATGGTTACCCATCCAGAAACTTTCTTATTACTCCAACGGTCGACATACCCAGGCATTTCATACAAGCACGAGGATGAATAAGAAAGAAATTAACAGAATTGAACACGAAGGAAACGTACTACTACGTCTACCAAATATCATAACATTAGAAAACCAAACACAAGAGAACGTACTACTACCTTACCAATTGTCACAGTAACGGCATTTCAAGCACCATCATGTATAAATATCCTCATAATAACATTAGCTAGGTGAGATTATGAACATATAATACATAAGGGTTCTCGTTACCATCGCCACAACGCCTGATAACCATAGTTTCCGTCGACTCTAAGACTAACCCATCTTAGAAATTCTACCCATCTCGCAAATCATTGCCTAACGTACTCAGTCTAAGTCTAGACATCTTACATTCATGCCTAGTTCGCTTAAACCTGGCTCTGATACCAACTTGTAACACCCTAAAAATAGGGATAACAAAAATCCGAAAAACGGACATGCGGTATTTAAAATTGCCAAAGCAAGAGCCTCCCAAAAATGAGGAAAATACACAAACCTGTTTAAATACAATCGTAATTAAACAGATAATAAATAACAACCAACTAATCTAATTTCTATAACCAGAAAAGAGATTACAATCAAGGGTGTCATTTATAGACCCAAAGGATTCTCTACCAATAGTAAGTCCAAAAGCGATATTCCCAAATCTCTCACCCAAGCACTACGCCAGCTTAGGACCGATGCCGCTAAAACCTGAGATACACATCGACACCAAGCAAGTGTTAGGCCAGAAATCCTAGTGAGTTGAACAATAATAAGCATGCATGAACAGTTACAATTCTTATCAGCAATTAACCAGAGTTCAACAATGTGGAGTCAATAGGGGAGACCCATAGCACCAATCAAGTCCCACCCAAGAGTCGATATACCTTGATGCCCTTAACAAAGAACACCCCAAAGGCCCAACCCACCCGAAGACTATTGCTCAGAAAATTCCCCGAGTGGCAGAGGTCTAGGCACATACCATCACAGTGGCGCCCAAGACTATATCCTCCTAGTGTACTGACTTGGTTCGTCTACATAACTTTTATAAAGGGTCCTTTAGATATATTTCAATCCACATAATTCAATACCAACTATAGGTATAATATTACCACCTTATCCTTGTGATTGTCTAACAAAAGACCCAATGTAAATCATGCTCATAATGCATATAAACATATCACCAAAATGGTGTCCCAACTAGAATCATCATAATGCCCATATATGTATACATTTAACATATCAAGGTACCCACATTTTGTATCTATGAGACAAATCCCAAATAATGATACATATAACAATAATCATGGCAAATCACCCATATATATACATCTTCCAACTATTTTCATAAAGAAATCCCAAATAATTACACAAAATAGAATAATTCATGGGATGATACTTATAAAGCATATTTCTCACATAATCTCATGAAAATACCATCAAATACTTGAACCCGTAAGGATGAACATTTTGAGCAATTATGTGGTAATAACAACAAATAAGCAAATATGATGTGTATCCAGTTTTAACAAAAGTTTAGTAAACTCACCTTGCTAGATTTAGACTAAATCTAGATTTTACCCACTTAGAACTTTCCTTGAAGATCTTGATTCTTCAAATCAAATCTTCCAAAACCTAGATCCACAAGGTTCCAACCATAAATATACATATTCTACCATAAACAATCATTTCCCAAACCATATACATGGATACCTCAACTAATACCGAAACCCTAACTTCCATAACCGAAGAGAATAGAAGATTACCTTAACCCAAGCTTGAATTCACCAACCAAAACACTTCTAGTTCACCAAAATGATCACAAACCTTCAATCTATGAAAGGGAGAACAAGGGGTGGATGAAACCCTAGAATATTTTGGGGAAGAAGATGAATAGGGAGAGATGAGAAGCTTACCACCACAAAATTCTCTAGTATACTTCAATAGACTTCCAATATCTTGCTAGATCCTTGAAAAGCTCTCAAAAACGAAACCGTAGCACTTTGAATCACCCAAATCGGAGCTAGGATGAAGGAGATATGAAGGAATGAAGTTTGGGGCTGAAAATCGCGATTTAAGCTCGATCCAGTGGATTTCGCGACTTGTGCCGCGACCTTAAGTCGCGGCATAAGTCGCCCGCTTCCCTGGTTTTCTTCTCGATACTGTTTTGGCCATAACTTCTTCGTTATAGCTCCGTTTTTGCTCCAAAAAGAACCGTTGGACTCGTAATTGAATCCTTCATCCATCTAGACTATAAAATCAAGGATTCAAGTCCAAAATCAAAAATCTTATTTTTCCTTAATATCTCGGTTTCTGTATTAACTTGGATCGATATCTTTCGAAAATCGGGGTGTTACAATCCTCCCAACCTTAAAAGAGATTTCGTCCTCGAAATCTGGAACCACCAAGCACCCAATATCACACTTAGAAATATTGATTGATTTATTATCCAAAAGGAATACCTTCATGAGACTTCACCTCATATACGGCCCGATTGCATCCCGGTTTAGGTTGTCGTTGGGTTTCTCATACCGCCATTACAAACTAAATCTTAACCGTTGGACTCGTAATTGAATCCTTCATCCATCTAGACTATAAAATCAAGGATGCAAGTCTAAAATCAAAAATCTTATTTTTCCTTAATATCTCGGTTTCTGTATTAACTTGGATCGATATCTTTCGAAAATCGGGGTGTTACAAAGGTTGGCGATTATGACAGGGCGACAATGCCCTTGTCACTCTCGCTGGCATTATCGTCGGGGATGTACCGAGACCATCCCCCGGTCCGCAACATTGACACGCGACTATGACTATTGTCATAGTCGCTGGCACTATCGCCCCAACGCCCGAACCCGACGATCCCGACTCGATGTAACACGTATAGATTTTAAAGCTCGAGACTCAATTATCAAAACCAATAGGCTTTATCTAGAATTAAAGTTTTAAGGATTTGAGAGTCGAATTCCCTACGTTACCTAATTCGATTTTTCTGGTGTTACATTTAATCATTAACTGACGCTCATATAACATAGATATGTGACCTACTTTTGTGTTCTGTTGGCCAGATTTATGCAATCTTTTTTTGAGATTCACTTAAAATATAACTCAGTGAAAGTATACATCATCTACTATTGTCTCTTAACAAGTAATAATGGTATAAGTACCAGATATCGATCCCACATGGAAGGCTTGTGAAAGTCTTTCAAAAGTCCAGTATTTAAAAATTGATTTCAGATGCCGAGTTCGAAGAAATCTTTATGTTGGTTTGTTTGAGTTATCAACTAGAAAATCAGTCGTAAGAAAAGAAGCAAAAGGTGCAAAGTTTTGTTAAGACTAAAACAAGTGTTTTGATAAAAAGATGATATAGCAAGTTGGACAGTCCAATAGTACCACTTGAATGGTCCTATAGTACTGTCACAGTATTTAACCGTCGGTTCAGACAGCCTCCTAAGAGTACACACCGGCCCACTGCTATCGATACAATATCACTTATATTAGACCTCGTGAATCCTAGTGCGGCACACCGTAGGAGTATAACACTTGTTAGGTATCATAGGTATATGTAGCCTTCTCATATTAAATCAGGTTTTCTTATTTATCTTAACTCTGAAAGTTAATGCATTTTCATATATAAAATTAGTTATCAATTAATTAAGTATGATCTTTAATGAAACAGTAACCACCTGAAATAAATAGTCAGAAAAACATTGTTATAATAGATACACCTTTTTTATTTTCACACATATTTCAGTCTTCACTCTGCCTTACACCCCATGCTCAGACGATTAGCCCATCATTGCTTGGATTATTCTTTCGAATGATGTAAGGACTGTAAATATAAATAACATAAATGTAAAGTACTGAAAGTAAATTGCGGAAATGTAAATGACAGTAAAATAAATTGTTGGAATGTAAATAACTGAAATGTAAAAGACAATAATGTAAATTGTTGGAAAGTAAATGACAGAAAAGTAAATTGCAGAATTCAAAATGCAGAAAAGTAAAGACAATAAACTTAAATGCAGAAAAGTAAAGACAGAAAAGTAAAGATAGAAAAGTAAATTGCAGACTTTAAAGTAACATAATTGGAAAACATAAAGTAAAAGTAAAAGTAAACTAAAATGTACTATGAAAAAGATGTAGGACTTGGTAACTTAAGTGCTAAGTTATGAAACTTGAAGCTCAAGATATGTCACAAAAGTCAACACTTAGAAATTTTAGTACTTGGAAGGAAACTTGAACGACAATGGATGAAAATCCAAAGTAAAGTCAAAGATTAGATCCAAATAATTTTTACCTGAAAGTGAAGTAATTTTTGAGATTGTAAAATTCTTGTTTTGAACACACTTGGAAATTTGGAGATTAAGAAACTTGAAAATTATCACTTGTGTAATTTAAGGATCAAGAAACTACAAAGATTTGTGAGAATCCCTTGCAAAAATCTCGAAAATTAAATTCCACAAGTTGATTTATAAAAATTGTAGCTTAGAAAATAAAGAACAAGAAGATGAGAGAAATAAACCAGGAATGTGAAATTCTTAGATTAATACTTGCAAAATAAAACAACCTTAAACTTAGAATATTTTAGTTCTTGAAGGACAAACAAATCCAAAATATTTAAACTTAAGATTATAGAGAATGCTAGACAAAAGATTAAAACCCATAGGTTTGGTGTCTTTCTAAGGTTACATAATGGACATATTTATAGTAGCTAGAATAGTAACCAACAAGCTAAAAGAGTACAAGGTGATGTAAGCCCTTTCTTGGCCACAAAGTCTTCAAAAGATGAGCTCCAAAACCCGGCTCAAGAAGGAAATTCGTCTGCAACAATCACTAGCTAGTCCTATAGCACAAAATCCAGTCTTGCAGTAATCCTACAGTACTGGCAACAATTTTAGAAATATGCAAAAAGGTTCAACTTAGCATCAAAACAATGGAAGTACTTAACAAAACATAAAAACAAGATGAATGCTATAAAATGGACTAAACTATACAAAAATGGACTTTGGGCATAAAACAAGGGTAAAATACTAACAAAACCATTGTAATATTGTTAATTTATTAACACCTATCACACCCCCAAACTTAAACTGTTGTTTGTCCCCAAACAACTAAAAATGACAAATTAAAGACTCAAATAACTATCAAACTAATTTTTTTTTAACATGCACACTACATAGCCAACACATACTTTGTTTTGTTCTTTTTGAAATTTTTTTTTGCTCTTATCCTACTTGATGCTTGAATTCCATAGCCCTTCATAAACCAAGTACCCCTAAACTTAATCCTTTAAGTTTGCCAACTAAATTTTTTGCCCTACATCTTATTTGTTAAACTGGATTCACTATATGTGTTGGGACTTTGATTGGGTTTCTTGCATTTGGTCATTTCTTTTCAATGCCTAGCCTTTTACCTCATCTATCATTTCACTCCATAACACCATTTTTCTGCTATGCATCTCATATTGAGGTATGTATGGACCTTTTGGTCCTTTTCAAACAATTGGTGCACATTGACACTCTTTTGTGCACAAGACATGGAACTTTGTTCCTGAATTTTCTTTGGGTCTTAGTGCATGTGTTTCAAGTGTATATCTATATTGTTTATGAACTTTATGACACCCACCCCCCAAACTTTGAGGGAAACAATGTCCTCATTGTTTTGTTATGTATAACAATGCTACAAATTAGGCAAATGAAAAGAGAGCCCAATGGAATCTAGTTAAGTTTATAGCCCAAAATGGTTGGCTAATTCTTAGAGGTAAAAGAAAAAGAAACTAAGTGAGTGAACCATGGATTATTGTGGCTATAATATCAAGTCAGACAATCTAGGAGCAAGTTTATAGTGTTTTTTGGTGTATAGGTGGCTAAGATAGAGCGTGTTCTAAAAATCAGTTCCTAAAATGTCACAGAAACATAAAGTCAAAGATGAGAATGAGATCCAGAGATCTATCATTTCATCTTTTGCTAAAGAAAAGACTTAATAAACTCTTTAAAACTTAAAACAACAAAACCTAAGCAGGTAAAAAGCAAATTTAAGGACTCAAGGACACAAATTTAAGGACTCAAACTTGCAATGGGGACTGCCCATTTAACAAAACAACAAAGGTGTGAGCAAAAAGGAGAGACTGCCTCTTTTAAGGACTCATAAAAAGACTCTCTATTTAGAACTGTGGAGAACTTCCCAAGGGAAATTTAAAGTAGCAACAAAATGGTCCACACAGTGCAGAGGGATTGCCTCTAACCTGGACCATGACTTTGACAAGGATAGCCTACTGTAGTTGTCCCTAATTCAACAAAAATAGAGGGACTGCCACTATGAATTAGAGCAGGCCATCTAAGGTGCACAATCAATAACAAACTAGAGGGATTGCCTCTATTTTAATCAATTTAAACAATCAAGAATAAATAATGTTGCACATCAGGCCTAAAATAGAAACAATTAGGGAGTGGGCCTATACTCTGAACAATGTTTGAATCATGAGCATAGAGGGAACGCCTCTATAGGTCTTATTAGACACTCATCAAGCATTCATAGAGGGATTGCCTCTGTGTCTGAATCATTGGGTGAAAAACGATGATGGTTAAGACAGTTAAAGAGGCAAATGCCTAAACTATCAAGCATAGCAACAAAAACAGAAACATAGAAGGACTGCCTCTATGTAGGATATTGGTTAAAAACAAAAAAAATAAAGAAATAGAAAACAACTAGGGATCAGTTTCATAATTCAGATCCACTTATCAATTCTAAAATCAACAAATAACTGTATGTATTATACATGTTAAAACAACAAATAAAAACTAACTAAAACAACAAATAACAAGAGCACAGATCATGAATGAGTTATTATGAGAAGGGAAGAGGATAGAACTTGTCCTACTCATAATGAGTAGATGTTTGATCTTCTTGCATCAGTGCAGATGTGGGAACAGGGGGAAGATCCATAACCTGTTCGCCCTTCTTCCATGCATCTCTCATCACCATTTCCTTCTTTTATTTTAACTTAGCCTACTGCACCCTTTCCTTTTTCATCAGTGCAACCTCTTTCTTTAGCTTATACATATTCTTCATGATCTTTTTAGACTTTTTCATCATACTCCTTTTGATTGTGGCAGTTTGCTCATCCATGGCCTTCAGAATCTCAGATTTCAGTGCGTCAATTGTTGTGCTAGGGGTTGGTTTGTTGTTGAGTCTCATCAACCTCACCTAGTTTTTCTTGTCCATGGTAGTTTTGTCATTTAAGAATGTATCATTTGGAATCACCATTATCTGAGCCTTTTCTAGGAGACTATGGATTACAGAGGGGTATAGGAGATTCCCATTGGTCTATCTACACAGGTTCTGATGTTGGCACAAATTAGCCTACCCACATCAAATCTCTTGCATTCAAGAATGCAGTACAACATGTATACCCTCTCTAAACATAGGTTGGAGTCATGGCTAGTGGGATGGAGGGTATGTCTCATGAAATAGAACCACATGTTGGCTTATGGGTTCAAAAACTAGGTTATCGGCAGCTTGGCTTGTCCCTTAAAGGTCCACTTAGCCCCCCTATTTAGCCAATCTCTAGAAGATGACCTCTAATTCTTCATCTGAACATCCCTTAGCTAACCTATCAAGTTCTTAGGTCTATGGAGGGTCAATCGCTAACAGTTCATTCAAGGCCTAAAGTGAGTAAGACACATTTTTACCTCTCACAGTCACATCTACACCCTCAGTGACAGACACATCTGTATAAAATTCCCTCAACTAGTTGAGATTGTATTGCTTAAGGACTTCACATAATTTTTCCCAGCCTAGTTCTTCAACCACAACCTTGATATTGGGGTTGGCCAAGACTACTTGTTGTGGGAATCCTTTAGGAGGGACTCCAGTTTTAGTGGAAAAGGCATAATAGTTGTTCTTATCCTTTGAAGAACTAAATAAGTGCTTCGGTTCTAAAGTAGCAGAAGTACCTTCTTGAGTCAACTTTTGCCTCTTTCTTGTGCTCATTTGAGGATCTACCTACTCTTCTACATTGGGCTCCTCATGTTGTTCACCACCCTTTATTTTCTTTTTGCCTTTTGTATTAGTCCTCTTAATCTTCTTCTAAACCATAACAACCTTGGTCTCAGCACCCACTGCACCACCCATTGCTTCACTTCTGTCCTACACACTATCATTGAAATTTGTGGTGTGCAAAAGGGAAGATGCTCCATGTGGTGAGTTAGCAGGCTCCTTATCTTGATCTAATCTTACTGTAAATTCATCCTCGTTGTCATTTTGAATTTGTGCATCCATGTTAAGGCCAATGGAGTTGTGTGGAGGGGAATCAAGTTGTTCTTGGCTAGGGGTTTGTCACTGTGGGTTTCATGGGGTTGGGACTCCCATTCCAGATTTGGTGATCACATGTTGATCACTGATGGTTTTCATGGGCTCACTGAAACTGGCATTAGGTGTGGTTTTTGGAGGGATATTTAGACCCAATAGTTGGTCTAAATCTGCCAAGGCTAGAATGACATTTTTCATTAGGGAAGGACCCAACTTGGTTCTTGGCTTAGTGACCCTATGCAAATCAAACAGTGGTGTAGGGGCAACCAAAGGCTTGAGAGGTGGTTCTACCTCAACCATAGTGAAGGAGGGCTTAGGGACTTCCTCTGTAATGCCCAAAATTTCATTTGTGGCCTCTATAGCCACATCCAAAGATTGTTGCAACATGACCCCCACACTGGTTTCTAGATTCTACGGGAAACTTGAGATCAAATTCACAACCAAAGGTAAAGGGGATGGAACAGTACCTTCATTGGTTTGAGAGGGAGCTTCAGTGATGTGTGGAGGTGAAGGTGATGGTGTAGGTGTTGGGGTACCCTAAACTTTTTGATCAATAGGGGTTGGAGATGATGGTGGAGTTCCCCTTTCTTGTTCTAGTGGAGAGTGTGGAGGGGTTTATTCCCTGTGTTGCACAATAGAGGAAGATAGTGGTGTATCTTCCCTTGCCCTCACTTCTGCGGCTTCAGCAAGAGTATCCAGAGGGCTTGGATCCCTTTGCCTTGAGAAAGAAACTACAACGACCATCTTTGGCTTTAGACCCAATAGAAGCAGAGTCAACCTCATCAGAAAACATGATCACAGACCCCTCATCCTGTGTCATCGGTTTAGTCTTCATTCTGGCCTGGCTTCGTGTTATTCTCTTAGAGGGTTTTGGTGGTGGTGGTGGCGACTCAGTGGGATTTGAAGGGGGTGCTTGATTCACAAGTATGGCCGAAGAAGATGATGTCGAGTTACGGACTTACGATGTCGAGCTGTTATACACATTTGAACGTACATAAATATTCACAATGAATATAACACATATATATAACATTTCACGTAAAAACGGTTAAAAGGAAAAAGAAAAAAAAACTATATCGATATGGATGTCATATCGAAGAGCACGAAATTATTGTTTTTTATGTAATTTGTTTGATTAAAATATTAGTAATTTTTAAGATAATTTATTTTAAACTTTAAGAGGGTAAAAGTTTTTAATTAAAAAAGAAAATAAAAAGTCAAATAAGTTAGGCGTGAGATTGAAATTAACTTCTTCTTTTTACCCCTGATCACCTTAATTAATAATTTTAATTAAAAATTCTATTTAATGTGAGTTGTTGAATCATTAGAGATTGATGACCGAGATCAATATTCATGTTCACAATGAAAATAGAGTTTGCAATTGAACTTTCTTCTCTCTCTCTCTCTCCCCCTCCCTCTCTCTCTCTCTCTCTCTATATATATATATATATATATATATATAGGTTGAATATTTTCATGTTATTTATGTTAACATATTCAGTTTAAGGTGTGTTAAGATGTTTGGCGGAGGTTAAATTACGTTAACCTATGTGTCCACAAACAACTTCGTTATCGAAGTTTCCCTTAATTACCAAAATGTCTATGCATCCATCAACATCGTCAGATCAAGATGTGTGCTTCATCCAGCGGTTCTAGGTGATTCCCACGATTCATATGGATTTTAAAGTTCCCACCCTATTCGGAATCTATAATGTAATGTGTTATTTTATTATTTTTCTAAAAAGAAAATTAGGAAAATGCTAAAGAGACTAAAATGCCCCTTATCTAACCGACCTTTTTAACAAAGCTAACGGTCGTTTATCAAACGTTTACCGACAAGGGCACCACCCTCGTTTACCTTATCGGGTAGAATTCTCGACCATCAAAATAGATCGATGGTGAACATTTTTTTACCCAATAAGCACACACTGCGTAATATTCTTCTTCTTACTTACCGAGTAAGATTTTCGGTCCGTGTTATGTCTCTTACATGGTAAGATTCTAGTCATTAGCATGCTCATCCTGAAGGCAAGTAACAACTGATAAATGTTATTCGATAAACGTTTGGTAAACATCCCATTAGTCCTAGAAAAACATTTTCAAAGCAAAATGCATAGCATGCATGGGTATTAGTTTTGTACTTTTTGCATTTGAGGGGCCATTTTCATATTTTTTTTTCAACATACCACAAGGACTATTTTTGTAGGTTACTCTTAATATATTAATTATATATTTATATATTAACAAAATGACGACCGCCTTTTTCTGTTTTGATTTTGTGTCTTTTATTAACAATATTTATTGATTTGTAGAAATCTTTCATATTAAATTATTAATTACTTCCAGAATAAAGATTTGAAATCTAATTTTTAAATATATCACTTTAGACCAAAGTATGGCAATGCCATTTTTCTTTTGCACGAAGCCCGGATGTTCCCAAAACGTTTGGATGGATTGAATAATAATAATAATATTGTTTTTTAATCAAATATAATCTCTATTGTAAAATTTTGTCTTAATTTTTTTAGAATATTACCAACAGATTTTTTAAAATCTCTCTAAAATAGAGAAACAATAGTTAAAATTTTCAAAAGAAAAAAAATTACATCCATTTACAAAAGATTCCTCATTTTTGAGATAAATCATTAATTATATTATTAAAATGTCACTTAAATATTTCATTTCAAAGTTTCTCATTGATGAGATATAATCAAAAATCATTTCTCTCTCTTTGGTAATCATTTTTTAGAATATCTCCAAATTTAGAGAAAATGACACTATCCCTCATATTTTCTCCATTTTAGAGAAAATTTTGGAGAAACTGTTGGAGCAAAAAGTTGTTCAAAACCTCCATTTTGGAGAAGTTGTTGGAGATGTTATTTTAAAATTAAAAGTCTATTCATGTCTAGACATTTTATTGTTTTTATTTAATTTAAAATGTTTTGTTCGTTCATCTATTATATTTAAACAATGCATAGGGGCGGATTTATTAAGGACCGAGCAAGATCCTGTCACCCGCTCACATGAGTATCACAAGGGAAATACTTTTAGGTGCTGTAAAAATGCACCTCCTTGATTTGAGTGTGCCTGATATATTTTAAAACCTAGTTTGCAATATAAATTTAAGTTGGGAAGAATAGCGTAGCTGTCCCCTCCTTGTGGGAGGTCTTGGGTTCAATCCTCCCTTGTCGCAAATATGAAATATATTTGGTTCACAATTGTAGAACCAATCAATGACTCCAGCCACTAAATCACATTGAATGTTATTAATTTTATCTTCATTTTCAAATTTGTTTCCAGTTTTTGTTGATTAACTATATACTCACGTCTTCTTGTCAATTATCATGTTATTGATAAGTAACTTTCCCCTAAAATATGAGTTTTTCCTCTTGATTTGTTTGTATTTTGTATTTTGCTTTTAGTTATTAATTTAACTATTGTTGCAAAACATCTTATTAATACTAAGAGTTCTAGATGCATAACGAAACGAAATTGAGAAACCTATAAAAAAAAAACGAGGACAATCAATATGAAATACTAAAAATTGGAAAGTTTTATGAAATTAATCAAAAAAGTTCCCCGTAACGGTGAAAACCAGCTAAAAACACGTCAGACGAAAAACGTAGTATTGTATTTTACTCAAATGGTCAAGGTGGATTCAATTTGAAAAAAAATGTATTATCCCAAAATCGACATAACTGACTTTCCTTCAAGCCACGACTTTGCAGACCTTTGATCCACCTTAAAAGTGAACTCGCTCAAGAAAATTCCTGAGTTCACTACTGACAATGCATCTTTTGACAATACACACTTTCTCTCTTTGTATTCCAACGAGGTGGGATTAATGTCCGCGCGTTGCTGCGGATGGAAAGAAATATTAAGACCATAAATTTGAGCATAATTATGAGAACAAAACATTTTGTGTCTGTTAGCAGCATGACTATAATTTAACAAATGGTACATTACATCATTAAACCTAAAAAAAATTACATTGTTATTAAACCTAAATTAAATTATAATAAAAATATGAATTAAACAAATTTTACATCATTATTAAACATAAAATAAATTATGATAAATTACTTTATTAATAAATAAAAAATTGGTGCGTGAATCACCTACGACTATGTGCTTGGATTGATGGGGAAGGCGGAAGGTTTTGGGTTGGAGAAGACACAGTCATTGAGATGCGATGCATGTTAAGGGATCTTTATTTTATGCTTATATAATAAAAATAATTTTTATAATATAATTTTTATTTATTTAAATTAGAAAATGAAAAAGTTATAAATGATCGAAATGTCATTTACTTAACGGTCAGGAGCTAACAACTTTTAGTTTCGAGGACCAAAACGTTACGCAAATGCAAAATCGAAAGTCTATTTTGGAATCAACAAATTATGGGGACTAAATCCAAGAGGAAAATAAAACTATAGGGACCAAATCTGTAACTCTACAAACATAGGACTAAATCTAACAGGGAGATAAAACCTCAAGGACTAAATCTGTAAGTTACTAGGTAAATGTTATTACTTATAGTACCAAAGTATCTATTCAAGAGATATTTGATTTCACAAATATCACTTGTGTTTTTATTAAAATAATGATATATCAGTATTTATAAATGATTTATTATTTAAGTAAGTTGCACCTTATAAATTTTCATTAGCGATTCTTATGATCAATTGTAGATGTTTGAATTCTATCTAAAAATTTATTATTTAAGTAAGCTGTCAAACATAATGTCTAATACAAAAACAATCCTTCACAATATGAAACAGAAATACCATAATAACAAAGCTAAAAAGATTTTTGCTGATAAAATAATAATAGATTGAAGTTTTTTCTTAGTTAACTAGAAATTTAGAATTATACACAAGAGTTGTCTACTGTTTTATATAAAAGAAATCAAATTTATAACTATACCATTTAATTGACAATTATTATAATTTAATGTTTCTTTATTAATTATTAAAAGGAGTGGATAGAATAAAGCGTTGTGTATCAGGTTTGAACTGGATTGGACCAGACTGAAAAGTCAAATGTAAGGTAGCGTTTGATACGCGTACATGATTGGACAGGACGAGACGGGACAGAACATGACAAGAGGGCATGATAAGTGTCTGTCTGATGTTCGGTATGACTAGGACTAGATAGGACATGACAGAACAGGACTTGACAGGTCATCACTAAAAGTTTTAGATGATTTATATATCATATAATAGTTAGAAATGCCACAAATAAAGTATATATTTAAATATGGTAGTGGCGATGGACGGTAATTGTGGAGGTGGTAGAAGAGATTGTTGTAGTGGAGGAAGAGGTGGAGGTGGTCGACGGTGGTTGGCGGTGGCTACCAATGACCTCCGGTGGTGGTGATCGGTGGAGGTGGAGATGGTTGACAATGGTAGTGGTGGCGGCGATGGGTGATTGTTGTGAGGTGGTGGAGGAGGTTGTTGAAAGAGATGGAAGTGGACGATGGTTACCAATGGCCATCAATGGTGGTGGTGGTAATCGATGGAAGTGGAGGTGGTCGACGATGGTAGTGGTGGTGGTGATGGGCAGTGGTTGTGGGTGGCGGAGTAGGTTGTTGTAGTAGAGAAAGAGGTGGACGTGGCCGACGGTGGTTGGCGGTGGCTACAATGGGGTGTGATGACCATTAAAACAAATACCATGTTAGGTTTATACATCAAATGAGAGTAATCCGCAATTTTTTAGTTTTTGTCCCACTTTTGTCCTATGTTGTTCCACCTATTTTGGTGGAAAAAAAGCCCTTTTGTCCCATCATGTCCAACCTGTCCCTGTCCCATGTCGTGCCAAACATGAGACAGTGAATTTTTGTCCTGTCTTATGTCATGTTAAACATGAGACAGTGAGTTTTGTCTCGTCCTGTCATGTTCCGTCCCATGTACCAAACGCAGCCTAATAGAACTGAAAATTGAATCAATCTAAGCCCGTTCAAATCCCATAAATCAAGTTGTGAACAGAAAAAAATGTTGAATATAATATATTTCATTGAGATACAGTCTCTTACGTTGTGTTCTCTAATATGGAGAGAAAAGAAAAGAAAAGAAAGAGACGGAAAAGAAAGGGAGAGAAAAGAAAGGAAATAAAAACAATTTTTTCATTTGTGTTCTCGAAATGGAAGGAAAGAAAGGAAAGGAAATAAAATATTTTTCCGTGTTCTTGAACAGAAGAGAAAGAGAAGGAAAGATATCATTTTTACAAATATGCCCTTATAAAAATATATTATTTCTAATGAAAGATTGGATAGTTTTGTAATTTTAATAATTTCAGTAATTTTTTTAAATAGTTTTAATTTATTTCCTTTCTTTTCCTTCCTTTTCCTCCCACATTTGGGAGGAAATTTATCAATTCTTTTCTTTCGTTTCATTTTCTTTATCTCCTAAAAAAATTTCGAGAACACGAGTTTTTTTTTTATTTTTCTTCCCTTTCTCTTCCTTTTCTTTCCTTTCCTTCATTAAATGAGTTTCGAGAACACAACGTTAATGATTATTGAGACATTCAGATATGAAAATCAAATAATTAATTGCACCAAATTGTTTTAATTATTGATTACTTGGGTAGTTTTACATAATTATTAACTTTACAATAAATAAAATCAAAATCAGATTGATCAAAATCAAAATCAGATTGATCAAACATTATCATGCTAATTATTACAAACTTTATTACGTATGCAACATGTTCAAACACACCATGTGAGTTGTTTGGGTGTGTCTTTTCAAAGTGGTTCTTGAAACTTCATGATTCATAATTTAGGAGATAACTAGAAGCTACTCGTGCAATGTAGCAAGATAAATCACAATTTTAATGTTTTTTTTTCCTCGATTTACATTACGATTTTGGATGGTTTTGAGAAAGTGATAATGTTTTTTATAAATTTGTTTAATTTAGGCTTAATAATATAATTTTTTTATATAAAAAAAATTTAAGTATTTTGTTTGAATTCAATGATTATTTTATATATTTTAATGACATCTATAAAAAATAATCAATTACATATTTAATAATATAATTAAAACAAATTTATAGTAATATAATATCTATACTATATTATAAAAACGGTATAAAAAACTCTTAATTACAACATTTTAAGCACAAGTTACAACTAATTAAAGCCAATTACTTAATTTACAACTTTTTAATGCTTTGGTACAACCTTTACAAGCACAGTATCTCACATAATCATCTATTTGTGGAATGGATACTCATTTATTAATATAACTATTTATTTTTTTGGTGGAGGATTTTATAAAATAGATTTTATATTAGCATAATCTATTTTAAATGTAGATTTTATATTTAAATCTATATTAATGAGATGTAATATAAAATCTTTTTTCTTCCGTATTTTTTTATATTACATCTCATAATGATTTTTTCATATTTTATTTTATAAAATCTTTTTCCATATTTTATTTTAAGGCACCTTAGTGATAGAGGATATAACATTCGCGGGTATGCTTTCAATTGTAAATCTTGTTAAAATAACTAATTTATGTGTTTAGCTTATACGGGTTGCCTCCTTCGAATATTACCTGAGCAAAACATTACCAACCAACAAGTCTCCTTTCGTATCTTCTACATGGGCAACATGCAGCAAAATATTACCGGAGCAAAACATTACCAAAGGATGAAAGAAATAAGAGATTGAGGGACAAAAGAAACGAAGACGTTGATACACAGAAAAAGTAAACCAATCTAATTACCTTGATTCCTAATACAGGCGACCCATACATTATAAAGATGTCTCAAAGGGTTTCCATCACTGAGAAATCTTGTTTTTTTTCCCCTCATTATCATGGCGCATGGAACTCACCCTATAGGTGACTTAGGAGTCGTTTACTAAACGCTTACCCGACAAGTGCTTACCGGGTCACTTTTACCTTATCGGATGAACATGATAAAGACTGGAAATCTTACCCGGTAAGAGCAATGACGATGACCAAGAGTCTTAGGAGCCGTTCACTAAACGCTTACCTGGTAAGTGCTTATCGGGGCACTTTGCCTTGTCGAATAAACATGATAAGGATTGAGAATCTTACCCGGTAAGAATGATGACAAGGACTGAGAGTTTTACCCGGTAAGTGAGAGTGACGACTCTTACCCGGTAAACGCTTACCAGGGTAAGAGTTAGGTAAACGGCCCCTTACCCGGTAAATAATAGTAACGACTCTTACCCGGTAAGCGTTTACCGGATAAACTATGCCATTTTAATGAATTAAAATCCTACCCGATAAGTTAAAGTGTTGATTTTACCCGTAAGTGCTTACCAGGGTAGCCTTGGATAAACGTCCCCTTAGTAGCAATATAATCTGTATCATTGGAATGTCAGGAGATGATATTGAATCAGATGTCACAGGAGCTGATCGTACAAAATAAAATTGTAATTAGTTGAAATGAGTTGCAGATAATATACATTTGCATCCTATGTTTCAAACATGAAACTAAGAGCTAAACAATCTATAATCATGTTTCTAAAGTTCAACTCTGTTTAAAAAATGTACAGGTAGACTTTTGAATATACCAGGTTCAGCAAGAATGATCATATCATATTTAGATCCTTGAGGCATCACACAAGGTTTTTTACAGTCTTAAGTAGACAACAAGGTTGATTCAAGTGCTCCAACAACCTCAAAGTCCATATCACTGCTATCTGAAGGCAACCTTACATCCCCTCCCTCATTGAAAGTAGCATCTTCATCCATACATATGCCACCTTGCTTAGATGACCGAATTTCGTCATTTACCTGCATTAAACCAGAAAGCTTAGTAATCAGGCTCTTATCCCCACAACCAAATTCTCTTCTACTGTGTTGGCTCAACTATCTTGGACGGAGTTCAAGAAGAAGCTATTGGAAGAGTAGTGCAGCGAGAGAGCCATGGATCGAATCGAAGCGGAGTTTAGGTCGCTTGAGAAAGGAAACTTGACGGTGAGGGAGTACACCCGTCAATTTATGGAGAAATTGGGTTTGGTGGGGCACATGGACCCAACGGAGAAAGAGAAGATAAAGGCCTACCTCAAGGGCCTACCGGCGGACATGATTTCTATGGTCCACAACTCTAAAGCCTCCAATCTCCGTGAGACTATAGAGGAGGCCCAGTTTATGGAAGAGGTCTACGCAAGAGGCAAACCGGAGAAACCGGTAGTGGTCGGAGACAAAAGAAAGTGGGAAAGCAATTCCGTACCTCCTAAGAGGACTCGACCTTTCATCGGGAAACAAAACTTCAACAATTATCAAGAAGCTAGGTGTGCCAGAAGTGCCGAAGCAAGCACCATGGCAACTGTAGCACCACTCCTCAAACTTGTTCCAAGTGTGGGAAGTCTGATCACCCCACCAAATATTGCCCGATCAGAGGGCTTATCTGCTTCGAGTGCAAGGCACCGGGGCATATGAAGAGAGACTGACCGAAGCTCAAGACGGGTAGTGTGCCGGAGAAGAGAGAGAACCCATCTAGGGTTCCGGGTCGAGCTTTCCAGATGATGGTCGAGGAAGCCAAGGCATCCACCGATGTGGTATCGGGTACGTTTCTTCTAAACTCCGTACCTGCTCGTGTACTGTGCGATTCGGGTGCCAACTTTTCTTTTATATTTGAGTTGTTTCGTCAAAAGTTTGTTATGCCCACAAATAGACTAGAGAATGCGTTAGTGGTAGAGATAGCGAATAATAGTCAAATTCTAATCTGCGATGTTCTGAGGAAGTGTACTCTCGGAATCGAAGGGAGAGAATTCTCGATCGATTTGATGTCGATGATTATTGGAGGTTTTGATGTGGTGGTCGGCATAGATTGGTTAGCGAACAATCATGCCGAGATCGTATGTTCCAAGAAATTGATTCGACTTTCCCAATCCTGGTGGTGAAGTTGTCATGATCTATGGTGAGAAAAGGAAAGGTGATGTAGCAATCATCACCATGGCTAAAGAACGCAAATGCTTGGTGAAAGAATGCTCGTCCTTCCTAGCCTACGTAATCTACGCCAAGTTGGAGAAGTCAAAGCTTGAAGATGTGAAGATAGTGCGGGAGTTTCCCGATGTCTTTCTAGATGGATTGCCTGGGTTACCACCCGATCATCAAGTGGAGTTTCGGATTGATCTCGTGTCGGGAGCGGCTCCTATTTCTAGAGCCCCTTACCGGTTGGCGCTAGGGGTGTTCAAAAAAACCTTTGGACCACTCAAACCGGTCGAACGAAGTCAAACCAGACCGTTTTTGGCGGTTTGAGCGGTCTGGCGATCCGGTCTGGTCTGGAAAATTGCCAAACCGGGTGGTCCGGTCCGGTCTGCGGTTTGGAGGTTTTTTTAGGCGGTTTAGACCAAACCGACCGCCAAATATATAAATATATTATATATATATATATATATCTTTATTGTAAAGAATAGATGATATAAAGCCCAAATGTCCAAATATATACAAAAAGGCCCAAGGTATTTTAAAAGATTGAAATCTTTATGGATTGTGGAATACAAATAACGGAAAAATGATGAAGTGAAGCCGTTGATTTTATTTGCACTTTGCATATTCCTTTTTTTTAATGTTTTGTCTTCGGATATTTAGTTAACTTTTGTGGACTTTGTTCTTTATTTCAAATGGACTCAAGCCAACGAGCCTTTAAAATTCAAAGTTTTATATGTTTTTATGTTTAAACTTAAAAGTCCACTAAAAGGCCCAAACCGCCTAAACCGGTCGACCAAACCGCCTAAACCGCGGTCCGACTTGACCGGTCTGGGCACTTGATGTCAAACTGCTCGGTTTGAAAAATCAATAAACCGCCACTTGCGGTTTGGTTTGTGGTCTGAGGGGTTAAACCGCCCAAACCGGATTGCGAACACCCCTAGTTGGCGCCATCGGAGATGCAAGAGATGATGGTTCAACTCCAAAAGCTTTTGAAGAAGTGTTTCATAAGACCGAGCTCGTTGCCTTGGGGAGCTCCGAGGATAGACGACCTATTCGATCAACTCCAAGGAGCGGGATGTTTCTCCAAGATCGACTTAAGTTCGGGATACCACCAAGTGAAGGTGAGGGAAGAAGATGTCTCAAAGACGGCCTTTAGAACGCGTTACGACCATTACAAATTCCTTATAATGTCGTTTGTCCTAACGAACACACCGGCGGTGTTTATAGATTTGATTAATAGGGTGTGCCGACCATTCCTCGATAAGCCGGTCATCGTATTCATTGATGACATACTCGTATATTCCAAGAGCGAGTTGGAACACGAGCAACATCTTCGTGAAATTCTAGAAGTGTTGAGAAAAGAGAGATTGTACGCCAAATTTTCCAAGTGCGATTTTTGGCTTGAAGAGGTGCAATTCTTGGGTCACGTTGTCACTCGAGACGGAGTGAAAGTGGACCCCTCCAAAATTGAAGCCATGATGAATTGGGAGCCTCCCAAGAGTCCGTCCGAAATCCGAAGTTTCTTGGGTTTGGCGGGATATTACCGGAGATTTATTCAAGACTTTTCGAAAATCGCTTCTTCCTTGACGGCGTTGACTTAGAAGAATGTGAAGTTCGTTTGGACCGAAACGCAAGAGAAATCGTTCCGGACTTTGCAAAAGAAGTTGTGTGAAGCTCCAATCTTGTCACTACCTGAAGGGTCGGAAGACTTCGTGGTCTATAACGACGCTTCGAAAATGGGATTAGGATGCATTTTGATGCAAAGAGGCAAGGTGATCGCTTATGCCTCGAGGCAACTCAAAATCCACGAGAAGAATGATCCTACCCACGATTTAGAGTTGGTGGCGGTGGTGTTCGCCTTGAAGCTTTGGCGGCATTACCTTTATGGCACGAAATGTACACTCTACACGAATCATAAGAGCCTAAAATATGTCTTTGATCAAAAGGAGTTAAACATGAGGTAAAGTCGGTGGCTCGAGTTGCTCAAGGATTACGATTGTGAGTTGATTTACCATCCCGGTAAGGCGAACGTAGTGGCCGATGCGTTAAGTCGGAAGGGCTATAGCGGAAATATTCGGGCTACCCTTTCGAGAATCGAGTTAGTGTCAAGTCTTGTTGAGAAGATCAAGACATCTCAAGTAGAAGCCTTGTTGGAAGAAAATCTCAAGGATGAAGTCATGACAAAGCAACGTTTGCTCTTAACGGAAGATAGCCGTGGGGTAAAGTTGTTCAACGGTCGTGTGTGGGTGCCCAAAGTTGGGGGTAACCGTGAACTACTTCTTGAGGATGCCCACAAGTCCAAGTATTCCATTCATCCGGGAAGTACAAAGATGTATCGGGACTTGAAGTTACATTATTGGTGGCCGATAATGAAACTTGATGTGGCGCGTTACGTGAAGCGTTGTGTGAAGTGCTTACAAGTGAAGGCCGAACATCAACGACCATATGAGAGTCTTCAATCCTTAGAGATTCCCGAGTGGAAGTGGGAACATATTACCATGGACTTCGTGACGAAGTTGCCTAAAACTCTTCGAGGTCACGATACCATTTAGGTAATAGTCGATCGGTTGACTAAGAGCGCTCACCTTTTAGCTATGCGTGAGACCTTACCGATGGACAAGTTAGCAAAACTCTACATTGATGAGGTGGTCTCGAGGCATGGAGTACCCGTATCGATCGTGTCAGATCGCGATAGTCGGTTCACTTCGAATTTTTGGGATGGTTTTCAGAAGGAGATTGGTACACGAGTAAAGTTGAGTACGACTTACCATCCACAAACCGACGGTCAGAGCGAGAGAACAATCCAAACGCTTGAAGACATGCTAAGGTCTTGTGTGATCGACTTTGAGGGTAGTTGGGACTCTCACCTACCTTTGGTGGAGTTTGCTTACAACAATAGCTACCACTCGAGTATTGGAATGGCACCGTTTGAGGCCTTATACGGGAGGAAGTGTAGAAATCCCGTGTGTTGGCTAGAAGCAGGAGAGAAGCAATTTGTCGGACCCGAAATTGTGTAAGAGGCGGACGATAAAGTTAAAGGCATTCGGGAACGGTTGAAGGCATCTCAGGATCGGCAAAAGAGTTACGCCGATAAGAAGAGACGGTCGATGGAGTTTCAAGTGGGTGACCGTGTGATGCTAAAAGTGTCGCCATGGAAGGGCATTATCCGGTTCGAAAAACGTGGGAAGTTGAGTCCACGTTTCCTTGGCCCATTCAAGGTGCTAAAGCGTGTGGGTTTGCAAGCCTACCAATTGGAACTTCCACCGGAAATGAACGGGATCCACAACACGTTCCATATTTGTTTTCTCCGGAAGTGTTTGGCGGGAGAGGAAAGCGTCATTCCCCTTTCCGAGATAAGAGTGGACGAAGGTAATCGTTGTGTCGAGGAACCCGAAGCTATTTTGGATCGGAAGTCAAAGAAGCTTCGTCACAAAGAGGTCACGATGGTCAAGGTGCAATGGAAGCATCACTGGGGAGCCAATGTGACGTGGGAAGCTGAGGAGGATATGAAGCATAGGTATCCTAATCTCTTCAAGTAGTTGGTATTTCTGGGGCGAAATCATCTCTAAGTTGGGGAGGATTGTAACACCCCGACTTTTGAGTTTGGCCACAATTGAAGAAGGTTTGAAGTCAGGTGGTCGGCGCGAGTTACCGCGCGGCTTGGCCCGCGCCATAACCCGCGTGGTGGTTTGTTTATTTGCGGATCCAGTGGTTGGCGCGAGTCACTGCGCAAGTTTGCCCGCGCCGCAACCCGCGCGGACGCCCTGAACGTCTTAAATGAGAAGATCGGCCCTTAACTCATTTTATCCCAATTTTCCTCCATGGAAATCTCTCTCATCTTCTCCCTCTTCATTAAATCAACCTAGGGTTTCTTCAAAACTCTATCTACCTCACTTATTGCTAGTAGTTGGGAGCATCATCTAAGGATTCGAGTTTGGAAGCTTTTAACCACCATCTCCATCTTCATCTTCTCCAAAGGATCAAGTCTAGGGTTTTGGGTTTTTCTTCAAAAACCCACTTGGTGATTTCCTACTATCATTTTCCAAACCTTATACGTGTCAAAACTTACATTTTAAACTCCTATACATCTCCTTGATTTTGGATTAATGTTTATTACATTTTGACCTAACTTGAGTTTTAGGAGATTTTAGGGTTTCCAATCCTTTTCAACTAAAATGAAGGGCTCCATTTTATATGTAGTAAAACAAAGTACTACTTGCACATTTTTGGTGAGGTATTTGAAAGAATGTATATAATCTCATTTTATGATTTTCATTCTTATCAGCAGTTAAACTTGGAAATGCATACTTGGAAATAAATGTTATTGAGAACTATTTGTTTAACTATAGTTGGTCACAAATGAAATTGTGACAAGTCTAGACTATTACTAGTGGATCCATAGGTATTTAGTCGACTTATATTTTGGGATGTTTTCCCCCTTTGTAGCTAGTTGAGACATTGTGTCCTCGGAGGCAACTTGGTACGGTTATGTGGGACCGGTTACTAGCCATGGATCGTAAATGTAATCCTAGTGAACGAGTATGACTTGGATTCCTCGGGTGCCCTCCCCCACATCTTAGTACGGACCGACGTTGTTCGTGGCCATGGTTTCCATGTATTTAGCTCATAACTCGGATTGTAGCCTACTTTTGTGTTCCGCTACAATCCTTGGTAAATGTGGTCTCCCCCGTCATCGCAAGATGTAATTTTAGACCGAAAGATCCTTATGTGGAAAATATTTCAATTGTAAACTCAACTTTCTTGAAAATATTTCCTTTCGTTACATCTGCTTATATTTCTTCAAATTTATAAACTGTATGTTCTCACTAGGATTTAAGCCTAACACTTTTTCTCAAATGATGTGTATAACAGGTTCCTTTAGCGGTGGGTTGCCAAAGGTTTGAGTGTCGAGCGCGGGCTTGAGGCATTTTTGAGATGATTAGTATTTGACGTTGGACATTTAATTAAGTCCCTTATTTTGGTGATTTTGGGTTGACAACCGATGTAATCTAGATAGTACATGTTTAGATTAATTTGTTGTTGATTTTCATATCCGTTCGCAGGTTTTTGTAAATGCTTTATACATTTAGCCTTTTTGGGTGGTTTATTCCAAATACAAACGTCATATTGCCAAATTTTCGAATTTTAAATTACTCTAAATTTTAGGGCGTTACAATACACTTAAATAAAAACCTTGGTTCTTACCATGAAGTTTGTGAGAAGTGACATTTTCCTTATTTTTGTTTTATTTTCTTGACTTTATAATTATAAGTATATAAATATATATATATATGGAGAGGTTCATTTGAGAAATGCTAAATGTATGATAAATAGAGAAATGATCCTAGCCTTTATGTGGTCAGCATTTACGGTTTTGACCGTGAAGCATCGGATAATTCCTTGTGTGGTATGTAAAAGATAGATGGGTAGTTTCGTAAAATACGCGGGACGAATTCTTATGTGAACCTATGTGATTCATATATGAACTATACGTTCATATGTGAATCAGTTAATTAGTTCATATGAGAATTAGTTAATTAGTTCATATGTGAATCACAAAAGGTTCATATGTGAATCTGTTAATTAGTTCAACTGATTTACATATGAATCTACAGTTAATTAGTTAATATGTGAATCAGTTAGTTAGTTCATATATGAATCACAAGGGTTAATATATGAATCAGTTAAAAGAGTTCATATGTGAATTACACTGGTTCACATATGATCATATAGTTCATATATGAATTATACAGGTTCATATATGAACTCGTCCCGTGTATTTGTAAAAGTTACGAAACTGTCCTTTTATTTTTGGAATAACTGCAACTTTTTGACCAGTCAAAGCCACAATTGTTGACTAGTCAAATACTTAATATTTGACCAGTCAAATTCGATCTTGACCATATGAAAGGCTAGAATTACTTCTTTATTTCTTATACATTTACCATTTCTCAAATGAACCTAAGGCTATATATATATATATATTTCTCAAATGAACCTAAAGCTATATATATATATATATATTAATATAACTTATTTAATTATTATTGATGTTGAAAGAATCAATGGACACATAAAAATGATGTTCTTATAAAAACTACCATTGTGGACTTTTAATATAGTTCTTAATTTGATGAGTTGACAACAAAAAGTGCAAAAGAGAGGTTCTTAACCTCCATTAGAGATGCTCTTAGTGATAAAATATTAAAATAATATTTCTCTCTCCTCTTTTAAAGATTTTAGAGAATTCTCTATATTTAGAGTTTTCTCCAAGTTTCTCTATTTTTTAGAATATGATAGAAAAGTTGTTGGGCATTTTAGAAAATTTAAAAAAATCTTTTTTTCTATTTTAGAAAAGCTGTTGGAGATGCTCTCACATCTCCATCTCCGTTGTCCAACGAGGAATCGAGAATTTTTTTCTCGTTTACACTAGGGGTGAGCAAAGGCGGGTACCCGTTCAAAATTCTCGGAACCGGAACCGGAACCGGTTACACCGGATTTTTATATTGGGAACCGGTCTCGAAACCGCCTGTTCCGGTTCCGATAGCGGGTACCCGCTGTCTAATTTTAAATTTTTTTTATCATTCATATTATAAAAAAATAAATATTAATATATTACAAATCCCCAATGTAAAGAAATAAATACCACAAACATGAAAACTAATACGATAAAAGCTAATAAATACTACAAACGATGCTTACAAAACAAATAAATATTTCAAACGGCGCTTTCAAAACAAATAAATGCTATAAACGGTGCTCCAAAACACTTCACGTCATTAAAGTTAGTTGATGCTAATAAATATTACAAACGGTGTTTCCATAAAACGTAATTTATTGAATTTTTATAAATAAATAAAATATATTTTATTAAAAAAATAGCGGGTACCCATCGGTTCTGGATACCCAGTCCCGGAATCGGTCCCGACAGGTACCCGACGGTTAACTGTTCCAAAAAAATGAGAATTGGAACCGGTCCCTATCGATTCCATATTTTAGGAACCGGAACCAATCACATCGATTCCGGTTCCGAAACCGACAATTCTGAAGCAGTTCCGGTTCCAAAGGCGGGTACCCGCTTCCGATGCTCACCCCTAGTTTACACCATGTGTTTTTTAAATCAAATGTATTAAATATCACACTCATCCAAAATTTAATCTCACATATTTCCAAAATGTTGCTTTTATAAAGTATCATATATTCATATGTTAACAAAATACGTAACTGTTTAATCAAATGATTTCGATTCTTTATATTTTTATCTTAAAAAAATAAGAAAAATTAGAATATATATATATATATATTATAAAATAAGATTGAATTAAGAAAATGAAAAAGAATACTAAATGGATGATATTTGGGTTAAAAAAGAAAGAAGTTCAAATATGTTACGTAAACGGTAAAACAGCCGTCAAACTACATCTAGAATGCATATATTTTATTCAATTCTCATTTAGAAAAACATAATTTGAAAAAAAAAACACGTTTAAAATTCTATGATTTACAAAGTAATATAATATATGTAATGACCAATAGGTTAAAAAAATGTTTATTCAAAAGTTTATATTTTGACATGTTTTTTGAAAGTATGTTATTCAAATTATGGTTGACTACTATAACTGTAACATCTATAAAATTTGAAAAATAGCTTACGATTCAAAATTTCCAAAATCCTCTAAATACATAACTCGAAATAACAAAAATCTAAAATTTATACAAGACGAAACACTATAACATGTATCAACGGAACTATCTAGTCCCTCAAACGAGGTAAAATTAGTCGGGTGTTACTAAAACTCCAAAGTATGATATTTTCTCAAAACCGAATGACACCCTTAGAAGCGTAATTCGGTTTTGAAGCATAGTGAGTTAAAGCAGTTTTCATCGTATAAATCATAAAAAGTTAAACGGATGTTTTACTATAATTGCAATCATTCTTTTAAATAATGAATTATAAAAAGGCTTTGTTCACGAATAATGTTACTTCCAATACCAACACCCATTTTAATGAATGACCAACCTTCAAAGTTCCCAAAACGCATACACGAGATGCTTCATCCAAAATACTATTTGTATCAATAAAGTTGTACATTTCAACACCGAACATATGGGTAAGGAAATACCAAAAAATAACACATTTCGGTGACGGGTGAGACTCGATTCCATCGAATGTGGCGTATACACAAAGTTAAACCACTTATCAACGTTCTCGAGATTCACTTCGGGCCATGGATCCTCGTATACGGCTTCATTGAGCAACCACCGCAAGATACACAAATGACCCTAGTGTCCTCTAGATGAGTCTCACCACAAAAGTGATAAGTCCCCGTATTTGGCTCACCATGGACACCACCGTAATACTTAGCTCCGTATACGGCTCTTATGAGCACCACCGCAAGCTTTAAATAAAACATGACTTGAGGACCACTCACTATACTCAAACATTATAGAATTCCTGATTTCCCTCCTAATGACGGATTGTATTGTGTCTTCCTTTTTAGCTCCTTGATTAGTGGGTTTCCATTTTTTTGTAATTCGTTTGCCTATTTAAACTTCTCTTGTTGTAGTTGTAAGACACAAGTTTTGTCAATGAAATTGTTTATGGTATCAAAGCAGTGTCAATTAGGCTCGATCCAAAACAAAAAACCTTAATCGCTAAATCACAGGCTCATCATGGCCGACAATGACACAAATAAAGAAATCCACAAAACCGATGGAAGTGCTTCCGATCACAGCTCTCCCTATTACCTTCACCCATCCGATTACCCAAGACAAATGCACGTCAATCAACTACCTCGACTGGGTTCAAGAGATGGGGAATTTCTTGTTTGCTAAGAAAAAGATAGGGTTCGTCGACGGGAGCATCTAGAAACCAGAAAAGACCGATACTAATCACATGGCTTAGATGCGGTGTGATGCAATGATCAAGGGATGGCTCACCACGACCATTGAAAAGGAGATGCGAGGTAGCATAAAATACGCCAATTCCGCTTCAAAGATCTAGTCAGACCTTCAAGAAAGGTTTGGCAAGGAAAGTGCACCCCGTGCATACGAACTGAAGCAATCTATCTCCAACACAAGACAAGATGGAATGACGGTTTCGGCCTACTACACAAAGCTGTGGGGCCTATGGGATGAGATCCAATCTTTCTTCCCTACTCTTAAATGCACATGTAATGGTTGTACTTGTGGCCTTGAAAAATCACTCAATGAACTCCAGGAGAAGGAACATCTTTATGAGTTTCTCATGGTCTTGGATAAACGAGTTCTCGGTTATTAGGACTCAAATCCTTGCCATGAAACCCACTCCATCTTTGGGGAATGCCTACCATCTTGTTACGGAGGACGAACAACAAAGGTCCATAACTGGTGGGAAGAGATCCATCATTGAAGCAACGGCTTTTCAGGCAGCCGTAAACGGTAACACAGGCCCGAAGAAAACTTTACAGAGGGATGGGAAGTCCATGGACCACTGTGACTTTTGTGGTAGAGACAGGCACTTACGTGATGGATGCTTCAAACAGATCGGTTATCCAGAGTGGTGGCCGGGAAAGAACAAACGCGAGAAAGGGAAGCCCAGAGCAGCTTGCGCAAAAGTCGAGACCAGCTCAACCGCGGGTCTAACAAAAGAACAATATGAGCAATTTCTAAAACAGTTTGCTCTAGAAAGTAAGAGACACAGAATGATGCACCACGTTCCGCCAACATGACAAAGTAAAGTTCACCATGATAATGAATGGATTGTCGATTCAGGATGCACATAACATATAACCCACAGAGCAAACATTCTTGAAGGAAAGACCGTCTCAATTAACGAGGCACCAATCACCATCCCTAATGGAGAATCCATACCGGTCAAAGGAAAGGGTAGTCACACTGTGCAAAACGGAACGAAAGTGAAAAGGGTTTTGCATGTTCCAAAATTTACTTTCAATCTCTTATCTGCTAGCAAACTTACAAAAGATTTAAAGTGTGTAGTAACCTTTTTTCCTGAATTATTTGTTATGCAGGACTTGCGTTCGAGGAGATTGATTGGAGCGGGTAAGTGCGAAGATGGTCGATATCAAATGGGGATGTTTGGAAGAAGGAGGAAAGCAATGATGGCAACTATGGATATGTGGCACAAGAGGCTAGGACATGTTGGTGATGAAAAATTGTCTCAAATAAGTTTTCTTAGTAATGTTTCTTTCAAAAGCAATGGTAATATTTGCGACTCTTGCGTTAAGTCTAAAATAACAAGACAACCTTTTCGTATTAGTACCACCAAAACAAGTGTCTGTTTTGACTTGTTACATTGCGATATATGGGGAAAGTATAGAAAGCCCTGTTTTTCCAAGGCAAACTATTTTTTAACGATAGTCGATGATTACAGTAGAGCAGTTTGGGTCTTCCTCCTAAAACATAAATATGAAGCAAGTACGTGTTTAATTGATTTTCACAAATTAATTAAAACACAATTTGAGAGGAATGTTAAAAGAATAAGATGTGACAATGGTGGGGAGTTCACTTCAAACCAAATGTTAAATTTCTATGTCGAACAAGGAATCATTTTAGAAACGACGTGTCCACACACTCCACAACAAAATGGAGTTGTAGAATGGAAGCACACACACTTACTCGAAACGGCTCGAGCACTCAAAATCGAAGCAAACCTTCCAATAAAGTTTTGGGGTGAGTGCATCTTAACCGCAACATACATCATAAATAGACTTCCTCCAAGGTGATTGAAGACAAAACCCTATATGAATTGTTGTATGATCAAAAGTCGAGTTATGATCACATGAGGATTCTTGGTTGTATGGCCTATTATCGAAGCTTCGAAACAATCATCTTGACAGCCTTGAACAAGTCGAGATGGAGGATTTGTGCCTTAACAGCCCAGTCGGTTCCCCTGTTAGCCATGGAAGCCCACACCCTTAGGAAGATAATAATGCCACTGAGGGACCGGAAGGCTCAGAATCCATTGAGAATGAAAGTGTCGAAGTCCAAAATAATAATGTTGGGACGGGAAGAGAGAAACGAAGCAAGTTCAGGCCCGCACATCTCAATGACTATCATGTACAACTTCCCCCATACATAGATCATGCATGATCATCCTCTAACCAACACTCCTCAACGGTATGTCCTCTAGCAAACTTTGTCTCTTACGATAAATTTTCTGACTCACACAAAGATTTTTTGGCCGCCATCACTTCTAATGATGAGCCAAAAGACTTTAAACAAGTTGTGCAGGATCAGAACTGGAGAGATGCCATGCAAAGAGAGATAAAGGCACTCGAAGAAAATGGGACTTAGACCATAGAAGGTTTTCCGGATGGGAAACGAGCTATAGACTCGAAATGGGTCTATAAAATAAAGTACAAGCCAAACGGCGAAATAGAAAGGTACAAGGCGAGACTCGTCGCAAAGGGTTACACACAAGTGGAGGGCATCGATTACCATGACACATTCACACAAGTGGCTAAATTGGTGTTGGGAACTGAAGATGTAACCAAGTCATTAATGCTGCTAGTTCAGAGTTAGTACTGCCAGAGGATCTCAAAGTTAATACTGCTAGGTATTACTACTTCTAGTAGAATTAATACTGCTAGTCAAAGTTAGTGCTGCTTGAACAAAGTTAGTATTGCTTAGCTAGTTAGTACTGCTAGTGGTTAGTGCTGCTTAGTAGTTAATGCTGCCAAGACTCAGTTAATGCTTCCAAGGTGATCAAGGTGATTAATGCTGCTTCTAAGATAATGTGATGATAATACTGAAGAGATTGCGTCTGGAGATAAACATGGAAAGCTTGGAGATAATTATGAAGATTATTTTGAAGATCTTTTTAAGTTTTGTAATTATCTTTATTTTTAGTATATGTATAGAATTGTTTTAGAATAGTTAAGATAATTATTCATTCTGAGTTTTTGTTCTAGAGAGAATCAACCTCAAGGCATCGTTCCTAATTCTAGAGAAGTAGAATTCGTCTTGAAAAAGCCTGTTCTTCAAGATTGAGGTTGTGAGTGAAAAGCTTGTAACTTGAATCATTAAATAAAGTTTACAAGTTGATTGTGATTCACTGTTTCATTGTTTTTCTGTTTATTGAATATTAAAGTGTTTTTCCGCAACTTCTTTAATATTGTTTCTGAGTATTCATAATTCTTGTTGAGAATTTGATCCTGACAAGTGGTATCAGAGCCTGTTTTCTTAGAAACATTCATTCATTCATCATGGAAAACTTTGCAGAATCAAACAGTACTCTTGTCTCTAAGGTTCCAATGCTCAAACCCAATGAGTTTGACATGTGGAAGATCAGAATCAGGCAATACATTCTCCTCACTGACTACTCAATGTGGGATGTCATTGAGAATGGCCCCTCTACTGAAGGCCAGATTGGACCAGATGGGAAAAGATCTCCACCAAAGACAGATGGTGAGAGGAAGATCAGGCAGACAGAGATGAAGGCCTTAAGAACTCTGCTCTTGGCCATCCCCAATGAATATCAACATCAATTCTGTAACTGCACTGATGCTCAGATTCTCTGGAATGCTCTAGAGAAAAGATTTGCTGGAACAAAGAGCACCAAAAGAAATCAAAGGGATGTTCTGAAGCAGCAGTATGAGAACTTCACTTCTTCAAAGAATGAGTCTATGACTCAAACTTTTGACAGGTTCAACAAGCTTATTGGTGAACTTGCTACTGTTGGAGTGAAGATGGAGCAAGATGATATCAACAGAAAGTTCTTCAGATCTCTTGGGGATGAATGGACTATGTACACTGTCTCATATAGACAGAGTGACAATCTGGAAGAGAAGGAACTAGATGATTTGTATAATGATCTAAGAGTTTTTGAATCTGAGGTAGAAGCTAAGAAGAAGCCCACTGAGTATATTCATAATGCAGCACTTCTATCAGCATCTACTGATACTACTGCCAACCCTGAAGCAGTTAGTGCTGCAAGTGGAGTGAATTCAGAAAAAGGCACTGAAACTGTCTTTGAAGCCTTTTTGTCCAGTCACAGTAACAACTCCTTGATGATCTGGAACAACTTCACCCTGATGATCTGGAGGAGATGGACATTAAATGGCAGATGGCCATGTTATCTATGAGGGTGAAGAAGTTTATTAAAAGAACTGGGAGGAACAACTTCTCTCAAAGAAGAGAAGATGGGGCTGGTTTTGACAAGACAAAGGTGGAATGCTATAAGTGCCACATGAAGGGACACTTTGCTAGAGAGTGCAGAAGTGGTGTGCCAAATAACAATCACCAACAAGCTCAGAATGGAGGCTACAATCAAAACAAGAACTCTGCACAAGCCCTTGTTTCTCAACAAGGAATGGGGTTTGACTGGAGTGACCAAGCTGAGGAAGCCATTCAGAATCAAGCTCTTATGGCAGAGGTGTCTGATCTCCCCTCTGAGGTAATTTCTAATATTTGCACTCAATCTTGCATAGACACTTTCAAAAGGTACAGGGATCACAACCAAAACATGTGTGATGACCTCAAAAGATTAGAAAAGGACAGAAGAGATTATGTGTTGATAGTTGAGAGGTTTGAAGAACAAATCAGAGGCTTCCAAGCCAATGAACTTCAACACTCTTATGACACAAACTACTGGAAGTGGGAAAAGAATGAGTTAGAGACCAAACTGTCTAAGTCAAAAGAAGAGAATGATAAGTTGAAAGAAGAACTAGCTAAGGTTAAGCTTGATATAGAAAAGTTTTCATATGCTTCAAAAGCAATGGATTCTCTTCTAAAGGCTCAGATTCATGATAAGATGAAGCCTGGTGTTGGATACAACAACACACCCCCTCCTTACAACAACAACTATATCCCTCCTACATCAGACTTGTTAGATACCAAGGAGAAAAAGGACTTGTCTGAGAAAGCATTTAATATAGATCCTTTGGATGAGGTGGTTGTTGAGGATATGACTGAGAAAGAAGCCAGTGAGAATAGGAACAATGCTGTGAGTAAAGAGATACCCTTAGAAAACAACATTATCACCAATGAGGGATGTGGAAAAACCTGGGTCAAGTCTAAAGAGATAGAGAAGACCAAAGGAAAGGCCAACAAGGTCCATTACAAACAGACCACTGTTGTGAATCCTGGCCCTTGTAAACAGTGTGCTTGCAATAAAACTGAGAGCCTAAATTCTGGTACAAAGAGAGGTAATCAAAGAAACTGGAATAATCAATGGGCTCAGAAACAAGGAGTTGATCTGAGTAAAATAATCAGACCAAAACCTTGTTTCGTATGTGGCAAGTTGAATCATTTGGCTAAGCACTGTTTCTTTAACCCTATTAACCAAAGGATGAACTTTCAAAGATTTGTGCAAAAACCTTTTGGTTATAGGAAGGCTGGAAAGAAACATGTGGCAAAGAAATCTATTGAAACCAAAGGCCACATGAAGAAAAAGGTTTTAAAAGAGAGTATTAAAATGTGGGTGCCTAGAAGCACTAAAACTGTTAGTACTGCTACATCAAATAGTACTGCTGACAGGGATAGTGCGCCAGAAGCAATACTGCTGCTACCAGTGTTAGTACTGCTGAGAATATTAATGCTTCTAACACTGTTAGTACTTCTTCAAAGGTTACTACTGCAAACATAGTTACTGCTGCTGACACAGTTACTACTTCTAACAAGGTTAGTACTGCTAAGCATGCAATTGCTGCTAATGCAGTTAGTACTTCTAAAACCAGTACTGCTTCTAGCAAATGTGCATCCAAACCCATTATTGTGACAAAGTACTCCAGTAATGAGGAGTCAAAGTTTAAAAATCTTGTCAAGAAGGAATGTAAATATTTTGATGAGAAAGGGGTACCCAAAACCACTTTGGCTTGGGTTCCTAATCAGTACTAACTGATTTATCTTATGTGCAGGGCAACGAACAGCTTAAGGGGAAGAGCATCTGGCATGTTGATAGTGGTTGCTCTAGGCACATGATAGGCAACATGTCATGCCTTCAGGATTTCAAGCATATCAATGGAGGACATGTTGCATTTGGAGACAATCTTGCAGGTGGAAAAATAAGTGGAAAAGGTAATGTTACAAAAGGTAAGATGACATTTGAGGATGTCTACTATGTTGATCAGTTAAAGTACAACCTGTTAAGTGTATCACAGGTTTGTGACAAACAACATAGTATATTATTTACCAATACAGAATGTATGATTCTTGCTCCAGGATTCAAGGTAGTTGATGAAAGCATGATACTACTTAGAAGTCCAAGAAAGGACAATGTTTATTGTCTCGATGTGGATAATGTTTCAAGTGATTCATCCCTGAACTGTCTTGTTTCAAAAGCTTCTGTGGATGAATCCTCTCTTTGGCACAGAAGGATGTGTCACATGAACTTCAAGACAATGAATAAACTTGTTAAAAACAACCTTGTAAGAGGTTTACCATCAAAAGTCTTTTCATGTGATGATCATTGTGTTGCTTGTCTTAAAGGCAAACAACACAAAACTTCTCATAAGTCCAAAGAGTTAAATACAATTTCTTCTTGTCTCCAGTTATTACATATGGATCTGTTTGGTCCTACAAATGTGATGAGCATAGGAAAGAAATCATATTTCCTAGTTATTGTTGATGATTACTCTAGATTTACTTGGGTATATTTTCTAAGGACTAAGGATGAGACAAGTGGACTGATCAAATCCTTTATTCTAAGAATTGAAAACCAAACTAATCAAAAAGTAAAAGTCATTAGATCAGACAATGGAACTGAATTTAAAAATCTTGATCTAAACACCTTTTGTGAAGAAAAAGGCATTGAGAGACAATATAGTGCCCCTAGGACTCCTCAACAGAATGGAGTTGCTGAGAGGAGGAATAGAACACTAATAGAGGCTGCTAGATCTCTGTTGGCTGATTCAAAACTGCCAATTACTTTCTGGGCTGAAGCAGTTGATACTGCATGTTATGTCCAAAACAGAGTTCTAGTGATCAAGCCAAAGAACAAGACTCCTTATGAGCTCTTAAATAAAAGAAAACCCTTTATTGGATTTTTTAAACCATTTGGGTGTCCTTATACAATTCTCAATACCAAATCTCACTTAGGAAAGTTTGATAGCAAGGTAGATGATGGATTTCTTGTGGGTTACTCATCTCAAAGTAAGGCCTATAGAGTTTTTAATACTTCTTCTAGAATAATTGAGGAAAGTGACAATGTCAAATGCAATGAGAACACACCAAATCCTATTGGGTCTGGTCCTCAGTGGCTGTTTGACATTGATTCACTAACTAACTCTTTTAGTTTCAGTAGTGATGATTATGCAGGTTCAGGTAGTGGAGGATCAGGGGCTACACATGTTCAAGACAACATACCTCAGTTTGTGACTTTTCCCATACCTACAGTGAATCCTGTTGAAGACTGTGAAAAGGAGCCATCTACTGAACCAAATCAGAGTGAAGAAGAAAGAAGAGATGAGGAGAGTCAAGAAAATAAAGAACCAGAAGTAGCTGCTGAAATCACCTTAGTTGAGTTGAATGACTCCAATCTAGAGGTGGGACTCAATGAAGAACCTAGTCATCAAACAAGAACACAAAAGAATCATCCTCCTCAGCTGATAATAGGAGATATCTCTTCTCCTATGATGACTAGAAATCAAAGCAGGCTGCAAGATATGCAAGACCAGCAGCATACAGTGCTTTCTTGCTTTCTATCCCAGCTTGAGCCTAAGAAGGCTTATGATGCTATGAAAGATTCCAGTTGGATAGAAGCCATGCAAGAAGAGCTGCTACAATTCAAGCTGCAAGATGTTTGGGATCTGGTAGACCTTCCTAAAGGTCAAAGAACAATAGGCACAAAATGGGTCTTCAGGAATAAGAGAGATGAGAGAGGAATAGTAATAAAGAACAAAGCAAGGTTGGTGGCACAAGGGTATACACAAGAAGAAGGAATAGATTATGAAGAAGTATTTGCACCAGTGGCTAGGATAGAAGCAATCAGATTGTTCCTGGCCTATGCTTCTTATATGAAGTTCAAAGTTTATTAGATGGATGTAAAAAGTGCATTTCTATATGGCTCAATTGAAGAAGAAGTATATGTCTGTCAACCACCAGGGTTTGAAAACCCAAGCTATCCAGACAGAGTATACAAACTGAATAAAGCACTTTATGGACTGCATCAAGCACCAAGATCATGGTATGACACTCTGTCATCCTATCTCTTGGAAAATGGCTTTGAAAGAGGAGTCATTGATAAAACTCTGTTCATCAAGAGAAAGAAGAAGGACATCTTACTGGTCCAAATCTATGTGGATGATATCATCTTTGGATCCACAAGAGACAATATGTGCAAGGAGTTTGAGGACCTAATGCATCAAAGGTTCAAAATGAGTTCCATGGGGGACCTTACTTTCTTCCTTGGACTCTAAGTCCAACAGAAGTCAGATGGTATTTTTATTTGTTAGTCCAAGTATGTGCAGGACATTCTAACCAAGTTTGGTTTCTGAGACTCAAAGCCTGCCAACACACCTATGGAGACACATAAGCAGATAACAACAGATCTTGAGGGGGAGGATATGGATGTTCATTACTATAGATCCATGATTGGCTCTCTCATGTATCTTACAGCCTCTAGGCCAGATATAATGTTTCCAGTCTGTGTGTGTGCTAGATTTCAAGTTAGGCCAAAGCAATCACACTATCAAGCTGTTAAGAGGATATTCAGATATCTCAAAGGGCAACCTAGATTGGGACTTTGGTATCCTTATGACTCATCATTTGACTTACTTGCATACTCAGACAGTGACCTAGGTGGAGCAAACTTGGACAGAAAATCCACTTCTGGAGGATGCCAGTTTTTGGGTGCAAGACTAGTATCATGGCAGTGCAAAAAACAAACCACAGTGTCCACATCTACAACAGAAGCAGAGTACATAGCAGCTGCAAGTTGCTGTTCTCAAGTCTTATGGATTCAGAATCAAATGCTGGACTATGGGGTAACCTTTCTACACAATCCAATCTTTATTGATAATAGCAGTGCTATTAGCATTGTTAATAATCCTGTCAAGCACTCAAAGACAAAGCACATTGAGATCAGGTATCACTTTATAAGAGACTGCAATGAAAAGAAGCTTATTCAAGTTGTAAAAGTTCATACTGATAATCAGTTTGCTGATCTATTCACCAAAGCTTTTGATGTGGGTAGATTCACTTTCTTGGTAACAAGTGTGGGAATGATCAACTCTGAATAAGCTCCTACTTAAAAAGTGATTCAATACCTGTATATAGTTTATGCTTGGTGTTACTAATTTTCTTTCTCAGGAAATGTATAGCAGTACTCAGTTCATCACAAGCTTAAAAGTGTAAGTATGGTTAATACTGCCAGTACAGTTTTAGTACTGCCAGTACAATTTTCCTATTGCCAGTGCTCAGTTAATACTGCTCTCAGTTAATACTGCTAGTTAGTTAATACTGCTAGTGGTTAATACTGCTCTCAGTTAATACTGCTAGTTAGTTAATACTGCTAGTGGTTAATACTGCTCTCAGTTAATACTGCTCACTGTTAATACTGTTTTCACTATCTTTTTAAGGTTAATACTGCTTATAATCCAAAAGCTATAAATACCCTTTCCCCGCCTAAAAGATCATAACGACTCTTTGTCTACTGTTCATCTTCTCTCTCACTCTTTTCTCTCAAGTATCCAGTGCTCGCTAGTCAAGAATCTTTGCGTACAGATGGCTTCAATGGTGTTTATTGATGAGCACAACGAGATAGCCATGCTCCAAAAGCCAAAACAAGTCGACGGTTTTCACCAGATAGTAGATTTTCTGAGGACAAGCCACATCGCTCATGCTCTCACTGTGTCTCCTACCATCTACATAGAGCATCAAAGGCAATTCTGGGCCCATGCCACTACTAGCACTGAAAACGGAGTGTCGTGCATCAAAACAAGGGTTTGTGACAAACCCTTGACAGTTACTGAGGAGACCATTCGCATCTGTCTACGTCTAGACGATGCTTCAGGTATATCTTCTATTCCAAATGAGGATTTGTTTTCAAACCTCACCAGAATGGGGTATGAAGGCCAATTGGGGATTTTCAAGTTTTTCAAAGCTCAATTTTCACCCCAATGGAGGTTCTTTGTTCATACCCTGATGCATTGGCTGGAGCCAATTTAGCAGTCCCATTGCCTATGCTTTGGTATGCTTAGCTACTGCTCAAAAATATAACTTTTCAATGATGATCTTCAATGATCTTGTCTCAAACCTGGACAACAAGAAGAGTTTCTTCATGTATCCCAGGTTTGTACAGGCAGTTATAACAAATGAATTGATGGATATACCTCACTTTGATGAGGTATATGTACCTAAACCTCCTAAAGGCAAGGTCTTCTCAAACATGAGACGATCTGCTAGGGACTCGGAAGGAGTTGACATCCCATTGTTCTCAACAATGATGGTGGTGTCCCAACCACAAGAAGGTATGGCCTCAGGGTCAAGGCCCTCATTAGACCAACCCACTGAGAGCCAATCCCAACCTTCCCTCTCTCAAATTTTTCCTCAGTCCTTTGCTGCTAAACCTACTCCTATGATATCCAAGACATATGTCAAGAGAAAGGTACACAAGGCTCCTTCCTTTGTTGTCCCTACTATTAACCAAGAGCCTCAAAGCCCTCTATTGGAGCATTCTCCAATAGAGAATATTCAAAGGGAATCCAATAGGGTGTCTCCCAACCCTGAGGAGGTGCTCTCTAAGGAGATGGATGAGCATATGGGTGAGAAGGCTGCCACTACTTCTGCTAGCACAGAGAAGGACAGTGGTAACATCTCTAAGACCTTCCCCATGACAACTTTGGGTGAGAAATCAACCAAAGGATCCCGGTGCCAAGAAACCAAGGGGGTAGTTGGTGCTTTTGCTAGGCAGAAGGCCACTACTACAAGATCCAAGGATCCCTCAAGGATGGGCAAAACATCCGAAAAGGGTGAGGACAGATCTGAAACTGATGAATTGATGGAAAACTGTTCCAAGGATCCTTCAAGGGTGGGTAAAACACCTATAGAAGGTGAGGATAGCTATACTTACTTGGAATTGATGGAAACAATAGCCAACATCAATGTTGATGTGGTTAATCAAGGAAAGGAAATCAAGGCATTGCAGAAAGTGGTCATCTCCCAACAACAGCAGATTTCAAAACTCAAGCAACTGGTGAGAAAGCTCATTGCCAAGAAAAGAAGAAAACAGTTTGTTCTAAGGAGGAGAAAGGGGGCAACCAAAAAGGAAAATGAGAATGCTTCCAAAAAGGGGGAGAGTTCTAGCTCAGAAAAGTTAGATCAACAGATTGAAGGGGAGTTTGTTGAAGCACAGGGAGAGTTTGTTGAAGAAAAAGCTGAAGGTGTAATAGAAACAGAAAGTGCCAAAGCAGCAGAAACAACACCAGCAGCAGTAACAACCCCAGCAGCAGAAACTGTTATTGCTGCTGAAACTACACAAGCAGCAGTAACAGGGTTAACACCTGAAGAGGTTGAGGTAGCTGAGATGCTTGTAAAAGCAAAGAATGACACTCCCAAAGCAAAGGGAGTGGTCATAAATGAAGGGGGAGCAAAGATAACAGAAAAGAAAGACATGGCTGCAAATGCAAAGAGAAAAGGGAAAGAAAAGATGATAGAATCTGATCAACTAACCAAAAAGCAAAAGATGGTTGAGTCAGATGAAGCATTAGCCAAGAAAATGCAAGAAGAGTTAGATCAAGCAGAGAAAGATCAGGTTGAGAAAGACAGAGAGATAGCCAGAGCACTAGCCAATGAATTAAATGAAGCATTTCAGAAAGGGTTGGAAACAGAGAAAGCAAAGCAAAGAGCAATAAGCTTGAGAAAGGCTATGATGGCCAGATCAAGTGCAAAGAAGAGAAGGCCTTCACAAACTTACCTTGCAACTCAGGAAAGAAACAAGATGATAACTTTCTTGAGGAGTGCAATTGGTGTGAAGAAAGAAATGTTTGTAAAGATGACTTTTGATCAAGTCAAGGGCTTATATGAGAAAGAAATGGGAAAACTGAAAGGTAATGAAAAGGAAAGAGTGGAGTTTGAAAAGAAAGCCAAGGAGAGGCATGATGTAAACATTAATCAACCCTTCCCTGAAAGTGAAGAGGGAACTCCAACAAAAGAAAAAGCAGAGATTAAGGAAGAAAAGAAGAAGGAAGCTACTATAGGGCAAAGTCAAAGGATTCTGAAGAGAACTAAGATGATAGCTAAAAGGAAGAAAATTGACAAGAAGCCTAGAGTAGAAGAAGAGAAAAAGGTTGCTGAAGAAGAGGAGGCACCTAAGAATGAAGAAAAGAAAGCTGAATTTCAGGAAGTACCACAAAGTTCAGATGTTAATATGTACATGGTGGTAATGGATAAAATTCCAAAGCCTATCACAGCTGAACCTGTTGGATTCAAACCTCCTGAAGTTATCCACTGAGATACTATGGAGGTGGATGGTAAAGAGTATATCAGACTGAAAAGAAAGGATGAGAAGTACTATGTGTTTGCAACATGGAACAAAATTGTCAGAGAATGTTCAAGATCTGATTTAGAGGAGATGTATGAAGTTGGTATGAAGTTACATGTAGATCAGTTGAAAGCTCCAGGGTTACCAATTATGAAGCTGGTTATGGAGTATTTGTGCATGTTATTCAATCAAGAAGCAGTAAAGCATTTAATCAGAGATGTGTTTAAAACTGTTAGAGGATGGACTCTGTATGAAAGGAGTGGAGTCTATGAATTGGCCTTGGATACTTTTCATATGGAATATTACTTGGTGGATAGGGTCTACAATCACATACGTCTAAAGCTTCATGCCTTGTTAAAGAAGAAGCTAAGTTGTGCACCAAATTCAGAAATGGCAAAGTATCTAATTCAGAGAACTATCAATCAGAGCATGGGACTGGATCCTAACATGGGACTGGATCAATGAAAGTTTTGGAAGCATCTGAAGAACTTGACTTCTCTTTCTAAAAGTCAAGTTAGGGGGAGATTGTTGGGAACTGAAGATGTAACCAAGTCATTAATGCTGCTAGTTCAGAGTTAGTACTGCCAGAGGATCTCAAAGTTAATACTGCTAGGTATTACTACTTCTAGTAGAATTAATACTGCTAGTCAAAGTTAGTGCTGCTTGAACAAAGTTAGTACTGCTTAGCTAGTTAGTACTGCTAGTGGTTAGTGCTGCTTAGTAGTTAATGCTGCCAAGACTCAGTTAATGCTTCCAAGGTGATCAAGGTGATTAATGCTGCTTCTAAGATAATGTGAAGATAATGCTGAAGAGATTGCGTCTGGAGATAAACATGGAAAGCTTGGAGATAATTATGAAGATTATTTTGAAGATCTTTTTAAGTTTTGTAATTATCTTTATTTTCAGTATATGTATAGAATTGTTTTAGAATAGTTAAGATAATTATTCATTCTGAGTTTTTGTTCTAGAGAGAATCAACCTCAAGGCATCGTTCCTAATTCTAGAGAAGTAGAATTCGTCTTGAAAGAGCCTGTTCTTCAAGATTGAGGTTGTGAGTGAAAAGCTTGTAACTTGAATCATTAAATAAAGTTTACAAGTTGATTGTGATTCACTGTTTCATTGTTTTTCTGTTTATTGAATATTAAAGTGTTTTTCCGCAACTTCTTTAATATTGTTTCTGAGTATTCATAATTCTTGTTGAGAATTCGATCCTGACAATTGGTCAAGGTTAGAAGCTTACTTGCCATCGCCGTTAAGAAAGAATGGACTATTCACCAACTAGATGTGAATAATGCATTCTTGCATGGGGATTTGAAGGAAGATGTCTATATTAGAATTCCACATGGTTACGACAAAGGGGGAGGAACGAAGATGTGTAGGTTGAGAAATTCGCTCTACGGTTTAAAACAAGCCTCGAGGAACTGGTATAAAAAATTCACATCAGCCCTACTCGAACTTGGTTTCAAACAATCTTTTGCAGACCACTCGCTTTTTATTTACAAAAAAGGGAAGGTGTTTGTTGGTGCCCTCATATACGTCGATGACGTTATCATTGTGGGAAATGACCAAGACAAAATACGAGAAACAAAAACCTACCTTGATAACAAATTTAGCATCAAGGACCTTGGCCCTCTAAAATACTTTCTTGGAATCAAAGTTGTGCGTACAAAAGGCGGACTGGTTCTAAGTCAGCGAAAATACACCCTAGACATTCTGGAAGATAGTGGAATGCTAGGGTGTAGACCGTGCTCTTTTCCCATGGAGCAAAATCTAAAGCTCGGAAAAGACAATTGAGGCGTTTGTGTGGATGCAAACAAGTATAGACGACTGGTAGGGAGGTTGATGTATCTCCAAGCCACGAGACCGAATCTCACGTACTCGGTAAATGTCCTAAGCCAGTTTGTCTCCGATCCGAGACAAGAACATTTGGATGCAGCCATGAGGGTCCTACGGTACCTAAAGGCCACACTACGACAAGGAATCTTCTTCCCTAAAGTCGGAGGGACAAACTTGGTCACGTACTGTGATGCCGACTGGCTGGGATGTTTCTTCACAAAAAGATCACGAACCAGATACCTTCTACTCTTCGGGGGGCTCTTGTCTCTTGGAAGTCCAAGAAACAATCAGTCGTTTCGCGCTCCTCGGCCGAAGCGGAATACCGAGCCATGGCAACCACCACTAGTGAATTTTTATGGATGTGATGGCTCCTAAAGGGTCTTGAAGCAGAACAAAGCGGACCTACACCCATTCATTGTGATAACCAAGCGGCTCGACACATCGAAAATAATCCCGTGTTTCATGAACGAACAAAGCATATGGAGATGGATTGTTACTTTGTCGAGGAACGAGTTGAGTCACAAGAGATTGCACCACTCTATGTTGACACAAAGATGCAAATAGTCGATCTCTTCACCAAGCCGTTGGGATCAAAACAACTTGAATTCCTACTTGTCAAGTTGGGCATGCGAAATCTACACGCTCCATCTTGAGGGGGAGTATAGAATTCCTGATTTCCCTCCTAATCACAGATTGTATGGTGTCTTCCTTTTTAGCACCTTGATTAGTGGGTTTCCATTTTTTTTGTAATTCGTTTGCCTATTTAAACTACTCTTGTTGTAACTATAAGACACAAGTTTTGTCAATGAAATCTTTTAAACATGGACATCAAAACTCCGTGTTGAATAAACAGACTCTCAGGATTATGAATCCAATGCATTATAGTCTAAAACATTACATGACTCAATTGAATGACTAACGCACTCAAACATGTAATAATCAACACTTATGCAATAGTTGCATTTTTCTTATAAAGCCCCTCATCGAGCCATTTAAAACGGACAACGTCCTAAAACTTATTTAAGTATCAATCAAACCATAAGGCATCGTAAAATGTTTGGCGATGATAATAAAGCCAATATGGCTACATAAGCCTAAGTATAACTTTCCCAAAATTGGTATTTTCTCAAAGTATAATTGGCCAAAGGCCTAAACCGTAAGACTCAAAATTTTCCAAAATATCCATCAGATCAAAGAATGACCATACCCAATTACTCACACTTTTAAGATCAAAGAGGTTAGAAATTCTAATTTCAAAACTCTTGAGTTGGGTAAATGTAACACCCGTGTTTTGGTAAGCAAAATTTAATTCATGATTTGATCTATGATTTATAATTATAGCATTTATGTCTCAATGGTTTACCTTTGTTATTTTTTAGCATCGGGAGCTTTACGAATGAGAATTATAATTTTCGGAGCTCGGTACAACTAAGGAGACAGTGTCCGACAACTATGACACTGTCACTATCGCCGAGGGCTTTGTAGCAGAAGGGTTGAAGCCCTCGATACATGTTAGGTGATTATGCCCGACGAGAGTTCTCTCGGGCACAATCGTAAGGCACTATCGCTGCACGCCCCACACCCGCGATACAAGTCGGGCGGTTATGCCTGACGGTAGTGTCATTGGCATAATCACCGTGTCACTATCGTGTACGGGTGCCAGTGCCTTTAAAACCCCAATTTTTGATCATTTACTCATTTATCACTCCAACCACCTCTCTTCGCCCTCTCTAGAATTCGAACTCTAATCATTTATTGCCACTTTGAGCATTCAAGGCACCTAGATTGGTGTGTTTCAAGTGATCTTCCATCCCCCCTCAAGATTTGGAAGTAAAATCAAGGGTTTCTTCCTCCCCCCCCCCCCCCATCTCTCTCAAGGATTTCTTAACTCCTTTAGATTTGTGGGTTGTGGCAGGTTGGACGGGTTGAGCGGTTTGGTAGTATACATAAAATTGTTGAATGAAATACGATAAATAGTAAATATTACTAAAAATACACAAAACGAAAGTTACAACTTACTAGGAAGTAAGAAACTATAACAAATCGGAAGAATACATATATATTTCAACAAATCGACAATGTAAACTATCACAAATCGACAGAATTTGATGGAAAAACATATAACAAAACACAAAATTAGATGGAGAAACATACCCGTCGAAATGGTTACTTCAGTTGGTCCAAAATTGAAAATCGTATGAGTGCCAAGAGGTTACTTGGTTAGCACTTAGATAACAATAAACTAGCTTACAAACGAACTTATTAAACTAGTTTACAAGCTCACTTATTAAAGCGTTTTTCTTTTTTTTGCCATTTTGATAATGATATTATTGATTAATATTAATTGTTATTAACTACTAATAATTATTAATAAATATAATTAATATTATTAGGTGTAAATAATTTAGTAACATTAATTATTTAGAATTGTTATTAATTATATTAATTATTTCTAAATTATTATTATTACAAAAAACAAATATAACAATTTTAAAATATTTTGTAAGTTACATAAAGATTGAAGTTATATTTCTTTTGTTTCATATATATGATAAATGTAACACCCCCGACTCGCGCATCCTGAGACGGAAGGTGAACAATCCGGTAACCGGATCAAAACTCTAAAACCCACAATTCAGAGCTGTACTAAACTCCCCAAAATAACAGTTAACTTTAAACAAAACTTAAACATAATTACAAACCCAAAATGTTATCGGTTGAACTAATCCCAAAAAAAAATATACAAACCCGATATATAAATGTTGATCTTAAGTTCTTTATACTCCCATTGATATCTCGATCTTTCAACCCATCCCTGAAGTGGAACCTAAACCTTCCGAGGAAACAGAATCACCTCGGCTGAGCAAAGTCGCTCAGTGGGCGGATAAAACGCATAACGGCGTGAACATAATATAAGTTCTAATAAAAGTTAATATAAAATAATCGAAGTGAAATCATTCTGAACATGATAAGAATGTAGAAATTATTTATTTATTCATTTATTTTTAAAAATCAACAAGTCACTTGTATTATAATAAAACGTTGTCTAATCGGATGATCAGTCCAATCAAACTTGGAATGCCAATGTCGGGCACAACACCACCCATTCCCCGATAACCAGTTTAATTCTGGTATTCGGCTCTATCCGGTAATCGGTTCTATCCGGTAACTCCGATAATCGGTTATATCCGGTAACCAGACATTTTATGGTGTTCGGCTCTTGGATGCATCCTACGTCCCCTATTTGGCTTGGCCTTAGCCTTTACGAGAACGCCATGGTCATTAATAGCCACCACGGAAGGCATCTCAACACCCGTAGCCCAAGTGTTGAGTCTAATTCAAATTCAAGAAAACTCGTGTTCTTAAAACCAATGTTTCAATTATCATAAAGTCAAACTCTTTCATCAAAATGTTCGAATCATGAAACATATTCAATCGATTAACATAAAATCAACTTTGAAACGAAATAAATGTGTACTATACAAGTACTCGAAACCATAAGGTTCGAAGTCACATATATCAAGATGGATGGGATTTCCGGAATGTAACCGGTTGCCCTCGATTCAAAGAAATAGGATATCCTTACCTTAGTTATCCCTTTCCTTACTTCCTATTACCTACAATCAGTTAATAAGACACTTAACTAATGCTCAACACAATCATTAAGATCTTAGACAATATTTCCAAAATCTCATTTTTGACTTCAAAACAGAATTTGACAGCTTCTGTATGCCTTAAGTTGTGATGTTTATCTTACATTTAGAAGCCCAAATGGACACTATAATCTAAATGAAAGTTGTACCTTGATATCTAAGGATTCTATAGCAACTGGATTTGTGCAATTCGGAGCTATGAGCAGAACGATACAGCCTTTACAAAAACAGTGCGCAGGTTTTTGTCACACTGTAAGCTGATTCATAAACTCAGTATTTTGACACATTTAGACTCAAAATTAGGACTTGCACTCTTCATAACAGTTGTTAAGGACATTCTAAGGTTTCCAACGGTATATTGTACACCTCATTTGGACCTACGGTTGATTTTATACGAATTTTCTAGTAACAGGACAGCAACTCTAAAATTTCAAAAGTCTCACAAACATTTTATCAAACACTTGATGTGCAACCTAACTTTGAAGTTCAATTACGTTTTTAATGATTTCATTCCTTAATCCATAATCTTCTTAGAATCTTATAACCACAATTTAACAATACCAAATACATGCATCACCAATTACACATCTTATAAGGTAAAACTCATAATTTCCAACATAATTGAACTTATTTTGAAGATTATTACCTCAAGTGACCAAAATGCTTTAACTTTGACATCTTCAACTCTTCCTTGCTTCTAATCAACCCTTAAACACCAAATGCATACACTTTAACATAAATTGAACCCACCAAAACAAACATTAAAGTGTAATAGAAAGTTACCTTGAACAATCTAGCCTCAATCTTCCAAAACCAAGCTCAAATCCTTCAATTTCTTCACAAATTTTGGGTTTCTCTCACTAAGTTCTCTATCTCCCTCTCTTCTAATACGTTGAGGTGAAGAAGGGAATAAGTTAGATGATTAACTTTAATTTAGGTATAAAAGGTATAAATATAGGATATTTACTAATTAGCCCTTCAAGTTTCATATTTAGTAGACTTCAAACCTTCAAGTTCTTTTCTTTATATCATTAACCCAATAAGCCTAGATACAACTATCTAGTTAAAGGTATAAGTCATGAAAGCTTCGATTCTTAAAACATGAATACTACGTAGAATAGAAACATATATCCGGATTAACGAAAATAGGGTTATTATATTTCTTCCCCCCTAGAAGAATTTTCGTCCCCGAAATTAAGTCAAGACTAGAGGACTTACAAGATTTATAGAAATCCGAGTATGCATTTCGGAACCGTTTCTCCGGTTCCCATGTTGTTTCTCTAGGTTCTTGATGTTTCCACAATACCTTGACATACGAAATAAAGCGGTTTCGTAATCGTTAATCGGTTTCGATCAAGAATCGCTTCTGGCTCCTCTTTAAATGACAAATCTTTCTCTATTTGATATAACGGGTAATCAGTAACGTGCAAGGGATGATAATTATTCCCGTGGACAAGAGATATATGTAAACAACGTGAATATGGGACATCTATGGAGATAAAACCAATCTATACGCAACTTCGCCTATACGTTCAAGTATTTCGAACGGTTACCTCGTATAGGAGAGACCTTAAGGAAAACGTGATAGCCGACAAAAAGTTCAAGTGGTCTCTGATGTTTATCGGCATAATTTTTAATTTTTAATTTTTAATTTTTTTTTTGGCGAGATGAGCCTCACGCATAATCCCATTAGCCACTTCAATATTTTCATTAACAATCTATACAAGTTCGGGCCCTTCGACACGTTTCTCGTCAATTTCATCCCAACGGATCGGGGTACGACAACGACGACCATATTAATCGTTCGAACAGAGCCATTCCCATGGACGATTGCCAACTGTAATTATAGGCAAAATCTACCAAATTAATAAATTTCTCCCAATTTCCTAACCACTCCAAAACACAAGCTCGCAACATATCTTCTAGCGTATGAATGGTTCGTCCGGACTGACCATCCGTATGTGGATGATATGCGATGCTCATACGTAATCGAGTACCCCAAGTATTTTGTAATCCAGTCCAGAACCGAGATGTAAATCGAGGATCTCGATCAGAAACTATCTTTCGGTCCAACAATACTTATCAAGTTTATAGAAACAACAACACAATATGATTACCAACCTGTATTGATTATAACAAACGAGTTACAAGGTTGATCGATTAAGCTTGGATTGTGTTCTCTATGTTTTTCTCTCAAATACACCTTTTTGTGTGTGTTTGTATGTGTGAATGTGTTCTTATCTTTTGAGAGAGAGATACACTTAATCTAACCAAGTGTGTTGAACACACAATCTAACATAATATCTAGATATTAGATCTAGATATTATATCTAATATAAACTAAAAACTAACTAATAACTAACTAGAAACTAATAAAGCTAACTAATAACTTTATCTAACTATTACAATATTATAACTTAGATATTAAATCTAAGTAAACTAATACAATTACATTGACATTTATTACAAATAGACATAGACTTTTATATAGAGAGTCGACGTTCCGGCTTTAGCTTCAGATTGCGATCTTCAGTTTGGATGATCTTGAATCCAATGAGACTGTGGTCTAACAATCTCCCCCTTTGGATCAAGATCATTATGAAAATGATTTTAGCAATTCAATCTTCTTGTTCAACTCAGAAGATGCAATCTCTTTCTCTAGCTCTTGAATCAGCATGTCTTTTTCTAACAATCTCCTCCTTTTGAAGAGTGGACGTGATTCTTGAAACATGTGATCTTTGCCATTTCTTGTGTAGTCATTCTCCCCCTTTTTGTTTGTTGGGAACACATTGACGCTGACATTTTCTAAAGGTTCAATAACATCTTTAAAAACCTTGTCTTGCCCTTCGATAACAATTTCCTGCCATCCAAAGGGATAGATAAACGAGTATCCATCCGATTTGTCTGTGACTGGTAAAAATCCCTTCGCATTTTCTGCAGCAACTTGGAGAGAGGTTGAAGGTGCCAATATTTGCTCTGCTCTGACAAGAATAGGCACGCCTCTTTGGAACCGGCCATTGGCATACACCCCTAGCTGAGTAGATGCATTTAGTAACCATGTCTGATGAGTACAAGGTAACTGTTGCAAAGACAACATTTCTTTGGTTTCCTCTTGTTGGATTTTTTGGCCTATTGAAGCAAGAACTAAGGCCAAAAGATGAAGCAGCAGTTGAGATTTTCAATTTTTTTTTTAGCACATAATAACTTTTCCTTAGCATTATTGTATGTACTATAAAAATGGGGTTTCTTGGAATTTAACGAAAATGCAGTGAAAAACTGCTTAAATTTGATCGTTCAAGACGAAAATGCTCAACTATATATCGAAATCGGATAGCCTGCAGTGTTAGCTATGAAGTCGAGAATCTTCAGACGTTGAAGATTTTGAAGGAATCGACGACTGTGCTTAATTTGTCTTTCATCTTTCCCCATCTTCTCTCGTTTGCCCCTGTTGTCAAAGTGTAGAACTTCCCATTGTCGATGGTGATTGTGCTGAGAGCGTGGCGAGTGAAGTTTGGGGCTTGAGCAACGAATTCGAAGGTGTAATAAGCTTTCCCATCAACATCATGCTCTGCCGCATTAAGTAGCTTTGTCTTCTGTGATGGGGGGCAAGAACCTTTTTAATCAAAGCTTCTACAACCTCTTGTGGGGAACCAAGGTCCTTAATGTTCTCTTATCAACCTGATGTTCGGGTTTGATGTTCGGGTTTTGAACTGCATTATCCAAAAACCTATTTTGACATTGAAGAACGAGTCCTGATCTGTACATAATCAGAAGTCGCTTCTCTTTAAGCTTTGTGTGCCTGCAACACAGATTTAGCCCGAACATCACAACAAGAAGACATGCCCCCCCCCCTTCAAAAGGAGGAGATTGTTAGAAAAAGACATGTTGATTCAAGAGCTAGAGAAAGAGATTGCATCTTCTGAGCTGAACAAGAAGACTGAATTGCTATAATCATTTTCATAATGATCTTGATCCAAAGGGGGAGATTGTTAGACCACAGTCTCATTGGATTCAAGATCATCCAAACTGAAGATCGCAATCTGAAGCTAATAGTTAGATAAAGTTATTAGTTTCTACTTAGTTATTAGTTAGTTTTTAGTTTATATTAGATATAATATCTAGATATTATGTTAGATTGTGTGTTCAACACACTTGGTTAGATTAAGTGTATCTCTCTCTCAAAAGATAAGAACACATTCACACATACAAACACACACAAAAAGGTGTATTTAAGAGAAAAACATAGAGAACACAATCCAAGCTTAATCGATCAACCTTGTAACTCGTTTGTTATAATCAATACAGGTTGGTAATCATATTGTGTTGTTGTTTCTATAAACTTGATAAGTATTGTTGGACCAACAATTAGTATCAGAGTCTGATTAAGATCAAAACAAGTTTTATAGAAAAACGTCTCTGTGTTCTTCAAGAAAATTTGAGTTTGTGATTTTGAGTGTTTTAGGTGTTAGAATCGATCAGGTTGTGATCGTACTACATGCTAGATCGAGTTGTTGCATTTTGATTTCACTTTTAAGCTTAAATCGAGTTCCAATTTTGTGATTTTGTGAGTAAACAGTCGAGTGAAGAACGTACTGTGCCATCAAATTATTTTCGAAATAGTGTGTTTTTGAGAGATCGTGTGATAACATTCTGTTCTAGAAGTGATTCTAGACAAAAGGGTATTGTTTGGTTGTGCTAATCCTTACAGGAACAAATTTTAGTCGATTTGTTGAGGTTCAGGACGAACACCCGCACAACAGAGGAAGAATAGCCCACAAACTTCAACTTTGAAGCTCCCACATCAAACGCATAGTTCTACTGTGCGTGTCCCAAAGGAAACGCACATCTTACTGTGCGGCTCCAACTATAAACGCATACCTTACTTCTCGGCTCTCAAAGCACCCGCAAAGCATACTTCTCGGTTCCAAAGTGACCCGCATAGCTCAAACTTCTCGATTCCAAGTCAGACCCGCACACCTCAAGACTTCATCTCTTCAAAAAGAACAAGTCCACCTTGCGCGTCCCAAGTGAATCGCATATCTCAACTTTGCGATTCTCACTTGAAACGCACACCTCATTGTGCGCTCCTAACTACACCCGCACACCTCATTGTGCGCTTCCCACTAGACCCGCATACCTCAGTGTGCGCTTCTCACTAGACCCGCGTACCTCAGTGTGCGCTTCTCACTAGACCCGCATACCTCAGTGTGCGCTCCTCATTTGACACGCAAACCTTCTTCAAACGCAAACCTGAATTTTGCTCAAATTTCACACTTAGACAAATTTTTGGAAACTGTAATAGGGTCTTTATTAGTCATAAATTTTTTCTCTAGGGGCGCTGCCCCCATACCCCCGCAAGGTCTTTATTAGTCATAATTTTTTTCTCTAGCGGGACCCCCGTGCTAAGTCTGCCTAGCGGGACAAAATTTCTTGTGTGATCAAATTTTATTTGGATTAACGATCATATCTGTCAAGTTTTCTCTTATTCAATACAGGATGACATCCAGAGAAGCTCTTGCAATAGGAACTGACACCAAGCCACCAGTTCTCTTTAGAGGTGAATATGAACAGTGGAAGGATAGGTTCCTAAACTTCATCGAAAGACAGGATTTGGGTGATTTCATCAAACAATCCTTAGAAGAAGGCCCCATGGAAACAAAATATAGGGAACCAGCAGAAGGAACTGAAGAAGTAAGACATGCACTGACTTATGAAGAACTAACCGGTGATAATAAGTTAAGAGCAAAAGCAGACAGATTGGCCAAGTCATACATTCTACAAGGGATTCCAAACGAAATCTACATAAAGATTGACAGTTATAAGGCCTCCGGCAAACAAATGTGGGATCAACTCGAGAAGATGATGTTGGGTTCAAAGATAGGGAATCAGTTTAAAATCTCTAACTGCCTGCACAGTTTTGAAGAATTTAAAGGCAGAACTGGAGAAAATCTAGAAGGAACATATGATAGATTCGTGACCTTGCTAAACGAATTGAGCAAGAACAAGGTCAACAAATCTCAAATCGAACTGAATATCAAATTCCTGAGTATTCTACAACCAGAATGGAAAAGTTTTGCCAGACAGATGCGGCAGATAAAAGATTTGAATGAGATTCCACTTCACGAGGTGTATGAAACCCTCCGTCAAAATGAAGAAGAGGTGGATGAAATTCTAGCTGAGAAAAGACAGAAAGGAAATACAGTTGAAGATACAGTCGCTCTTGTAGTCAAGAAGAAGAACAAGACGATTGTATATGAATCAGAATAAGATGAAGCTTATGCAAACTCTGACATGGATGAAAATGAACAAATGAAGAAAACAATGTTGTTTCTGACAAATGCGTTTCAGAAAAAGTTCTACAGGAATCCAACATCAAACAGTCAAAGGTACTCTTCTGGACCCAACAACTACGCTCATAAGGAAAGGGTTGAAGGTAGTAGGTTTGAAGGGAAAAAGTTTGAAGGAAAAAGATTAGATGAGAAGAAAACGGAAGAGAAAAGATACCAGTCTGAAGAAAAGAGGATAGAGGAGAAGAAACCCGAAGAAAGAAAGTACAAGGATGAAGGATCAAGTCAGCCAGGTCCACCGATGTGCTACAACTGTGGCAAAACAGGTCACTTTGCCAAGGATTGTCGAAGATCAAAGGTCAAAAACTCCGATTACTACAAGAACAAGATGCTTCTTGCAAAGCAACAGGAGGCAGGCAAGGCACTGATGGCTGAGGATGAATACTGGCTTGATCACTCAGATGAAGAAGAAGAAGATGAAGATAAAGATGAAGCCGTCAATATGTGCTTGATGGGCAAGATGGAATCAGATGCTGAAGCTGATTCAGAAAATGAAGAAGAGGAGGTATGTGATTTATCGTATAAAGATTTCATGAATAAAATGCATACCATGAGTTTAAAACAAGAAGAGTTAGAATCTAATCTTAAGCGAGAAAATGGTGTTATTATTAACAAAAACCAATTGATTTAGGGAAATAGACTATTAGGGTTTAAACACATGAGATAGGATCTAGAAAGCACTTCCAATTAAGTGATGCATAAAAAATGTTTTTAAGAGTTTTTCTGTTACAACCCAACTTACGGAAATAAAGCTTGAACGTTATAATATAAATCTAACCAAGAAATTACAGATTAAAGATCGGGATAATGGTTACCTTGAAGAACAAAATGACAAGAATCTCTTCAATGATATCCTTCTTCTTCAATTTCACCCAACTTGCTTTTACCCACTAAGCTCTCTGGTTTCTCTTAGCTGCCTCCAACAACAAAATGATTTAGGGAAATAGACTATTAGGGTTTAAACCCCTTTTTGTCCATAATTACAAACTATCCCCCATACTTTGGGTTTTGAGCAACTACTCACCCATCCTCCCATCTTTATCACTCTTGGTTACGTTTATTACAATATCTCCCCCCTCAAAAGAATTTCGTCCCGGAATTCTCGCCTCGAATAAACTCGGGTATTGGGACCTCCGCTTCCACCTCCCACGTTGCCTCTTGCCCTTATCGTCATTGCACTTTCACAATACGAATCTCCTTATTCCTTAGTTTCCTCACTTTGTGATCCAAGATGGCCACTGGCTCCTCTACGAAACTCAACTTCTCATCCACGCGTACATCTTCCAATGGTACAACCACATCAGATTCCGCCAAACACTTCTTAAGATTCGACACATGAAAAGTGGAATGGTTTCCTCGCAGATCCTCAGGTAGGTCTAGCTTGTAAGATACTTCTCCAACCCGCTCAATGATAACAAAGGGTCCAACAAACCTAGGTCTCAATTTCTCTTTCTTCCCGAAGTGTATCACACCCTTCCAAAGCGAGACCTTTAGCATTACCTTCTCTCTTACTTGGAACACAATTGGTTTCCTCCTCTTATTCACATACATTTTCTGATGGTCTTGCGCTGTTCTCAACCTCTCCCTTTATCTAATTTACCTTATCGGCAGTCACTTGCACGATTTTCGGGCCCGCCAATTATCTTTCTCCTACCTCGTTCCAACACAAAGGTGTTCGACATTTGCGCCCGTACAATGCTTCAAACAGTGGCGCCTGAATGCTGGCATGGTAACTATTGTTGTAAGAAAACTCTATCAATAGCAGATGGACTTCCCATGAGCCTTTAAAATCAGTTGTGCACGCTCGCAGCATATCCTCCAACGTTTGAATAGTTCTTTCACTCTGGCCATCCGTTTGAGGGTGATAAGTCGTACTTAGCTTGAGTTACGAGCTCAACTCCCTTTGAAGACTCCTCCAAAAGGATGACATGAATCGGCCATCCCGATCCGATACTATAGACGACACTCCATGCCTAGATACAATCTCATCTATATATAACTTTGCCAACTTCTCCAACAGGTAAGTCTCCTTAATCGGTAGGAAGTGAGCAGACTTGGTGAGTCGGTCCACTATCACCTAGATGGTGTCATGTACCTTTGGTGATCGCGGTAGCCCCGTGACAAATTCCATCCGCTCGACGGAGTGAGCGATATCTTTCTTCAGTCCCGACCACCAGTAGCATTGCTTCAAGTCACGGTACATCTTATTGGTTCCCGGGTGTACTGAGTAGCGAGACCTATGGGCTTCCTCCAACACTCTTTTTCGAAGATCTCCCAACCTAGGGACCCACACGCGGTCCTCTAAGCATTTCACTCCGCGACTGTCGACGCATAAAGATGCTACTAATCTGACTACCCTCTCACTCTTAAGGTTCTCTTCCAAAAGAGCTTCTTCTTGGAAATTCTTCATTTCTTCCAAAAAATTAGAAATTACTTCGACTCTAAAAGCTACCACCTTTGTTGAATCTCCTCGCTCCTTCCGACTCAAAGCGTCGGCTACAACATTAGCTTTACTCGGGTGGTATAGAATTTCGCAGTCATAGTCGCTTAACAACTCCATCCATCTCTTTTCTCTCATATTCAACTCCTTTTGGTTGAATAGATGTTGAAGGCTCTTGTGGTCAGTGAAAACCTAACACTTAACCCCGTATAAATAGTGCCTCCAAATCTTTAAGGCGAAAACGACTGCTGCTAACTCCAAATTGTGCGTAGGGTAATTATTCTCATGGTCTTTCAACTGGCGAGACGCATAAGCAATCACCTTCCCATATTGCATGAGCTCACACCCCAAACCCAACTTAGAAGCATCACTATAGATTACGAATCCTTCTGATTCGTTAGATAGGGATAGGATCGGCGCACTGCTCAGGCTTTCCTTTAGCTTACAAAACGCACCCTCTTGAGCTTCAGTCCACTCGAACTTAACATTCTTCTTAGCTAAGGCAGTTAATGGTGTAGCTATTCGCGAGAAGTTATGAATGAACTTCCGCTAATAACCCGCTAAACCAAGGAAGCCCCTTACTTCTGACGGTGATTTAGGCGCTTCCCAACCCTTAATGGCCTCGATCGTAGTTGGGTCAACTTTGATACCGTCCTCTGACACGACGTGTCCTAAAAACTGGACTTCTCTCAGCCACAACTCGCACTTCGAGAATTTGGCATACAACTTCTCGCGTTTTAGCAATTCCAACATCGATCAAAGATGTTCCTCATGCTCATTCATGGACTGCGAATAGATCAGGATGTCATCGATGAATGCGATCACACACTTGTCCAAGAATGGACTACACACTCTATTCATCAGATCCATAAATACAGCTAGGGCGTTAGTCAAACCGAAAGGCATAACTAAGAACTTATAATTTATGTACCTCGTACGAAAGGCCTTTTTGGGTACATCTTTCTCCCTTACCTTCAATTGATGGTAACAAGACCTCAAGTCTATCTTCGAGAAGTAACTTGCTCCTCGCAGCTGATCGAAGAGGTTGTCGATCCTTAGAAGCGGATATTTGTTCTTGATCGTCACCTTGTTGAGTTCTCGGTAGTCTATGCACATACGCATAGACCCATCCCTCTTTTTGACGAACAACACTAGCGCTCCCCACGGAGAAGAGTTGGGACGTGTGAAACCCTTATCGAGCAGCTCTTGCAGTTGAGTCATCATCTCCTTCATCTCGGTCGGTGCCAAATGGTAGGATACCCTTGCTATTGGTGTCGCTCCAGGCAGTAAGTCAATTCTTAACTCCACTTGTTGATCAGGGGGAAAAGTTAGTCAAGTCCTTCGGAAACACCTCCGGGTACTCGCTTACTACTGGCACCGACTCTAGGCCTCTCTTATCTTTCTTAACATCAAGCATATATGCTAGGAATCCCAAACACCCCTTCACTAAGCACCGCCTAGCTTTAATCATCGAAATTAAACATGACTTTCTATCCCGACGATCTCCATAGATAACCACATCCTTTTCATCAGATAGGGCAATATGGCTCAACTTCTTATTACACAGTATGTTGGCATCATTAGATGCCAACCAGTCCATACCCGCGATGACATCAAATTCCCCCATACCCATCAGGTATAGCCACAACGGGAAGGAATGACCATCAATGTTGATCATGCATCCCTTATATACTTCCCCCACTAAGACTCGACTATCATCGGCTATCTCAACCTCAAACCCATGATTTAACTTCTTGGGTTCCACATGCAATCTTCGAACAATGTTTAGCGACATAAACGAACGGTTTGCGCCCGAATCAAACAACACCTTAGCAAAAGTCAAGTCAATAAGGAAAGTACCTGTCACCACATCTGGCGTCTCTACTGCCTCCTCCGCCGACATGTGGAACGCCCTCGCCTTTGCCCAGGTCGGTTCCACCTTCTTCTCTCCACCTGTTCCTTCTTGCCCAACACCATGGCCCCCCGCAAAACCTTTCTTCAGTTGTGGGCAGTCTGACTTTATGTAATCGGGTGGACCACACTGATAACATGATTGAGAACCACGACAATCCTGTGCCATGTGTCCCACCTTCCTATACTTAAAACAACCATCTTTCTCCTTCATACACTTCCGTCGATGCATCCGGTTACATTTCTCATACGGATTATCCCCAAATCTTGGCATTACATGCTGCTTGGTCCTTGCATTCTTGGCTTTCTTAGGGTCACGTGTGGGTCATTCCCACTTCCACTTATCGTTGCTCTTCTCGGTCATCTAGCGAACTTCCTTTTTTCCGCCATCTCAGTCGCGTTAATGGTTGTTTGGAAAGTAGTAGGGTTTCATAACTCCTTGATACTGCTCTTTAGCCCATAGATATACCTATATATGTGTCGTTCCTCATTCGGCACATAGATTTCAGCAAAATGAGCCTTTTCCATAAACTTGGATGTGTACTCGCAAACCCTCATCTCTCCTTGTACTAATCCCAGAAACTCTTCCTCCAGCTTCTTATCGGCCGCTAACGGGCAGAACTGCGCCTTGAATTTGGCGATGAAGGTCACCCAAGCCATACCCCTTGCTGCCTTCAAACCCTCTCCACCAGTCTCGGCTTCCTACCAGCAAACTGCATTATCTCTCAGCATAGACAAGGAAAACACCACCTTGTCATCATTAGCATACTTACAAGTGTCGAATACTAATTCCATATCTCGAATTCGCTTCATAACCACCACTGGGTCACATTCTCCCTTTGAAGCTAGGGGGCTTGCAAGAGGAACATGACTTGTAGTTGCATCCTTTATCCATCACTGACTTGGCTGCCACATATGGAGTCGATTGTGAGTGGCTACCCACTACAATTACAGGTGGGCTAGACATCTCAATCCCTTCCCTATCCTCACTCTTCTCCTTACTCCCACATGTCGTCCTGGCCTGCTGTGCCAACAAAGCTTGATGGGTTTCTGTAGTTTTCCTATCTCAGTAGCAAACGTTTCTCTAGTTACGTAGGTTTGAGCTCGTTCTCGACCACGACCACGATATTGCCCTCTCCCCCTTGCTCTCCTGATAAGACACCTCGCGCTCCCCCGTAGTCTCTACACTCCTCGCACGCCAGGTAACACAGGTCGTCTTTCGCCTCCGGTTTCACACGTCGGGGTCGTCCACTTGAGTGGTAGCTCTCCGGGTTGTTCTCCCTCGACCCCTTCCATGACCACGACCCCTTCCTCGAGCGACTTCCTGCCTTGGCGGGGGCGTTGGCTCATCCACCACTACCTCGTTCATTGGCATTGCCTCAGTAACCGGCACATACCTGCTCCTCAATGATCGCTCTGACATCTTGCTTACTGAAAAGACACAAACACAATACTCAACCAACAGTTCCAATATAATAAGGCAAATCAAGCACACACATGTACCTATAAATTCACAATTACATTGGCCAGATGTAATTCCCAATTTACCTTACATGTTAGTCCTCACTACCCTATTATTCATGTCCCTGCTGAGGTCCCCCCTAAGGCCATCTTATTTCTCAGTTCTGTTTCTACTCTCCCAGATTAATTCTAGGCCCGTACGGTCCCCTAGATTCCTTAAACTATGGCTCTGATACCAACTGTAACAACCCAACTTACGAAAATAAAGCATGAACGTCATAATATAAATCTTGCCAAACACAAATCTGTAACACCTGTAATTTTCGGTAAATAAAGGCCACCCGGGCGTTTTTGTATCTTGTAAATGGTAGGGTTTTGGTGGGAAATCATTATTTGAAGTTCCTTGGAGTATCGGGGGTATTGGCGTTGAAAAGATCGAGTTTCGGGGCTTGATTCGGGCACGACTACAATGCCCGGCGACTATGACAGTGTCATAGTCGCACCTATCATTGTCGCAATTAAAAACAGAAGCACTGGGGATTCTGGCGACATTGCCAGGCATTGGGCATTGTCGCTGGTCAATGTCGCACCAGGGCATCAGGGGCTGTTAAGTACGGGATTTTCAGCTTCCTTTCTCATTTCTCTTCTCCAAACTTCCACATTCTCTCCCAAATTGTTCCTTCTTCATTCCCCTCAAACCCTAACTCATTTTGGGTCCATTTCTTGAGTTGTTGAAGTGTTCCATCATCAAGTGGTAAAGATTGGAAGCTAGAGGCAAGGGTTCATCATCTTCACCTATTTCTCCAAGGTTGGGGCTAGGGTTTCTAGGTTTTCATCAAAACCTAAGTGGTAAGTGTACCCCTTCCATTTCTAAACCCTAATATAATATTGAAATGTTCTCTTCATGATTTCCTAGTGTTTGGTTTCTCAAATTTCGGATTTGACGGTTTTAGAGAAATTAGGTCAAAAATTAGGGTTTTTGTCAAGTTGGGGATTTTGATGTAAAATGTTTGGGGATTGATTCTTAATGGTTGAATGAGTATATTCATGGTTGGAAACTTGTAGATTCAAGTTTCAAGTTGGGGGTAAATCTATATTTATCCTAAATATAGCAAGGTGAATTCAAGTCGATTTGTGAAAACGTTGTACATGCCAAAATGTTCATTTTAAAGTGTTTTGTGTTTTACATGAAATTGTTAACTGCTGATCGCCTGATAAGTTTTGGTTATTTGGAAGTGCTTAACTTTATAAATTTATAAAACACACATCTTTGGGATTTTTGGGATTTGTGATAAATGTATCATAACAAAAATGATTTGATAACCATTTTCATAGATGGAGGGTATTTGGTAAAAGAATACATTTTTGTGGTTATTGGTAATAGGTGTATTTTGAGTTGTAAAATTGTTTGAAAATATTAATGTGTGAGTCATTGGAGTTTGGTCATTTTCGACCTTGTGAATATTTCGGATATTGTAAACCTATGTGGTTAAAATTTGTTTAGAAAATGATTTACTCAAATCTAAATGATATTGGATGGTATTCATACATTTTGGAGCATGTGGTTGCATAGTCATGGTTGGTTGCATTTTATTGCATTTTATGGATTTTAGCATAAGGTCATTTGTTGGTTGGGTTTAAGGGTCAGTTTTTGTAATCACCGAGTCTTGGGGACATTTGTCCGGTTTATTAGCTTAAAGTGGATCTCTGGGTGAGTGCTGCTTTTATTGCGCTTTGTTTTGGAGAACACATGTTTGGGTGTGTGTATCATTCATTTGGAGTCATGTATCTTAGATTGTAATGAATTGGATCCATAGGCATGTAAGTCAGTTGTATTTAATGGTGAGGACTCTTGGGATCCTCACTTTGGGAAATTATGTCGTGTTGGCATTAATGTCGTGCCAGTTGTTTGACGAAGAGGAACCTTTTGGGTTGTACTTCGGGACCATGGGTCTTGTGATTGGATGTCTAATTCTTGTGCACAAGGGTTAGACATCGGGAGTTATCAAGTAAGGAGCTGAAGCTCCTATCTTGAATGTTAGGGAGTAGGCACTAAGGGTCGAATGAGTACCCTGAGGATGAAACTCCGCTAGAGACCGAATAGGCAATAAGATCGTGTATCCTTGAGTTGAGGTGTAGCTCGGCAGAGCAGGCAACGGGGGATACGGTGTTTGGGACTTGAAATAAAGTTCGACTGGAGGTGTAGCTCGGCGGAGCAGGCAATACAGTCACGATCTGAGGTGTAGTTTGGGTATTAAATTGTATCATTTTATTATCCATGTTTTCGGTGACGTTTTGCATATGCGGATTTGTTTAATCAAGATTTTTGGGTTGTGTATTATGCCCCGCCCACGTTTGGGGTGTTTCGAGAAGTAAAGTTTATTTTGTATTATTATAAATTGGGAGTTTGTTTACTGTTCACGTTTTGGGTGAGTTTGGGATTAAAGTGGTTTTACAAAAGAAGGTTCATGTTGGGTTCCTTGTTTTAAATGAGTGTTATTGGAAAACAATGTCATTTGATATTTAAAGAAATTTTTTTTGAAGGTCTATGATTTAAACTGCATTCTTTCCCTTTAACAAATATATTTATTTCATGTTGTAAACTCTTGAACTCACTAGGCATTAGTCTAACCTTTTTATTTGTCGACATGTGCATCAGGTTCCGGATGGGGGAAATGGTTCTAGCATTTTGGTGAAGTGTCGAGTGCTAGGAGTATGTGCAAGGGTGAGTGGCTTTATGAAGTCTTCCGCTTTAGTCTTTGAAAAGAGCAATTGTTATTGGGTTTTAGTAACACCCGACTTTAGTTAGCCTCTATACCAGACTCGGCCTATTCATTGTTGAAGTTTAACCTAGATTTCTATTCTTGGTGACTTTGGTGTTGTTTTGAAGAATAGATTTTATCCTTAACTGTTGTATCTTTGAAAGTTTTAAATTAGTTGCTCTTTTCATTTTCGAGGGTGTTACAAGTTGGTATCAGAACTTAAGTTTGAGAGAATTAGATATTGATTTTAGGATGCCTAGACTTAAACTAGCGTTCTTTTAAGTGATTGAAAGTGAAATTGTACCATTAGGTACCTTAAGATATGATATTTTGAGGTTGATCGAGTCGCTAGAAACGGGAAACTTGTCGAGGATAGCAAGGATGATCATGTACGGTACGTTCATAATGGCACCTGACCAGTGTTATGGTGAACCTACATGTTGCATGTGTATACTTAAATTGCCTTAGCATGATTACCGTTCGGGTAGTGAGAAAGTTTCTAAGCGAGTAGTCGATAGAGGAGTTGATGTTCATAGCATTGTCACTTTGGAGTGATGGTTAAGCGCGATGAATACATTAAGTTGACCATTTTGGGTTGGAGTTATTGGTCGAATTAAAACCATAGGCTTGTTAATTGAATCTATTTCGAGGAGAAATTGTAAGGTGAACCGATGAAATCGTTGATGATCGTCTTAAGATGTTTGAACATCCGGATGACAATAGTATGACGGAGTGGGAGTTTGAACATCGCCTTAAGATGTTTGACTTGCTAGCTAACTAGCTTATCAACTAGTTTGTCAAAATATAGTCTTAAAATATCAATCAATATGTCTGTCAAAGTGGTGAGTTTACATAAGAATCTTAAATATTTTAAGAACCATAATACCAACTTTTTTCTGTTATTATTATTATTATTATTATTCATGATATAATCCTAAATAATGAAAACATTTTTATAATAATCGTCTTAGTTGATACTCGTGATGAAAAATATTCATAAAAAATTATTTGCAGGTTCGATATAAACATATCACTCTTATCATATAAACATCTTTCAAAATACACAGTCCTATAAAATTCTGCTTTTTAAATGAATGTTTGTGGCTTTTAACTAAAATTATTATTACCACAAATAAAAATATATAAAATAAAATATTATTTAAAAAATTAACTGAAATAGCCAATTCCATCAACAAAATTCATTTTTAGTCACTTTTCAAAGTCTCTTTCGAAAATAACCAATTTTTACACAAATGTTTTACACATTTACATAAAAATTGATTTCTGAAAAGAAATAAAAAAGTATTTACACATATACATAAAGATTCTTTACACAAACATTTAAATGCTTCCGTAAAAATCTAAATTCTTATGCAAAAATTTGAATCTTTCAGATTTTTTTTTTTAAATCTAAAAATTAAGTTTACATAACTAAAAAAGGTAATGTTTTAATTAAACTATCAGTTATTTGGATAATAGTTCACATCCCAATAATTAATTAAATTGCGAGCATGTCACGTCCGAAAGCCCCAAAATGGTCTAAAATGGGCAACGTTGGAAGGAAGCAGCGTGATGGGTAAAAAGGGGGAAAAAGTGTTGACAGATACCAACATGTGTCTAGGGACGACGAACCCACCCTAGCCTTGGAAAACACACCCACAGTTTCAAACAAAGGAAACTACTTGCAGCCCCCACCCACCCACTTGTTCTGCTAAATTCACTGAATCCGTACACCATACCATCACCATGGATTTCAATCACAAAACCACGCCAATTCCACACCACAATCACAATAACTTATCTCATTCCTCATCCGTCTCATCGCCTCTCTTCATCCTCCGGAGAAGAAGGACAACTCCTCTGCATCCTGTTCACATTTTTTCATCAGGTAATGTTTCATAAATCATTTTGCAAATTTCGTGTTGTTTTGTGGTGAGTTAGGTGTTTTTGTTTGTGTATTGATTCAATTTATATGCAAACAAGGTCACCAGGACTAAATTTTTATGTGATCTGTCAGTTTTGGATTTAGAATACGGTGATGAGATTCGTAATACAAGTGATTTATATTGAAATTAAACCATTAATTTTCACCTTTTGTTCATAACATGTAAATATCAGATTCAGAATACGAGAACCGTAAATTCATTTGATATATTGAAATTAATTTTAAGTAAGTTCTAGAATTATCTTACAACCGTTAATTCACCGTATGTGCAAACGAATTGTACCGATGCTTTTAATCTTCAAAATCCGTCAGTTTTAGATTAAGAATACGATGATGAGAAGCGTGATGCATTTGATTTTGATGTACTGAAATTAAGTCTTAATTGTGTATAAGCCTCTGATTCATCTTGCGTTTACACCAACACCGATGCTTTTGATCTTCAAAATCAGTCAATTTTAGATTCAAATTACCAGAATCTTAATGCATTCAAAATCTGTAATGAACTAAAGTACAAGGCATCCAATGAATGTTTAAGAAATTCTGTATCAACTACATATAATAACTTTAGGCGATCTTAGTGAAATTTATCGGTCTATTTTATTTAATTGAAATATGGGGTAACTAGTTAAATTTGAACACCGGCTAGGAGGTATGGAGTGCACACCCGTGTAAGCTAACTAGAACTCGGATCACTGGGTCCAAGGGGCAGCCCCTCCCTAACATATTTTTGTTTACAAGTAGTCCTAATGAAAATTTCATTCATCTGTGGTGCTTGAACTACAGGTTTGTTGCTGTTGAAATCTCTAGATTGTAAGCAAGTTCACTGGACATGTTATTGGGAGTTTTGTAATCATTGCTAATTGGAAAGAAGATAAGATACAATCAAGTCATATGGAAGTGAGGAGAATGAATATGAAGATGAACTCTGAGGAAACTGGTGGTGCTGCAATGGCGATCCAACAAGGGCGGAAGATGGCGGCAGACCATGGTGGCCGATCATCATCGTCGAGCAACAACAATTTTGGATCAAGAAGGATGATGATGGTATCCAAATCCAAGAGCAGGAGCAGCTATTTCAGCATTGAATCAATGGTGCTGCTGGTTGGACTGACGGCATCGTTGCTGATACTTCCGTTGATACTGCCGCCACTCCCACCGCCACCGCTCATGCTGCTGCTGCTTCCGATCTTCATCTTCGGCGTCCTCATGGTCTTCGCTTTCTTGCCGTCGTCTTCGTCTGCTGCTCGTCAGAAAGCAAACGTCTAATTGCCATATTTTGTGGTTAAATTCTTTGTTATTTGTTGTGGAAACAATATGACGTATGTTAGTTTAAAGAGGTGTAAAGAAGGCTGCTAATGCTTTTAGTTAATTACGAAAAGTTTGTCTATCAAATGCTATATGATTGTTTTGTATGTTTAATTTGTAATCTGGTTGTTTATACTTCTAAAATTATTATAAAAAATGGATCAAAGTTTATAAAACACATCGGATTGTTGTTAGTGACGGAGAAATTAGAGTAATTTGTTAAAAGTTGTATTTTTTGTCTCTCTGGTTTTGAAATTACCTTTTCGTTCTTATGGTTTGTAATCCATTGTTATTTTCGTCTTTGAGGCTTAAAATGACTAAAAAACCTTTCATTTTGTTGTACTTAACGGAAAAAGTTAACGACGCCTTAGGAGGACTGAGGAGGTACCAAAACCATTACGAAGTGACAATCATGAGGGACCAAATCCGAGTTTTCAAAGTTTAAGGACTATACCCGTTGAAATTAATAAACTTTAGGGACCATGAGATACTTTAGTTAAATATGTAAAAATAACATTGAATTGTGGATTTGGTCCCCGTGTTTTGATATTATTTGTGACTAGGGTCCCCATAGTATGTTTATTGTGGATTTTGTTCTTGTGGTATTCAATTTGTTTTGAACATGGTCTCTCTGACTAACGCCTCCGTTAACTCCGTTAAATAAAGGATTATTTTAACATTTTATCATATTTTTGTCTTTTCTTATAAAAAATATAAACAATATTTTTATCCACACAAATATATGCGTGTGTGTGTATATATAACATCAAAATAAATAAAAATAAGATTTTATTTATGATTTGATTTGTTTAATTTAAAAAATCAATCATATTAAATATGATTTAATTTTATTATACTAGTAATTTTGCCTATCTGGATATGAAAACATGGTTGAAGTTTATAAAAATGATTTGTCCAATTTTGTCACGAATATGATATTATGTATGGATCTTTCATTTCGTTAAAAATCTAAATAGTTGATTTTGATTTTTGACTGAAAAACAATATGAAAATTGGAACCTCTAATTGTAGGATGATGATGATAAAATTAGAGTTCATTTCTCAATTGTTTACAATGATTTTGGTGTTAAAATATCGATAATAAATTTGTTTGTTACAATGATAGTAAAAGAACAATAAAATTAAATCGTCTTTAACATAATTAAAATTTTAATTTAATAAATCAAATCATAAAACCATATCTGATTTTATTCGCTCTAAATAAAATAAGATATAGTTTTATGATCTGATTTGTTTAAATTAAAATTTTAGTTACATTAAAACAATAAAACCACATTTTTTTCTACCATTACAATAAAATAATAAAATTAAATCATATTTAATATAATTAATTTTTTTTTTAAATTAACCAATCAAGTCATACAATAACATTCTATTTTATTTATTTTGATATATATATATATATATATATATATATATATATATATGTGTGTGTGTATAAAAATATTGTTTTTATTTTTCTTATTATAAAAAGACAAAAATTAGGCAAAATGACTAAAATGGTCATTTATTTAACGGAGTTAACGGAAACGTTAGTCAGAGGGACAATGACCAAAACAAATTGAATACCACAAGAATTAAATCCATAATAAACATACCATAGGGAACCTAGTTAAAGAAAATATGAAAACACGGGGACCAAATCCACAATTCACTCTTAAAATAATTAATTGATTTTAGAGTGAATTGTGGATTTGGTCCCGGTGTTTTGATAATTTTTTTGACTTGCGCATTTTGAAGTTCAACTGTGTAACAACCTGGACAATTATTTATATAATAAAATAACATTCATTACTAAATATTGTCCCAAGCTTACATTTTTGAGTACAAGGATCTTTACTATCAACTATTACACAACTGAGTCTCAAAAAGATAACTATTGCAGGAAGTCTTCCATCTCCTGCTTAAAGCTCAAATCTTCTCTTTTTCTTTATCTGCTACTTTTCGATAACCTGAAACAGGATTAAAATTTCGAAATAGCGAGGTTTAGACCAAAGATCTAGTGAGTCCCCTCTAATCACTACTACAACAGTTCAAATATTAATTAAAACATTTAAACAAAACTGCATATCTCAATACATAACTTGCTCTTTAAAACACTTTATGCTTCGCAGGCATAATTAAATCTACTGGCCATCACTGACCACTTTCTACGCTCGCAAGCGTATTTTAAACTGCTGACCAACATTCCCGTCAAAGACGGTATGTCTGTCTCGCACTACCTTATTTTAGGGACACACCCTAATGGCATAAACGGGTCACACTCCTCGGTACGAGCAGGCGGGTCACACTTCCCGACTTAGGTCAGACTTCTGACTCAAATGTATGCATACACCTAGTCCTGACTGTATATAAAACAAATTTATATACCTGAGCATAAACATGCCAAACTGATTAAATCAATCTTTTGAAATAATTCTGCATAACTTTCAATATTATAAATGCGCAGTATATAAAACTCACATTTATAAAATAACTGCTCAAATCATAAAAGATTTAGTTAAAAGACTCACCTCTGATTCTTCTAAATAAAAATTATGACTTCTATTGATTAACACCACCTACGATGGTATTAAAACAAAGGTAAGCTAACTTGCAACTAAAACTCTTTCTTTCAAAAGACTCACCAATTGAAATCTACTGTTTTTAATCCGTTCAAAACCAATCTGATTAAAAACCTCTTAGACCAAATATCAAAATATCGGTCGAACATATAGACTGAATAACACTGTCAAAACAATGTATCGGTCAAATCCTCTATACCGGTCAAACCATAATACCGATCGAACCACTTCCGGTCAGTTACAACCTACCGGTCGAACTACTATCGGTCCTTTACAACATACCGGTCGAACCACTCCCGGTCTTTTACAACATACCGGTCGAACCACTACCGGTCTTACACACTATATCGGTCGAAATCAAATGACCGATATATCATCTTCCGGTCTAATCAAGAACTTAAGTCGGTCTTACAGTTTCAAACCCAGAAAACTTTTGATCATTTAAATCGATCAAATACACGGTTAAAAACTTGATTAACAGTACTATTTACCGACTATAACATGCAGATAAAAGTATGAAGCTAAAAACATACCTCTATTTAACAAAAACGGACGATTTACAAAATCTCCTTCTCTTTTCTCTGCTTTCTCTTTGCTTTCTCTCTTTCACTCTTTGAAGACTAAGGCGGCTACAACAAATATCAGAATGAGATCTCAATCTCATTTATCTGATATTTATTTGATAAAAACCAAATTTTCATATAACCCCCTTGCACTTTGGTTCTCTTTACACTTTTCACCCAACTTCCAAAATAAATAAAATTTTCGGATACGGATATTACAATCTTCCCCCCTTAAGAGAATTTTTTCCCCGGAATTCAATCGCTAAATAAATTGGGATACTGATTTTTCATATCTGCCTCTACTTCCCACGTAGACTTTTGTCCTTGGTGAAATTTCCACTGAACTTTCACTAAGCAAATCTCTTTGTTCCTCAATTTCTTTATCTTCAGGTTCGTAATTGCTACAGGCTCCTCAATATAACTTAGTTTTTCGTCTACCTGAATATCTTCTAAAGGAACAACTATATCTGTTTCTGCCAAACACTTCTTCAGGTTTGACACATGAAATGTGGAATGAATTCCACACAAACTTTCTGGTAGATCAAGTTCATAAGCCACTTCACCAACACGACTAGTGATGATAAATGGTCCTACAAATCTTGGTCTCAACTTTCCTTTCTTTCCGAATCTAACTACCCCTTTCCAGGGCGACACTTTCAACATTACCTTATCTCCTATTTGAAACTCTATCGGTTTCCTTCGTCTATCAGCATACATTTTCTGACAGTCTTGAGCAATCTTCAATCTTGCTCTAATCTGGTCGACTTTATCAGCTGTCACTTGTACAATTTCTGGTCCCGCTAACTGTTTTTCACCCACCTCATTCCAACATAGAGGTGTTCTACATTTACGACCATACAAAGCTTCGAACGGGGCCGCTTGTATGCTAGCATGATAACTATTGTTGTAGGAAAATTCAATCAACGGCAAATGAATCTCCCACGAACCTTTAAAATCAATAACACATGCACGAAGCATATCTTCCAATGTCTGTATAGTTCTCTCACTCTGACCATCGGTTTGCGGATGATAGGCCGTGCTCAGCTTAAGTTGAGAGCCTAATTCTCTTTGCAAACTTCTCCAGAAAGCTGATGTAAATCGAGCATCTCTGTCTGATACAATAGACGACGGTACTCTATGTCGGATTACTATCTCGTCGATATACAATCGAGCCAACTTTTCTAATGAGTACGTCTCCTTGATCGGTAAGAAGTGGGCTGACTTTGTGAGTCTATCCACTATCACCCAAATAGTATCATGCCCCTTAGGTGATCGCGGTAACCCAGTAACAAGATCCATAGTAATTTCATCCCACTTCCAAACTGGGATTTCTAACGAATGAAGTTCCTCGTAAGGTCTCTGATGCTCAGCTTTAACCTTCAAACATGTTAGACACCGCTCAACAAAATGAGCAATATCTTTCTTTAAACCTGGCCACCAGTAGATTTGTTTCATATCTCTATACATCTTATTAGTTCCAGGATGAACTGAATACCGAGATCTATGTGCTTCTTCCAATACTTTCTGTCTCAGACCTCCTGCTTTTGGGATCCATACACGTCTATTGAAACACTTTACTCCACGATTGTCAACTATTAACGAGTTAACAATCCCAACTATCCTTTCACTTTTCAAATTTTCTTTTGACGCTGCTTCTTCTTGATACTTTATAACTTCTTCCAAGAAATTAGAAACAACATCAATTCGAAATGCTACTACTTCTACTATTCCTCCATGCTCTTTACGACTTAGAGCATCTGCTACTACATTGGCCTTGCCTGGATGGTACAGAATATCACAGTCATAATCACTTAACAACTCCATCCATCTACGCTGCCTCATATTAAGCTCTTTCTGATTGAACAAATATTGAAGGCTCTTGTGATCTGTATAAATCTGACACTTGATCCCATACAAGTAATGCCTCCAAATTTTCAAAGCAAATACTACTGCTGCCAACTCTAAATCGTGCGTCGGATAATTCTTTTCATGCTCTTTTAACTGACGAGATGCATAAGCAATCACCTTGCCTTTTTGCATTAGCACACATCCCAAACCCAACTTTGAAGCATCGCTATAAATAACAAATCCTTCCGATCCGTTGGGTAGAGACAAAACAGGAGCACTACTTAGACTTTCTTTCAACTTACCGAACGCTTCTTTCTGAGCCTCTGACCAAACAAACTTTACATTCTTTCTTGTCAAAGCTGTTAATGGCGTTGCTATCCTTGAAAAGTCCTGAATGAACTTTCTATAATAACCAACCAATCCAAAAAAACTTCTTACTTCAGATGGCGATTTCGGTGTTTCCCACCCTTTAATGGCTTCAATCTTAGTTGAATCAACCTGAATCCCATCTTTCGACACCACATGTCCTAAAAACTGAACTTCTTTCAGCCAAAATTCACATTTTGAAAACTTGGCATACAACTTTTCACGCTTAAGAAATTCTAAAATTGCTCTAAAATGAGTTTCATGATCTTCCTTGGAACGTGAATAAATCAATATATCATCTATAAAGACAATGACATATTTATCTAAAAACGGACTACACACTCTATTCATCAGATCCATGAAAGCTGCTGGAGCATTAGTCAAACCAAATGGCATAACTAGAAACTCATAATGTCAGTACCTCGTACGAAATGCAGTCTTAGGAACATCCTCCTCCCTCACCTTCAACTGGTGATACCCAGATCGCAAATCTATTTTAGAAAAGTAACTCGCTCCTTGAAGTTGATCAACAAGATCGTCAATCCTGGGAAGCGGATACTTATTCTTAACAGTCAACTTATTGAGCTCACGATAGTCTATGCACATTCTCATAGACCCGTCTTTCTTCTTAACAAACAATACTGGCGCTCCCCAAGGTGAGGTACTAGGGCGAATAAACCCCTTGTCTAACAACTCCTGCAACTGAGTCATCATTTCTTTCATCTCCGCCGGTGCCAATCTGTACGGTGCTCTTGCAATCGGCGTTGCTCCGGGAACTAAATCAATACGAAATTCCACTTTCCGATCAGGAGGCAAAGTGGTCAAGTCTTCTGAAAATACTTCTGGAAACTCACTGACTACCGGAACTGACTCCAATCCCTTCTTTTCCTTCTTAGCATCTATCACATAAGCTAAGAATCCCACACACCCTTTTACTAAACATTTCTTAGCCTTAATCATATAAATCAAACATGACTTTCTATCCCTTCGATCTCCAAATACTACTATTTCTTCTTTTCCTGGTTGCGCTATACGAATCAATTTCTTATTGCATACTATATGAGCATCATTAGACGCCAACCAGTCCATTCCCACGATAACATCAAATTCTCCCATACCCAATGGGTACAGTCGAAGTGGAAATACTTGTCCATCAATGACAATACTACTACCATCATACACTTCTTCTACTAAGATTTGACTATTATCAGCCACTTCTACTTTCAATTCATGCCTAAGTTTCTTAGGTTTCTCATTCAATTTATGCACAAAATTAGGAGACACAAAGAACGATTTGCGCCTGAATCAAACAATACTTTTGCATAATTCGAATCTATAAAGAAAGTACCTATCACCACATCAGGTATCTTCGCCGCTTCTTCTGCTGACATATTGAACACTCTAGCCCTCGCTTTAGCTGGCTCTATCTTTTTATCAGCTCCCTTCTCTACATTTCCTCCAACCGATCCCTTTTTCAACTGTGGACAATTGGTCCTGATATGATCAGGAGATCCACACTGATAACAAGACCTCAAATTCTGGCAATCCCGCGCCAAATGCCCAACCTTCCCGCATTTATAACAGCCCACTTGATTAATCTTGCATTCTCCCTTATGCATCCGGTTACACTTACTACATGGCTTATTTTCAAACTTATTAACAGGACGCTGTCCAAACTTTGCAGACTTAAACGGTTTGGAATCACGAACTGTTCCTTCCCACTTTCTTTTATCCCCGTTTCGTTCTGTGGCTTGCCTATTCTTTTCTTTCTCTCTCATCTCCGCTGCATTTACTGCCATTTGAAAAGTCAACGGTTCTTTATTCGAGACAAATTTCCGAATATCACTTCTTAATCCAAAGACGAAACGTTCTACTCGTCTTTCTTCATTCGGTACATAGATTCCTGCAAATCTAGACTTTTCAATAAACTTTGTTGTGTATTCTCGAACTGACATTCCTTTCTGTTCTAAACCCAGAAATTCTTCTTCCAGCTTTTTAACTGCCGCCAGAGGGCAGAACTGTGCTTTAAATCTTTTCACAAAATCACCCCAAACCATTTCTTTAGCTACAGCTGAACTTTGACCTCCGGATTCCACATCCCACCACATTACCGCTTCATCTTTCAGCATTGACAAAGCATAAACTACTTTATCTTCTTCCGCACACTTACTCGTATCAAACGATACCTCCATACCTTTTACCCATCTTAATGATACCACGGGATCACATTCCCCTTTATAAGTAGGAGGCTTGCAAGCAGCAAACTCCTTAAAACTACATCCTTTTCCTGCTACAGCTTTAACTGACACAATGGGACCTGACTGAGGATGACTACCCATTCCAGTTACTGGTGATTCTGCTACCTCAGTCACTACTTTATCTTCACTCTTTTATTTACTTACCGAAACTTCATTAGTACGCTGAGCCAACAAAGCATTCAACGTTTCTTGTAACTTTCCCATTTCTGCAGTAAAGGTTTCTTGTGTAACAAAACCTTGCGTTCTTCCTCTACCACGGTTCCCTGTCTGTTTTCGACCCCTCACAGAAGCCGAACTTTCTTGATTAGAAGTTTCTTGCTCAACTCTTACCTCTACACTTTAGTTCTGACGAATACCACGACTCGTCTTCCCACCTCGAGTTCCCACATTGGAAACTCCTACCTGAGTACCTATTTTCTGAACTGCCTTACCTTTAGGTCGACCTCGACTCTTTCCTTGGATAGCAGTCGGGTTGACATTAGTCATTTGCTCTTCGGCAATGACTTCATTCTCTGGCTCCATTTCTGGATTCACTATAGATCTACTCCTGGTCACTCGCTCATACATACTTCTCTCTCTCTGATAAGAATAAACATAAGATATTCAATCTAACATGCTACACATTACGGCAGTTTAAGCAAAAGCATGTACTTGTAAATTCACAATTACACTGGCCAGATGGAATTCCAAATTTACCTTACATGCTAGTCCTTACTACCTTAATGTTATCTTCTTACGGTCTTCCTACTACTCAGTTGTGCTTCTACTATCTCAGTTTAAGTCTAGGCCCATCTGGTCACCTAGATCCCTTAAACTAATGCTCTGATACCAATTGTAACAACCTGGACAATTATTTATATAATAAAATAACATTCATTACTAAATACTGTCCCAAGCTTACATTTCTGAGTACAAGGATCTTTACTATCAACTATTACACAACTGAGTCTCAAAAAGATAACTATTGCAGGAAGTCTTCTATCTCCTGCTTAAAGCTCAAATCTTCTCTTTTTCTTTATCTGCTACTTTTCGATAACCTGAAACAGGATTAAAATTTCGAAATAGCGAGGTTTAGACCAAAGATCTAGTGAGTCCCCTCTAATCACTACTACAACAGTTCAAATATTAATTAAAACATTTAAACAAAACTGCATATCTCAATACATAACTTGCTCTTTAAAACACTTTATGCTTCGCAGGCATAATTAAATCTACTGGCCATCACTGACCACTTTCTACGCTCGCAAGCGTATTTTAAACTGCTGACGAACATTCCCGTCAAAGACGGTATGTCTGTCTCGCACTACCTTATTTTAGGGACACACCCTAATGGCATAAACGGGCCACACTCCCCGGTACGAGCAGGCGGGTCACACTTCCCGACTTAGGTCAGACTTCTGACTCAAATGTATGCATACACCTAGTCCTGACTGTATATAAAACAAGTTTATATACCTGAGCATAAACATGCCAAACTGATTAAATCAATCTTTTGAAATAATTCTGCATAACTTTCAATATTATAAATGCGCAGTATATAAAACTCACATTTATAAAATAACTGCTCAAATCATAAAAGATTTAGTTAAAAGACTCACCTCTGATTCTTCTAAATAAAAATTATGACTTCTATTGATTAACACCACCTACGATGGTATTAAAACAAAGGTAAGCTAACTTGCAACTAAAACTCTTTCTTTCAAAAGACTCACCAATTGAAATCTACTGTTTTTAATCCGTTCAAAACCAATCTGATTAAAAACCTCTTAGACCAAATATCAAAATATCGGTCGAACATATAGACTGAATAACACTGTCAAAACAATGTATCGGTCAAATCCTCTATACCGGTCAAACCATAATACCGATCGAACCACTTCCGGTCAGTTACAACCTACCGGTCGAACTACTATCGGTCCTTTACAACATACCGGTCGAACCACTCCCGGTCTTTTACAACATACCGGTCGAACCACTACCGGTCTTTTACAACATATCGGTCGAACCACTACCGGTCTTTTACAACATATCGGTCGAACCACTACCGGTCTTACACATTATATCGGTCGAAATCAAATGACCGATATATCATCTTCTGGTCTAATCAATAACTTAAGTCGGTCTTACAGTTTCAAACCCAGAAAACTTTTGATCATTTAAATAGATCAAATACACGGTTAAAAACTTGATTAACAGTACTATTTACCGACTATAACATGCAGATAAAAGTATGAAGCTAAAAACATACTTCTGTTTGACAAAAACGGACGATTTACAAAATCTCCTTCTCTTTTCTCTGCTTTCTCTTTGTTTTCTCTCTTTCACTCTTTGAAGACTAAGGCGGCTACAACAAATATCAGAATGAGATCTCAATCTCATTTATCTGATATTTATTTGATAAAAACCAAATTTTCATATAACCCCCTTGCACTTTGGTTCTCTTTACACTTTTCACCCAACTTCCAAAATAAATAAAATTTTCGGATACGGATATTACAACTTGTGCGTCAAAAAACGTCGTAAAACAATACTCTATGAAATTCAACACAACTTGTACAGACTAAAATTCCCAAGAAAACTCCGGCTCAAGAACATGGGCTTAACTTTTCCTTTAAAACCTTAACATACGTAGAGGAGATTCAATGTCAAGGTTAAAATCTCATAGCTACTTGCCCAATACCCCAAATAACATTAAAACACAGATATTACAATATCCAAAAATAGTGTTAGACACAGATATTACCTTTGGGCTCTCCTTCTAGTTCGAAAAGTTCTTTCAATGTCCGGGTTAAGTTCAAACAACTCCCGACGTGGTACTCTTGGCATACACCAAACAAAATGTGATTCAAACAGTGTTAGAAAAATCAAATCTTTTTAAAACTTTTAGCGTGCCAATCCCCGGCAACGGCGCCAAAAACTTGGTTGTGCTTGGAATACACCTATAGACGTGTGCTAATTAAACCTCAAAGCAAGTATACAATGAGATCTAATATCGTCTTTCAAGTAATAAAACGGTAAAGTACCGGATATCGTTCCACAGAGATTGGAGTAAAAGTTGATTAAAAAGTAAGAGAAAGAAATGACTTCAAATGGCGATTTTGAAGATTTGATTTGGTTTGGTTTGTCACTTGATTAGATTAACAAAATAATAAAGCAAGCACGGGTGTAAGACATTTAGGTGAGATTTAAACACAAATTCCAGCAGACTTATGCTACAGACATGCTGCAGCATGAGTTGGCCATAACTAGATCCACCATCTATTTTGAGGGTATTCCTCTCGGACTTCAATATTCACACTACTGTTTAGATTTGACCAAACACGTCTCTGTGCAGCCTCCAGCTATTTATAGTGTAGAACAAAGTCCTCAAAATATATGGACGATCAAATCTCTTTGTATCTAAAACCGCTCTCTCGAGCCGATTCCCATATCATTCAAGTTGACGTGTTCGAAGGGGCTTATCTCTAAGTTCTCTACACTTTAACACTAATGACTAGCGATCAACTTGTCGAGAATAAATCAGTTTATAAATAATAAGTAACTCTCTCAAGTCTACTTCTTATATCATTCAAACTGACGTGCTTTTGGTAGCTTATCTCTAAGTCAACCGCACTTTAACACTTTAGCAAGTGATCAGTTCGTCAAGAAGTGTCATTGAACTTTATAAAACTTGAAATGAAATGATGGAACACTGTTATTGCGAAACAATGTCCACCTTTCTTTGGTTTAAAATCTCACCATTTTATCTCACACCCGAGCTAAATAAAATTAGCTACTCATATTTAAAGACATAAAGCGATAAATGACGGAAAATAAAGACATAAATGTAAATGACATAAAGTAAATGACGGGATATAAATGACGGAATGTAAATTGCGTAATGTAAATAAAGCGTAATAAATAAAGTAAAATTACAAGAATTAAAGGAAGACAAGAAAGTAACTTCAAAAGATTAAGTAATAACTATGGAATAAGACTTCTTTCTACATGGAAATGAAAGTTTACTTGGAACTTAAAGACTCCTTAATACTACCACCAACCACTCCTATTTATACTACCAAAAAGAGGAGGGCAAAATGGTAAAAAGAAACTAATCTTGGAGCCTAAGCTAAAGAAAGTACAATTAAAGTAAAGTAAACAAGTACTAATGGTTAATACCCAAAAGATAATAAGGACAAGTGTTTTATCCAAAGTACACCAGCCAAAATTACTCTAGAATGTTCCAAAAAAATCAGATCCATAAATCAAAAAGGTCTTCCCACAAAAAGCTCCTCCTAGCTTATCCATTAAGCTCCCCACACGGCTGCTGTAAGGATGCTGCAGCATGCTGCACTTATAAATCTGCCCAAAAATACACCAATTAGCTTATCCAAATGCAATAAAACAAGTTCATATCTTTAGCTCCAAGAAACAAGAAAAGAGAAAATAATGAACTAAAATGACTCAAAGGTTGGTATTAGAAGGTAAAATGCTATCCTAAAATAAAGAGAAAAAAAGCATAATGACACTAAATAATTAGTGTCATCAATGATCATCCTTGCTATCCTCGACAAGTTTCCCGTTTCTAGCGGCTCTATCAACCCCAAATTATCTTATCTTAAGGTACCTAATGGTGCAACTTCACTTTCGTTCACTTAAAATAACGCTAGTTTGAGTCTAGGCATCCCAAATCAATATCTAATTCTCTCAAACTTAAGCTCTAATACCAACTTGTAACACCCTCGAATATGGAAATAACAACTAATTTAAATTTTTCTAAATACATCGACAACTGAATCAACTACAACAACAATTTAAGGTTTAACTTCAATAAACACAATTCAATCTCTGTACACAATCTATAAGTACGGATGTTACTAAAACCCAATAACAGTCACTATCTCCAACTGCGGAAGACTTCACCAAACTACTCACCCTCGTGTAAATCTAGTGCTCATCTCTTCATAGCACCGCTAGAACCAAACCCCAACTGGAACTTGATGCACATGCCGACAAATAAAAGGTTAGGCTTAACACCTAGTGAGCTCAAAAGTTTTCATTAGTTATTTATAAAACAATAGCTTTTAGTACGTTATTTAGATCGTGATTTCCAAAATGAAATACAATCAATCTGAAAGCAACCAAAATGAAACACATTAAATCTGGAAACAACCTCTTTTCAACTGTTAGAACATATTTTATGTTCACTTTAGAAGTTTTATAAAGTAATCTACTTAATTGTATTTGGGTCTTGTATTGGGTTTGGGCTTAATTGTATACAAGGAAGTATGGGGGTATATATAGGAATCATGTAATAGTTTTTAGGGTTAACCTTTCATTTTGTAATTTCCAATTAGCAACAATGTAGCCGCATACTAGAGTTTTCTCTCTAGTAGTGTAGTTTGCATTTTCCTTTGAATAAAATTACTGATTTCTTCCCTATAATCTCTTGTTCATCATTCATCAATACCAATCATGATCTCAATTGGACCTATCATCAACATTCACCCTCTTCGTTATTAAAATCATAAAACCAAGCGTTTCTTCGAATATAAATCCAAAACCCAAAACTTGCGTAATACATAACTAACACTTTAATAATCAAATACTGAAAACGTGGATAAACTCTATCATCCAAAAACATGGATAAAGTTCAGTATGCAAAACCCAAAAACATGGATAACAATCCATACTCAAAACGTCACCGAAAACATGGATTATAAAACTACATAACCAACACAACGCCTTGCGGTGACGAAGGAGACCTGATTACATAGTATGTGACGGAACACAAAAGTAGGTCACATAACTATGTAGGAAAATCAAAATGTATGGATTACACACATAAAACCTATCAAGCTCAACTCTTCTAAGTCTGTTGCTCGAAAACATCAAGTCAACCCCTATGTGTCTATTCTTGAGAGTTCCAAAACAGGGGAACCCAGTTCCAAAATGGGAACTTATGCACAAGAGAATTACACCTTACTGCTCATGGGATGCTGCCCGACCATATAGGTCCACACCTTACTTACCATGGTGACCCGATGCCTATTCCGTGCCAAAGTGGTGAACTTGTCCAAAACGGGACATAAAAACACCGTGCCTATGGATCCATTGCACTAACTAAAACATTACATGACTCAAAATGAATGAACTAACACATTCAAAACATGTAATTTTCAAATAAGATGCAGTAAATGCAAGTCATGACCAAACACTCTACATTGAGCTATTAAAATCGGACAAGTGTCCCCAAGACCCAACAAAATCCAAACCGAGTCATAAGCTCAACAAAACCAAAGACCCATCGTTGAAAATCATGAAATGAAATCAAACGTAAACAACCCACAATAATGCAAACCCATGCTACAAAATACACAAATAACTCCAACATAGTTTAGATTGGGACAAAACATTTTCCAAGTGGGTTTATACCATCTATCCTTTCAAAACATCCCATAACTATCCTTTCAAAACATCCCATAACACACGAAAAAAATACTTTTATACTAAAAAGTCTACTTCCATAAAATAACTCATTAAAATACCAATACTCAAGATTTATTTATCAAAATGCCCAAAATCCCAAACATTGGTGGTTTACAAAGTTTATAAAACCAAACACTTCAATTAATCAAGATTCGTTAAATAACTCAACAGTTAATAATTTTGTGTAAACCATATAAACACTTTAAAATAGACATTTTGGCATGTACACCGTTTTTACAAATCAACTTGAACTCACCTTGCTAGATATAAGCCAAATCTAGATTTTTCCCCAACTGAGCTTCCTTGAAGAAATCTGAATCATCAAGCCAAACCTTCCAAAAAACCACTTAGGTTTTGATGAAAACCTAGAAAACCCAAAAATGAAGTTTGAGGTTGAAGATGACAATGGTGAACTCTTGACTCTAGCTTCCAATCTTCATCACTTGATGATGGAACACTTCAAGAACACAAGGATTGGACCCAAAATGAGTCAGGGTTTGAGGGGAAGGAAGGGAAAACGTTTTGAGAGAGAATGGAGGAAGTTTAGAGAAGTGAAAAATGAGAAATAAGGTTGAAATTCGCGACTTAACAGCAGCCTGGGCCAATGTTGCGACAATGACCAGCGACACTGGGCACTGGGCAATGTCGCCAAGCTCCCCCTGGCCTCTGTTCCTTCTCTGCGACTGTGACAGTTTGACTATGACACTGTTATAGTCGTCGGACATTGTAGCGGGACCTTTCCGGGGCCCCGAAACTCAACTTTTTCAATGTCAACACTCCTGATACTCCAAGGAACTTTAAATAATGATTTTCCAACAAAAGTTCCGCCACTTATAAGTTCCGAAAATGCCCGGGTGACCTTTACTTATCGAAAATTATGGGTGTTACAGATGATTTGGAGTTCATTTTCTTAGTGATTTTCAATGATTTTAGTGTTAAACTATCGATAATAAGTTTGTTTATTGCAATGATAGAAAAAGAACAATAAAACTAAATCGTGCTTAACATAGTTAATTTTTTTACTTTAAATAAATTAAATTATAAAACCATGTCTTATTTTTTTCGCTCTAAATAAAAAAATAAGATATAGTTTTATAATTTGATTTTAATTAAATTAAATCAATAAAACCATATCTTTTTCCACCACTACAATAAAACAATAAAATTAAATCGTATTTAAAAAAATTAATTGTTTAAAAAAAGCAAAGCATACAATAATATCTTATTTTATTTATTTTGGTATCGATATATATATATATATATATATATATATATGTGTGTGTGTGTGTGTGTGTGTGTAAAATATTATTTTACATTTTTATAGGAAAAAGACAAAAGTAAGTTAGGCAAAATGACTAAAATGGTCTTTGATTTAACAGAGTTAACGAAAGTGTTAGTTAGATGGATCATGACCAAGACAAATTGAATATCACAAGGACCAAATCCACAACAAACATACCATAGGGACCTTAGTCAAAAAAATTATCAAAACACAAGGACCAAATCCACAATTCACTCATATTACTATTTCAGTTTTATTTAAAATTAACAATATGATCATAGACAAATGTATAAAATAAAAAAAATTCAAATTAAAGAATATATTATCTTAGATCAATCTTTGTCAGCCAATAAAAGATGATTAAAATTAAATGGATGAACAACTTAGCTTAAAACAGAAGAGAAAATGAGAAAATAAAAATAAAAGAGACTTAATAAATAGAAGAAAATAAGTTGAGAAATTAAATAAACAAAAAAATTTGAATAATAAATAAAAAATGTTTAACAAATTCCTTTCAAAAAGAAAAGGTTAGCAAATTTAACTAAAAAAGGAAAAAAAAACGTTGATTGTATTTTTAAAGTTTACCATTAAATTAAGTATTTTAAGAAAAAGATAGTATATATAGATTTTAGGGGAGTGCTAATAGCCTATCCTTTTTTTTAATATAAAGGAATAGCGGATTTGTGAAGAAAATGTCAATAAAGCATTCCTACAACCGGTTGATTCGATCATTTTGTTCAAAAGTAAAAATCAGAGTAACCAAATTAAATTATTGGTTAATTCTTTGCTAATTGACCCGATATATAATTTTTCATGAGTTGAATATGCTACAAAAATGATTATTACAAATAGTTAAATTTGAAATTAATTCTAATCAATTTTTAATACCAAAATAGTCATATCGAAGAAAATATGTAATAACAAATCAATTTTAATTTGTAAAATTGGGGGTTGCTATTCATATACCACAAAATTCATATCCCTTTCTTATCTTATCAGTCAACTCATGAGACATTGTTATTTTAATTAATACATATTTATTTAATCAATATTTTAATAAAATGATAATGTGTCATAGATTGATTAGAGTCCGACTCCTAACAAATTATTATTTTATTATACATATATATGATCAATTTCTAATAAAATGATAATGTGTTTGAGGTTAATTAATAGATAAAATAGAACTTCAACTCCAACCAATGTTAAAGAGACATGGATAAAAATAATCACATAAATCATTCCTAACCATTCATCATTGGTGTTATTTAGTTGAATTAAAAGTGTTTTTCAATTCAATTACCTTTTAACAGTTCTTTTGGCAATCATATATATGAAAATATCGTTCTTTTATTAAACAGTTTTGGTAATTGCCGAATGATTAAGAGGCGCTTATGACATAGTTCAAAATGAAATTGGGTTGTTTTGTAATTGTTCAGAATGAAATTAGGACGCTTAATGGTCAAGGGGGGTTCAGGATACAAAATCATGCCGAGTGTTCTAACAACCATTAAATGCAGAATTTTTTTTGCCAAACAAGATTCACCTCTTAGCAATTCAGATGTTGCATCTTAATGAAATCATTAAGAGGGAAACAAACAGCCCCTAATATTTTCAAACCTGTCAAAAGATCATAAATTAATTTTTTTTTCAAAACATATGAACTCAACAATGACAAAGCAGAGAGACAAGAGAGGCATGTTTTGTTTTCAACAAGGGCAAGCATTCATTATCTTGAGATGGGAGTATGCCATAAATCTCTATTGTCATATCACTTCTACATGATCATTTGACATAGATTCAACAGGTGGACCCACAAACATCCAAAATTTCTTCATCTTCTTCTTCTTCTTAAAAACAACAAATTACATTTCATTATCATCATCCATGCACCAAAAATGGAGGTAGATGTTGCTCTAAAACAGCCAGCAGTTCTTCACCCTGGCTTGCCTCCTCCAACGCCACCCCTCCCAACCGTTTCGCCGCCTCCACCAACTGCCCCCTCAGCTGTTGAGACAACAAACATCCCCCCACCTTCACACACTCCCTGTACAGCGGCAGGTACGCTATCGCAACCCTCAACGGACCCGGCAGATCCATCAAACATATGGGCGACCCGCCCCATTTCAAGATACTAACGACGTTAAAGTAATGGACTTCACCTTGCTTCAATCCGTCCAAGAAAGCCGCCTCCGACCACTGTTCTTGAAGAAAATCCCGCAGCTCAGGAGCAACTGAGTCGTCATCCGACCTGGAAATGCTGTCAGCAACTGCATATGTGGCAACTGGATCACCCAAGAAATTGGATTGGAGGAGAAAGGCAACACCATCAAGGGACCCACCACTTCTTTCACCGGCGGCTTTGAGGATTTCGATGCTGAGAGCCGCTAGGACGTGCTGAGGGACGTGGGGGAGGAGATAGGCGGCAATGTCCACCTGGCTGCTTGACGTGGCGGCGGTCAGGGCGAGACAAAGTTCCATGTCGCGACAGCCTCTTTTCACAAACCACTGGACAACCTGCATGCAGCCCCTTTCGGCTGCTCTCATCAACGGGCCCAAAAAAGCCATGGCTTTTCCCTCTTCGACTAAACATTCCATCGTACCAATCTTCCCGTAGTGTGAAGCAAAGCCCAACGCTAGGTCAACGTCAACATCCAAGCTGTTTCTTTGAGCAATCTAAAAGCCAACTCATAAATTGGCAGAACAGATGTGAGCAAAGAATGACAGATCCAACAAACCATAGAGCGGAAAAAAAAATAAGTGTCAACTTTCAAACAGAAGTGCCTACTTCCCAATTCTACCTTGATTATAAGATGGCAAAATTCATTACTCCCTCTATTATTATGAGTACAATTGTCATTTGGTTAAATAAAGAGTGTAATAATTATACATTTCTAAAACTAGGGGTCTTTTTAGGGGTATTAACATTGCCCTGCTTCTTTTTGACTTTCTTAGTCATCACATTTTATCTTTACAATCGTGTGGATTACTTCATTTGCACCGAGTCCCAGATTCTATATATCCTCAACCATAAATCTAAAATAAAGACATGAAAATAAAATTGTAAGCTCTTAGATACTTGTAGATTCTAGAGAGATTAAAATGAAAAAGAAATAACAATATAGCAGGTAATAATCTGAAATAACTCAAATAAGAAAATGAGTCACATCATATACCAAACGTAAAATCTTGAGAATGATATTTTTTAGAACTTAAAACTAAATGCCCCTAAGGGCATCTCCAACAGATTCACCAAAATGGTGAAAATGGACTAGTTTTTATCCTACTTTTTTGCTCCAACAGATTCTCCAAAACGGAGGGAGTAGGAGAGAGATGATGAAAATCTCCAATCTCGAAGAATTCTTCTAAAATTAAATGTTGAAGCGAGAGATGTTTTTTATCGTTTCCACCAATGAGGTTGAATGTATTATCATTTTAAATAATATTTATTTGAGTTTCTTAGGTATTAAACATATTAAGTACTTTAATAGTATAATTAACGTTGAATCTCCAAAATATAGACCCAATGGAGTTGAATGTAATTCTTCTTTGGGAAATTTAACTTTTGCTTCTCCATTTTGGAGACGGTATGGAGAATTTATTGGAGATCAAAACATTGAGGCTTATATTAACATGCATGTTCAATTGTTCATATTTGCATTTCACCCGTAAAATGGTTGGTTACCTGCAATAAGATGCGAACTAGTTCTGTGCTCCCAAACCGCGAGGCTTCAAGAAAGCATTGGTTTACATTGTCTGCACCCCCTTCAACTAACATGGCTAACAACCCTTGTACTGCAGTTGCTGACATACCGGATGCCCAACCAGGATCAAACGAACTAGAGAAGAGAGTAAGAGGGAAGCAAGCAGCATCAAATGCCTCTGTAAAGTCCTTCCCGGTTAGATGATTGCCAGCAAGATCTAAGAAAGTCTTGAAGGCTGACAACTGTAATTGGACCTGAACAGCAGAGTTCTGATTCACCCGATCTCTGTTCCCCTGGCAACGAGAATGAAACCCTATACATTTCAAAGCCCATTCAGTGAATTTCTGGACCTTAGCACCAGCTTCAGCCTTCAGAACCTCATCCCCATTACACTCCTGCAGTCGCTCATGCAAGCTGAAAAAAATATATGCATAATTACACTCCAAGATAGTCGTATTAATGACATCTAATAAAAAGATGGAAAAAGGTAGATCAATCATCAATGGAAGAGGTTCAGAATCTCAATATAGTCCCAGTGTTGGTTTTTCAAAAGTGGTTTAGTGTATTATATGCCAATAACAATCTACGACTTTGATGATTATTTGAATTGTACATTCCAAATGTTTGTACAAAAGCTCCAAAATTACAATTGTTTAAATTTCAAAACATGACTAGTATCATTTTTCATGTATGATATTGCATCATTGTATTGTAGACCATATATCAAGAGGTAATGGTAACGGTGACCAAAGTAAGTGAAGAGGCAACCACTGTGCATAATATGAATAGAGGCATCAAAGAACTCGAATAGCCCATCGAAGGACTGGAATGACGAGGCAAGCTTCTACCTTGTAAATAGCCCATGTTTTGAAGTTAACTAGATTTCAGTTATTTTTCAATAGATTAAAATTTGAACAAAAGAAAACCCACAAAAAATAAAAAAGTTTGCTTTTCTCCGAGAAAGTTTTTTTTGTTTCACCCTGTTCGTAAGAACATTAACCTTTTAACAGAAGCTCCATGTTGGGCTAAGAGCAAGTAAAAGTCCTTTGTTATCTTTATTGTTCGTAATTATAGAAAATGCCAACACAAACAGCTTTCTGTCACTACAATTTGGCAGGAAAATCAACTAAATGGCCCTAACTTGGTGGTTTTCTAATAGCTGTTTTGTATGGAGCAATTAACAAATTCTAGCAAAATAAACGAAGATAAACATGACTCAATTTTCCTGTTCAAAAGAAAATGTAATCTGACAATCATATTAAGAAATGCAACCTGACTAGAATCAAGTGCAATTCATAAATTATATTATAAAAATTAATAAACATATATGTATCCGTAGAATAAGATTGATTTTCATTAAAGTATTCCCATATTATAATTCCCTGTCTAAAAAAATGCAACTTGACTCGCACATAGTTCAATAGAAGTATTTTGGCTATCAGTCATAACTACATAACCTCATTAAAGTCTGGACCAAAATCAATGTCTAAAAGAGGGAATGTTGCAATTGATTCATGGCGTCCCAGAAAGAGAACTTTTTGCATTTATTTTGGGATTGAGGGAGTAATAATTTATGTATGAAGTATCATAAGCTTTTGCGAGGCTTATCACACTCAATTCAATGTCCATAGCACGTTGATTGATTAATTCATCAAGAAACGGGAGTTAGCAATCAACTTTGTTAAGTAACATCTAACCAAGTCTACTTTAACAGTTATGCAAAAAATACAAGAGTTTTCATCCAAGTGGTCAAAGTTGTTAAAGACTCAAGGCACACTTAGACGCAAAGGGTTCCCAGGGCCTAGGCGCAAGCATGAGGCGCAGGCCTTAGGAATGCAAGGCGCATCTTATCAACACGCACACACACAGAGTTCACACAACTCAGATATGCAACAAGTACAAGCCTCCAATGCAACAACCAACAATACATCGATAGAGGTAGAAGGGAGGGGTTTAAAGCGTGAGTCGTGAGGGAGAAGTTTTACGGTTTGGGTACGTATAGAGAAGAAACTTGAAGTTTTAATGATCGGGTATTAAAGTCATCTATTTAATAACTCTTATTTAATATTGGGGTTTGACCAGGTATTTAGGGGCTGTTTGGCAGTTGTTGAATGGTTTGGTGCAAAATAATTAAGTAGCAAGAATGATAAAGAGGTTGTTATGATATAGTGCAAAATGAAATATGGTTGTTTGGTAATCGTTCAAAATGAAATTAGAGCGTTGAACGGTTAAGGGAGGTCCAAGATACAAAATAATTTAGAGGGTTTTTGAATCATTAAGAGGCACACTTTTTTTTGCCAAACAAGATTCACCTCTTAGCGATTCAAAGGTTCTCTTAATGGAACTATTAAAAGGTAAACAAACAGCCAGTAACTCTTAATGAGGTGCGCTTAGGCCCACAAGGCACCTCAACCAAGGCGCAGGGCCTTAGTGAGCCTCGTGAATATGCCTAGCCTCGACTTTAAAAAAGCCCAGGACCTTGAGCCTTAAAGCCTAGGCGCGCCTCAGGCTTTTAACAACTATGCAAGTGGTATGTATGCACAAAACTTAACACACCTGATTAGCAGATATTGCTCTCAAATTCATTCGAGTATTACAATCTATTAAAATCCCGGTGTGCCAACAAAATGCAGACAAGACCCTCTTGACTATATAGATCTAATGTGCAACTGTAATAATTGTGATATTACATGAAGTACAGTCCGAGTAAATCCATCACAATGTTAGCAGGCCAGATATTGTCATACAACTGACCAAAAGATCTACAATATTCAGTCAATAAAACTAAATGGTAAAGAGAATATGTTACCACTCTTCTAATTTACCAATAAAGATTGCTTCATAGGATCCTTTCATACTCTTGAGTGATAACAAACAGCAGAAAGATGGGTCAAAACAAGATTTCAAAATATTATCAATTGAAACAAAAAAAGATGAAGAAAGAAAATTACCGCCGTGCCATTACAGTCACGGTGTCTGCAAGGCTTATCGTCCGGCTTTGGCAGGCTGAGACACAGGAAGCTAAGAACGAAGTCCTAAGAGCTGCTCTTGTAAAGTCGGAAGCACCGTTGGAGATTATAGTTTTAATCAGCCCAGTAATCCCATCAAGCTCCATATGGGTGCTCAAAAACCAAATTGAATCCAATGATATGCACAAAGCATCATTAAGCGTCTGTGGATCGGCCAAAGATATCAAACTCTCTGCAAGTTCCCAATCATGGGAACTCACCGCACCCTGAAACAAACGGCCGAGCTCAATCCTATCTTGTCTACTAAGCTTCTTTTCTTGGGCACATTTCTCAAACTTCAAAACCCCAGAATCCGTAGTGATCAAGCTCGATTTGAGTTTACTTGCATCTTTACAGGTACAACTGCTTGCAGATTTTCCATGGTCTTTACTTACAAGTGGTGCCTCCCTTGAGAACACAACATTTTCATCCCGGTCTTCGGTCCTACATATTACAACTTCATTATTTGGATTATCTATTCTAGTCTCATCAGTTTCCATTTCATCAGCAGGTTGAGCCACAGCTTCATGGTTTGTATGATTCCCTAATAAAAACAAGGCATCCTCATCTCCCACAGCTACCACAACTTTCTTTTTATCCATTCTCCACCTCCAACACCAACAACAACACCACCTCTGTTCCAAAATCACAACTTGAAAAAATCAAATCAAATCAAACCCTTGAAGCAGCAGCAGGATGCATCTCTCAAATTTCTCAACCTTAAGCAGGTTTCCTAGACCACAAAAACCTCAAATCGTTTCTCTAATTCACAATCCCAAAGATAAAATTAAAAACTTAATATTGATTTAATTCCGATAACATCAAAGCAACGAAACAACACCAGAAAAAATCCCAAACTGAAGAGATCCAGAAAAATCGATTTTCTTACTGTTTGTGGAGGGGACGATCTAGGTTAATATCTGGAAAACAAGACATGGATCACCTGAAGAGAGAAATCGCATCTTGAAAAATTATGTCAAAAATCAGACGCTAACGCTAGTACCCCCATAAACACCCCACATACGAATTTTCTCAGAAGAAAGGGGCTTTAACTTTAAGGGTACAAGCAACAAATCTAAAAACACGAAAATCCGATCAACAACCTTTCCTTACCAATTACCGACAATCATCATCCGTAACCGAACAACAGATAAAATCTTGATTGTTTTCCGTTATCTGAAAGATGAATGAAACGTTCGATTGATGAAGGAAATGGAAGGAAAGGAAAGGAGATTAGGGCATGAAAACCGACAAACCTGAATGAATGATTGATGGATTTAGGGCGGAAAGAAGAGTGCGTTTTTGTGTGTGTGAGAGAGAGAGAGACACCTTGGCTGGCTGGTTGGTATTTTCTGCAAATGAGTTTCTCGCCTCACCTTCACCTTCACCTTCACCTTCACCTTCACCTTCTCTCTCTCCTCTTTTCTTTTCTCTCCCAAAATGTTTATTTCAGATTTATAATGCTTTTCTTTTTTTACAATTTATTTATATTTACTTTCTTTTGTATTTCACCCATTGGTTTTTTTAATTTTTTTTAAACCACAACATCACCATTTTTTTTTTAATTTATTTTAGATCACATATTTGAATTCTTGTTTTAGGTTAGAAATTAAGCAAATGTAAAAAAAAAAATGATTTTTTATATGGGTGTAAAATATTTAACTGATAAATTTTAATAAAATCAAAATCATCTGTGTTGGTTTTGTTAATTTAGTCGAACCTGGTTTAAAATGTTAGTTCAGTTTCTAAAATTATCAAATCAAATTGATCAGTCTAATAATATTTATGGTTGTGTATTGCTATAATTATATAGATAATAGTAGCATTTTATTGTGGAGTTAGCATTTTTGGTCTCACAATTTTGAAGGACTTAAGTTTATTATTGCATGTATATATATATATATATATATATATTTAAATCGAACAAATTCTAATTTCTTGAAAGATGGATATGAGACAATATGAAGGATAATAACATCTCAATCATTAACATGTCAAGAAATCTGAATTTCGATGTTTCACCGACCATCAAGAGTTAAATAGATTAATTCTTACTCAATGATGGTATTAATAATTAAAATTCGACCAATTTCTCTATTAACTTTCACAAAAAAAATGAAAAAACAATTTTAGTGATTGGTTAACAAGATTAATAGTTACCCTATTCTTGTAATTATAATTAAATTTTGAGTGAATTGTGGATTTGGTCCATGTGGTTTAGTGATTTCTTTGACCACGATCCTCATTCTTTGTTTATTGTGGATTTGGTCCTTGTGGTATTCAATTTATTTTGGTCATGGTTCTTCTGACTAACACTTCCATTAACTTTGTTAAATCAAGGACAATTTTATTCATTTTGCCTATTTTTTGTCCTTTTTTGATAAGAAAAATATAAACAATATTTTTATACACACATGCATACACACATGTATATATATATAATGATATTAAAATAAATAAAATAAGACATTATTGTATGATTTAATTGTTTAATTTTTTTAAAATTAATTATATTAAATACGATTTAATTTTATTATTTTATTGTAATTGTGAAAAAATATATAGTTTTATTGTTTTAATGTAAATAAAATTTCAATTTAAACAAATCAGATCATAAAACTATATCTTATTTATTTAGGTCGAATAAAATAAAATATGGTTTTATGATTTGATTTATTGAATTAAAATTTTAATTAAGTTAGAGACGATTTAATTATATTGTTCTTTTACTATCATTGCAACAAACAAGCTTATTTTTGATATTGTAACACCAAAAATCATTGAAAACCGTTGAGAAATGAACTATAATTTTATCATACTAAAAACAATATGAAAATTGATTTTGAGTTTTTGACTGAAAAACAATATGAAAATAAATTTTAATAAAGTTCTCTATTAACTGAGTATTCGACTAATAAATGAAAAAAAAAAAAAAAAAAAAAAACTTTTGAGCGCTTATCAATTGCAATTTTGGCGTAAGACTTGATAGCAACATCATGTCCTAGAAGTGGACCTAGAGAGAAAGGGTGTATGTACTTTCATTTACTACGTGCCATTATATTTTTTTTAACTAAAGTAAATACGCCACCGGCTTCGAAAAGTTATGGGTAAAAATCCTGCATTTGACAATTTTTCTATTTTTTCAAAGCTTTAATTTAGAAAATGGTAAAAAAGATGATGAAAATCCTCCAAACACTGACCTTTTTTTGTAGAGACAAAGAACCAACCAACAAATCTATAATAACCTAGTAAAAATTTATATATATATTTATTTCTTATAGTTGTTTGGTGCTACCATTAGAAAAAATTTACATGCCTTAGATAAAGAAGAAACCAATCAAAGGTACTACAAACGGTCAAATCCAGGTGTCCAAACTACTTTTGCAAAAGAAAACAATAAACATTTTGTGAAGATTCCAAACATCTAATAAAATCCATTTCCTTAGGACCCTCTCAAATAAAATCCCCATTCATTAGAAGAAATGACGACCAAGATTTCGTAAGATTTCATGATCCACTGCCGAACTTATTCCCTTGGGTGTTTACTTTTGCAAAAGCTTTTTCAATGAAAGATGACAATAATAATAATAATAATAATAATAAATCTGGATGTTACTTTTAAGTCCTTTCTCATTGCAACTCATAACAAAGCCTCATTCATAATGAATAAATGATAAAAGCCAATATGAGCATCTCACCTATGCACCAAAAGAAAGAAAGTGGATATGCAATGAAAAAAAGACCGATGCAAACACTTGAACCAAACCCAACCAAAGTAAACCAACATATCTCAGACAGGGATAGACCGAGATCGAGTTTAGGGTCTGAGAAGGGTGAGATGTATGCAGACCTGACCTGTGACACCACAAATGATAGGACATTTGTTTCTATGAAGAACCCAGGCTCGTCATTTAATGCCCAAAGGGTTCATCGACTATAAACTCCACTCGGAAATTAAAAAAAAAAAAGGTGAAACAAAATAAACATTTGCACACAGAGGATGACGGACCAAGTAGCGGAGTGAACACGACCAAGTCATATTTTAGACAGTACAGACAACAACCTCGTTACACATTTGACGGTCTGTCTTATATCTAGAAATATTAAATATTTCAAGTTTCAAGTAAACTTCTTTCCACAACACAACACAACACAACATGAAGGAAAACAACAGACCTCCAACACTTCTATTCTTCAGCAGCACTGGCAGCACTTAGATCTACATTCAGATCAAGAACCTACATGCAAACAGCCGTTTGTTAGCAAAAAAAAAATTAAGAAATAAACTAATTAAGGAAGGAGGAGTAAATTCATACCTTTCCAGTTATCATTGAGTACATATTGAGCACATCAATTACTGTTGACTCGAAGTGAGTTGTGGCATCATAGCTCTGTTAAACATGAGACAAGAATTAAGACCCCATATTATTATTTAAAACAAGTAGAGTGCAATAATAGAAACTCACCGTGGATATAAAGCAATTATCGAGAGATGGCTCGTTCACTGGTTCATATCTATCATAAACATCATAGAAGATTTCATCAACGGGCCCTAGAAGATCAAGCCCTGGCTTTAATTCAATTTCAGGTTGATCAGTTTCTGCCTCTGTGGATACAAATGCAATGAACTTCCCTTTTGGAGCAACATTGTGGGAGTATGAACAGCAAAACAGATACCTGCACAACAGAAATTTCATATGATAGCCATTAAGATAAATAAATGTTTGTAGTTAACAGGAAAACAAGTAAAAATCGAAAGTCAGAAGAGTTTATGATTGAAATTATTTGCAGTAACGGTTACAGAAAAGGGCAATCCTTCATAGCATGCATGTCGGTCCATACATATACGGTTTAACTTCTGTGACCATCAAGTGACACAGATGTTACTAACTAAATACCCTGAGACCTAGTGCATCATGTGCTATTTCATATGATTTTTTTCATCTAAGACTAGAAAGTAGGGTATTGATTCACTTATATTTGTTTCACAATATGAAACTTTTTGGCTTGTTTGTGAAAAAAAAAACACATAAAAAAAGTTTCACATTGTGAACCGAATACATATGAAACAAAGACATTGTGAAACAAATATATGTTAATAAATACATTAACTACTAGCCTAGATGGAAAAAAATCATGTCAAACAATACGTTAAAGTAAAAGTTCTCACGGCTCTCACAATATATGGGGTTCTCATTTGATTATTCCCCTATATATAGTCAAGCATACAGCGGTACAGTTATTGCCTTCTCCCATGACAATAGAGTAGCAACATGGAGTCATTTATGAGAAGACAAATTCATAGAGATTAAACATGGACCATGGCATATCTTAGAAATATGTGAAAGGAGTGGTCACTATTTTGTGCATGAATAGATGAATTGTAGTAAGAGCATACACATAGCACATGTAAAAAGTACAAGAATATGTCGTATTACATCCGCATCCAGATAAAAGTTATTTCTGTTTTCAGATGTACTTTAAATTAGTGTACATACACAGGGAGAGAAGTTGGCAACTCTTAAGAGGAGCTTATGCATTCAAGGCGGAATAGTACATTTCATCCATTGCTATTCCTAGAAATGCATATCCTAAAAGAAACAATTCTCGTTGGAACATAGGAGGTAAACAAGTAGGTTTTTAGCATTTATGGGAGTAATTCTGGGACCACGTACAACCAACTACAGTTAATGAGATGATACAAACCTCAGCAAAAGAACAAAAATAAACCCTTAACCAACCGATATACATTCATCCATCCTATCTATAAAGCCAACCCTTATACCGAGTACAGCAAAATCTTAAGGCTCCTAAAATGCCATTTTCTTGCAACTTGATGACAACTATCCTCAGTAATAGTTAATACCGACACACGAAATGGTGTTCACATCATGCAATGTAGTTAATATGTGTCAACAGAATCACGTCATGCATTTTATCTCAAAGCTGTTTATCTTCATGAGTCGCGATATTCGCAGTTAGATAGATAATTACTACTGGCAACTAAAACTTCCTGTCACAATAACTGGACTGGTATACCCTTCACAACTTCAGGGTACCCAAAAGCATAGTTATGACATATCAAATAGCATGAACGACATTTGAACTATTGCATTTCAAACAAAAGCAGGTATATGCAAACAATTAATCATATATCGCCTTTTAACTCACATGTCTGATCTGCGACCTAACTGCTTCTGTGGAAGAATAACCTGCACCGAGTGTGAGTCATTGGTATTTGGAATGGGGTGGCTCATTATGCAAATTGCCCTGGCGACCTTCCCCACCTTCCTCACCTGTTAATGACCATGCTTACATAATTAACCATTGTGGCAAAAAAATTACAAGAAAGTAATTTCATAAATGCATACCAGAAGAATTATACCTTGTTAGGCAAATAGGAAGGATCACAAACAACTTTCTTGCACCTAGCTGTTTCACCCTCTGAAGTCACACCACAGACCTTGCCCTCGTCATCAAACTCAACCTGGTATTTAGTAAGATTAATTTCCATCATGGACCACTGAAGCCTTCCTTATGTATTTGGGAAGCTGGGCTTCAGAAATCAAAGTTCAGAAGGGGTATGATATGGGATACCTTGCACTCAGGTTTATTCAACATATAGGTCCCACCATAAACAGCACTAAGCCGAGCAAATGCCTACAAAATACGTTTCAAATAAAATTTTAACATTCCCCTTCTACTTGTAAAGTGGGTACAATAATATTTAGCTACTTCATTTGATAAGTAAAGAAAGCAACATGAAGAAACAAATGAATAGAAAGCATGCACGTATGTGTGCGTTAGATATAGAGAGAGGGGGAGGGAGTGGAAGACAAAAAGAAATCTATCATAAAAGTTGTACCTGAGGAAGCTCGCCTAGTCCATACAAAGGATAAATGTATGGTGACCCTCCTTGAAAACGTGCAAGTGACTCTGCATAAAGCTAGTGCAGAAATTACATTTAGAGAAAAAGTTAGTTCTCATTAATTGTACAAATTTAAAAAGACACAAGTAAAACATATCGACAAACATTTTCACCTTCATTTTCTTCACAGTCTCCAGTGCAGGTTCATTTAAGTAGCGATCATCTCTGTGTAGAGCTAAAGCATGGCCAATGAAATCCACAGTGTTGTCATCAAGACCATATTTACTGAAGAGAAGAAATGCTATTATTAGTAGAGTTTTGGGAGGAAGTTGTTAGATGTATTACAACAGCCCATCATTAACACAGTTCAATTCTTTTTCTTCTTAGATAAGTAGCACCAACAGACATGTAATTCCATTTACAAAATGGATGTATAACTTTCTAATCTAATATGCATGTGATGTGAATTACACCACATCTACTGTACCCCCAAAAACATAATTCACGCATATCATCCATGCTAGTTGTGAGCATGGTGCAATCCCAAGCTGTGTACTAAGCCAACCATAAACCACAATGTTTGGGACATGGTGCAATTTTGAGGTTAGGGCTGAACTTGGCCCAGCTTATTGAAAAGATCCTTTTCAACTTCCTTCTATATTTTGGGTGGCACAATGAAATTTTTAGGCCCCATTCACTTATCTTTGTCATTCGTAGTTTTTTTCTTTTTTTTCACTTTTCATGTAAAGTAGGTGGTCCTAAATGCTTTTCCAATTTGAAAAGGTCCCTAAGGCCTACTGCCTGAACAAAAATTCCTGAGAAACTATTACATGAACCATCAAGAGCCTATACACCTTACCACAATGGTATTGCTATTGCCAAAAGGAAAAAAAATAATGATATGTTTGAAACGGCTCTTACTTATTGAGTCATCACAATGTTTCTCATTGCTTCTAGAGTGATGTCTTAAAATTTAAGTATTTGTCACAAGAATGGACCTGATTGCTTATTGAATATGAGTACTTGTATACCATGAGCACTGCCATTCTATTGGTCGACCAAATTAATATCAATCATGTTGCTGAAAGCATTTAGGCTTGTTTACCAATCCATACGTTCTGTTGGGTACTTGGGTCGCATTTAGCTTATACCAATTATTCGGCGATAAAAGGTGTTGTAGTGCTACAAGGGACAAAGTGTAAACTTACACAGGGATGTGATTCTACTTAAATCTTCCTCCTTTGTACATTCTTTTATATACCAAACAGCTTACACGGAAGAATACCTAGCCATATGATATATATGATAAAATATTTGTCCTAAAGCAAGAATATGATGATTTTCAAAGTACATTCAGTGTCAGCAACATCGTTTGATGTGATTATACGGAAGACAAAAAATGAGAGTTAAAGGCATAAGGAAAAGAAGCATACGCAATAAGCTCTCTGGTTGTCACTCTTGTTAGATCCATCCCCTCGTGTGTTTTGGGTTCATTCTCGTTGTAGTCCTGGACATAGATGAAGAACTTGCGAGCACGACGCTTCTCAAAAATCCCCATGAGAGGAGACTTAAGAGCCTCCATGTCAGTTGCAGGAACTTTGTGCACCTATGCAGTTAAGATATCCCAAGGTGGAATGACAACTTTAGAAGCTAGACAAAATGATAAAAGATTTGATGAAAAGGCAGGTGGGAAGTTGTAAAAATTTGAGAAACAATATACCTTTCCTTTATTATAGACAAAACTGCCATCCACAGCTTTGAAGTACAGATATTTTGTGACATCGGTGTGAATGAGGACTCGCACTAGAGCACCATTCGCCATTATAAACTTGCAATACAAAAATAAGTCATAATAATATGTTGGACAAACAATTTAGAAAATAAATTTGGAAGAAAATAGGATGAGACAAAAATTATACTTAACAAGATAGATACCTTAGGAATCATGTCCACATTGTAATCTCTACTAGAACCTAAGTGAGCTGGAGGCTTATCACTTCCTCTAAATTTCTTCCAGAGCTGTAGGTTTTTAGCTGTTTATGTTACTACGATCTATATGAAACTGTAGTCTATACCTCATGTAAGGATAAAGGTTTAAGAACATAGAACCTGAATAAGATTGAGCGAGGTTGATTCTCCCCCATAGTAATCGTTCCTGTCCATGTGCAGAACCTGATTACAGATATCAAGTATTAGAGACCATGATATGGCCCAAACATGAAGTTTTGCATTTTGTATTGAAAAACGATAAGTTTTAAATTCACAACAGCTCCAAGTTAATCCTTCAGCACTAATTAGCCCAGCATATCACAACATATGCAGTAGACCAAACAAACTCTTTAGTGTAACTTTCTACAAAGAGCTTCATGTCAGTTCACAAACTCATTGAGATAGTACACTTCTTTATAATAATAACAAATAAAATTCAGAATTTCCAATCTACAAGATCTTCTCTGAAATTTATATAGAAAGGATTGTATGAGGCCCTGCTGATGGATAGATTAAGATAAAGCAATAAGATTTCCATAATACCAAAATTTTAGATCATGCCAGTAATGCTTATAAGCTTTTGCAAGATCATTTGGCAAACCTAAAGTGATACTCTATCCTTTTTTGTGTGAAAACTTAACATATATGTAATCTTAGCATAAACTAGTATGTTGTAGTTTATTTTCTTCTTTATTGAACAGCCCTAGAGATTGATCAACAAAGTAAATAGTAGTAAGTATGTGTGTACCATACTACCATACACCAAATAATGCAAATGGGTGCATTTAAATCTATAAAGCATACAAGGGCACCATACCCAAGAAAGAAAACAATCTTCACAAATTAGGTATCAAGAATTCATGAAGTACAAACATTTTGTCAGACATATCCATGATAAATTTGAAGATGATCAAGGATAACCGAACTTGAAGACTCATGACTACTCAACTTTCTGCAGTTTTTCCGAAAAGTTATCCTTAGGGGTTATTTGTTTTTCTAAGTGCTAAAGACGGAATGTTGATTTCGAATCCCTGGATTAAGAGGCAACATCTGACCATTCAGACTGTTCGAAAATTGGGTTGAATAAAATTATATCAGTGCACTTATTTGTCCATTTTGCACTTATAAGTTAGTTTTTAAGAATTTTCAAGTTAAAGTAGTTAATTGAAATATAAAACTATATCAAGAATTAAAAAATAAAATCAAAAGAAAATTGAAAGTCAAATTATAATTATAATAAAAAATCGAACTAGAAATAGAAAAGAAAAATCAAAAAGAAATTCAAAAGAAAACCGACCGGCCATCAAAACCATCTAAAAACCGTCGATTTATCTCTCTTTGTTCCGCACTAGACATCCATGCTCATTCTTTCTTTGATTCTTTCTATTCTATTCTCTCTCTCACACTGCAATGACCACCTCCAACAGCAACGGCAAGGCAAGGCAAGAACCAACGGTGACATCAAGACAAGAACGAACGCGGCATGGGGAGAACCACCACTGATGTCAAGGGAGAAGACGACTACCACCCCCGTCATCTTCCTTTAGATCTGAACTATAAGTCTTTTTATTCTTTTTCTATCTTAACCGGTGACTTTTTAATGTTTCCATTTCTGAATGGAGAAAAGAAAACAAATACACTTCATGAAACAAATGTCCAACCAAATTAGACATTTTTGCATTTTCAAATCTGAGACCGCAAAAACAAACTGCCCCTTAGTCTTTGCTTTGTCCGACCCACCTTGCTTTTCCAGTCCCAATATTTAGGTAACAATTCTTTCTTGGCATGAAAGACACAACCAACAATATTGCCCCCAGGGCACTCCTATATTTTGTTTACTCGACATGCTAATGTCGATTGTTATTCGAAATCCAGAGGTAACAATGTCGCACAGAGCATTGATGCCAAACACACCCCGTTAGAATTGTAAATTGATTGTTGTTGATTTTTGATGAATTTTTTTTTGAATTTGTCATTGTATTGTTTGCTTAAAATTCACCTTAATATATTAATCTAAGATATACAAATAAATTCATTTATTCTATTGTCTTTATTAAACAAACGTTAATAGCATGGTATTACAAAACCATTCTGATCCTATTCCTATTTTAACTCTTAGACAGTTAAGCTCTGCTTAATGAAGGGTAAAACAGATAAATGACCCAAAAAACTAAATGTTCTATTGTTTCTTAATTACCTTATTCAAGTTACAGTTTTATATCTCTGAAGAATTGAAAATCAAATTGAATAGTGACTGTTCTAATTTATTTAAAAATGGAATTAAAAAAATACATAAAGAAAATAATCTTGATAACGTCATCTTATTGCAAAAATGAACGGCATCTATTAAACCTCATTATATCAAAACTAAAGACAATAAACATGGATTAATCACGTAACTTACAGTTTTATATCTCTGAAGAATTGAAAATCAAATTGAATAGTGACTGTTCTAATTTATTTAAAAATGGAATTAAAAAAATACATAAAGAAAATAATCTTGATAACGTCATCTTATTGCAAAAATGAACGGCATCTATTAAACCTCATTATATCAAAACTAAAGACAATAAACATGGATTAATCACGTAACCATTACATACTTTAAACAATAAAATAAAACTTGAGCCTGAATCAACCGTTCAGATCTAATTTGATGTGAATTTACCTAATTTCACTTTCTGTTAACTTTCTTATCAACATGTGCATAATTACATAAGATCATAACTAGCAAACCAATAGAGTTGCAGATTATCTCCTCAGAATAACCGACATTGAGAAGTTACAATTACCATCAATTCACATAGGGTTTCTCGCATAATGCAGCGACCCCCAATCATGATGCTCTTCGACTGTTATTATACGCAATCTAGGCGCCTTCAAAAATTGTATACCCAATGGTAAAATTTCGAACTCGGTCACGAAGGTGCCCAAAATATTTTTCTTAATTAATAAAAAAAAATAGCGTGCTCCTATTGATCATCTCAGATCTGATTCTCTAGACAAATAATCGGGGACCAATGTTGACCTAAATCAACGAAACCGATAAGACTCTTCATAGAAAGCACAAAATTTTGGGCACGACAGTTGGTAACTACGAATCAGCAATCCACACGTTAGCAGGTGTCCGATTTAAGTAAAAAGAAGCAGAATACGAACAAGAATCCAATACCTTGAGACCGTCGACGGAGAGAAGACCGCTGAGGATGCATTCCTTGAGTCCAGTGCCGAGAACAACGACATCATACTCTTCATCCATATTTGGATCGAATCGGCGATTTACCGAAAGAGCAAAGCGTGATATAGATCGAGTGAAAGTAAACCGGAAGGAGGTAGGGTTCCAAATCAAGTCAAAAGCGTGTCTTCTGGGAATTTATATATCGCCGGAACACCGAGATGCCTTGCTTTATACCAGCAGATTTAGCTTTTATTTTTAGTAAATTACAATATCGGTCCCTAGACTTGTGTCCAATCCATATTTTTCTTTACCTAAGTATTATCTTTTACAAATTCGGTCCATGTGGTTTGTCGAAGATAACACTTTTTGTCCTTGTAATTTCAAAATTACAAGATGATCATTAAAAACGTTCGCATTTGATCTCTCTCTCTAACGATTGTTAGTAAATTTTGTTAAATAAAGAGTATTTTCGTCCTTTTATTGATTTATTGTCTTTTACACAATCAACAACCATAAAGACCAAAGTCATAAAATCGATTTTGATTGGGTAAAAGACAAAAAATTGATAAAAGAACAAAAATGTTTCTCATTTAAAAACATTTTTTAATGACTGTTTGAGTGGAGGACCATATCTATAAGTTTTTTCAAACCATGATGGCCATCTTATAATTTCAAAACTACAAGGATGGAAAATATTATTTTCAACAAATCACATGGAATAAATTTGTAGTTTACTCTATTTTTTATTACAAGACATATCCGGAGTCGCAACGCAGTTTTCTTCGGCAGTTTTGCAATTAATAGAAACGTTTGCAGTTTAATATAAATTTATAAATTATATATTTTCATCGCTTAATAGAATTATTGAGTCTTATGTCATTGAAAATTTAGTCAGATCACCTTCATTACAAAAAATATATATCCATATAATTGTATATATGTGTCACCTTTTTGGTATTGATGAAAACAGATATCTATTTATTAGACATAAACCCAAATCAGAAGTTTCTTTAAAATGTTTCTTAATCTTTTCTCTTTGCAACTTCTTTCCATATTTTCAGTTATGCAGTTATTTACGGTTCCGACTTTAAGGGGGTTTTAGAAATGGTGAAAGCTTGAATTGTAACTTTTCAATACCAAAATAAGAAAAAATTTATAAGCAAATGAAAAGGTGTTGTATTAAGACCGGCTTTTCAATATAAATGTAACAATTCATGATTATCCTATATTTCAAACATTTTATGTATTTCGTTCTTTGTGAGCACTTATTAAACACCATTCATATTCTTTCCTATTTTGGAAGTTTCCCTTAATTCATTATTCTCTTTTAAGCTAATTCGAAATTATGATATACCTTACTTCTTCTCTAATTACTTGCCTTCAAACCCTTAATTGACTTTCAACAAGTCAAATATATACAAACGTCGCTAGCCTTGACCTTACATTGACCGATAAAGTTGAAAGTAAGAGGAGATAACATAGGTAGAATCAAATACATGATGTAGATCTTTATTAATGTTGCCAGGACCATTTAAAACATAATGATACACACGATCACATAGAAAGTTGAATGCATCAATGAGAATTAAATGAATAAGAGACGAAGGATCGTATGAGAATACGAAGTTAAGGTGAGAAGTGTAAGAAGGGATTTGGACCCTTTATCACTTTTAATTAGTATTGATCTAATGGTTCAGATTAACTTCACGAATAACACATGAATTAGCTTATAAGATAATTTTCTTTAATTATGATTGATCTAAGGGTGGAGGTTCCTTCTTACCATTCTCACAATAACTACTATTATTACCATAAACCAACTCATGAATACGAAACAACAAATTAGATGGACGGTTCATTATCTTAAACAACTATATTTTCACATACCTTGGTTCTTAAAAAATCCAACGGAATAAGAAACTTGTACAATGATGACAGTAATGACTCTATGTGTTCATTGGCCTATAAAGTTGTATTCAAACTTAAAAGTTAGACTGACAATATATGTCACAAGAGCCATACACAGTCACTTCATCGCCTTCAAAAACCTTATTATTGGAGTCAACAACAATGAACAATGTGTCGGAGGAAGTTATACCAATACATATATTGGCTTGCTGATTTATTGAAAAGAAGTATGGGTAAGAACAAAAAAAAATGGTAAAATTGTAAGTTTGAGATGTCGTGTTAGGCATTTTTTCGATAAGAGCAACAATGATGATTGTTCTTTCTTTGTCACAAAAGCCACCGTTGTTGACATTCGTTGTACATGTATTTGTGTTTTCGTTGTAGAATGGTACTTTCAAACTCAAATAAGGTTGTATTCAAACTTCCATTGAAATCTTAAAAGTGAAATGCGCTATAAAGTTATTATTATTATTATTACTGCTATTATTATTATGTCAATAGAAGTTTCACACGTGTCTTGATTCTTTGTTGCTTTGTCATTTGTTTGTAATTTTGTATGTGTTTTATTTTATTCTTCATTCGAGTTAGTGTTGTTGAAGATTATAATTGTTATGCAGTGTTAAGTGGGTATTGTTGTAATATTTTATATTTTACCTTGTGAACGGTAACTTGGTGTTTTACGACTACGCGTTTGTTTGGGGGTGGGGGGGGGGACTTTGTGGTTTGTGTGCTAAATAAGTCACAAGGTTGATTTTGTGGGGAAAAAATATTTGGAGAACGAAAATCGAAGATTAAGAAGGAATATTGTCAGATAAAGAGGTTGAATATAGTCAATAAATACAAGATAAAAATCGAATAGTCATTTAATGAAAAAACATGCAAACTTCCCAAGTTGTTACATATTTGTTTTTTAAGGAAAAAGGCATGTAAGGAGTTGATAGGCGGATTTACACCCACATAAATCTAACCGTAAGTGTACGATGTCAAATCAGGTAATACGTACGGAAGTACGACTAGCGAGCCAAGGAAAATAGAGATTGAGTATCACAATGACTACACTCTCTATTAATTGGATGGTCAAATAATATGATTGATTTAATAAGTAAATATTCAATTTGTTGGGTCATCTAAGATTTAAAGATAACCTCTCCTTAGTCTTTATTGATGATTGAACCTTGTATTTTGATTTATGGTTCTTTGTAATAGCTTAGTTAGTTTAACAGATCGGTGAGTCGAAGATAAACCGAATTCAACATGAAGGAAGTCTACAATGCGGATTGAGATGGACTTCAAAAGTGAACTAAGCATAGTCTGCCGACTTCCTTTCGGCAGATCATACCCTTGCCGATATCTATATTGGCAACTCTTGTTCTTGCCGATTTACAGTTCGGCATTCATCCCCTCTGTGCCGAGTTCCTCCTTCGGCACATACCTAAGTTACCGAATCTCTTTTTTTTGTAACTTTCCTCGTACAAATTGCTTCTTTATCTAGTACGAGCATTTATGTTAAATCCTCATGATTTGACATAATTCCTCTTTCCCAATGATCTTCTGACAATGGGAATAGAAGTTTCTTTCTTCCTTTATAAGATTTACATTTAGTCTTAAATTGATTAGATGTTTATTTTCTAATAGATCTCAAAAAGATTGTCCCTTTAATATTTTATAATTGATATTGTACTTTTATAGTACAAAAGTTACCTTTTGTATTGTGACAAGTCACATCAAATATCTTATAATTTATTGTCAACCTCTCAACCACCAAAGCCTTTACTCATACTTGTCCTTTGCACTCATTACATTGGATAGTATATAAAGGATGGAAGTAGCACCTTGCTACTCACGCTTTCAGCTCAAGTTTTGGCATTCACAAGATTTCAAGCAGGTTGATAGTTGTCTTTCATTTTCTTAAGGTTTAAGTCTTTGTGTTCTTAATATATTCTAAGTGTTAGATTGTTTAGAGTAGTTCTTAACTATTCTTATTCCGCAACAATCTTTATTTTATCTTTGTGTAATTCTTGATATTCATTATCAATAAAAGAATTAAAATTAAGTAATTTTGTGTTATTGTATTCAACCCCCCCCCCCTTCTACAATACTTGTTTACTTCTTTGGGACTAACACAATTAAATAAAAAAAATGAACAAATTCAGAAAACAAAAGTTGGAAACTTTATCCGAAGAGAAACGTTTGGAAGTTGGAGTCCTAATGATTTCCACATATAACACTTCAATTGCAATTATTATCAGGTATTTCCGGTCAATGAATACACAACCACACAGTTTCCTGTCACTCTCTCACGAGTTATAACAAGTATATTTCCAGAAAATGCAAGTTTTATCTCTCGATCTCAACACATGGTTTTCGAAATTCATTAAGACGAAGATTGTAAAGCAGTACTAGGTTTAATTGGTATATCTTTATCCGAGTTCTCATCTTAGACATATCAATCTTAAATCTAATTATAAACTATTTATCTCAAAACTAACCTATAACACAATCAAATCATTTGCAAGTTGATCATACTCACAAAAAGCATTAAACACAAATTCATATGTTTCATTAATTAAAAAAAAAAACACAACTTTACATCTTCATATAACCAACATTAATCTAACCCCTGACATCTAAAGATTAGTTCATGTTGGGGTTGGTAGAAAACAAAGCAAAAAAGAAATAATTCATAAGTTTAAACATGGTTTATCAATCAAAATGTGGAACAAAGTAAAAACTCCCTTTTTATGATGAATCCCCACAAACAATCAATGAATATGGCTCCAAATCTTTAATCCCGGTGACGATCTCTGCATTTTGTGGCTCCAGAATCGCCAAATAATGACCAAAAATCGGCCCTCAAGGGTTATTGGTCGTATGGTATGAAGTCTCCCTCAACCATGGCTGAAATATGATTAAAAAAATGAAATAGCCTCTCAAACGACTTTTCAGGTAACTTAAGTCTCTTGAGAAGTCGCCCGAGCCCACAAACTCACTTGAAAAGTCGTTTGACCTTGTAACTCGCGACCCATGTTGTCTGAATCACTATTTTGGTCATATTTTTTTCATTTTATCTCTGATTTTGCTCCGGAATGCATAGTTGGACTCCTTTTAAAGTCCTTTGTTCAAAAAAAAAAACTAAAAAATCTTGAATTTAAGCCCAAAATATCATATTTATTATATTTATCTGGAAATGTCAATTCATGTACAGACTTGCAATAAATTGTTTGAATAATGTAACACCCCGAATTTTAGACGAGCGATGTATTCTCATAATATAGCAAACTCAACCCCTCTGTGGCGAGTTTTATAACTTACGTTATCGACCCTGTATACGGCCAGACTTGTCTATGAGATAACGACTTGAAAAGGTTTTTTACCATAAAAAAAAAGACAAGTTATGTAAAATCATTAAAATACACATTCGTTTCAAGGAAAATTTGAGATTTGAAGTCAATAATCAAATACATAGAAAATGGGAATTCGGATGCCATATGAAAGTTTAATCAATTACACATAAATATTAACTAAAAAAATATAAATGGGTCAGACAGGCTTGCCCAACAAATCTTTTGGCTTCGTCCATGTTCGCCCATTAATTTAGTGAGTCAAGACCGCTTTTCCTATTAACCAGGTGGGTCATGTATAATGGTTATCCGATATATACAAAATTGTATAGGAGGCTTGTGACACTGCCTTTCTCTTTTTCCCTTCCATGAGTTCCATCGATTATCATGAACGTATTTGAAATATTAGTTGCTTAGTTGTTATTTCTTTGCTTTTTTCCATTCATTCAAATTGTCATCGGTTTGATCAAGAGATTTGATTTTTTTTTTTGGACAAGCTAACTATAGGAATGGATTTGGCAATGCGTCTGTAAAGAAAAATAACATAGGATGTTTGAAATAATATATTATAGGAAGATATATTCATGCATGGATCAACTATTATTGGTAATCACATCAAACATCACTTTTATCATGTAAATAATTGTTCGAATCCTGTATGAATGTTGTGGCCAAGAATAGTTGACAATTCAACTATAGTCGAGAGGTTTGCTACATTATGTTATAACATTGTCTTCATGGCTTATGTTGTAACATTGTTGTCACATGCATCTGCTCTGATTTTAATGGACAACTTGATTTATTCGTAACAATATTTTTTTTGTTAGTTTAATATATAACTAGAATCTGCTTAATACGTTGATAACTGTTATTTAATTATTGTAACTTACAACAAAAATACTTCCAAATATTTAATTTTAGTTAAAACTTTTATTGATAAATAAAAAATGAAGAGTAAATTGTGGATTTGGTCCATGTGGTTATATCAAAATCATGGATTAGGTCACTTGACCAAATTAATTACACATATCATCATTGTTTCAAAAATTTGTTGCGAATTGAACCCTTCACCCTAATTATGTTAAATTTTGCACCACTAAATCAGGGTGTTTTCGTCTTTTTGCTCTTTTCTTTCATCTTTCTTTTGTATTTATATAATATATTTAATATATTGTATGTTATATTATTAATATATACACCAAATCGCATACCATATAGGTCAATTTCATAAAAAATGCATACCTCCTACCTCTTTAGTCCCATTTCCCCCGAGGAAAACTCACGACCCAACGCCCATCTCCGCCCACTATCCAGTCTCCGACTCCCCCATCTCTGACCATTAATCTACCCAACCTCACCACCACCTTCCACTACACACATTGCTCCGACATGAGTTCTTTATTCTATTCAGGTCACCGTTGTTGTCTTCGTCCCTATCAATGGTAACAAATCTTCAAACATTTAAAGGTGGGTTGCATAGTTTGGGGTAAAATGGAAGGGGGAACTCATTGAGAAAATGGAATAGGGGAAGTTTGGTCTCTTATCTTCTCTCTCTGGACGAACACCAGAGACAACCTCGCCCCCTCGACCCAACTCTGACGATATTACAACATAAAGTTGAAGTTGAAGGAAAGATTTCGTGGAAGAAGATGAAGTGGTTTTGGTTGATCTACATATGAAAATCGAGATGTCAAGGGCAGAATCTCATCGATTTAGATATGCAACTCGAATTGGAACCATGGATTTGGTTTGGATATGGAACTTGAACTCAAACTCAACAAAAATCGGCTTAAAAGTTACAACTGAAAAAGAACAAGAGATGAAGAAAAACTGTAAAAATGTACTTGCGATCGCCACTTGGTAACCATGAAAAAAAGACAACAACATCTTCCATGTTAAAAGCGTCATTGTCGTCGTCATTGCCTGCTTCCTTCCTTCCAAATATTGGTGTTTTTTCGCTCACAACTACATTGGAAACACGAATGCCAAATCTTTATGAACACCTAAATGTGTTTATTTTGTGTACGACTGGAAATATGAATGTACCATTTACGAACTCGGACTCAATCAAAGATTCGTTCTTCATTGTACATTTTGATGCAATATGGTGACGTATTTAGATAGAGGGCTAGCACTAGCACCCTTCTTATTTTCATCATGTTTCAAGGAGGAAGTTGTTGTCTATGAGACTTCACACACATACACACACATATACGTGTATATATATACCAAATCACTGCAACTCTACTAGATCGTTCCTTGTTTTTCTTAGCATAGTTGTTTTCAAACTCCTATATTCATGATCTATATGACTCTCTTAATCCTAATGTTATCCATGTCTAAACTATAGGGTTGATTTTCAAGCATCCTGTCCAAGTGAAAAACGTTTTTATAGAACAATCATGAACGAAAACCTGCATGCAACACTTAGAGATCCGACACCAGGGGTAGGGGTAGGGGTAGGGGTGGGGGTGGGGGTCTAATGACAGGGACAATGTTTATATATCATTAAATATAATAAGTGTAGTTTCAAAAAAGAAGATAAAAAAGTTTGTAAGAAAGACGATATAACCCTTTACGTAATGGAGCATCATATAGTGAAGTTGGGGCAAATGACCCAAGAGGAAGGTTCAAACGAGAACATTAACTATTTAAAAAAACAAGAAAAAGACAAAAAATAGCAGATCGTGTACAAAATCACATGTGATTTTGCACTACCCGAAAAATACGGACGCACGCGATGTCAACCACGACTCACAGATCGCACGAATCATATATAATTTTGTATGTACTCGACTGTTTTCGTGTTTTCTTAAATAGATGCTCTTATCCTTTGAACCCACCTGACCCAATCCATAACAAAAATAAAACCACGATGACCATGCATGTAATTATTTCGTTTGAGGAACCCGTTCCTAAATTTTCAATAACCACAGGGACGAAATCTGTCATTTACTCAAAAACAATCTACAACGGTTTGTTTGGATCGCTTTAACTCGATCGTTTCGCTTGATCATCTACGATGCCGTGACTCCGTGTAATCGAACTGCGAATACTAACCCTAACCCTTTACACCCACTCAGCCATGGATGACCTTCAAGCAACCTACAAAGAAGACCAGGAAGAAGACAATTCCTACAACACCAATACAAATGGCAACACCAGCGACGTTAATCCAATAATGCCGGATCCAAAACCAGAAATCGTCACTACAACTACCACCACCACCGTAGACGAAGCCCTAGCCATTCCTCCCATCACCGTAGACGAAGCCCTAACCATTCCTCCCACCACCACCACCACTGTCACCACCACTTCCACCACCTCCGCAACTCCCGATACCGATTCCGGCACCAAAGATGATCCGATTCCATCCGAAGAACTCTCCGACCTTGAACCCACCCCTAAAGACTCCCCTAATTTCACGAAAGTTATCTCGTCCGAAGACGAAATAGAAGACAACGAAGCACGTCCGGCGAAGAAGCATAAAAGCATCTCGTCACTCGCACCGCAACTCGAAGAAGAATTGTCTCAAGAAGTCGCGGCAGCGACACCGGTGACGCCGATGCCCCCACCTACCGAAAAACCTAGCGGCAAAAAGTCAACTAACAGCAACAAGAAGAAAAAGAGCAAGAATAACAACGTCTGGACGAAGCCGTCGTCTCGAAAGGGTAAAAAGAGGACCAAGAGTACCACCAGCACCACTGCTCAAACAGAGGACTCTGTTTTAATCACTCCAATTCACCGGTATCCTGACAAAAACGACGATACTGCAGACATGAAAATCTGTCTTTCGAAGGTTTACAAGGCGGAGAAAGTAGAATTGAGTGAAGATAGGTTGAGTGCAGGTAGTTGTAAAGGGTATAGAATGGTGAGGGCTACTAGAGGGGTGATGGATGGAGCTTGGTATTTTGAAATTAAGGTGGTGAATTTAGGGGAAACAGGGCATACGAGACTTGGGTGGTCTACTGAAAAGGGGGACTTGCAGGCGCCTGTTGGTTATGATGGGAACAGTTATGGATACAGGGATATTGATGGGAGTAAAGTGCATAAAGCTTTAAGGGAGAAATATGGGGATGAAGGATATGTTGAAGGTGATGTAATTGGGTTTTATATTAACCTGCCTGATGGGAATTTGTATGCACCAAAGCCACCACAGTTGGTTTTGTACAAGGGGCAAAGGTATGCATACGCTACAGATGCAAAAGAAGATCCTCCTAAAGTTGTTCCAGGTTCGTGACTTTTTTGTTTGTTTTTTAATGTTCAGTTGAGGTTGTTGGGCATTTGTGCTTATTATTAGGGTTGCTTTTTTCCTCCATTGTTCCCACAACATGAAGCAATTTGGCAGTTGAGATATTAGCATATCATCAGGCTGTAGTTTAGTAGCTTTCTTGCACTTTTAGGTGAGCTAAACTGGCGGCATCCCATTATTTTTCTTTGTTTTAGAAGATTCTTCTTGTTTTAATTAATTTTAGTTTCCAAGCTTGATGTAGCTTTGCTTGATACATGGGTTATAGACTGTGTAGTAGTATTTTCTGGTATAATTATCTTGTTTGATCTAGTAAATCGTTATGGCTTGAGCGAAGTTTAATATGCAAATGGAAATACAACACACCTAGTGTATCATTATCATATTAAGCCTTCCAGTGGGAAAGCTTATTTTGATGCAGCAGCAACAGCAGCATGTTAATAGGGGTATATTGTAAAAGCCAGTAAGCCACAGTCAGGGAGATGCAACCATATTAAATAGGGAAGAAATAGTAATGGCGTGCAGTAGAAGGGATGGCAGATTAATTGCCCATTTTATATGCTGATGAGATAGGATAAGGTATCATTGGATCTTAAGTGCAAGGGAGAAGTGAAAGGAAGAAAGCGTGAGAGCAACTAGAAAGTATCGAAATAAAGAGAGAATGCTTACAGCGATGTCAATTCATTAATTGATATCTGTCAAAATCTGGAGACAAGTCCATACGTGTGAGCTGTGCCTGAAGAAAGAAAATAGAGATGGGCTACCAAAAAAAGCTGTATTAGTCAACTTCGATAGTAAATGCTGGAAGAACACTCACAAGTTATATCAATATATTTACCCAGCTGCTATGCTCATGCCATGACACTGCTAACTGAACTCATTCTAATATTTGTGCACTAATAAATGTGTAAATTACAAAAAATGCTCTTGGCTGGGTTTTAAGAGAAATCATGAATTATAAGTTTCGTTATATTGGTGCCTTTGTCGCCTATTATTGAAAATCTTGTCATATTCTCATCACTGTTCGATATAGATTTGTTTAAAAGTAGTCATCTGCTATACATGTAACCAACTTCTATGCTCAATTCTGCCATCTAGGGAATAATCTTTTAACAATCCAATACTGACCTTTTCACAATCAGAAGAGGAGAAATAGAAAATGCCATTGCATAAGAAATGTACAAGAGAAAACAAACTCACTTTCTTTTCTTAATGAGAAGCCGGTGATGGTGGTGTCTGCTGCAACTGGTTTAGGGTACACAAAAGCGAGAGGGGGAGTGAAAGAGGTTATGTCTTCAGGAATTCTCTAAGCAAGAAATAATTTTCGTACATTCCTTAAAGTGACTGAATTTCCCTTAAAAGCGATCACGTGCTTAAAATATGATTCCTACCAGGAAAACATTGGTAAAGCTACATTTCAGTCGCTTGATATTACCTAAAAGTCCTGTAAACAAGACATGGAGAAATTTTTGGTAGAGGACCAGACTTAAACCTGACCATACTTTCAAGACCATTTTATAATTTATTATTCTCTCTTTTTGGAACAACACACATTTATAATCATATCTCTATTGCTAGATATCCTAATTATGGCTGGGTAAATGCTTCTCCAAATGAGATTCTTAGTAAAAAAAATTAACACTTTTCCGAGTCTTGATCATGTAATAGTATACTATAATAATTGTACCACAAGCTATTTACTTCTCTAATTGACCACTATAATTAAAATTAGGCAAATAGATAAATGACGTCATTGTGGTTTTACATAATTTCTCGTTTATATACCCAAACAAAGATTATCAATATGTTTATATACCCAAACAAATAGATTATCAATCACATACATATATTGTTCTTGCTGGATGGAGGACATTTCTTCTTTTTGAAATTCAATATATTGTAGTACTAAGAGACAGAACATTCCTTGTCATCCACATTCATATATTTTTTCTGTTGTGCAGGAAGTGAAATATGTTTTTTCAGAAACGGAATCTGTCAAGGGTCTGCTTTCAAGGATCTCCATGGTGGGCGTTACTATCCTGCTGCTTCAATGTATACTCTTCCACATCAGAGTAACTGCAGTGTCAAATTCAACTTTGGTCCTGATTTTGAAGCCTTTCCTGAAGATTTCGGTGGACGTCCTATCCCCAAACCAATGTTTGAAGTTCCATATCATGGTTTTGATGGCAGAGTTCAAAATGGTGTGTCCAATGAGAAGCATTAGCAATAAGCACCAATTTACAATGAGTCTAGCATATTCCTGCAAATGGGGTTCATTTGATTCTTCTTTTAATTGTAACTTTTTTTTTTTGCTGTAGAATTTGCAAAATTTTGAAGTGCAGAACTTACATAACTTGATTTACCATTGATCTAGAAATATTTATTGCAAGAGCACCAATAGTGTGCTTCCTTTAAAGATTAACCTATAAACTTGCATTCATGCGTTCGATTTTCTTCATATTGGTTCTTTTTCTTTTATACAATGTTCATTTGCATCGTTGGACCTTCTCTTTTATCTGTTATTTTAAGCATAATTTGACTGGGAAGCACCACTCTGCTCAGCAGGCAGATGATGTTTTTATGTGTCTGTTTCTTGTACAGGGCAGACAAATCTACTTAATTGTACCTAAGAAAGAGGATGGCCGCCACGTAGTTAGTCTTTGTGATATAAGTTTCTTTCTTCTTGCAGGCAATCCTTTGGTTTCCACTAGGATGTGCCCCATGCTGAAAGTGGTAAAAGAGAACGAGGATTGACATCGCTGAAGGGGATGACGTATCAGTTGATAGTTGGGCCAGATGTTTCAGGTTGGTTACTTTTAATCAATGAAACATAAATTCTGTAAAAAAACGTACACAGCCTTGTATCCTTCATCATCCTCTTGGTGATAAGACTTTTAAGGGGATGACTGTAATTGTCTCTCTGTTAGATGTAGATTATCCCTTTTATGGTTAAGTATGATGTTAGCTTCTGAAGATTTAAAATACTAAGGGTAGCTGTAGTTCTGTACCAGTCATGGTTCACAAGTCAATAGATGGTCTAAGTAACTAGACACATGCACTTACAAACTTGTTATTCTGAGTAGACCGTGGTACTTTTCCTGCTAGGTCAGGGTGAAACAGGACTTTTGTTCGGTGGTTTTGCATGAATGAGCCACTAGTTTACATCAAAGATGTATCGGCCATTCCTCTCCCTATAGTACGGTCGAGTTATTTCATTCCTCTTCTAGAGTTACTTATGAAAACCATCCAGTTGCAGCTATCTATCAATCAATACAATAGAAGGGCCAGTCAGTACTAGACAGGAACGAGTGATCTACTCAATCGGTTGACCAACCTTCAAAAAGACCGGCTTTTATGCTTTATTGAAAGTACATGGCTGATGGCTTCATCTTGCACTAATTGAGATACCTCTTGACATGGTTTTCAAAATCGCTTGAGGCGTACGCCTCGAGGCGGGGCGGTCCAAAACCGCTCATGAGGCTTAAGCCTCATGGTCCCTGGACGAGGCTTACGCCTCAATCTGTGAGGTGCGAGGCGCTGGTGAGGCGCAAGCCTCAGCTATTATTATGTTTTTGGGATGTTTTTGGGGAGACTAATGTTCGTTTTTTAAAGTGACTTGTACTTTTATTACCCTTTGTATATTTAAAAAAGGTAGAACTAGTCAAACAACAAAAGCAATTGTAATTTTAGTAATTTTAAAGTACAAAAAGCCATTTTGGGGTGTTCTTCCCTCTTCTCAAGAAGAAAGAAAGAGGCTGACTTTCTTTTATGCACCGCTTCATCTTTTTTGCTTGTTATTTTAGCTACTGTTTTCTCATTTTTAGCTACTGTTTTGATCACGATGTTGATTATGCTCAACATTTTAGATTAGACTACAACAGCCAAATGGCCAAATGTTTGTGATTTTTGATTATTGGAGGTCCGATTTCATCAGACTACAGCAGCTAAATGGCCAAATGTTTGTTGTCATATTTTCATTATGTTTTTAGCCTTATAACTAGTAATTTGTTGAGCTTACGACATTTAAAATTTGGTATGGAATTATGTTTTGCTTATTATTAGTATTTATGAATTTTATTTGGCATAGAATTATGTTTTCCACCTTGTATTATATACACACACACATATATATATATATATATATATATATATATATTATATACATATACACGCCTCGAGGCTTACGCCTCGCCTCGCAGAGGGAAAACGCCTCGAGTCCTGATTGGGATTTTTAAAACTATGCCTCTTGATCAATTCATTACTAAATTATGATTCTCGAAATAGGATAGGAGCTAAGCCAATCGACTATACTAGAGAGGGAGAGAACACAATACATGATTTTAAAAATCAGAAGAGGTGTACGCCTAGAGGTGACGCCTCTCAATTCTTTATGGGATGCATGCTTTGGTTGTATGAGGCGGCGATTCAGGCGTCTGAGGTGGGCGAGGCGTATGCAGAGATCTCTATTTATATACAAATATCTATTAAATTAAATCTACATATTAACTAAAACCCGGCCGAAAGGTGCAACAATAATCACAATCTTAGCACAAATACTGTAGGGGGAATGTAAATACCATTTTTAAAGTTTAAATAGAAATTCTTATTAAAGATAGTATAAATAGTTACATAAATTAGATACGTAAACTAAATTCATAATCCATGTTAATGGTATACAAGTTTAAGCTAAGATCCCTTTACAGATTTTGGCAGAATGATCTAAGAAACAATTAGCTTTAAGCTCATAGGTGATCGTTGCAGATTTTAAAGTTGCCAATATGTTCTTGAGGTTCAATGGCTTCGCTTCAGAAAAATCTTCAACTACAATAAGCAATAAAGTAGGAAGATAAATAGTAAATTCTGGAAACCCAAAATGTTGAACTAGCAACTATAAAACCTTGTATGTAAATACCTCTAGGTTGAGATCAAAATATTTGATCTTTTTGTGGTCCTTGTCTAGAAGTTGCTAGAGCTTTTTTTGTTCTTTGATGGTTGCTTTTCAACTTTATAGAAAAAACACTTTGTCTTACTCTGTACTCTCAAGACAAAGAATTGACTTCTAAAATTATTGCAGAACCTTTAGCATGCGTCTGGCCTCTTTTAACAATGAGCTTAATGCATATTTAATGCTAAAAGTGTACTTGCACGTTTTGTCGAGGCTTGGACTTGGTTGCCTCGAAAGGTCATTTTGTTAAGACTCCTTTAGTGGCAAATCGATCAGTTGATGCTTCAGCTTCACATGTAGGGATGACAAAAGGACGCATATGGGACGGGGAATCCGACCGCGGTTCACGTACCTCATGCCGTTCCCGGTCCCTAGCGGGTCCGTACAACCCACTTTTTGTTGGGCCTCTCCCCGGTCAATCCCTGACCTATCCCCGGTACGGTTATTTTTAAGAATGAAATCAAGTTTTTTTAAGAATGAAATCATGAATCGTGAGTGCATTAGGAAAATGAAATCATTCTTTTTAATTTCGACTCTGAGGTGGATAAACTGAGAAGAAAATAATAAAAATATAATATTAAAAGGAATTAGGATTATGGTAATTATAAAGAAATATTAGAAAAATATATATTAAATATATACCGGGACAAAGCGCTTTAGGGAATGCATTACCCGGCCCCGGCTTTAGACAATTGAGGATCCCCGGCCCCCTACCACGGTACCATATTTTACAGGGAATCTTCAGCCGCAATCGAGGCAGGTGAACCGGGTTCCCGAAAAAGTCGAGCACAATTACCATGCCTATTCAGGCCCATCTTTAGCTTCATCAAGGCTTAGTCTTCAACGATAATATCTTCTTGACTTCTTCGGTATCTGTTTTACTTTGTTCAGCTTCAGGGGATGTGTTAGCTTTAGAGTAACCAAGCGTTCAGTGTCTTATCTTTGCGAACATGCTTCTTCAATGAACTAGTCTTCAGCCCCACACTCTAGTGACTCGGTGACAAATCTACAGAAGTTAAGTTCCAGCTAAAATACTACATTAGGCCTTCAACGTCATTGAGATTCTTCATATCTACCAATCTTCGGTATTAGTTGACCGGTATCCATATATAATACAAGTCTTCTTTGGTGGTAATCTGTAAATAAAAAACATAACGAACCTGTACAGTGTACACCTTTCTCACCTCACCGACAACTCTCTTCCTCACTTCAACAACACTCCTCACAATTTCTCCATCTCTACGGTTTCTCAAATTGTTTTCATTTCATATATAAATATATACTATATGTAGTAACTGTTGTATTTCTTTGTGTCATTTATTTTTTATACGTTTGTACTTTTTAGTTACTTTATCTAAGTTGGATTAATTTTTATAGCTTCTTATGTATTTTATGAATTTTTTGGTTTTAAGTGTATGTTTATGACTTTAGAATTAATGAATCTATCTTTTATAACTAGTAATTTTATGAGTGACTTCTATTGTTTGATATGCGATTATGTTTTGCTTCTTATGAACTTTATTTGTTTTTCGCCTCGAGACATTTGCATCGGACTGTGGGAGAACACTTCACCTTGCGTTTCCGTACTTTAAAACCTTGAACACATATAATAAAGATGCAAGTTATACATGAATGATTGATTTCCATCCTCTGAGACCACATGGTATTCTGTTTCTCTCCAACCCCCAAAAATGTGAAATATTCTTCTGTATAATGTGCAAAAGTGGTGCCGTCGGGCGTGTAGCTCAGTTGGCAAAGGGGCGGGAGCGACTTTGCTCAAATACACAAGTCCAAATCCTGGGAGACGACGGGCTTGAACCCCTCTACGAGCCTAAGCCGCTGAGTTAGCACTGAAATGCCTCCTCACATGTGGTTCCTAGGGGGAGGGTTCCATGTGGGGTCGATCGGGGTTGCCGTTAATCAACCTTTTGGTCAAATGTGCAAAAGTGGCATTTGAGGGAAATCTTGCTTCAAATCGTAGATCTTAGTTATATTGTCAGTCATGGACCGGTATTTAGTATTTGTGTTGTAACCCTGGCCTCAGAATAGAGACACTTGTAGCATTGCTAGTCATGAATTAGTAGCCTCAGAATAGAGACACTTGTAGCATTGCTAGTCATGAATTAGTAGGTTGGTCCATGCCAAGTATCTAATACTAGCCATTTTTGTCGCATGGCGACATGAGTAAAGGAAAGTTCTCCAATTGAAATGACGGTCTCGGCCTGTCCCCTAATTGCCACACTTTTTACCCTTCTCATCGGAGTTGCCATCTGTGTCCTGCAAACGTGTCCAAACAGTTGCATTCGACCCTCTCCCAATTTATCCATAATAGGCGCAATTCCTAACTCCGCTGGGAGACCTTGTTCGGTATCTTGCCTGACATGGTCCAACTACAGGTCCATCTAAGCATCCTCATTTTTGCAACTTCCAACTTTTTCTCACGGGCTTCCTTATCGTCCAACACTCTCACCCATACATGATGCACGTAATTCGCCCTTCGGTTTTAACGAGACGTTCTTGTCACACAGTACCCTCGTGGTAACCTTCCACTTTAGCCGCCCTGTCTTAATGATAAAACAATCTTTCAAGCCATCTTAACAATAAAACAAAATTTTGATCTATGTTGTTTTTAATTAAATGAAATCATATTTGTTAAAAGCGCCCCTAAGGCAGGCGCACCTAGGCTCTGAGGCTCATAAGGCTCAAGGTCTTGGGCTCTTTTAAAGTCGAGGCTAGGATATTCACGCGGCTCTCTAAGGCGTTGCGCCTTGTGGGCTTAGGCTCACCTCATAAAGAGTTATTAAATACCTAGTCAAACCCTGATATTAAATAAGTTTTCTCATCTTCTCATCTCCTTAGACTTCTTGAAAAACAAGTTATTAGATAAATGACATAAGTCAAACCTTGATATTAAATACCCAGTCCTTAAAACTTCAAGACTTTCTCTATAAATTCCCAAACCTTAAAACTTCTCCCTCACGGTTGACGCCTTAAACCCTTCACCCTTCTGCCTCTATCGAAGTACTATGTAGGTTGTAGGTTGTTGCACTGGAGGCTTGTACTTGTTGCATATTTGAGTTGTGTGTAATTGTGTGTGTGTGCGTGTATATATATAATTTATAAGATTCACCTTGCATTCCTAAGGCCTGCGCCTCACGCCTAGGCCTCAGGACCTCTTTGCACCTAAGTGCGGGATGAGCCTTTAACAACTTTGAATGAAATTCAATCCCATTTTTGCATATTTTAAACTAGTATACTACACAGAGAGTGGAAAATGAAAATTTGAACATGTGAATATGGGGGTCTTCTCTTAATTCCATTTGTTTGCCACGTAACTGCTTCTTCTGTCTCTTCTTCTTTATGATTCCATTCATGAGCTCTAGGTTAATTGAATGTTAAGAAGTAATGTGTGTGAATTTTAGTCGATGATTCTCTAAGGCCTTGTTTGGTTTACGGGATTTGGAAATAGATTCCATTTCAATCCTGCGTTTGGTTTAAAGGAACACGTAGGATTTAGAAATCCCGCTGCGGTGGTTGGTATTTCATAGGATTTGTTTGTAATAATGTTTTAAAATATGTTAAAAATGTCCATTATGTAATAATCAATCAAGGGTAATCTATTCATTTCTATAATTATCTGTAGTTAGTTTTTATTAATTATCTATAAAGAATGAAATTCAATTCATTCCAAATTCTACAAACCAAACACACCAAAGACTCCAAATCATTACACGAAATCCAAATCCCGCAAAAACGTTCTGTCAAACCAAGTGCCCCCAAGTAATGTTAATTGAATGTTGGTTTATGCCGTTAATTAACGCTGCTATCGGTTGAATATTTGTGGTTAATTCATTTGTACTATTGTTAAATTGTTGATTGGTGATTCTTTTAGATGAATAATTGAATCAACTTCTTGTTCAGAGGGTTATCTCAGGTGAGGGGTCAGTCATGTTTAACTTTAGAAACCCTAGTTTCTTGTTAATTTTCTTTCATTTCTACCTTTTAAATCTATGCTTGACGAGCTATTGCTTATGGAACAAATGTTAGCTTGAAGGATATAACTGTTTATAACTTGCTAATCCATCTACATAATTCTCATGCATCATGTTTCCCAATGTTCTACTTTATCTGTATTTTGAATGTGTTTTAAGAGTTCATTTCTTACTTATTTTTCTACTTCCACCTACTTATCACATGTAATTGTAACATTTGACTTGATGCATATTAACACAAGTGTTTGACTATTATGCTTAGAAAGGGCCTCATTGATCCCCAATGAATTCAAGTAGGCCAAGAAACATGTAAGTGATTGCTTTAGACATTTTTAGTGAATATAACATATATCAAACCAAAATAGCCCAATATATCCTACACGGGAGGTGGGGTCTGGGGGTGGGATGCACGTAGACCTGGCCTTTACTCGAAAGAGTAAAGCGACTCTCTTCGTAAAGACCCACTACTTACAAAAAAGTGTGTGAGAAACTTTACACCTTAGGATTTCAGAAGAAGGTTGTCAAAGGGTTTTTGAAGAAATTGAGGAAACATGGAAAGAGTTCAAAGGTGAAAATCTTGATACCATAAAGGAAGATACGATTGTTCTTTAAAAGAAAACTAAGGGGTTGTTTACTACATATTTACTGCCTCTTACCAGGTAAAAGGCGTTTACCCGGTCAGAGATGTTGTTGTTGACCAAGCTTCTCTTACTGGTCATTGATGATGACCAAGATGCTAAGGCAAGGGCTCTTAGGGGCTGTTTGGTTGGTTTTCCATCAAGTCTTGTGTGAATAAAGTTGTCTTTGTGGATTAATTTGTCTATATAGACCAGGAATGTTTTTGTTTGGTGGGTTTTTTCATAGATGGAAGGAGTGCGTTTTTTAATTGGGAGGGATTGGTTTGGAAAAAAAACTTGGCTTTCTGCATAAAACCACTACCACACAATCATGTATAGTTGATCGAATAAGTTGTAAGTCTCATTAAGATGCTAACAAACAGACCTTTACTCCGTCAGTTATTAGTGCTGACCCATGCCGCACTTATACAGTTTGTGTTGGTAAACAACTCTTAAGGCTAAAAAAATAATAAGCAACAACATAAAGCCAAAAGTATTTACAAGGAAGATAGCACATGTTCGATAAAATACGCAACCCTTAGTCCAACCTAGGACCCTGGTAATCTATTTTTCGGCTCACTATTCCTCCTTTCTATGCTAGCTACGGGTCCGCACCCTAGTCAACTACTCGAATCTTGCGTATCCAAAAGCTCATATCGAAGTAAATCATGCCACTTGTCAAGTATCTGTTATTTCTAATGTTGTTTATGTTTATTTGGTATGAAAATAACATAGAATTACAATGCTCTTAGGTTGAATTTGAAGGACACTAGTTTTTTGGGTTATTATACTTGAGGGATTGGTTCGTTAAATATTATTATTAGGTATTAGTGATCATGGTTTGAGAAGTTCTAAATCAAGTTATAGTTAGCAGAAAGTGGATGTGGAGCAGACGTAGTTCTGACGTGGCACTTTTCTGCCACAAGTCATGCTGACATGGCACATAGATGGTGCTTAAGTTTTGGTTTATTGCAAATTACCACCTAGGCTTCAAATAAGATTTCCTATGCAAATTTTGCAAGATGGCTTGCAATGTCATGTATGCAAAATGTGGACCTACTTAATAAATATAATAAATATTTGATTAACTTATTTTCTATTATTAATTTATAATTTATAAAGTATTTAAGTTATAATTGTATTAAAATAATATTTTAAAATATACATTAATAATTTAATAACGATGTTTTAACTATTTAATTATAAATTTTGATTTTCTGTCTATAATGACGACATTTTAATAATTAAGATAGAAAGACAAGTAGATGAAAGTACACATAAAAGTAAAACAACAATAAAATAAATTACCACTTTGCTAACAATGCTAAAGTTACAAAAAAATCATTAAAATATGTATTGTAATTGTTGTTACAAATTATACCTTTTTATTCATTTTACAGTGCAACGGTTATTAAAAAAATCATCAATTTATGTGACAATTTTATAAAATTTATATTTTGGTACACTTAATTGTTAATTTTACAAAACTGTTTACATTTCCTAATATGTGATTGTTATGTAATGAGATATTAAAAATTCGTATAATATTCAAATCTCTAATAAACAATTTACAAACCAGTGAATCTAACAAACCATACAAACTGTATTCAACCAATCATAATTTTTATTTTTTTCACTTTTTCTTAATTATAAGGGTTGATTAGTCAAGAAGATATGAAACAGTTTCATCAAAAATATATGAGGGTTGATTAATCAAGAATATATGAAACAAATTTCATCAAAATGAGAAATACATGAAACAATTTCATTATTACATATAAACAAAAATATATGAAACAAGTTTCATCATATTACAGTTTGTTAGATTTTACTGGTTTGTAAAATAACCTTGCCATATATATAGAGAGAGAAAGAGAGAGAGGGGGTTTATACGAGAACAATATCTATTTAAGAAAACACGAGAACATAGTTAGCTTTTTCTTGGACATATATGATTTTGTACATGATTTGTTGTTTTCTTGTTTTCTTAAATAGTTAGCGTTTTCGTTTGAACATTCCTCTCTCTCTCTCTAGTGGCTTATTTTAATTATTATATTATGTAATGTTAGACTTGAGTAATCATTTATAACATATCATTCTTGATTATGTTACCAAATGTGATAGGCTTATCAGCTAAATTGTCAAAAACTCAAACATAGCCTTAAAGCCGCATTTTGGTACATGGGACTGGACAGGACAAAACTCATCGTCCTATGTTTGGCACGACATGAGACATGACAAAAACTAACACATTTGACATGACATAGGATTGGGACTTATGGGCAGGGTGGGACAAAAGAGTTTTTTTGTTCCACCAAAATAGGTGGAACAAAAGTCACAAGGATGATACAGAAGCTAAAAAATTTACTACTCTACCCTCATTTGATATACCGTTAATATAATATTTGTTTTAATGGTCAACACCACTAGCGGCCCACTGTCCCGCAATCGTTGGTCATCTCCACTACAACAACCTCCTCCACCACATTCATAACTACCCTTCAGTGAAACATCCCAAAATTTGGAAATAACAAAATTTCCGATAAAACACTAAAGTCGATACAACTTCTCCCAAAACTTATTTATACTTGCATACAAGAATACAATAAAGTCAAAGTCAATGACCTAGAATCTAACTCTGAGGACCGGTGTTACTATAACTCTCACTTAAAGCCGCTATCTCCAACGATATGAAAGCATTCCAAAGATTTAAGTCCTTCATGAGTCTCTAATTAGTACTAAACTTTACTCAAGTGTCGTCGGTAATACCCCCCCCCCCCCCCCCCCCCCCGCGCGGCCTGATGCACATGCCGATATGGAAACCAAAATCCAATATTCACGTAGAATATGAATAAAACTCGATATTCAAATACCGAAAACATGGATAAAACTCAAGTATCCAAAGCAACAAAATATGAATAATATACAACATTCGAAACATCAAGTCATGGGCACATGCCATACCCAAAAACAACACCAAAAACAAGGATAAAATATCATATCCAAACACACCTTTAGCCTTTAGGTGACAGGGGAGACCCGATTTTCCATTGACGGAATACAAAACAGATGTTGATGAGTCTCACTAGATCAACGGTCATCAAGTTCAACCATCCATGGTCTATAGCTTGAGACCCCGATGATTCTATATGCTCGTTCATTTGAAATTACACCATAAAGTCAATGGCTGATGGCCGACTCCAAGACCCAACACCATAATGCCCCAATGCCCCAGATGACCCGATGCCTATTTGTAACTACAATATGGGAAGAATTGTCCCATTTTAAACCAACAAACCGATTCTTATGCCTATGGACACAATGCGTTACAATCTAAATTATATGACTCCAATTGAATGCCTATCCGCAGTCAAAACATGTAATTTCCAAATAAAATTGTAATAAATGCAAACCACGTCAAAAGTTTAACATTGAGCAATTTAAACCGGACAAATGTCCCCAAAACTCATTTGAGTTACAATCAAACCAATAAACTCCACAATTCATTTGACTGTACAATAAAAGTCAATGTAAACCAATAAATTACAAATACCCAATGTTTATGCAACTTATACACCAAAAGATTTGAAATTCATCATTATAACTTAAAAATTGGGCAAAATACCAAAACGAGTTTTTATCTCAAATCCAAGCCGATAAGCTCTTTAACTTGTTTGACTAATCCAAAATGAGTCATCATAAACCCCAAGATGCATTCAAAGAGTTCAATAAGTCTCATAAACCGAAATACCACAAAATCCAACAAAACTTAATCATATGTATTTTCGAATGATTTATAAAATCAATATACAAATAGTGCATCAACATCAAATAATCCCCATATGTGCATTAAATCATCAAAATCTACACACTTTATGATTTATTATCAAAATGTCCAAACCCCCCCAAATATATATACTTCTCAAAATTTTATAAAACCAAATGCGCAAAAGGTGCAATTTTATCAAGTAACGAACAACATTTAAGGAAAACACTTTAAAGACTCCAAAATGAACATTTTTTGCATGTACAAAGCAACTTGAAACTTACCTTGCTAGGTTATGTTAAACCTAGTTCCCAAAATCCAAACTTTAGCTTCCATTGGTGAAGGCTTGAGATCCATAAGTAGAGACCTCTAAAAAACTTCTCATGACAACCATCTAAACCCAACAAGGCACCAAAACCCACCATAAGATCATATCTACAACAAAACCCAAACTAGATATCAAAATACCAAAAATTATTATCTCTTCAAGATCTTGAAATCAACTGTCAAGTATCTTTTACTCTCCATGATAACCTTCTATTTGTTCTAAAAAGTCTCCAAAAATCGGACCTTAGGGCTCCAAAATGGCCCAAATCGGAGGACTGAAGAAGGTGGAGAAATGAAGAGAAAAAACCCTGGAAAATCGGCTTAAAAGACGTCCATATGGTCTCCGGTGACTTTTTCTGCGACCTAAGTCGCGTGGTAAGTCGCTCATGTCCAAACAGAGCCTTATGCAGCAGTGCGCGACTAAGATTGCCGACAACTCGCCCGTAAACCTGGTGGGTATACGATTCATGCGTAAACCCGCGTGGTTATACAACCAGCGTGTAAACCTACATCGTTCTACATGCTAAACCGCGTGGTTTTATATGGTACCCACGTGATTTTACCGACCTGCGTATAAACCCGTGCGGTTTAACTTGGTAAACCCACACGGTTCTATCAAACCACATATCATTCAGATTTATAAAATTTAAGATGTTACAGTGAGCCGTCGGCTACCACCACCATTAAATCTGATCGTTGTTTTGGTATAGAATAATGCACAATTCGATTTCATTTATTATATCTTTCTGTTGATTATGTCAAATGTAGCTTTATGTAAACGATCATAATAATTGATAGTTTTGTTGAATCTGTGTGGTTTGATTTATCATAAATATCAGTTATACCCTTTATTGATATTTTGTAATTTCTTGTTTAATCTTATAGATACATATTTAAAAATTAATTATAAATACTAGTATAATTAATCAAATTACCATTTATTATAGAAAAATCGTATAAATTACCATGTCTAATATAAAAATCAGTTATCATCTAAAATAATATTAAAACTATATTATTTAATGTTTGAAGAAATATTTTTTTTCTCTCGTAATTTGAATTTTTTTAACGGAATATAATTGAATTCCATGGGTTTAACCCATGAATTGAAGGTATTTGAGGTATTTTGGGTGAATTGAATTCTAGCCAAAGCATTCTTAACCAAAATGCTCAATTGGAGCTTGACCCTGATCATCTGTGTTGTAGTCTCGGTTCTTGATTCATCATCAGGCATTAGATTTGGATATCCTCTTTCTAAGATAATAACTAGCCGTTAGAATCTATGATCGTTTAGGATATGAAAGAAATCCATAGAAATAAAGACGGATATCGGAAATCTTTTAGTGTTCAAATTTCAACGTGTATTTATACTTAGTAAAGTATATTATTAGCATTCTATCAAGGTTTTTAGCAAACGATCTATGTTGGGTCGTGCCTAAGGATGTTCCAACGAGAGAGATGTAACAGGTTCCCAATGTTTTTAAGGCCCAATTATACATGGCCTTTATTATATATGTTTTAACCTTTAGTCCGGTTATAATTTTTAGGCTTGTACTCTTTTAGCCCATTTGGTGATTCCTAATTCCAGTTTTGGAAGAATGATTCTGCTCAAGTGAATTTCATATCATTTTAAACATTTTTGTTCTTTTTAATTTGCAAGACTTTTAATATAATACATGGGATAATCTTTTGTCTTGTTTTATTGTTACTCGTCAAGTTGACTAGTCAATCTATAGTCTTGGTATATGTGTAACAGGGTCTCAAAAAAGATTGGAACTCCCCTGAATCTATTAATAGTCTTCGTTTGGTTTGCTCGAATGATAACGGTTCTTAGCTCTAGGATCAATAACGACTATTCTTCGTCTTACATGGAGTGAGCATTGCTGGCTGGTCAGCGCCTAGTAAACAACCCTTTAGTCTGGTGGTTCATAGAGAATTGTTGATTTTGGGAGTTCGGTTGGGATTTGGAAAATAAGTTTAAGCTCAAAGATTTTTGCATCGTTTGGGTCTCGTGCACTATCCCAAATGACAAGGTATGATTATCTTTAATCGTTTTTGATTATTTGGCCGAAGGTCTTCACAGAAATGGCCTCTTTTATCCTGTTGGTAGAGGCCATGTCTGCTACATCTTACCCCATCCCTAAAATCTATTGAGTTGTGGCTTTGCTCTTGGCCTCATTCTCTAACGTGCAGAGTCTTATGTTGAGTGATTCATCGTATATTAGACGTAACATGCCAACTTAATCTCCTCGAAATTGCTGCCCTATTCGTAAGTGTATAGGGTCAGGTTTGTGGACGTTGGGAACATTTTTTCGGTGTATAAGCACCCTTGAATCTACCAATTGTCGTCTTTGAGTTTGGGAAAAGCGTTTACTTGACGTTGGTCTATTTTTGATTCAACACATGAAAGAAGTGTTAGATTAGATAGTTCTGCAAAAAAGATATGACGTCACCATTTGGAGCATCTGGAGCATGCTCATTGTACCGGTCTCACAATCGTCGTGGGGCAGGTAAGTCATGTGTCCTAGGGGCAGGTGGGTGGTGCTTGTAGTTGAACCCTTGACCTCCTACTTATTTACAAGGATACCCATCTCGTTACCCGTTATGCTAATTCCATAGAGACAAGTGTTCAAAGGACTCCATTCGAGCGCATAGAGGGATATGTTAGTTGCACACATTTCTTCTACTTAGTTCTTCATATTCTCGAGGTACGTCTTTTGAGCAAAACCCATAAGAGACAAAAGTTGGGTTCGCGTTCTAATTCAATCTATTAGAGTTTAGAAGTTTTGTTCATCAATTGAAGGTATACATTGAGAATTTATTAGATTTTCAGAATAGTTTGTGTTTGGCTCTTACGTTGGAGTTGACTTATGGATACCGTCAATCAAATCAACCAGGTTCTGAAATTTTGTTGATACCACCACCTCGTAGGAGTGCTCAAAGACCCGACCAACCCGGCCATCCAACCCGACACGAAATAACCCAACCCAAAGCAACATGATGTTTAATTGAGTTATAAAATCTTCAAACTGTAGGTACTGGGTTGGAATTAGGTGCCGGTCATATGGACCCAACCTAACCCGTTTGAACCCAATATCCTTTTATTTATTGGATTTAAACAATTACATTTCCCGTTTATAAAGATTATATACTTCAATTTATTTTAATGCCATTTTTGGGTGGTTCTAGGGTTATGATATAAGTACTCTGTCTCTGGGTTTAGAAATGAAATAATGGATCCGATAATGTTAACACGGAGAGAGGGAGAGAGCGTGAGCGAAAAGAGATTGAAGTAATTCATGAAAAAATGATTATTACGAGATCGTTCGTGATCTTTTTCATTTTAATCTCGTGTTGTGTCTTCTTCATCATGGTTTTTCATTACATATGGAGCTTTATGAAATAAATACATCAATCACATTCAGATGCATGCTTCAAAAGTATAGACAAGAACAACGTCACATTTAATATAGTTCAATTTCGTAAAGAGATGTTATAAACATATCAACTTTTATTTAGTCCCATATTATAAAGTGCAAAGAACGTCAATAAAATCTTACAAAAGTGTTTATAGTTAATTCTTTATATTATAATATCGTTGTTCTTAATTAAATCATTCCTATTATATATATTAACATTTAACAGGAATGATGAACAGTAACTTACAGATTTGGTCCTTGAGGTTTTTAGTAAATTACAGATTTGGTCCTTGAGGTTTTATCTCCCTATTAGATTTAGTCCTATGTTTGTAGAGTTACAGATTTGGTCCCTATAGTTTTATTTTCCTCTTGGATTTAGTCCCCATAATTTGTTGATTCCAAAATAGACTTTCGATTTTGCATTTGCGTAACGTTTTGGTCCTCGAAACTAAAAGTTGTTAGCTTCTGACCGTTAAGTAAATGACATTTCGATCATTTATAACTTTTTCATTTTCTAATTTAAATAAATAAAAGTTATATTATAAAAATTATTTTTATTATATAAGCATAAAATAAAGATCCCTTAACATGCATCGCATCTCAATGACTGTGTCTTCTCCAACCCAAAACCTTCCGCCTTCCCCATCAATCCAAGCACATAGTCGTAGGTGATTCACGCACCAATTTTTTATTTATTAATAAAGTAATTTATCATAAATTTATTTTATGTTTAATAATGATGTAAAATTTGTTTAATTCATATTTTTATTATAATTTAATTTAGGTTTAATAACAATGTAACTTTTTTTAGGTTTAATGATGTAATGTACCATTTGCCAATTTATTTTCGCTTCCTATCATACACACACATCATCCTTATAGGGCATTTTGTAAATTATAGTCATGCTGCTAACAGACACAAAATGTTTTGTTCTCATAATCGGTCATGCTCAAATTTATGGTCTTAATATTTCTTTCCATCCACAGCAACGCGCGGGCATTAATCCCACCTCGTTTTTGAACATTTGTCAAGTGTCTCCAAAATAATTAGAAGTCGTTTATCAAACGTTTACTGGATTTAATGCTTATAGGCAAGAGCATCTTCCTCACTTACCTTATCGGACAATATTTTTGATTATCAAAGTGGATTGTTGGTAAACGTCTTTTACCCGGTAAGTACTTACGGGAATGGGAGAGAGAAAGAGATAAACATGGAATTACCTTGAAAATGTATTAATTTTACTTAATAAATATTGATGATTATCGACTTAATTCAAGGTTCTAAATGGCGTGAGGGCGATGCCAAGCCTCAAGCCTTATGAGTCATGGGAAAGTCATGACGTTTTCAAGGCGTGACTTATGGCGTCAAATTTCTAATTCATATACAATATTATATATAAAAACGTATGTTTTGTAGTGTTACTCAATGGGTCAATAGAAATAAGCAAATTAAATTAGGTTATATGTTAAAAACTTATAAATAAGACATTAAAAACGTAAAGAAAAATAAAAAATCTCATTATAATTGCGCATTGGACCATGGCGTGCCATGAACTTAACGTGGCGTAAGACACAAGCCTTGGTGCCATGTCAGCTGTGCGGCGAGTTTTTTAGAACATTGACTTAATTATCTCACTAATTTTAACAATATTATAATGGATCTCACGGTCACGGATCTCACATATTTTGGAGTTCTCAAATGATTAAGCCAATATATATATATATATATATATATATACTAGGCACATACCCGCGCGATGCAGCGGAATGTAAGTAAAGAACGAACAATTAATTTTTTTTTCCTTATAGACATGTCATCAACAATCAACCATGACCTAAGAATCACAACTTATGAAATCATAAACCCATAAAAATATTCAATAATTAATTTATATTACAATTATTGACGAAAAAAATTATAATGATATATTTTATAATAAGAATGAAATGTATTTTACGATTATGTATTTTTAATGTGCTAACGGTGGAAAAAAGTAAAACGTATGGATAGAAAACAAATTAGTTCGTAGATATTCATGATATTTAATAGTTAAGGTTAAATTAAAAAAAATATTCAATATTGTGCTCGTTTTAAAGATATTGATGAGACGATTATAATGATATATTTTGTAAAAAGAAGAAACGTATTGTTTATTCCATTCTTGTTCGTATATGATTATTTATGTTAACATGATAGGTATGTAAAATAGAAAATAAGAAAACAATAGATATAAAATAAATTAAATAACTAATTGTAAGGGTGATAAACGTTACATTTAATTGAATTAGGAAATGAAACATTGGGAAAAAAAATTTGGCTTTCAAAGGTTTGTAAAAAACTGTATTAGAATTTTTATAATATAGTAGAGATTATCGTGATTTATTTATAATAAGAATGAAACGTATTTTTAATATATTTTACGATTATGTATTTTTAATGTGCTAACGCTGAAAAAAAAATAAAATGTATGGATATAAAACAATTTAATTCGTAGATATTTACGATATTTGTTTGTCCCTGAATCTAGTTTCTAATCACAATTAAACAAACAAAATACAAACAAGAATCAATTACCTGTTTGATTTCACTTTCAAATTCAAGATTACAAACTTTCTCTCTCTATAACTCTCTCTCTCTACATATCTCTCTCAAACGAACTTTTTCTCTCTCTACAAATCTCTTTCTAAATTTATCTGTTAATTCCAATTCTTACAACTAAAAACAGAAATACACGGTATTTATACCTACAACTAGAACAAGGAAAAACAAATACAAAATACATTGACTTTTATTACAAAAAACTTTGACTTTGAAGAGATTTGACTTTCTCAGCTTTGACTTCTTGAACTTTGACTTTTGTCTTCTTGATCTTGTATCCAACATATTTATTCTCTAACAATCTCCCCCTTTAGATTCAAGATCACTGTTGAAAAATCTAGCAATTCAGTCTTCACTTTATAAGCTCTGTCAGTACAATCTCCCCTTTTTCTTTGACGATATTCTTTCCAAAAACTGTCTTCAAACGATTAACAATCTCCCCAAAACTTTCACAAGACACTTTCAGATTTTGGAAAGAAATTATCTTCAGAATCAGCTCAAATTGTTTTAGCAGATAATCTTCAAATAAAATTTCCTCAAATCTTCAGAATCTTCAAATCTTTACTTTGAACTTTTCTGACTTGGACATTTCGGAAAATCTTCTCTCAAAACTTTATCATTTCTTAATACCATCTCCCCCAAACTACAAAACTTTAACATTTCTTGATATCATCTCCCCCTTTTTGATGATTTGAGTATCTATATCATCAAAAATTTTCTCCCAAGAAATGTCTTTGACCATTCTGATCTGTCAATTTGAGCCTCTGATTTTGTGATCCATAGCCAAGTATTCATCCAGATCTTTTCAAATCTAGACAAAATAAGAACATGTAACTCCTGAATCAACAAATGAATCAGTTAAAATGTCTGTCAGTAACACGAAGTCACTGTGTGTAACGAATACACAATATAAAGGAGCTTTTTGATGTTCACTCCCCCAGGGCTTCCATCCAATCATCGAAATACCACAAAGTCAATTTCTATGAATGTTATGACAAGAAACAAATTCCTTGTGTGTTCGTGCATGTGTAGAAAGAATTAAGCACGATGATTGTTTTTCAATAAGGCTCAAAGTTGTGTAAACCACTGAGACAACAGTAGATAAACACTGACCCAATGTGCATGATTGAAGTGCGAAGGTGGGGCAGACTTCCTTCTTTTTCAATATCCAGATTTTCCAAATGAAAACCAGATAGATAATATGCTGCGTCCCCAGAAAAATATGAAGCATTTTCTTTTTGAGAAGAAAATGAGTGGTTGGTGGGGTTTAGACAAGAGTTGGCATGGGCTATTTGCCTGTTTCAATAATGTTCACGAAAAAATTGTGAAACATTAGTAATGTGGCTGCCCGGCTCAGAAAGTAGTTAGTGCAGAGTTTGATATTCTTTTACTCTGATCTCACACCCTCTTTCTTTTTAATCATTAAGCTTACTGCTAACCAAACTCTCTTCTCCATTTTACCTCATCACACCCACACTCATTTCTTTTAGACTCCTCACACTCAATCTCTATAGATTAACTTCTTGGGTAGAAATCACTGGTTAACGTGATTTCATAGAAGTTCATTTAAGTTCTAGCACAAAGAACCCATGTAATCCTATGAAAACATAATGTTGCTCAAAATGATTTAACTTTATCAGTTAAAGCTCATATACAAATGTCAGATGAATGTAAGCTCATAAAATATAATCATGAATATTTGAGCATTTGAGACATTGAAATATTTTCAAACAAGTATATTGAATGAATGAATATGAATACAAAAGACTTGTTTGAAAATCTGACATTGTATGAAAATGATCAGAAATGAATGATATAGCAATCAAGGCTTATGGTCAAAAACAACGGATATTGTCCATACGAAACAAAATATAGACATTCTTGAAATGACGTTTCGAAATGAAATATCGCTCAAAATTCTTTGAAGTACAAGCGGGGTGTCTTACCATCGAAAAGATTGGTTACAATATGAGACATGGTAAGATCATTTTGAACAAAGTCAAACCGATGTGTGTGAATACTTGAAAGTATATAGAAAAGACAATACACAAGTATTAATCTTTGGACAACACACGGTTTGTTTATCAATGAAGCACAAAAATAAAATGAAAACATTTAAAATCACACTTCCAAATTATAAAATCTGTTTAAAATTCTAGAAGTGGTTTGAACATTTAAGAACATGTTTTCTATATCTGAAAGTTGTCCTTCTTTCAGATACATTTGAGATTAAGATAAGAAATTTACCTTTTCGCTCAATCTTAATACTCATAAAGTCAGCTGAAGTCAAAAATGATATGATCGTGTCATCCTCTCTCATCCTGCATAAGTCTCAAAGTCTAGTCAAAATTTATTCACAAAATTTATTCGAAAATAAAAGACGTAAAACAGTAAAACAATTAAAGTACGAGTTCTGATAAAAAATAATCAGAAATCATAGTCTTAATCTTTTTGACATGACTTATATGCTCCCCCTAAAATCATGCATCACAAAAAATTTGTCATTTAAGTAAAATGCAGAAATTAGTTATGCTTCCCCTCAAAATAATGTAGATCATCTAAAATCTTCTCTTACTCCCTTGAGATCATGAGCAAACAATTAAATTGCAGATATCCTTCACACATAAAGATAAAGAAAATGATGAAAAATAACAATACGTAACTTTATTAGGTAACAACCGATTATGTCTTAAGATTTAACATACCAAGCTTAGAGACAAGAAAATTAAATCTCTTTTCATCTAAGGGTTTGGTAAATAAATCTGCAAGTTGATAATCTGTTTTTACAAAATAAAGTTCAATTGTTCCTTTTTCTACATTATCTTTTATAAAATGATACCTGACATCAATGTGTTTGGTTTTCGTATGCTGTACAGGATTAGCGGATATCGTGATTGCACTCTTCGAGTCACAATAGATTGGAATTTTATCAAACTTGAATCCATAGTCTCGCAGCTGTGTTCGCATCCACAACACTTGAGAGCAGCAGCTACGTACTCTGCTTCAGCAGTCGATGTGGAAACGCATAATTGTTTCTTTGAAGCCCAGCTAACGAGCTTGTCTCCAAGAAATTGAACATGACCTGAAGTACTCTTTCTGTCCAACATGCAACCTGCATGATCTGCATCTGAATATGCAGTCAGTTGAAACCCAGTATCCTTAGGATACCACAGACCAAGATCTGCAGTCCCCTTCAGATATCTAAAAATCCGTTTGACAGCAGCCAAATGGGATTCTTTGGGAGCAGCCTGATATCTAGAACATAAGCATGTTGAAAACATAATATCTGGTCTACTAGATGTAAGATACATTAACGATCCTATCATACCTCTATAAGTCCTAACATCAACACTTTTACCCGAAGGATCAGTGTTAATCTTAGTACCTGGTGTCATCGGGGTTCCAATTGGTTTACAATTTTCCATTTTGTACTTCCGAAGAATGTCCAAAATGTACTTAGATTGGTTAATGAAAATCCCCGTAGAAAACTGCTTAACTTGTAATCCGAGAAAGAAATTCATCTCTCCCATCATACTCATTTGAGTAGAAAACTGCTTAACTTGTAATCCGAGAAAGAAATTCATCTCTCCCATCATACTCATTTGAAAACGTGACACCATGAGGTTAGAAAAGTTTTTGCAAAATTTTGGATTTGTAGAACCAAATATTATATCATCAACATATATTTGAATAAGAATAATATCAGCTTTTTCCTTTTTGATGAATAAAGTGGTATCAACCTTACCTTTAGAAAAACCGGATTTGACCAAGAATTTAGATAAAACGTCATACCATGCTCGAGGGGCTTGTTTTAAACCATAGAGGGCATTGTCCAAGATATAAACATGATTTGGCTTCTCTGGATTGACGAACTCTTCTGGTTGAGACACATACACTTCCTCTTTAAGAATGCCATTCAGAAAGGCTGTTTTCACATCCATCTGAAAGACTGTGAAATTCTTATGAGCTGCGTAGGCTAGAAACATGCGGATTGCTTCTATACGCGCTACTAGAGCATACGTCTCATCGTGGTCTATGCCTTCCTCTTGCCGGTAACCTTTGGCAACAAGTCTAGCTTTGTTCCTTATGACGATACCATCTTCATCCTTTTTATTCTTGAATACCCATTTAGTTCCTATCACTGTTTTACCTTTTGGTTTTGGAACTAATCTCCAAACCTTTAAAGCTTCAAACTGATTGATTTCTTCTTGCATAGAAGATACCCAGTCCGAATCAGCAAGAGCCTCTGATACTCGCGTTGGCTCAATCTTACTGAGAAATGAGTCATGCATACATTGATTAAGAGTCGCTGACCTCGTTTGTACAGGCTTGTTGAGATCTCCAATTACTTGATGTAATGGATGATCTTTGGTCCAGCGATGCTCATGAGGGAGTGGAGTAGATATTGATTGAACATGATCATCATCTAAAAATCCACTATCAGAATCTTCAGTTTGAATAACAGGAGGGAGGTTTGCAGTTGAAGTTTCAGGTGCAGAAACATCAGTTGGAACAGCAGAATCTGGCTGTTGAGTAGACAAAGTATGACACCCAACTGAAACAGTTACTTCTGGCTCATCAATTTCTTGTATATCTTCAACTGTAGGAGTAATTGTAGGAATGTGAGCTTCTGACTGAACAGAGGATTCTAGTTCAGTTATGACTTCTGAAGTGACTGGATGATTGCAAATTGTGTCTTCAGACCTGTCAGTCACAGCAGATTTAGGTATATTAGAACCTAGAAACTCATCATAAAAGAATTCAAATAACAAATCTAAATCAGTTAAATGTGAAATAGATGTAGAAGCATTATTCGAATTATTGGCTGTAGAAGCAGGTTCTGGACTGATCTGCCCAGAAGCTAATACTCCAGTGATCACGGGTTCTGAACTGAGTTGTTCAGAAGCCATATCTTCATCGAATGTTACATTAACGCTCTCGACGACTGTCTTTGACTTCTTTAGATAAACACGATATGCTGTCGATGTTGAAGAATAACCAATGAAGAAACCCTCGTCCGCCTTAGCACTGAATTTATTCAGACTCTCTCTGTCGTTAAGCACAAAACATTTACACCCAAATATGTGAAAATACTTGATTGTTGGTGTTCTGTTGTTGATCAGCTCATATGGAGTCTTTTGAAAACGGCGGTGTATTATGGATCGATTTTGAGTATGGCATGCAGTCGACACAACTTCTGCCCACAAAAATAGAGGTAAGTCCGATTGGCTAAGCATTGTCCGAGCGGCCTCGACTAGCGTCCGATTTCGCCTTTCGACTACTCCATTTTGTTCAGGCGTTCGAGCAGCAGAGTAGTGATGTGATATCCCGACCAATTCGAGATATTCTTCAACTATCTTGTTTTTGAACTCTGTGCCGTTGTCCGTTCGAAGAAACTTGACGTGTCGCTGCATTTTCACCTGGGTCGTCTTTAAGAAAGTAATGAGAACTTCAGGCGCCTCATCTTTTGATCGAATAAATTTGACCCACGTGTATCTTGAGAAATCGTCTACAATAACCAACACGTATTTCTTTCCACCCAAACTCTGAGTTCTCATTGGACCACACAAATCCATATGTAACAATTCTAACGGAGAACTGGTGCTTGGTTCAGGCTTCGGTTTATGAGGAGCTCTCTTCATCTTACCCTTCTCACATGCAACACATAAGTGTTCTTTCTCGTATTTCAGCTCAGGAAGTCCTTTTACCAATTTCCCACTAACCAACTTATTGATATAACGAAAGTTCAAGTGAGATAAACGTCTGTGCCAGAGCCATCTTTGCTGCAATGAAGTCTTTGTCATCAAGCAAACTTGATTGTTATTCTGTACCTTTGAAAGATTGATTGTATAGAGGTTCGTCTTTCGATTTCCAACTAAGAGTTCATTGCCACCTTCCGTACGAACCGAACATCTCTTAGCTTTGAAGTTGACCTCTAACCCTTTATCACGGAATTGACCAATGCTGAATAAGTTGTGCCCCAAGCCTTCGACATAACTCACTTTACTGATCGTTAAGTTATCTTGAACAATGTCACCATATCCTAAGATAGGTGAAAGTTGATCGTTTCCAAATCTGGCATTTCCACTGAATTTCTCTGTATAGTTAGACAATAAAGCTTTTTGCCCAGTCATATGCTTGGAACATCCACTGTCCAAGTACCACATATGTCGGGTCTGCAAGAGAAATCAGGAAACAATAACTTTAGGTACCCATTTAAAAACGGGTCCTAACAGATTAACACAAGATTTTGGTATCCATTTGAAAATGGACCCTCTGTTCTTTTGAAAACCTTTAAAAATATTTGTTCTTGAAGAATAAACATGATAAGATTCGAACCAATCAGAAGAATTATGAGAGTAATCAAAATCATTTCTCTGATAATGATAAGATGTAGTGGAAATAGGAGATAATTGAATCAATTGCTTTATTGAATATCGCTTGTAAGAAGTTACAAGGTTTTGTTTATGTGAAGCAAGTTGATCAATTACATCATTATCACTACTAACTGATCTAGTACAAGAATTATCAGAAACTGATCCAGCTATCTCATCATCCTTCCTTTTTGGTCGCCATTCAGTTTGAGCTTTCAACATTTTCTTGCTTATATCTGAAACACAAGATGTAGATTTATTAGGAAAAGCAGATTTCTGAGACTGAGTTTTCTTTTGTGTACCAGTGTGTTTCTGTTTCTGTAATCGTTGTTTCTTATGTTTCTTACCTTGAGCATAGTAATCAGTAGTTACAGAAACTGATTCACCAAACTTAGTTGATGATTCAGCAATATTAACATCACTTGGTAACACTTTTTTATTTATAAGACAAGTAGAATGATCAGGAAGAGAAGCACTGAAGTCAAACAAATCAATTTCTTCTATGCACCCATCATCAGAATTAAGAAAATCATTTGCAGACTCAAATAAGTCATCAAAATTATTAGACGAAGTTTGAGGTGCCTTAGAAACTTTAGAACACTTTGTAGATGTAGATTGAAAAATCGTGTTCTTTAATACAGTAGAAAATACACTTTGTTGAATATCAACCAAAAGTTTTTCATCAGATAAAACATTTTCCAACTCAACTATTTTGCTTTCAAGAATGAGTGGAGGAACATAAACCTTTGCAACTGCAGGTTTTGCTCGCAAAATAGTCGTTTGAAAGAACTTTTGGTGTTTATGAAAGATAACTATCATTTAACTTTGCATAGTTAAATGGTAGTTGCATTTTCTTAACATTCTTTCTATTTCCAGTTTCTTTGGCCTCAACTTCTTCCAGTAATTTGGTAACAAATTTGGGTTTTAAATGAGTATGTTTACCAGCACATGCAAGAAAATCAAAATTATAAAGTGTCGGTTGTTTTCTGATAGCTTTCTTTAAGTAATGGGGATTTTGAAAAACCAAGTCCCCATTTTTCCTTAACATCAGCCTCTTCGTTAGGTGCATTCAGAAAAATGGTTTGATCTGTTTGGCCTCTTGCATAGAGTTTGGCTTCCAGACCATTTACTTTCTTATTCAAAAGCTTATTTTCAACCTGCAATTTATAAACAGTTAGTGCAGATTCTTTCTTCTCAAACTCATACTTAGAAACTTTAACTTCAAAATCAGAAATCTTCTTTTCAAAACAATTTACTTGAAGTTTAGAATCAGAAGCAGACTTGTGTAAAGAATCAATCAGATCTTTGTTCCCAATAACAGACTTATTGAGTTCAAATATCTTATTGTTTCTTTTAGCAACTCTGTCCTTTTCTTTCTTCAGTTTTACTTGAAGATCATTAAGCTCAACCATCATAGCTTCCATTTTGGTTACAAAATCTTTTTCAGATAAGTTTAATACCTCATCAGTTGTCTCGTCATCTGACTCATCATACTTCACTTCTTTGCCCATGAGACAGAGATGAGTTGTTTCTTCCTTCTCTTTATCATCCTCTTGATCAGAATGATCCAACCAAAATCCGTCCTCAACCATTAATGCTATGTCTGCTTCTTGCTGTTTGGCCAATAGCAGTTTGTTCTGATAATACTGAGAGTTTCGAACCTTTGGCTTTCGACAATCTTTAGCAAAATGTCCAATCTTGCCACAGTTGTAGCATTTGATTGGATCATTTGCCGGCTTTTCAACAACGGTGTAATCATTCACGAACTTCTTCCTTTCTTCCGGCTTCCTTTCCATATACCGATTCTCTTCATGTCGCTTTCCTTCCACTCTTTCTCGGTGCTCATGATTCTTGGAACTTGATGAAGAATATCTTTGAGAGTTGGATCCCGGCTTCTTGTAGAATTTCTTTTGAAAAGCTCGAGTCAGTAAAAGCATTGCTTGTTTCAGGCTTTCTCCATCATCACCATCTGATTCAGATTCAGAATCATAACTTGTAAGCACTTTCTTCTTTTTCTTCTTCTCTTTCTTTTCTTTCTTTTTCTCTCCGGCTACCAATGCAATAGGATCGGGAACCTTTTCTGCCTTCTTTTTCTCAGATCTTTTCTCTTCCACTTCTTCTTCATTCTGCCTCAAAGTCTCATAAACCTCATGTAACGGTATGTCATTCAGATCCTTCATCTGTTTCATCATACGTGTATGCTTCTTCCATTCAGGTTGTAGGATACTTAGGAATTTGACATTGTTCTCCAGCTGCTTCTTCTTCACTTTGTTCTTTGTCAGTTCATTCAGAAGCAAGACAAACCGTTCATAAGTTTCTTCGAGACTTTCATTCTCTTTGGCTTTAAATTCTTCATAACTGTTGATGCAGTTAGCCACTTTCATCTAATTCCCGACCTTGGATCCCATCATCATCTTTTGCAATTGATCCCACGTCTTCTTAGCATTTGCTTTGTAACTATCAATCTTGATGTAGATCTCATTCGGAATGCTCTGAAGAAGTAAGGATCTTGCTTGTTTATCTGCTTTGTATCGGCTTTTCTGTTCTTCAGAATACTGATAGATATCCATTGCCACTGTTTTCATCTTTTGATCTCTTTCCTCAGTACCATCTTCACTATCAGACGAGTCATCATCAGGTATTTGAACCGTGATTTGTGCCATAGGACCTTCTGTGATTGACAGCATAATATTCTCTTCATTTGCATGTCTGTCTATAAAATCAAGGAATCTGTCTTTCCACTGTTCGTACTCTCCTTTGAACATAACAGGAGGATTGACATCAGTGGCAATGGAAAGAGCATCTTTGGAAGTCATCTTGTTTAAACCTGTTTGAAAAATATATGCAATAAGAAACTAGAAACTGGTCGTTAGTCCAAATGAAACAATCAAGAAAATACAGAAAACTTGAAATATAAAATCAGAAATTTTGATCACAACCAGAAATATGTCCCCCTTCGCAGACTTAGCACGGGGGGTAGCGGGTGGGGTCAAGGGGCAGCGCCCCTAGAGAAAAAAAATTCACTATTAAAGGGCATATTATAGTTTTGAAAATTTTTTCTAAGTCCTCCACACTTTGCGCTTCAAGTGGGAAGCGCAAACCCTTACTTTGCGGTTCAAGAGGGAAGCGCAAACCCTTACTTTGCGGTTCAAGTGGGAAACGCAAACCTTGACTTTGCGTTTCAAGAGGCAAATGCAAACCTTGACTTTGCGGTTCAAGAGGCAAACACAAACCTTGACTTTGCGTTTTAAGTGATTAACGTAAACCTCAACTTCGCGATTGTAGTTACAGACGCAAACCCAACTTCGCGATTGTAGTTACAGACGCAAACTCAACTTTCGCAAACCTTGCAAAACACGCGCAAACCTTTGATGAATGAAACGCAAACCTCGATGAATGAAACGCAAATCTTGATGAGCACGCGCAAACCTCTAAAATCGATCAAAATCACACCAAAAACTCATTTAAAGCTAGAATTTCAACACTAAACTTTGACAATTCACCCGTCTAAACAACTAGAATACAAACTTAACAACTAATTTCGATCAAATACACAAAAATGTATAAATCGACTCAATTACAGTGCACAGGACTCGTGAACTTCAAACTCAACTAAAATCAAAATTAACAATCAAATACAGTGCATTTCTTGAAATCACCTATACAGACTCGATCGATTATGTTATCTGAACAAAATCTAATCGATTACAACTCCAAAAACGCACTAAAACTCAGATTTGATTTTTCGCTCAAGAACACAGACGAACTTTCGTATTTTCTTGATTTTTCGATTTGGATCTGCTCTGATACCAATTGTTTGTCCCTGAATCTAGTTTCTAATCACAATTAAACAAACAAAATACAAACAAGAATCAATTATCTGTTTGATTTCACTTTCAAATTCAAGATTACAAACTTTCTCTCTCTAGAACTCTTTCTCTCTCTACAGATCTCTCTCAAACAAACTTTTTCTCTCTCTACAAATCTCTCTCTAAATTTATCTGTTAATTCCAATTCTTACAACTAAAAACAGAAATACACGGTATTTATACCTACAACTAGAACAAGGAAAAACAAATACAAAATACATTGACTTTTATTACAAAAGACGTTGACTTTGAAGAAATTTGACTTTCTCAGCTTTGACTTTTGTCTTCTTGATGTTGTATTCAACATATTTATGCTTTAACAATATTTAATAGTACGGTTAAATTAAAAAATATTCAATATTGGGCTCGTTTTCAAGGTATTGACGAGACGATTATAATGATATAATTTGTAAAAAAAGAAACGTATTTTTTCATTGTATTTTTGTTCATATACAATTATGTGTGTTAATATGATAAGGGTGTAAAATGAAAAATGAAAAAAACAAGGGATATAAAGTAAATTAAATAATTAATTATAAGGGTGGTAAATGTAATATTTTTCCAAAAACCGTTTTTTCCAAAAACTACCTTTTCAATAACCGTAATAGAATTTTAATATATAGTATATAGATATAGATATATGATTATTTATGTTAACATGATAGGTATGTAAAATAGAAAATAAGAAAACAAGAGATATAAAATAAATTAAATAACTATTTGTAAGGGTGCTAAACGTAACATTTAATTGAATTAGGAAGTGAAACATTGGGAAATTTTTTTTGGCTTTCAAAGGTTTGTAAAAAATTGTATTAGAATTTTTATAATATAGTAGAGATTACCGTGATTTATTTATAATAAGAATGAAACGTATTTTTAATATATTTTACGATTATGTATTTTTAATGTGCTAACGCTGAAAAAAAATAAAATGTATGGATATAAAACAATTTAATTCGTAGATATTCACGATATTTAATAGTGCGGTTAAATTAAAAAATATTCAATATTGGGCTCGTTTTGAAGGTATTGACGAGACGATTATAGTGATATAATTTGTAAAAATAGAAACGTATTTTTTCATTGTATTTTTGATCATATACAATTATGTGTGTTAATATAATAAGGGTGTAAAATGAAAAATGAAAAAATAAGGGATATAAAATAAATTAAATGATTAATTATAAGGGTGGTAAATGTAATATTTTTCCAAAAACCGTTTTTTTCCAAAAACTACCTTTTTCAATAACCGTAATATAATTTTAATATATAGTATAGATATATTTTGGTTATTATGTAACCCGTCTACATGGTGCAACCCATGCAACCCTTTATCCACGACACATTTTACTTTTACCATTTTTTCTTTTTTTTAATTACATAAAATATGTGGTGGATAGAGGGGTTGCATGGAGTTGCACCATGTAAGAGCATCTCCAACAACATTGCTAAAATAGAAATTTTTGGTTTTTTCTTTGTTATTCCTCTCCAACAACTTTGCTATATGGTTTGCTAAAATAGAGAAAAATCAAAAACTATCTAAATATAGAGAATTCTCTATAATCTCTAAATTGGAGAGAGAAAATATTATTTTATTCAATCCAACCAATAAGATTCATTTTTAACATTTTATTTTAAGTTTTTTTTAAAAAGTGTGTTGGGATGATAAATTATGGAATATTATAATAATATAAATAATGATTGATTATTTAAAATAGAAAAACTATTGGAGTTAGAAGAAAATGTTTTTAGAGATTTTCACTTTCCATTCTCTATTTTAGAAAAAAATTAGCAATGTTGTTAGAGATGCTCTAAATGGGTTGCATTTGAAGCACACCCTATATATATATATATATATATATATATAGAGAGAGAGAGAGAGAGAGAGGGAGAGAGAGAGAGAAATGTTTAAATAAAAACTCAATTTTCATTGTGTACGTGAGTACAAATCTCAGTCACTTCATCTCTATTGATCCAACAACTCGTATTAAATAGAGTTTTTTATTTTAAGATACTTGGGGGTAAAAATGTAAGATAATTTAAATTCACGTCTACCATATTTGACCTTTTATTCTCTTTTTTAATCAAAAACTTTTACCCAATTAAAGTTTAAAATAAATTATCAAAAAAATGACTAATATTTTAATCAAACAAATTACATAAAAAAAACGAGAATTTGGTGCTCTTCGATATGACATTCATCTCGATATAGTTTTGTTGTTGTTGTTTTAACCGTTTTTTTACGTGAAATGATATATATATATATATATATGTTATATTCATTATGAATATTTATGTACGTTCAAGTATCTACAACAGCTTGACAACGTATGTATATAATTCGACATCACATTCTTCAACACTTTCTTCAACGTTGTAAGGAATCGCGTTCCTTCAGCACCGTAACCCAACACCCGTCAAAACGAATCGATAACCTATCGAGTAATTCTGTTGTGAATCGGGGAACAAAAGAGAGTGTGTCACGTCTTTACATCTTCACGGGTCATTCATGTATTATTCATCATGAATAATGTATAATTCATAATTAATAATACAACATTCAGGGTGAATAATTCACGATTCATGATCGTGTATTATTCATCATAAATGTTGTGTAATTCATCCTGAATATTGTATTATTCATCATGAATAATGAATGAACGTTCACATTTGTTATTCATACTGAATGTGGGACATCCGGGAATGCGCATTTATATATTCATAATGAATTAAACTAAATTTCGGTTGTGAATTGGAAAACAAAAGAGAGTGCGTCATGTGTCTACACCTTCACGGGTCATTCATATATTATTCATCATGAATAATGTATCATTCAGGATGAATAATACAACATTCAGGGTGAATAATACACGATTTATGATAAATAATACATGAATCATGAATTCGTGTATTATTCATCCTGAATATTGTATTATTCATCATGAATAGTGAATAAACGTTCACCTTTGTTATTCATACTGAATGTAGACATCCGAGGATGTGCATGCATATTCATAGTGAATATAACACATATATAGAATTTCACGTAAAAAACAGTTAAAACGAAAAAAACTATATCAAGATGGATGTCATATCGAAAAGCACGAAATTCTCGTTTTTTTGTGTAATTTCTTTAATTAAAATATTATTAATTTTTAAGATAATTTATTTTAAAGTTTAAGGTGGTAAAAAAAATTTAATTAAAAAATAAAATAAAAAGTCAAATAAGGTAGACGTTGATTCAAATTTTCAATTTTGTCCTTAATCACTTCTCAATTAACTTTATTATGTATTAACCATTGATTAATTTTTTCTAAGTTTTGATCAATGGTTAAGATTTGTCTTTATGTGCACAATGAAAGATGAGTTTTCATTTGAAATCGCCCCTGTTAAATAACATGAAAGTTAATGTTATTAATCAAGATTCAGATAATTCATCTAAAGACTCTTTTGATAGTGAATCAAATGAAGATAATATTTCTCAAATTCAGGAACAATTTTCAAATAATCTACAAATTTATAATATTAATAAAATAAAATTTAGTGATAATTCTACTTCAACAAGCAGACCTCAAACCCTAAATTATTATTCAAGACCCACTTTCCCCAGATGTTCAATATGAGTCAAGAGACCTCTCTTTTGTTATAAGTCAATTTGATGGTTCATCAGTTTATGAGTGGAATCTAGATGGATTATCAGAACATCAAATTTTAAATTTACTCCAAGTATTCAACATGGTTGTTAATGCTTACACCATTAAAGGCAATAATCAAAGGCAAATCGCCGAATTGTTAATTTCAGGTTTTACTGACAATTTAAGGGGGTGGTGGGATCAATATATTACCCCAGATGAAAAGACTATTATCTTAAATGCCACCAAACCCATAATCAAAACATAAAATAATCAACAGATTCAAATTCAAGAATTATATATAATTTCTACTCTTATTTATGTATGTATATATATATATAGAGAGAGGATCATTCAAAGGAGAACTAAGTTGTTTGTGATAACATTGAGATCCATTTTCAATCACAAATCAAATGATAAATTAGAAAACTAATAATTTTGTTAATGTTGACTTAAAATTTTAATTAAATCGCATTTTATCTATTTTAGAAATATCCTCTCTCCTATCTCATCTCCTCTCTTCAGCAAACTTTATTCCGGAAAACACGTGATGCTCAATGTGATACCCTTAATAAAACAAGCGAAAAAACATAGTGTGATACACCTAGTAACGCAACATTACATGATACATTGTGATACACCTCGTAAAATAACAAAAATACATTGTGATACACTTCATAAAACAACGAAAACATGTTGTGATACACTTTGTAAAACAACGAAAATACATTGTGATACACTTCATAAAACAACAAAAACATGTTGTGATATACTTTGTAAAACAACGAAAATATGTTGTGATACAATTCATAAAACAACAAAAACATGTTGTGATACACTTCGTAACACAACGGAAACACGCGGTGATACATCGCGTAAAACAACAAAAACACACTATGCCATACTTGTAAAACAACGAAAACACACTATGATACACTTTGTAAAACAATGCTACCTGAAGATCACATTGTGATACATTTCATCAGAGTTGCAAGTTGGGTTTCTTCGAGATCCGGGTTCTAGTGCACCGACAAGATCGGGGTGGTAGTACACCGGCGAGATCTGAGTTACATCTTCGACGTTACTTATATGACAAGATATGAGTTACATCTTCAACGTTACATCTCTGAAAGATCTAGGTTACATCTACGACATATCTGGGTTACAATTGTTGGATAGTCGTTTTGTTGGATCTGATGTATAAATGAATGGTTTACTATAGGAATGAATCTGTTCCCCATGGCCATAAAATCTAGTCACCAAGATGATGGTGATTGTGGTTTCACCCAAAGAAGCAAGAGTCTCGATGATTTTCCACACGAGGCCATGGAAATATCCATGAGGTTGAATATTTTTTCAAGGTTTAGAAAGAGAGAGGAGAGAGAAAAAGATACACCTAAAATCATGGAATTAAAATAAATAAAATTATTTATGAGTTGTCCAATCATAACAATTTACTAAATTAACTTTTGTTATTTAATTAATAATAAAATAAATAATCTCAAATGAGTGGCTTATATTGGATATCACGGTTATCACAAACTACCGAGTTCTCATTTGATTATGCCCCTATATATGACGACGCTTTTGGTCCTTGTGGATTAAAAAAAAAGACAAAAAATAGAAAAAGACAAAGATAAAATATGATATTTAAATGTGAGAAATGTAAAAGAACAATTTTACTTTTGAATTAACTGAGCACCGTTACCACAATTTGGTTGAAGGACCATAGACATGCAAAAATGATAACCACATGGACTAAATACATAATTAATCGAGTTTAGAGATAATAGTCACAAATTTTAACACACTAGATGGACCAAATCCATAATTCATTGAAAAAATTAAATAACATTTTTATTAATTAATTATTATTAAATAAATGTTTTCAACATATTTTAAAACATTATTACAAACATATTATTATGAAATCCCATGAAATACTAACAACCCCATAAGCTTTATAAGGACTGTTTGACAGTTGCTGAATTATTTAGTACAGAATGATTAAGTGGTCTGAATGATTAAGAGGTTTTTATGATATAGTGTAAAATGAAACATGTTTATTTGCTAATTGTTCATAATGAAATCAGAGCTCTTAATGGTTAAGGGAGGGTCAGGATACAAAATCATTAAGAGGATTTTGGAACCATTAAGAAACAACATTTTTTTTGCCAAACAAGATTTATCTTTTAGCGATTCAAAGGTTGCCTCTTAATGAAACAATTAAAAGGTAAACAAACAGCCCCTAAATCTCATATTTGTGGAATTTCAATAAAATCCACTTTTTTGAAATCCAAACAATCCTTCAAACTAAATATGAGATTAAAATGAAATTGAATTCAAACCTTATCAAACCATACAAATCAAACGGACCCTTAAAAAATGTCTAAAGGGAAAAGTTCAAAAATACCCAATAAACTATCTCATTTTGAATGATTAAGGGGCTGTTTGTTTTTTAAAATTTAGCACTTATTTACATATTATCACTTTTTGGTCAAACATTTCAAAAATAAGTGCGTTTGTTTTTTTACTAATTCAGATCTACTTATCGCTTTTTTTTTCACTGACCGAAAAAGTGATAACCTAACCACTTTTTTTTCACTTATCTCTAATCGAACGCCTCCTCTCTGCCTCTTCTCCAAATCGACCGAACTCCTCTCTCCCCCCTCTCCAATTCGAGCAACTCCTCTCTGCCTCATCTCCAAATCAAGCATGATCGAATCCAAATCGGGACTCTGGACGATCTTCATCTGCAAGTCCATCGATCTCCTTCTTTATCTACAAGTCTTTCGATCATCATCTCCATATCGGTATGTCGAGATTCTACTCCCAATTTTATGTTCTTTTTGCTTGATTTCATCACTGTTGGTTCGATTTCTTTCTTCTTTTGGTTCAATTTCATCATTGTTGGTTCCTTCCCTGTCAATTTTCCATCACTTTTGTTGGTTGTTAGCCGATTAATTTGATTATGGGGTTGGTTCCCTTATGTGGCCTATTTGGATCATCAAAGCCCTTTAGCCGATTAATTTGATTTTAACCAATCATTTTGATTGTAATCTTATTAATTTTTTAGGAAGCCATATGAGTGTTCATACCACTCATGATCCACATAATATGAATGGAGAATGACCAACTTTAAGGAAGCCTAACCTTTTTGTGTATAATGTTGGATTATGCATAATGTTGTGCATCACCAAATTTTTGTTCATACCCCTCCCTCCTTCCCAAGGAAGTTGCTATGTAGAATCACTGCACAAAACAATGATATAAACTCCCAATCTCATACAATAAGGACATAAAAAGAATCCTCAAAAAATGGTTCAATGGACAAAAAATATCATTTTTACATGACAAATAGGGCAAGTCCTTTTTTTTTTATAACCGAAAAATGGTTGTTTGTGTATTTTGTGTTATTGATGATGCGTTTTGTAAGTCGATTGTTATGTGATTTATATCAGATCGATATTGTTTTAAGTTTTTGAATCAATTTGGATATGTGTTGGATTCATTCATCGCCTGTGTGTGTTATAGATAAACGTATTTGGAGATTTGAACGATACAATGATTATGTGTTTTGATATGTAGAATGGTAATTATTGACCACACTTGTTATGAAATGTTGGGATTTTTCATGGGGAGTAAATATGATTTGAGAAGTATCCAATGGTTTTGTTATATATAATTGTGAACCTCTTACACAAAACCTTTAGGCATGATCTGAAAAGTGTGTTTGTATCAATTGCTACTTTAATAGGACTTGAATGTAAACGGAGATTGATTTTCGTTGTTATGAAACATTCAATTTGTTCCGATCAATCGATGTACTTTGATAGGATTTTGATGTTTGTGGCTCATCTAATAATTGTGTTTATGATTTTCTTGAATTCCACTTGATTTGTATTTGTTCATTCAAGTGAATAAAGTGGGATTGAAACCATCAAATGGTAGTATAATTTAATTAAAATGAATTGATTTAGATTTCAGACGTTTATCAGTTTACAAAAACAAACAGTCTTATTGTTCCAGATTTCAGACTTCAACACCACCTCTTAAAAATCAGAAGTGAAATCAGACTTCAGATTTCAGCACCTCTTAAAAAACAAACGTCACCTAAGTCCTAGAACTATTTTTTTGAATGAAAAAACCATTAAACTTTATAGTTTTGAATAATTAAGTCCTTAAACATTTTTTTTGAATAAATAAAGCATCGAACTTCTAAAAAATTATTACCTTTTTTAAAGATACCTGGAACTGATTATGAAAGTTTTAAAGTAAAAAACAAATCTAAATAAGTTTTACCGTTCTCAGATGCTACGCCATTAAAACCCCTTACAAACAATCGTATCACTCCGTCTCGTCACTCCCTGTTACCCGAACGTTGTCCATTCTCCATATCTCCTAACACGCTGTTGGTCCCTGCCATCGATCTCCCTTTTTGTAATCTATTTTTTATCTTTCAAAAGAGGAATAATCAAAAAATATCCGGTTACAAGTAGTTTTTTGGGTTAAAATGATGTAACCACTTAATTTTTAGAAGTTCGATGATTTAATTTATTGAAAAAAATATTAAGGGACTTAATTATTTAAAATGAGAAAATTTAATGGTTTTTTCATTCAAAATGAGAAAACTTAATGGTTTTTTCATTAAAAAAAATAGTCCAGGGACTTAATGATTCAAAATGATAAAGTTTAATGGTTTTTTCATTCAAAAATTTAGTTTAGGGACTTAATAATCATTCAAAAGGAATAGTTTTTTGGATTTTTATGAACTTTCCCTTCTCTAAACTTGAAACTTACTCTAATTTTCTCTATTACATAGAACAATATAAAAATTTGTTAAAGTAAAATAATCTTTATTTTGAAGAATGAAATTTAAGATAACCGAGAGAGCCGTATATAATGAAGGCGGTAACAGATGGAAACTCAAAATTCCCTTTCTTTTTGTCTATTTTGCATTAAAAAAATGCGTTTAGTTTCTTTTAAAACCTAGCAACTTGCATTCTGTATGTAAGCCAAACCCCTCTATATTACAAACCAAAGTGTCGCAATCATCTCCCTCCCGTTCTTCGTTTCTCATCACAAACCCTAATCGCGATCATCAAATCATATACAAAACCAATCTAAAACAAAAGCCACAACCTAATTGGCCGAATCGTCACTCCATTTGTTTGATTTGTGTCAAGTTAATGTCGCGTTCGATCAAATCGAACAACCAGGGTGGCTGCAATGCCGTTGTTACTGGGAATAACAAGCCTAGCGAATCGTCATGGGATACTGTATCTTGCAATCTATGGGTCGGGAATTTGGCTGCCGATGTTTCGGATTCAGATTTGAGGAATCTCTTTGAGAAACACGGCTGTGTGGAAAGTATCACTTGTTATCCCTCAAGGAATTACGCGTTTATTTACTTGAAGGGCGCTGAGGATGCCAAGAGGGCTAGGGATAACCTCCAGGGCGTGGTTCTATGTGGGAACCCGCTGAAGATTGACTTTGCTAAACCGGTTTGTACCGCCTTATTAGGTTTACGTGTTGATTTGTTCTTATTATTGTTATTTTGGATCTTAATGATTTGTATTTTCGCTATTAGTACATGGTTGATTGTTTTTTTCCAAATCCAAAAGTTGCTCAAATTTAGGCCTGGTACGTGGAAAATTTAATCCAGTATTGGAGATTTTGTCTAGGGTTTCCGCAACATTCAATTTACCTTGCTATTGCCTTCCAAACGATAAAATTATTATGTCAAATACTTTTAGTAAAAAACTTGAGATGCAAAATAAGAATTAGAAAAACCACTTGAAAACTTGCAAACAAACTGGATCTTATGTATGTTTCTTATTCCATAGAAGGTGTATTTTTTCTGATTAAATGAGGAATTTAATCCTTTGGTCTTATCTGATTAGAGGACGTAGATGAGTTTGAAGCCTTACTTTTGTTTATATCCATCCCATCATAGGTGTCGATGTGGTTTGCACAGTATGGTTTTCACAAATGTGAATGCCTTATTGGAATTTTTACATGTTATCCATGGTATTGCAATTGGGAATATATACCTACGCCAATATGGGTACTTCCACTTGAACTTGAATAGTTGCACCAACAGTGATTTGACAAGGAACAGTTCGTCACTATGACTGGTTAAACTGATGAAAGCAACATGAATTTTTAAAAGAGTGGAATTCTTGTGATAAAATGCCTAATATGAATTGAAGAAGTATCAAATCTTGGTTGCTTTGCCAAAATTTCCAGCTTGTGAGTAGCGACAGCTTTTGTAATATCATTACGCACTAAAGGAATAAACCCAGCGGGCCTGGTTGAATGCATTTGGAGAAGAGTCCTCTGCATTGAATTCTCGAGAAATAAGAGTTAGTTAAGTTGAATAGGCCATATTGTTAGGGAGAAATTCAAGCCGTAATTTTTGTGACCTAAGTTGGTGCATATGTAATTTAAAAGAGTTCTGATAAGCAAAAAAATGTCTGCTTATATACGTCATTCTGATATTTCATTCTAATTTTTGTATGTTCCACCTTGTCGGTTAGGTCCCTATGGTCCACATGTAGTATTAAAAAGGTCTATAAATTATAATTATAAAATAAAAATGATATTAGCAATTTAGCATATGGGGCCATATCATTCTTGCACAACAAACAGGTCTTTCATGTAACCAGAGACGGACCTAGAAAAATTTTCAAGTGGTGGCACCATTTGACTATAAGAAACAAATATATGGATATTTTTGACAAAATCAATATTAGTCTAGTGGTTAGTTCATTGTTTTTCATATGTGAGGTCTTGTATTCAACTCTTTTATTGTCAGTTCTTTTAGAAATGTAATAAATTTGAAATTGAAAGCTAAAAACTAAGAAAATGACACTAACGGGACTTGAACTAGGGTCCGGGGTGGAAGAAAAGCTTTGCAAACCAACTCTACTAAGGGAAACATGTGTCTTCATTGTAGTTTCAAAATATATACAGTGGTACACAACAAATTGATACGGTGACACTTTTCACGAGCCTATAATTTTTTACCCTACGACGGAGGAATGAAGCGGTGGCATGGGCCACCGTATGCTCTACACTAGGTCCGTCCATGCATGGAACAAACATGATAGTTCCAACTTAAAATTGGACCACTGAATGAACTAAAGACACAAAACAAAAAACCAGAATCAACATCATTTCATAAAATGAAATGCTTAAATTAATTGAGGATGCCGTGTCTTGCTAAGGAGGTAATGTTTTATTAGTTCCAACATGACCTAATTGATAGTCCTTTCTCCCTTGCTGAATTGGTGCAAGATATGGTTTGTAATGCTGAATGGTGATGATATATGGTGTGATTTCTATGGAGTTGGTCATTCCAGTATGGTAACTGATGCAACAATTTAAAAACCTTTTTACTAATCATGTGGACACATGAACTCAAAAGGTAACCCAAATTGAAGTTAGAAAAGCGTCATTAGGTAGAAATTAACCTACCAAATGTGTTGATGAAAAAAACTATTGTACATCTCATTACATGCTTTGCTAATCTTTTGCAAGGACATTTGAAGGGGGAAAGGGGGATGAGTGAGAGAGGAAGCAGACAATTTCTAGCGTTTTTGACTAAAAGAAAACACAAAGTTCAACTGGTTTTGAGGAACAAATAAGATCTTATTAGACCTATAACATTTTTCCAGCTTATTTAATGATTTGACGTGTTCTAATATAGTTTCTGGTGCTATTGTTGGTTCATCACTTGTTTGTTTGTATAGTTTTATGCCTTGGTTTGTGTGTTCATCTGTTATCTATGTAAAGTATACATTGTCATTGACAAATAGAACCATGCGTATGTTGCGTAGAAAATTATTTCCTTACCGGCGCACTTAGGCGCAAAGGGGTCCTGGGCCTAGGCGCAAGGCGTGGGCCTCATGAATGCGAGGCGCATCGTATAAAAGAAATAATATTTATATATACACATACATACATACACACAAAGTACTACACAACTCAAATACCATTATATAAAAAGTGATTCACAGCCTTGTTTAATCACAGCCATATGTGTGTGTGTGCGACTTACAAGAGAAAAAATGGCAGCCAAATCACAGCCTATGATTCTGTGATTCACAACCTTTGCCTAATCACAGCCATATGTGTGTGCCGACTTACAAAAGAAAAAAATTGGCAGCCTTACAATCAAAAGCATAAAAGAAAAATAACAAAAGTAGACTATACAAAAGTATGTAGCAACAGGTAGCAACCAGAAGCAGACTAAATGTGATAAATAAGCCAATGTGATTTTGTGATAAATAACAAAAGTAGACTACAAAAAAAGTATACATACTTGTATGGGGATGTGTTTATAGGAGATGACCGATTAGAATTGAATAGAGAATTAAATAGACTTATCTAATAACTATGTTTTGTAGAAGTTTAGGAGGTTAAAAGACACAATTAATATTAGGTTTTGACATATTTAATAACTCTGATTGTTAGAAGTCTAAGAGACAAGAAAGTATTTGAAATTAGGGTAGATCTTTATAAGGCGTGCCTAAGCCCATACTGCGCCTCAAAGTTTTAAAAAGCGGAATCGTGCCTCAAGGCGTTTTCCCTCAATGAGGCGAGGCGTAAGCCTCGAGGCGGAAATATATAATATATACACTACACAAATATATATATATATACTATATTATAAAAGAGACATAAAAAACTCTTAATTACAATATCTTAAGCACAAAATACAATTAATTAAAGCCAATTACTTAATTTACAACTTCATAATGTTTTGGTACAACTTATCCAAACACAATATCTCACAACAAATTTAGTTAGAGATAACGATTATTTATACTTGATATTTCTATAATTTTAATCACATATAATAATATATTATATAAGGTTATTTATTACGATAACGAAAAGTAAATAAGTTATTTTAAATTGTTACTCGCGCAATGCAGCGAGATACATCACGATTTTAATGTTTCATTTTATTTATGCATTATGTACCACTTATTAATGCATATTACTTAAATCCAAAAGTACAAATTGATTAAACATAAGTACAACTTATAAAAGCTCAATGTTTGAATTCGTGTAACTAACTGCAGATACGCACTTATTTTTATTTTATAAAATATCTAAAATTTTTAACTAATGATATAACTAACCGATAAATATAAGAAAATTCGAGATAAAACACCTTATTTTTATTTTTTATTGAAGTATGTTATCTTTTTAATTTTAAATATAAAATATCTTAAATATAGTTATCATTTAAATTAAACATTTTTTGACCCGTAACAAAAAAATTTATTATTATTTTTTATAAAAAACCATAATTAAACTAAACTAAAATATAGTTTTGTTTTAAATCTAGGTTTCTCAAAATCGTAAAATAAAATATATTTTTGTTTTAAATCTAGGATTCTCAAAAAGTATGAATAATGATTGAGGGTTCGAGTTCTAGATTTCAGAAACCCGCTGCATTGCGAGGGTACATTTCTAGTATATATATATATATAGACTTAAGTTCGCGTGAGACCAAACAGTTTCCGTGAGACAAAGCTTTAAAGTATGAAACTTCACACCAAAAAACTGTGAATGTAAAAAAAATCGAACTTTTCATAGGGAAAACACCGTAAATGTTACGTCCACGGTGTTTTTCGCTGTGAATGTTCGTTTTTTTTACCTTCACAGCGTCTTCACTGTGAAGGTTTGGATATACCTTCACAGTCTTTTAGCTGTGAAGGTTTGATTTTTTTTAACTTGGTTTAGGTTTTTTACCTTCATAGTGTGATTACATTATGAAGGTTCGAATGTTTTTTACCTTCACAGTGTTTCGGTGTGAAGTTTCATGTTTTAAGGCTTGGTCTCACGCGGTCTCACGGAAACAACTTGGTCTCACGTGAACCTGTCCCTATATATATATATATATTCCAATCTGCATTTCACTGCTTCTGCTCAGAAAATATATGCAATATATATACACACATAAATTTGACACTTGAGTACTAGACACAATATATATATATATATATATATATATATATCTCATACTAAATTACTAAAAGAATTTACATATTGTTTTTTCAATCACGAAATATAGATGTACATGTACTACAAAGAAAAAAATTATTGTTCTATTCATTACATATATATACTTATATATATATATATTTGTTGTATGAATATGTATATATTAACATAATCACTGCTCGTAAAGAAAAAATAATAAATATCAACAAAGTGTGAGTAGAAGTGTGACTGTGACCCTCACATGTAGTAGAGACTAAATATAAAAGAAATGTATCCAGTAGATGCATATACATAATACTTCTATGAACCGAAGAGAATCGAAGAAGAAAATGCAAACAAAACGGGAGAAAACCGGAACTCACGAAGCATAATAGACGAGTAGCAAATAGGGCTTAGGAGAACCGGAGAAGAACAAGGTTTTCAAAAAAGAAATAGAGAAGGTTTTAGTCATTTTTTAAAATAATTTAGCCTCGGTATTTGAGGCGTACGCATCTCTACCGCCTCAATCACCACCTCAGACGACCGAGGCGTACGCCTCGTCTGGGGATTGAGAGGCGCCGCCTCAGGTGCGATTTTGGACCGCCCCGCCTTGAGGTGCGCCTCGAGGCGTACGCCTTACACGCTTTTTAAAACCATGCTGCACCTCAGCCAAGGCGCTGCGCCTTGGTGTGCCTCAGTGAGACGCCTCACCTCGATATGGAAAAAGCCCATCAGGTTGCGCCTTATGACCACACGTACATGACATCAGTAGAACTGATTAATTGAAAGAGTTCTCTGGCTTGGTTATTTACTTTGTCTGCTGTATATTGACTCGTAGCTGAATTTTAATCGCTTCAATTTGCTGTTTCATACATGTTGGGGCTTCTTATACGACAAAATTGACTTTACTGTAAAAAAGAATTGCTATTTGTTGGCTTGTATTTTGATCTGAAGGGAAGTTGGCAGTTTGTTATTCTTTGATAGTGGTAAAGAGTCTCCGTCTCTCTCAAAATTGCTAAGGTGCTATCTTTTCTGGTAAATGTTACTGTTCTGTAACTTCTGGAATGTCCCATCTTGGGTATTAATAATAAGCAAAACATAATTCCATACCAAATTTTAAACGTCATAGTCATAAATATACTAGTTATAAGTCTAAAAACATGTCAACCTACAAGTCTAAGCATACACATACACAAGAACATACCATGTCTGGTTCTGCTCACAACCTCACAAGAATATACTAATAAAAAATCTGCGGCTAAGCATACACAAGAAGTCAGGAGTATACTTGGACAAAAGAAGCAGGAGAGTCTTCATTAGAGATGGAGAAACTCGGTTCGTTAGAATGAGGAGATGGGTCGCCAGAAAGAGTGAGGAGACATGTCACTGGTCATTGAGAGAGGGAAGAAAATGGGTCTTGAGACTTGAGAGAGAGTGAGAAACTCTAGTGGCTTGAGAGAGATGGAACAGGTCACAAATAACTTTTTGATTTGTGAAGGGAAAGTACGTTCTCTTTTGGTTTATAAAAAAAGTGCAACATAGGTTTGACTTTTTAGTCTATTTTAAATATAAAAGTAGAACTAAATAAAAAGGACTGCCATAAGCCTACAAAAAAGAAACTCAACAGAAAAAATCCTACAAAAGAGAGCTTCATCGGATGCATACGCTTCACATGCACTGTCCACTCCAGGGCTCAAGAGGCGCCGTCTCGAGCGATTTTGGGCCGCCTTGTACGCCTTAAAACAAATTTTAAAATCATGGTTTTAGATGCATGTGTTTGCTGGCTCAATCTTTAATGCTGTAATATCTCTTGATGTGTACGTTCTTCTCCAAAAAAGTTGTATACTGTTTTACACTTCTGGTTTACTAAATTAAGCAAGGCATATTTCATAGAGTAATCAGATTAGGTTTGGATTGGGGTGGATTTCTTAAGCATGTTTGACTGTTGCAAATATGGAGTATAGTTGCTCTGGTTAATTGTTTTGAAGACCAACTAATTAGACTTTCAGTTTGTTTGGGTGTTATCATAGCTTAACTGACTTCTTCTAATTATTTAATTTTCAAAATTATGTGGCAGGCTAAACCCTGCAAGAGCTTGTGGGTTAGTGGTATCAGTACTTCCGTATCAAAAGAAGATTTAGAAGAAGAATTTTCTAAATTTGGCAAAATTGAGGATTTTAAATTCCAATGCGATAAAAATGCAGCGTACATTGATTACTGTAGACTAGAAGATGCATCTAAGGCTCTTAAAGCTATGCATGGCAAACAAAAAGGTGGAACTGTGATTCGTGTGGATTATCTCAGATCTCATTCTAGAAGAGTAAGTTATTTATTTTCTTTTATCAAATCTAGGAGATAAAAGACAAATGGGCATTCATCGTTTTGGGTTTTGACTTTTCACGAGTTCATATTAGATGTTAATGTTGTGGTATGTTTCTATGGTGTTTGTTGAAGAATAAAGGCCTTCATCTGAATGTCCTTTTTAACTCAAACCAAAGAGTTAAGGGGGATACTAAATTCATATGCACTAGTATGCTAAAATGAGATTTACTTCATTAGAATCTTCATGTTGATTAACACCTCTCCCAAAAAAAGAGAAGCAGAAATGAGGGTTTCAGGAAGTCTAACTATGCTCATCAATTTGTTTTGCATGTACTTTCTTGCTTGACTGCCTTGATCTAACAGGACCAGGGGCCTGACTTCCATGAATCGAAGGAAGGACAGCATTTCAGAAGTATGGGTCTTGTTTCACCTTGGTTACCTCAAGATCCTGTTAGGAATTATTCTGACCCTCTTCATTATGGATCCAATAGACTGCAGGTTATTACCTAGTTTCTATTACTCTTTTACTGTGTTGTTCCACAGAGATCTGGATGCCACAGAGTTTCTGCTGTAGTGATGGCATTAGTAAATGCACTAGCACTTGCATGGCATCTACGTTTTGCACAAAAACTACAATACCTTCTCATTGCCAGGGAAGAAGTTCTGCAAACCATTAGTTAATTTTCCAAACAACATAGTCAATATTCTTATCATTCTTCATGTTCTTTTTTATAGCCTATTCTGCCATCAGAAGGTCGAAAAGGGGATGAGGAACAACCAAGTAATGTTTTGCTTATATCATATCCTCCCGTTGTTCATATTGACGAACAGATGTTGCACAATGCTATGATTTTATTTGGTGAGATTGAAAGGATCAGAAGTTTTCCTTCAAGATACTGCTCGTTCGTTGAATTTAGAAGCGTGGAAGAGGCTCAGCTTGCCAAGGAGGGGCTGCAGGGAAAGCTTTTCAATGATTCTAGAATATCAATTACGTTCTCAATAAACGAGCTCGTACTAAACCAGCATCAAAATGGATTTCTTCCTGGTATCGGAGGGCCAAGGCCTGATGCATTATTTAACGAAATTCCATTCCAAGCAGCACAATTGGATGCAATTGGTCAACCAATAGTGCCAAATAGCTTCCATGGGCGTGCAATTCCTCATGGTGTTGGAGGACCAGTTACTTCTATGCGACCTTTTACTCCTCCTGGTAGCATTGTACCTATTCCTTTAGGTTCAGAGTTTGGTGTGTCTGACCCTAATCCTAACAATCCAATAGGTGGTCTCAATTGGAGGTCTTCTACCTCCAATGGGATGCTTTCTTCTCCTCCAGTAAGTATGAATCCATCCACCAAGCCAACTCTTGGGTCATGGGATATTTATGATGCAAATCAGGTTCAAAGGGAGCCTAAAAGGTTGAGAACTGGTGATGCTGTCCCCTTAAAAGAAACTAATGATCGGGTTTTGCCAACCGATCAAATATGCAGAGGTGTTCCACAAGTTAAGGGTGTTGGTCCCTCAAACACAAGATTCACAAGTGGAAATCCTGACACTGGTCGTCCACGTGTCAACTATATGTGGCGAGGCATCATTGCTAAGGGTGGAATTCCTGTTTGTCATGCACGCTGTGTTCCTGTTGGAGATTGGATTGGATATGAGATGTAAGTGATTTTCTATTGCTTCATGTTTAAGTATATTATTTAGAAAATTTGGGCTTCTCTATTAACCTTTATATGCTTCACTTGTGAGATACCATAAATGCATAATGAGTAGGATGGATGAGAGGGCGACAAATTTTAGGAGTTATATGTTATTAGAAAATCTTGAGCGACAAGTTTTATAAGATTGTTGTGGGACTTGCAATGATTTATGTGATGGAATGTTTAGCCACCAAAAGACATGATGTTACAAAAATGTGAATGCTAAGGTGGATGTGATCTCACACATGAGGGATAAGAGTCAATATGCTTACATAAGAGAATGTTAGGGTGGCAACAACTGAGAGGCAGCGTCTGAGTACCAAGAGGCTGTAAGGACATATACTTTTGGATGCATGGTTTAATAATGCAAACTTGTACCAAGAGGATGTAAGGAGTGGTTATTATTGGCCGGGATTGATATTGAGAAGGGTGTGTGGAGAGATTTGAGTGGGTCCAAGAAGTTGCACAGATTTATACCTAGACGAAGGTGTTAGGAGATATTTGAGTGAGTGGAATATACGAAACAAGTTGATCTTAGATACGAGTGCATGGAAGGATGATATTTATGTTGTGGAGCATCCTGGGGGGGGGGTCACCTTTATTCTTTTGGTTGTTGATTTAGCCTACCTCTTCTAATTTGGGATACTAATGACTTGTGTAGAAATTGGTTTATTTGCCGAACACTCTAAATCACTTTGCAGGAAATAATTCAAAGCTCTTAATTCTGTTAACAAATTGCAGAATGGTTGATCAATCAATGTGACTGTGTGTTAGTCTTGTTACAAATATCTCAATAACTTAACTTTTTGAATTTTGAAACTGCAGCCCAGAAACTGTAAATTGCTCTGCTAGAACAGGATTGGATCTGCTCTCAAAACATTATGCAGATGCTGTTGGTTTTGATATCAGTTTCTTCTTGCCTGATAGTGAAGACGATTTTGCTTCATATACCGAATTGCTACGGTACTTGGGTGACCATAATCGAGCTGGTGTTGCCAAATTTGATGATGGGACCACCTTATTCTTAGTCCCACCATCTGAATTTCTAACAACAGTTTTGAAGGTTTCTGGGCCTGAGCGTCTCTATGGGGTTGTTCTTAAGTTCCCACAACATGCGTCTGTCAGCACATCTGGTCCCTCGATAAGCCAGCCTCAGCAGATTGATATGTTGCATGTTCCTTCTCAAAATGAGCATGGTGTTGTGCTCCAGGATGAGAAAATGCTACAAAACACATATAGTGGTGTTTCACATGAGTTACCAAGATCACATCCAGAGCTGCTAGGTCCTCTAACTAGTAATTCCCAGCCTGCATACCTTGTACCACCAGTTACTTCTACTTGTACCACCCAGGCTGGACTTTCTTTAACACCTGAACTTGTTGCAACTCTGGCTTCTTTAGCCAAGATAAATTCTAATGGTCTACAACCAGCGGCTAATACAGTGACCGGCCCAGTATCGACTTCTGTTGCATCTGATGAAAGACAATTTCAGGGACGAAATGAACATGAAACATCCAATTTAGCTAGACCTTATGTACAACAAGTTGGCAGTACATCTCAGGCTCAAATCCTGCCGCAGCCTCAGGCTTATCCATCAAATACTGTCGGTGACCCTAATTTGGCAGCTACCCAAAAAAGTCATATTCAAGGTCTTTCTTTCAATTTGCCACAATATGAGGCAGTGGCATCTATGACAAGTTCTAACGGTCAAACACTACAAGGTGTACAATTTCCACTTCCCATGCAGGCTTCTCACCAATACCAACTTGGTTACTCACAAGATATGCACACTGACTCTGGTTTGCAAAAGAATGCAGATGCTCCCTCTGTGATTCATCCTGGTATTAATGCTGTTACATCTTCAGGCCAGGTATATGGTACTAATGTTTATGAACCACAAACGATGGTGCCACCAGGAGTTGAGAACTCCGGTATGCATCTCCCAGAGCAGATGCAGCAACTTGCGGCTCCTTTGTATGGAGCAAGTCAGCAAACGTTGGATGCTGATAAAAATGAGCGATATCAATCAACACTACAATTTGCAGCTAACCTCCTGCTCCAGATACATCAGAAGCGGCCTGGTGCTGAAGCAGGGGGAACGGACGGAAACCACTAAGGAGGTTCCTTTCAACAAGGTATTACTGAGCCCATCTTTCTTTAAAATTGCTTTATGATCCTTTAGGAAATAATTTATACATCCTTAGATATGCATCTAGAGGTCAAATTATAATTTGGTTGGTTTCATGCCTTTAATCTTTCTGTGCTGTATGTTTCACTGTTCTGCTTGAGTACTTGCTTTACCAAATTAAGAAAACGAGTAAGATAGGTTTTAGAAAAGGTGTTGCTGTGGGTGGTTTATGGATGCATCTAGGGAGAAGAGCAAACAGTTTGGTTGAATCTGACATTTAAGTTTCTAATGGGTGCTTATATGCAACTAGATATGTTAAAAATTAGGGAAAGCTGAAAAAATTCTTAAGTTTCTCTTTGAGCTTGCACATACGTGTGTGTGTGCTGGGGAGGAGGTAGGATGGGCAGGATTAGACACCCCAGTGGTCCTAGCCGTAGGCTCCTAAGTGATACATGAACTCCTCTTTTCTCTTTGTGTGTATATGATATGCGTATATGTATGTTTACACACAAATGTATATGTTTGTATATGTATATTCTTGTTTCTATTTGGGATTGGTGAGGGCCAGGGGGCAAACTCTTTGCCATTTTATTTGTTGGCAATTTGACTGTTACATGTTATGCACCTCCTTCTGCCAGTGATTGCAAAATCATTGGACTGATATGATTAGTTTAGTGTTGTAGACCATTCGTTGTCACTAGTAGCCTTGGCTTTTTATGTTTGATTGTTCGAATTTGTTTGTTCTAAGCAACCCACAGTTTGTTACCGGGGTTAGTATCCTCGTTTCAAGTGTCGATGCATTTTTTATGTTTTGTGTGTGTGTGTTTGGGGGGGGGGGGGGGGGTTATACGGTATAACCTTCCTTTAGGTTCATTGCATTTGGTACATGCAAAAGATTCAAGTTAGTTATGCTTAGATAGATTAATGACAGAATGCGGAGTCCAAGAATTATGTGGAATTTACTTAAAATCTCTAAATGGTAGAAAATCATAAATATGTCACCCTCTTGCACCTGCTGCTATCAGTATGCCGTAAAGGTGAGAACTTGCTTGTTGCACAAATTTTATCCTTGTTAGATGTTTATGATCTTGATGCTTGCTTTGTGCTTGATATAGATTGATATGATTGTTTCTTTGATGCCATCTTTATAAATTACTTCTTATATTGTACTAATAGTTAAACAATTGACTTGTGTTTTGCTGTTTATTTGCATACCATATGCTATTAGTAATAGATGTGGTATTTTCAATTCCTATTCTTTCGGATTACGCTTATTGCGGTCGTATGGATGTCACAAAGCAAGCTGTTAGTTAATTTATTTTCTTTTTCTTGCTTCATTCTTATGACATTTAATTTTCTTAGTTAATTGCACCCTCATTTAGTTGTACGTAAAGTTGTAATGTCCTTATAAGATTGGTTCCCCTTCAACCTCTGTAGACATATTCGTTTTTATTCCTATAAGTTCTGATACACAATGCTCTAAAAGCGTTGAAAGAGGAACTAGGCGTAGACTATAAAAAACGAGTAGTCCAAAATGCACATCAGGCTTTACAAACCATGAATTAAAGCGAGGTTGCTATTTCTGCTTTACCTTTAAATATCCAAAGAACAAAGATGAAACTGGTATATCGAGAAGATTTTTTTTCTTGGTCGGAGGTTAAAGGTAACTGATTCGTCTCATGCAGTTTTAGACTATCGATATTGCTAGGAAAGCGACTAAAAAACAACCACCCTAATCGTGCCTGAAGTTGTTAGCTCGTTAGGTTTTTTTTCTTGAAATGGTAACAGGTTCTTTTAAATCATAATCCGAAAGCAAAACATAACAAGCTTTAAGTAATCTGTTGTTCAATAGCGTCAAACCGCAACCGTTGAAGGATGTAATAAACAATTCGGTTATTATAAAAGGCTATGTCGTCTAAAGACTAATGTTTACCATCAATCTTTCTGGAAGTATTTATTTACTTCATTACATAAATTCGATGATTGCAAGAATGGAATGCCGTTTGATTTTTTTTTTTGGGGGGGGGGGGGGGGTTGTCAAAATGGGTGTGTTTGATTGATCCATATATTTTTTGAATTTAATAAATAGTTAATAATATTTTTATAAGTACCATTACTGGAATATAATATGATACAAGTTTTTTAAATAAATCCACTAGGAGGTTATGGTTATTATTATTTTTGGGTGATTTTAGGCTGTTGGCTTCATTTTTAGGACAGGAGTTGAAAATTTGAGAGATCGGAGGTTGGTTGTAAACTTGTAATTAGAAATGGTACCTCTTATGGAAGGAAAATAAATGAATAAATAAAAAGGTTTTCTACTCGACTGGGCTGACCAACCTATTTTTATGAGACCACAACATAACATTGAAATTTCACATCAAAACTTTGTGATGTAAGAAATACACCGTATCTTTACCGCTAAAACAATGTAAAACACTTTATCTTTACAGTGTTTTGTTGTGAAAGACTTAGGGGTCGTTTATCCAAATGCTTTACCAGGTAAGATTTTAATCATCGTGATTGTATCTTATACAACAATTTACCCGGGAAACGCTTACCTGGGTAAGAGCTGTCACTCTTTCTTACCGGGTAAGACTCTTCATCCTTATCCTCGCTCTTACCGGGTAAGATTCTATCATCTTGTCATGTTCATCCGTTATGGTAAATTCCCCGGTAAACACTTACTGGGTAAGCATTTTGTAAACGGCCTCTTAGTGTTGTTTATGTAGTCTTACGGGTCTTTTAAAAACAGTTTTGTCTCACATCATCCCAAGTCGTATGTTATTTAGTTCTATTTGTTTATTTATTGGTGTTTTTAATGTGAAAATGGGTGGCTGTTTTATTAATTATCTAAACAACTTGTTTCTTGGCCAATATTTTTTTTCCCACATCAGTTTTTTATTAAACAAAAAAATATTATCTATAATTCAAAAAGTTTTGCAAGAATTTTTAAACAATTAATATTTGTCGCTATCCATTGGAATATATTTATGAAGACCTATTATTTAAACAATGATTGTAACCCATAAATAGCCATTATAAATATATCGTGTTAATTAGTAATTTTGTCATATTTAAAATTCATGAAATCTGTGAGTTTCTCGTAAAATAATATATAATTTTTGTGGGTTTTTTAGTATTTGATATTAATGTCATTTCAAATTTCTTAATGTGAGTTTTTCTAATAACGTATGATGTAATAAATATTTAGTTTTTTTTAATTATTTAAACATTAGATTAATTAATCAAAAAATAATGAAGCTATAAAGTGAAATTTTATCAATTTATTAATGACTTTGTAAAAGGGATTTTGTGGAAAAAAATTGGTTCCAAAAGTTTGAAAGAGAGGATATAGATAAAAATAATAATTATTATAGAAACGTGACATGAAAGAATAATAAAGCATGGATGGATGATAAAGACATACAAGAGGGTAGAAAATAAACAAACTAAGTGGTCGTTTACCTAATCACTTATTTGGTAAGCACTTACCGGTTAAATTCAACGTAATCACTTACCTTATTGGGTAAGGTTTTAGTCCATTAAAATGATATTGTATGTAAAAATTTACCCGGTAAGCACTAACCGGGTAAGAGTCGTCGCCCTCACTTACCGAGTAAGACTATCGACCATTGCTTCGCTCTTACTGAATAAGATTATTGCCATATTCATCGATTAAGGTAATATAACTTGGTGAATTTGGTAAGTGCTTATCCGGGTAAAAGTTTGGTAAACGCCAACCTACGACTTTGATACCTAACTAATCTTCCTAGGGCTATGTCTTTTCTCTAATATTGGTTAAAGATCAGACAGATGTAGTGAAAATTTCATCTTCTCCAGGTTCAAATACAAGCGCTACCAAAATTCTTATGGCCATGGAGGTTCACTTGTGATGACTCAAGACCATTTAAGGTAGTCGGTGCGTGTAAGCTAGCTCAAAAACCTATGGTTACAGGAAAAAACACACTCTCAACTAGTGCATTATTCATAAGTCATTACACACAATCTGCTACCTTAGTCTTGCGTTTTCACAAAATCCCATCCAATCTCATGTCTTTTGAAAAGTCTAAAGTATCATATCCATTCATTCATATCTTCCTTGGCTACCCTTCCTCAGACCTTCAATCTCGACGCTTTCCACCCACTTTACAGTATGACCAACATTCACTCGACAAACATCATTGTAATTTATAACATTGTTAATGTTGTCGGTCTAGCTTGTCAGTTTCTCTATATGAGGTTCATAACTAATCTATGAACCGTATCTTAATCTAAAAGCAAACTAATGTAAACTGATCAAGCAAACATCATTGTAATTTATAATTCATGGCTCGGTGGAATTTCAATCAGTTAGGTTGCAACTTAAATCAATATCGTATCATTCTTTTCCCTACTGTTAGAATTGTTTGTGAGACGTAATTTTTAGTCAATGACCGTTCTAATTCTTTTTATATCGTTTACTTAAATACTTAAGTTCTATTTTCATTTTATTCTTAAAGAAAGAGGTCAATGGCTAACTTGATTATTGTATTTATTCAAAAATGTAGGGAAAATGTAGGACGAAAGCAGTTTAGGAAGAAGCGTGAAAAACGACTTGGTTTGCCTGGTGGGGACTGCATGCTCTAATGGTTTATGTTTTTTTTTATTTTATATCTGAACGGAAAAACCTCACCTCTATCTTTTTGTATCGTACTTGCTAGATTCTTTTCGTTCATGAATTTCTAATTTTGCTATACCACTTCGAAGTAAGAAAAAAATCCACTTCTTGTGATATTAACGTTTCCTTTTGAGACATTATATATACTATCAATGGTCTTGTATCAAAGTAATCATGCTATTTAAAAATAAAAATAAAAATAAAAATAAAAATAGACAAAGGGTTAAAATCTAGTATTATGATTACAAAAACTATTAAAATAGTAATACAATGAATGATGTAAATGTCTAAAAATCCATTAGCATCCACATGTGAAATTGTTTAATAAGGTTTGACCCATCAACAATTTTTTTTAATTACATATTTTAATTTTATAAACATGATTACAAAAACTATTAAAATAGTAATATAACTTTTCCCCTTAAAATTATATTGAAAGTTGTAAGCTAGTTTGTTTTTTCTTTCCTTTTTCTTTTCCTCCTTTGAGGAATAACTCTTGACTCGTAACTTGAATCAAAATGATTTTTGTGAGTTGTTTATTTTTATCAAGATCTACATATTTGGTCATAACAATTTTGCAATTTGTCGTAACAATTTCATAACCATTTTCATGGTAAGTTTGAGGGGTTCTTAACTCTTAACTCATAAGAACGAAAAATAGAAATGTTCAAAACCATCATCCAATACACTTTTAAAAAAACTTCACTAAAAATTATTAAACGTTGAACCTCTTTTGAAGATTTTTGTTTTTTCCCACTTCTTTTTTTTTTTTGTTTTTTTTCTATTTTAACATACATGTTGGAAAAAAAACTTCAAAATTTAAAGATGCTCTCATGATCCTTTATGCTATAAACTATCCCAAAACTGATAAAGTAAAGAGTAAACTACAAATTTGGTCATGTGGTTTGTTGTTTGTAACACTTTTGGTCCTTACAGTTTCGAAATTACAATTTTGCCATGGAGGTATACAAAAACGACCGGATTTGATCCATCTCTCTGACGGTCATTAGAATAATCCATTAATTGAGAGGCATTATAGTCTTTTCTTATCATATTTTGTTTTTCTTTAAAAACTATAATTAATAAAATATTTATATTATTTTATAATATATTATATTTAAATTAATATGTGTGTGTATATATATATACACACACATAGATGTCGGAACCCCAAATCCTAGCTCCTCCCGACGAACCCCCATCCCTCCCTCCTCCATCTCGGGAGAACCAGCGTAGGTCATCATCTCCTATGAACAAGCGCCCTCCCCTAACCCAACTGCTTATGTCCTTTATCTCCAGCTTCTTCTCCCTTCTTGCATTCCCTATCACTTCTAGCCTAACATACCTTGATGTTGATTATTCCAAAACAGTCTACTCCAGCCAAACCAGTCCTTTTTCGACCAAAAATAGCAACATCAGAGTGAAACCCAAATTCAAACCTAAACCCTAAAATCAAACCCACGTCCACATTCAAATCCACATCCTAAAATCAAAATAAAAGAAGTTTTGTGGGAATTTCAAGACTGATATACCCCTGCAAATGTTGTATCAAAAATAGAATCACAATCAAAAGAGGAGCAGGGTGTGGTGGTTCGATAGCAGGTTTGGTCGAGAGGGCAAATCCATGGGATTGGGGTGGTTCTATGGCTGTAGAGAGGCAAAAGGGGTGGAGTAGGAAAAAATGAGGGTGATGGTGGTTGGTGTGGTTGTCGCAAAGAAGGAAGAACGAAGAAGGACTGGTGCTGCAATCGACAAAGAAGGACGAAGAAGGGTCGTTAACAGGGGTGTGGGTCATGGTGGGTGGAGGCAAGGACATCAGGTTTGCAAGCCTGGTCATCGCTTGGGGGGGGGGGATCTTGTTGAGGAGCATCATCACTGTGCTTTGGTTGGAGAGTTGTGGTTGACAATTCTGTAACACCCTAAAAATCGGGTAAATTTAGAACTTGAAATTTTTGCGATATAACGTTTATAAAATGAAGAGAATTTAAACCTGGAACATTTGATATGGAATAAAACTTCACAAATGACACCGTCCTAAAAAGAGGAGAGTATAAGCGTTTACAAATTTGAAATGGTAATGAAACGAGGACCGACAACCTATTTAATCTAAAACATTTATAGTTTAGATTATAATTGGGTGTCGTCATCATTCCCAAAATGTCGGTAAGTATAATGCACGCTCTATATCTTGCCAATGCTAATTCCCAAAAGGTTGACCCAAACTCTCTGCTCAAGGTTTCATCACCCCACCACTAAAGGAACCTGATATGCACACCAAAACAAACAAGTGTTAGGCTAGGAGCCTAGTGAGAACATCCAAAATATATGTGCGAAGAAGTGTAATACATTAGTGATCATTCAACAATAAACATAATAACTATAATAAACGAATCCTCCAATGTTTGAACCTTATGCGAGACGGGGGAGACCCGTTCCACCATAGATTGTGGCGAAACACGAAAGTAGGACACAACGCATGTGGAGCACTTAGTTGGAATGGTTATTTACCGGCGTCAACTCTATTCATGAATCTTTAGCCGTTAGAACATCAACTCTATTCATGAATCTTTAGTTCAATGTAAATATGGGTTCAACTCTATGCGATCCTTTACCCCAAAGAGTCACCAAGTTCAACCCTATCCATGGATCTTTACTTTGGGACCTCACCATTTCCAAACTAACATGATTCACCAACATAACAATTTGTATATGTTATAAATTCCAAACACATAAGTCTCACAGAGTATTGATGAGTGTATAAAAGTATACACTTTAGCACTCATTTAGGACCTCATTTTAGCCTATTTTACATCTTTCCCAACACCATCTTGAGTCATTTTTATCTTATTTTACACTTTTAGTTTTATTGGAGCTAGGATGTAGAAAGTGGTAATGTTCTATATTTTTTGGTGAAAACAATGCTTACTGACTATTTCTGCATCAGGTACTGCTACAACACTGATATTGGTAGCAGATGGCTCAATCATTTGAAGATTTTCTTTTGGAGGGAAAGGCTTTGAAGGCATCTTTGAAGTACAAGTTTGGAGGAGGGTGATAGAAGATGCCCTGAAGATGCCTTACTTAGTCTTATTAAGCATATTTACTTTTTAATTATTGTACTTATTATGCTTGGTTAACAACCAATGGACAATTGACTTTTGTACTTGTTAAGCATCTTTTGATTCTCTTAGTTTAGTATAAGTAGGAGGGGTAATTGTTGTAGATAAGGAGATCCAATCTGATCCTACTCTGTGCTTAGGCATAGATTTTCTGAAACAAAGCTTCCTACAAGCTTTGTACTCTAGTTTTTAATATACTGCAATCTTTTGAATATTGTTCTTACTTTCTGTCAGTTGCTACAACAACCTTTATAGCACTTCATTTACTTTTCTTGCAAGTTACTTTTCAAGTCATTTACATTAAGTCATTTACATTCATGTCTTCTATTTTCATGTCATTTACTTTTATGTCTTTACTTTCAGCCATGCTAGGCTAAAAACCTTAGTGTGGGTGTAAGGGAAGGTTGTGAGATTAAGCCAAAATGTTAGTGGATATTTGCTTGCTAATAGCAATTTACTTCACTATTCACAAGTGGTATAAAACATTTCATCTGGTAATCTTTGACAAAGTGACGCATGTTATTTTACTTAGATGAGTTGGACCTTAAAATTAAGACAACGCAAATGTTTTCTACTAGTTGTGTTATAGAGGCTACAGAGAGCTGCAACAACCTTATGGGTTGCAAAACTATATGGAAAGAGGGGTAAGATCTGTACTGGTTTGGTTCTTGATGCATCACCATGTGCACTGCCAACATATAGTCTAATCTGAACTTCCTTGGGAGGCCGCTCAATCCAGTAGTGTTTGTAGAAAGCTATTGCTGCAGCACCCTTGTGATGTTGTAGCAATGTTCACTGCACTCTGTTAGCTGAAATCCAATCTGAACTTTCCCCCATACTATCTTTTGATTAATGTTACATTTCGAGTACTGTAGTTACCAACTCTCCAAAGATATTTTCGTTTTTACTCTTGAAATCTTGTTTTAAAGTTGACTTTTGGTTACTCTTCTTGGTTTTAAAATCCCCGTGGTACGATATATGGTATTTACTAACCATTATTACTTGCTTTGGACGATACTAGTGAGCCATGTATACTTGTATGATTTTCCAGTTGCTATAGCCTTTTGAGGGTATACAAAATCGAACGACCAAGTATCATGTCATTTTAAGGTAAATCCAATAACCATAATGTCAATCACTTCACATTAACTATGTTTTCCTGAACCGAACCGGTACCGTATCGGTATCGTACCGATACCATATATTCGGTCCGGTATTCGGTTCCAACTATTATGAAAAATCGGTATTCAGGATTTCGGTATTCGGTACCGGAAATTTCCCGAAAATATCGAAACCGAACCGGGAATTTTAAAAGTTAGTCTTTTAAGCTTCTTTGATTATGCATATCTTTTCCTACTATTATAAAGCTTATCTTTTCCTAATCAAATTAAATCATCTCGTAAAAAACTCAAACTTTCTCTATAAGTACCTATTCTTCTCCAAATTTTTTTATCACCATCAAAAAATCGGCCCCTACATTCACATAAAAAAACTGACGGATTCAGGATACGGGATTGATTTTAAAACACATTTGAATCATTATGAATATATTTTGGTTTTGGTTTTGATATATATTTGACACATTTTTTAATTTTCGGTCCTAAGTGGTACTAGAGTACCGATTTTCCCGTCCCGAAACCAAAACCGTATCGGTACCGAACCGATACATACGGTTCGGTATTCGATACCGGTTTTTAGTCCCAAATTTTTTCGGTACCAACAGGTTCGGTCCCGATCTCATCCCTAGATGACAATGGAGAAGATGGAGGTGACAACCCTGGCTTCCAATCTTGAATGATGATACCAAACTTTTGAATTTTGTAACACCCTCAAAATTTGGTAAGAGCAACTAATTAAAATTTCGATATTACATCAAGTAAAAGGTAAATCTCCAAAATAAGACTTTCTATTTAATCTCAAACAAATTCAAACTCCAATAATACACAAAGACTAAACCAAAGTCGGGTGCTACTTAATCCTCAAACACAAGTTACTCTTCCCGAAACAAGTGCGGAAGACTCCACTAAGATAACCACTTCTCGAGCATAGCACTAGCGCTCCTCTCAACACTGTGTCACTAGAGCTATTCCCAACCGAAACCCTGTTGCACATGCCGACAAATAAAAAGGTTAGGCTAACGCCTAGTGAGTTCAAGTGATCTCAACATGAATAAAGATATTGTTGAAAAGGAGTAATGCAATTTAAATCATAATCTTTCAAAATGATGTCTCAAATATGAAAACGACTTATTTTCCAATAATATGCATTTTAGGCAAAGAAACATCAATGTAAACGTTTTCCAATCCAAATTACCTCAAGGACAAGATCCCAAAATAAAACTTTCTTTCGTAAATTAATCTCAACCCGAAACTCACTCAAAACATGAATAGAAAATCGAACTCAACATTTGTGAAGATGCGGTTAAAACTTTATATCCCGAAACACCCAAAACACGGGTGGGGCATAATACTCAACCCATAAATCATGGATAAGATCCATTTATACAAAACGTCACCGAAACTTGGATAATAAAACTCAATACCCAAAAACAACACCTTTCGGTGACGGGGGATACCCGAATTCCATCGAAAGTGGCGGGCACACAAAGTTAAGCCACTTATCAATGTTCTCGAGTTTCGCATAGAGCCATGGATCCCCGTATACGGCTCCCAAACCGAGCTACCACCGCAAGATACCCAAATGCCTCTAGCGTCTACTCGACCTCTAATGAGTGTCACTACCAAAGCCACAAGTCTCCGTATACGGCTCTCCAAGAGCACCACCGCAAGACTTAGCTCCGTATACGACTCCCAAACCGAGCTACCACCGCAAGCTTACATAAAAACATGACTTGGGGACCACTCACTAGACTTCAAACGCGGACACTAAATTCCACGATGAGTAACCAGACTGGATTACAAACGGGCATCGAGTTCAACCACCCACGATATATATCTCGAGCCCTTCAATAAAGGTTACGCGGTCATCGAGTTCAACCACCCATGATATATACCTCGAGTCCTCCCGCTGGCCATAACAATATCCAGTCCCAAAACGGGGATAAAGTCCCCACTAACCAACTGACTGACTCATATGTCTATGGATCCAATGCATTATAGTCTAAAACGTTACATGACTCAAAAGAATGAACTAACGCATTCAAAACATGTAACTCTAATATAAGATGCAACTAAGTACACCATACGTCCAAGGTTCCTTAATGAGCTACCAAAACTGAACAAATGTTCCAAAGACTCATTTGAGTGTAAAACAAGCCCCAAAAGGCATAATGAACGTTTGGCTAAAATACGTGAGCCGATAGGGTTATATAAACCAAAATACACCTTTTCCCAAAAATCGTTGTCTCTCAAATCACAATTGGCCTTCGGCCCAAAACTAAAGGGATTACCATTTCTAACATGTTTCCAAAGTCGGGAATGACCAAAATCAAAGGACTCACACATTCGTATCTTCAAAACGTCCCATTTACATGAATGATGCATATTTCCAACAAACACTAAAGGTGCGTTTTTGACCAAATATCTATTTATGCAATAAATAATCAAAACCCATTCATTTGTGACACCTTTATTAAAATGCCCAAAATCCCAAATGTGGTGTTTTACAAAGTTTAATAAGTTAAACACTTCAAATAATCAAAAGTTACCAAATAGCTCATCAGTTGATAATTTTCATGTAAAACACATAAATGCTTTAAAATAGACATTTTGGCATGTACAACGTTTTCACAAATCAACTTGAACTCACCTTGCTAGATTTAGGCTAAATCTAGATTTTACCCCACTTAGAGTTTTCTTGAAGAAACTTGAATCCACAAGCACGATTCTTCCAAAACTTAGATCCACACATTTCCAACCATAAATAATCATATTCAACCCTTTAGAAATGTTCCCCAAGTATTTACATGAACATTTCATCTTATACCAAAAACCCTAATTTTCCATACTTGAAGAAGGAGAATATTACCTCAACCAATAGCTTGAATCCACCAACCAAAACACTTGTAGATCACCAAAACGAACCATAAGCTTCCAATCTTCAAATGAAGAAAAGGGTTAGATGAAACCCACAAGAACTTGGTGAGGAAGATGAAGATGAAGGTTTTGTGGTACATGATACCAACTAGCTAGATGATGAAGAATCATGTGGTTTAAGGAGGAAAAACCCTCAAAATGGGTTAGGGTTCGATTTTAGGGTTTGGGGGTCTGTTTGGGAGAGAAAAGGGGAGAAGATTTAAGGTTTGGGTTGTGAGGAATGAGGCTTGATGGCTGAAAATCGAGTTTTAGCTCGACAATGCATTTCGCGGGTTATGCGCAATCTTAAGTCACGGCATAAGTCTCCCGCTTCCCCTAAGTCGTGCGGGTGGCTCTAAGTCGCGTCATAAGTCGCGTAGTGCACTGTTCGTCCGGTTTTCTTCCCGTTCACTGTTTTGACCGTAACTTCTTCGTTATAACTCCGATTTTGCTCCGGAAAGAACCGTTGGACTCGTAATTAAATCATTCATATATCAAGACTATAAAATCTAGGATTCAAGTCCAAAATCCTATATCTTATTTTTCCCTTAAAATTACCGATTTCTGAATTAACTTGAAATGCTACATTTCGAAATCGGGGTGTTACAAATTTAAGGAGAGTAAATGCCCCTAGAAAACCCTAAAATTGGTTCTTAAATGAGAAGGGAGGTAGAGAGGGTTTTTGAGAGGGTATTAAATGAAGTAGATGAGAAGTGAATGAGAAAAGGGACCAAAATCCGTTTTTTAGCTCGTCAGACCCTCGCGGCGATTGTGACCCTCGCGGCGATTGTGACCCTAGCGAGAGTGACAGGGTCACAATCGCGAGGCACTCTCGCATGGTTTGTACCGAGAGTTCTCGGTCCTAGCCGGCGATTGTGCCAAGCGAAAGTGACTCTTGTCACAATCGCGAGGCACTCTCGCGGAGGACGTACTGAATGCCAAAAGTCCAGATTTTTCGCACGATTTCTCATCCGGACTAAGTCAAAATTGAAGGGACGAAGTTTTCTGAATTGAGGATTATCAAAAGGTTAAGGTCTGAGTTTTGAGATAAAAATTCTTACCAGAAGATCCGGGTGTTACAATCCTCCCCAACTTGGAATCGATTTCGTCCTCGAAATCAAACTGACGCGAACAAATGAGGATACCTCCTCTTCATGTCCTCCTCCGCCTCCCAAGTCACGTTGGCCCCTCGATGGTTGATAGGTGTTAATAAATTAACCCTATTACCGTGTTTTATTAGTATTTTATCTTTGTTTTATTTGCCCAACATCCACTTTTAGTGTCATTTAGTCCAATTTACAGCTTTTATCATGTTTTTATATTTTAGTATGCATTTCCATTGTTTTGGTATTAACTTGAGCGTTTTTGCAGATTTCTGATTTTTTGGCAGTGTTATAGGACCACTGCAGGAACTGGGATATGATGCTGTAGGAATAGCTGATGATTTCTGCAGCCAAGATTTTTGCTTGGGCCGGGCTTGGAAGCCCCATTTTGAAGACTTTATGGCCAAGAAAAGGGCCTACCTCATCATTGTACCCCTTTAGCTTATTAGATACTCTTCTAGTTTCTATATATATGCATCTTTTGTAACCTTAAAGATATCACCAACAACCTTTGGATTTAAGAATTCTCTAGATTATTTTTGTCATCTTAAGCTTAAATATTTTGGGTTTTCTTGTCCTTCAAGAACTAAAATATTTCAAGTTTAAGAGTTGGTTATTTTGGAAGTATTAATCTAAGTGCTTTGGATTTCAAGTTCATCTCCTTAATCTTGTTCTTTACTTTCTAAAATTTCATTTTCGATTTTTGTGATTTAATATTTCGAGATTTAGCAAAAAGATTTTCACAAATCTTTTTTGCACCTTGATTCTTAAGTTTCACAAGCCAACTTCTAAATCTCTCAACTCTCGTGTTTCCAAAGTGTGTTCTAAGCAAAGTTTTTATAATCATCAAGAACAATCAACATTTCTTTTGGCAAGAAAAATACTTGGGAATAAATATTAGCTTTACTTTAGATTTCTTCTATTGTAAGCTAAGTTCATTTCCAAGTACCAAGTTTCATTTCAAAGTACACAAAGTTACTTCCAAAGTACCATTTGTTGATTTTTTGTGACATAATTTAAGTGATAAGTTTTATAACTTGTCACTTAAGTTTCCAAGTCCTACATACTTTTGCAAGTATTTTCTAGCTTAGTCTAATTTAGTCTTTTTATTTCTGTTCTTTTCAATTCTGTAATTTACATTTCTGCATTTTAATTTCTGCAAGTTACTTTTCTGTCATTTACTTTTCAGCAATTTACATTATTGTCTTTATCTTTCAGTTATTTACATTCCAGCAATTTATTTTACTGTCATTTATTTTCCAGTAATTTTTACTTTCGGTATTTTTACCTTTATGTTATTTCCAGACCTTACATAATTCGAAAGAAGAAACCAAGCGATGATGGGCTAATAGCCTGAGCTTGGGGTGTAAGACAATGTTAAGACCGAAATCGGCGTGGAAATAAAAAGGTGTATTTATTATAGCATTGTTTTCTAACTATTTATTTCAGGTGATTATTGTTTCATTGAAGATCATGTTGAATTAATTGACAACTAATTTAATATGTGAAAATGCATTAACTTTCAGAGTTAAGACAAATAAGAAAACCTGATTTAATATGAGAGGACTATAAACAGTTATAACACCTGACAAGTGACATACTCATACGGTGTAGGGAGGTAACACTGTGCCGCGCTAAGATTCACGAGGTCTAACATAAGTGATATCGTATCGATAGCAGTGGGCCGGTGTGCACTCTTTGGAGGCCGTCTGAACCGATAGTTGGACAATGTGACAATTTGCTATATCATCTTTTTGTCAAAACACCTGTTTTAATCTTAACAAAGCTTTGCACCCTTTGCTTCCTCTTTTACGACTGATTTTCTAGTGATAACTCAACCAAACCAACCAAAAGATTTTTCTTCGAATTCGCCATCTGAAATCAATTTTCAAATACTGGACTTTTGAAAAACTTTCACAAGTCTTCTCTGTGGGATCGATATCTGGTACTTTTACCATTATTACTTGTTACGAGACGATAGTAGTTCAAGGTGTATACTTGCACCAAGTTCTATTTTAAGTGACTCTCATATTGGATTGAATAAATCTGACCAACAAGTTTTTGGCGCCGTTGCCGGGGAAGCAAGCTAAAAGTTTTTCTGTTCAAAGTAAAGTTTATAAAAATTGATTTTTCTACCACCTTTTTGAAAATCAGCGTATGCCAAGATTGCCGCACGGGGATTTCTTTCAGTTAGACACTGACATAGAAAAAACGTTTAGACAAAGAAGGAGAGCGCAAAGAGCTGCTTCAGCTTTAACTTCTTCAGAAATGGATGAACGTGAAAATATTTTCGGCGAAGGAGCACGCCCTGGTCCTATTCCTAGGAACAATAATGGAGGTCCCGAGATAATTCCCGGGAATAACATTTTTGAACCCAGAAATGAGGATAATAATGAACCACCAATAAATCGATTTGAGGAAGAGGAACAAAACATCTTTAGGCTAGCAAATTCTAAAAATGGCGGTATTATGGATTATGCTATCCCTATTTTAACCCAGTTGCACACAGGGATACTTAAACCTGTCATTAATACTGCCCATTTTGAACTTAAGCCTATAATGTTTCAAATGCTGCAAACCAATGGCCAGTTCGCTGGTATGCCATCTGAAGATCCTCACTCTCATTTGAGATCTTTCATGGAAATCACAGATTCGTTCCTTATCCCTAGAGTATCTGAAGATGCTCTAAGGCTCAAACTTTTTCCTTTTTCACTAAGGGATAGGGCACGATCCTGGTATAACTCTCTGAAACCAGACTCTGTGATTTCATGGAACAATATGGCTGAAAATTTTTTAAAAAAATATTTTCCACCCACGAGGAATGCCAAATCCAGAAACGAAATTTGTACTTTTAGACAACTGGATGATGAAGCAGTTCCTGATGCATGGGAAAGGTACAAAGAGCTACTGAGAAAATGCCCTCACCATGGCATTCCGTACTGCATACAGCTAGAAACGTTTTACAATGGTTTAAACACCACTGCTAAACAAATGCTAGATGCTACTGTAGGTGGAGCTTTCACAGCCAATACCTATAATGAAGGTTATGACATACTTGAGAAAATCACTAACAACAATGGACATTGGTCTGATCCACGTGCACTTCCACCTAAGAAAACAGCAGGAGTACAGGAATTAGATGCATACAAAGAATTAACTTCACAAATGGCCACTATGGCATCTTTGCTTAAAAATCTCACAAATCCAACTATGCATTCTAATACTTCTACTCCTACTGTTAACTCTGTGCAGTGTACTTACTGTGGTGATGATCATGCATTTGAGCATTATCCAGGAAATCCTGAACAAGTCAGTTACGTCAATAACAACAAGAGTGGACCATTTTCTCAAACATACAATCCTGAATGGAGGAATCATCCCAATTTCTCCTGGAACAGTCCAACTCTTAATCCACCATTACCAAAGTTACAAGGCCAGTCCAATTTTCACTCACAAGGACAGTCTAGCCATCACCCACAACCACATCATAGACCTCAAAACAACCAACAGTCTAATTTCCATGCTCAACATCATCAACCTTCTTTCCATAATAAGCCTACTCAACATGCTGACTCATCTACTTCCTTGGAAGCAATGATGAAGGGGTTTTATATCCAAACTCAGGCATCAATGAAAAATATTGAAACCCAAACTCAAGCTTCTATCAAGAATCTTGAGACTCAAATGGGACAAATAGCTTTGGAATTAAGGAAAAGACCCACGGGATCTTTGCCTAGTGATACTGAGACACCTCATAGAGCTGGAAAAGAGCAAGTCAAGGTTGTAACTTTAAGAAGTGGGAGACCTTTAGTAGAAAACATCCAAAAAAAATCAGACAAAGCAGAGCCTGAAAAGAAAAAGATGAGACCAGATTCTGCTACTACATTACCTTTGAACCAATCCAGTAGTACTAGTGATCCCATTCATAAGCCCATTAGTAGTCCAGACATTCCAAGTAGATCAGATTATCCAACACTATTCCCTAATGACCCCAAGGAATCCCAGAAACCCAAGGAAAGTATTGTAGTTGATGTGTCACAATCTGGTGACAGTCCTACCTTACCAACTCAGTCCAGTCCAGTAGTACCTTTTAGGACTGAAAATGAACCTGTAAAGGAACCTGTCCAGATACCTATTCAAGAACCTATACAAGCACCTACTCTTCATAAGATTACTCCCTCTAATTCAGTCACTCCTTACATTCCTTATCCCAAAAGGTTAAGAAATCAACAGGAAGAAATACAGTTTAAAAAGTTCCTTGATGTTTTTAAACAGTTACACATAAACATACCTCTGGTTGAAGCCATTGAGCAGATGCCAAGTTATGCAAAGTTTTTAAAAGACATTTTGAGCAAGAAGAAAAAGCTGACTGAATATGAGACTATAGCTCTGACTGAAGGTTGTAGTGCTATGTTATCCAGTAAAATCCCTCCAAAGCTGAAAGATCCTGGAAGCTTTACAATCCCATGTTCCATAGGAGGAAAAGAGGTAGGAAAGGCTTTATGTGACTTAGATGCTAGTATAAACCTTATGCCTTTGTCTGTTTTTAACACCTTAGGTATAGGTGAGGCTAGACCAACTACTGTTACTCTCCAATTAGCTGATAAGTCCATAGCCTGGCCTAAAGGAAAAATTGAGGACGTCCTAGTCCAAGTTGATAAGTTTATTTTCCCAGCTGACTTTATCATTTTAGACTTTGAAGCTGACAAAGATGTCCCCATCCTTTTAGGCAGACCTTTCCTAGCCACTGGAAGAACCTTGATAGATGTTCAGAAAGGTGAGCTGACTATGAGAGTCCAAGATCAGGAAGTGACTTTTAATGTGTTTAATTCTCTCAGGTATCCAGAAGAAAAGGAAGAATGTTCTACCTTGAGCATAATAGAGACTTGGTGTCAAGAAAAAAGTTTGGGGAAAATTTTGGGGATAGGAGATTCTGATAGTGATGAGGAAGAAAAAGATTGTGAAGACTTAGAAATGCCACTAGAGATAGCTGCTTTTGAAACCTTAGAAAATGAGGATAGGAAAACTCTTGTTCCTTCCTTAGAAACTGCACCAGACTTAGAATTGAAACAACTTCCCGCACATTTGAAATATGCCTTTTTAGGAGACCCAGGGAAGTTGTCAGTCATTATTTCATCTTCACTAGACTCTGAACAAGAAGAGAGGTTGGTCAAAATGCTGAAACTCCATACCAAAGCCATAGGATGGACCATTGCTGATCTTAAGGGCATAAGCCCTACCATTTGTCAACACAAGATTATCTTGGAAGACAAAAATTTCACCTCAGTTGAGCCTCAAAGAAGACTCAATCCTGTGATGAAAGATGTTGTTAAAAAGGAAATTTTGAAATGGTTAGACGCAGGCATAATTTATCCTATTGCAAGTAGTACATGTGTTAGTCCTGTGCAATGTGTACCCAAGAAAGGTGGGATAATTGTTGTACCAAATGAGAAAAATGAACTTATACCTACTAGGATAGTGTCAGGTTGGAGAATATGTATGGACTATAGAAGACTTAACAAAGCCACACAAAAAGACCATTTTCCATTACCATTCACTGACCAGATGTTAGACAGATTAGCAGGAAAAGAGTTCTACTGTTTCTTAGATGGTTACTCTGGTTATAATCAAATTGTCATAGCACCGGATGATCAGGAAAAGACCACCTTCACATGTCCTTATGGAACTTTTGCTTTTAGAAGGATGCCTTTTGGATTATGTAATGCCCCAGCCACTTTTCAAAGATGTATGATGTCCATTTTTTCTGACATGTTAGAAAACTCCATGGAAATTTTCATGGATGATTTTTCAGTTTATGGGACATCATATGATCAATGTTTACAAAACCTAGAAAATAGTCTAAAAAGATGTGAAGAAACATACTTGGTTTTAAACTAGGAAAAGTGTCATTTTATGGTAAAAGAAGGAATTGTGTTGGGACATCTCATTTCTAAAAGGGGTATTGAAGTAGACAAAGCAAAGTTAGAGGTAATTGAGAAATTACCTGAACCAACAACTGTCAAAGGGATCAAGAGTTTTTTGGGACATGCAGGTTTTTACAGGAGGTTCATAAAAGATTTTTCTAAAATTTCAAAACCTCTTTGTTTGTTGCTACAACATGACCAAGTGTTTAATTTTAATGAAGACTGTAAAAAGGCCTTTAACACTTTGAAAGAAGCATTGGTCACTGCACCTGTAGTAATAACACCTGATTGGTCCCAACCCTTTGAGATTATGTGTGATGCCAGTGACTGGGCAGTTGGGGCAGTTTTGGGTCAAAAGAAGAGTAAAATATTCCACCATGTTTATTATGCTAGTAAGACTTTAAATGATTCCCACTACGTTAGGGTAGCCCGAATGCTTCTGCTATAGTCCTTCCGGCTTAACGCATTGACCACTACGTTCGCCTTACTGGGGTGGTAAAGCAACTCGCAATCATAATCTTTGAGTAGCTCGAGCCACCGCCTTTGCCTCATGTTCAACTTTTTTTTTTTATCAAAGACGTATTTCAATTCCCTTATAAGCTGCGATTCATGGGAGGGCTTGAGATTAAAAGAGATCAACAATTCAGATTCACTTCTCACGCTTCTCACCGTTAACTCAACTTCTCACACGATCCTTCGCCTATATATTTAAGTAAATAAATACATGCATATATTATACAATGAATATATTAATCAAAATTTTGACTTTTTAAACAAAAATGAAATAGAAGTGTAAAAAGTCTAAACTACCTGTTGGGAACTGAAGAATTCATCAAGTATGGTTAATGCTGTTGGTTCAAAGTTACTACTGCTAGAAGACTTAAAGGTTAATACTACTGAGTGTTACTACTGCTAGTAGAATTAATACTGCTAGTCAAAGTTAGTGCTGCTTGAACAAAGTTAGTACTGCTTAGCTAGTTAGTACTGCTAGTGGTTAGTGCTGCTTAGTAGTTAATGCTGCTAGAAGTTAATACTGCTGAGCATAGTTAGTGCTGCTTATGACTTGAAGATCCGAATGAAAAGGATTACAGCTGGAAAGAATAAAGATATTCATGGAAGGCTTAAAGATAATGATGGAAGATATTCTGAAGATATTTTATTAATTGTAATTAGCTTTTATCTTCAGTATATATATTGTATAGTTAAGATAGTGAAAGAGAGAGATTAATTCATTCATTCTAAGTGTTAGTTCTAGAGAGAAAATCAACCTCAAGGCATAGATCCTAATTCTAGAGAAGTAGAATTCGTATTGGTGAGCCTGTTCATCAATATTGAGGTTGAGTGTGTAATCTTGTAACTTCAAAGTATTCAATACAAGTCTACAGTTTGTTCTTTATATTTACTGTGTTGATTTACTGTTTCATTGAATATCAAAGTGTTATTCCGTAAACTTCTTTGATATTAGTTTCTGAGAATTTATTCTTGTTGAGAATTCGATCCTGACAAGTGGTATCAGAGCCAAACTCTCTCAGAAACATCTATTCATCATGGAAAATCTTACAGAATCAAGCAGTACTTTGGTCTCTAAGGTTCCAATGCTCAAACCCAGTGAGTTTGACATGTGGAAGATCAGAATCAGACAATATATTCTTCTCACTGACTACTCAATATGGGATATCATTGAGAATGGTCCTTCTGAAGCTGGAAGGATAGGAGCAGATGGGAAAAGACCTCCACCAAAGACAGATGGTGAGAGGAAGATCAGACAGACAGAGATGAAGGCCTTGAGCACTCTGCTCTTGGCCATCCCCAATGAATATCAGCATCAATTTTGCAACTGCACTGATGCTCAGATTCTCTGGAATGCTCTAGAGAAAAGATTTGCTGGAACTAAAAGCATCAAAAGAAATCAAAGAGATGTTCTAAAGCAGCAGTATGAGAACTTCACTTCCTCAAAGAATGAGTCTATGACTCAAACTTTTGATAGGTTCAACAAACTCATAGGTGAACTGGCTACTGTAGGAGTAAAGATAGAACAAGATGATATCAACAGAAAGTTCCTCAGATCTCTTGGGGATGAATGGACTATTTACACTGTCTCATATAGACAGAGTGACAATCTGGAAGAGAAAGAACTTGATGATCTATACAATGATCTAAGAGTTTTTGAAACTGAGGTAGAAACCAAGAAGAAGCCCTCTGGTTATATTCACAATGCTGCACTTCTCTCAGCATCCACTGATACTACTGCCAACCCTGAAGCAGTTAGTACTACCAGTGGAGTAAGTTCAGAAAAAGGCACTGAAACTATCTTTGAAGCCTTTTTGTCCAGTCATAGCAGCAATTCTTTGATTAATGATGATATGGATCAAATTCACCCTGATGACCTGGAGGAGATGGATATTAAATGGCAGATGGCCATGTTATCAATGAGGGTGAAGAAGTTCATTAAAAGAACATGAAGGAATAACTTCTCTCAAAGAAGAGAAGATGGAGCTGGTTTTGACAAGACCAAGGTGGAATGTTATAAGTGTCACATGAAAGGATACTTTGCTAGAGAATGCAGGAGTGTTGTTCCAAACAACAACCACCAACAAGCTCAGAATGGAGGCTACAATCAAAACAAGAATCCTGCTCAAGCCCTTGTTTCTCAACAAGGAATGGGATTTGACTGGAGTGATCAAGCTGAGGAAGCCATTCAGAATCAAGCTCTTATGGCAGAAGTGACTGATCTTCCCTCTGAGGTAATTTCTAATCTTTGTACAAAATCTTGCATTGACACTGTCACAAGATACAGGGATCACAATCAAAGTATGTGTGATGACCTCAAAAGATTAGAAAAGGACAGAAGAGATTATGTGTTAATAGTAGAGAGATTTGAAGAGCAAATCAAAGGTTTTCAAGCTAATGAACTTCAACACTCTTATGACACAAACTATTGGAAGTGGGAAAAGAATGAGTTAGAGACCAAACTGTCTAAATCCTTAGAAGAGAGTGATAGGCTGAAAGAGGAACTGTCTAAAGTTAAACTTGACATAGAAAAGTTTTCATATGCTTCAAAAGCAATGGATTCTCTTCTAAAGGCTCAGATTCATGACAAGATGAAGCCTGGTATTGGATACAACAATACACCTCCTCCTTACAACAACAATTATATCTCTCCTACTTCAGACTTGTTAGAAACCAAGGAGAAAAAGGACTTATCTGAGAAAGCCTTTAAGATAGATCCTTTGGATGAAGTAGTAATTAAGGATTTAACTGAGAAAGAAGCCAGTGAGTATAGGGATAATGATGTGAGTAAAAAGATACCATTAGAAAACAATATTATCACCAATGAGGGATGTGGGAAAATCTGGGTCAAGTCCAAGGAGATAGAGCAGACAAAAGGAAAGGATAACAAGGTCCATTACAAACAAACCACAGTTGTGAATCCTGGATCTTGTAAACAGTGTGATTGCAATACAACTAAGAGCCTAAATTCTGGTATAAAAAGAGGTAATCAAAGAAACTGGAATAATCAATGGGCTCAGAAACAAGGAATTGATCTGAATAAAATCAATAGACCAAAACCTTGTTTCATATGTGGCAAGTTAAATCATTTAGCTAAGTATTGTTACTTTAACCCTATTAACCAACAGATGAACTTTCAAAGATTTGTGCAAAAACCTGTTGGTTATAGGAAGGCTGGAAAGAAACATGTGATAAAGAAATCTTTTGAAAGTAAAGGCACTTTGAAAAATAAGGTTTTAAAAGAAAGTATTTTACTATGGGTACCTAGAAGTACTAACAGTGTTAGTACTGCTAACAATATTAGTGCTGCTAACATAGTTACTACTGCTAACAGTGTTAGTACTGCTGAAAATATTAATGCTGCTAACACAGTTACTACTGCTAAGCATGCAAGTGCTGCTAAGGCAGTTAGTACTTCTAAAACCAGTATTGCTTCTAGAAAAAAATATTTCCAAGCCTATTATTGTGACAAAATACTCCAAGCATGAGGAATCAAAGTCTAAAAATCTTGTCAAGAAAGAATGCAAGTATTTTGATGAGAAAGGGGTACCCAAGACCACTTTGGCTTGGGTTCCTAATTCATACTAACTGATCTATCTTATGTGCAGGGCAACCAACAGCTCAAGGGAAAGAGCATATGGCATGTTGATAGTGGTTGCTCTAGGCACATGACAGGCAACATGTCATGCCTTCAGGATTTCAAGCATATCAATGGAGGACATGTTGCATTTGGAGATAATCTTACTGGTGGTAAGATAAGTGGAAAAGGTAATGTCACCAAAGGTTAGATGACATTTGAGGATGTCTACTATGTTGATCAATTAAAGTACAACCTGTTAAGTGTATCACAGGTATGTGACAAACAACATAGTATATTATTTACAAATACTGAGTGTATGATCCTTGCTCCAGGGTTCAAGGTAGTTGATGAAAGCATGATACTACTTAGAACTCCAAGAAAGGACAATGTTTACTGTCTAGATATGGACAATGTTGATAGTGATTCATCTATAAATTGTCTTGTTTCAAAATCTTCTGTAGATGAATCCTTTCTATGGCACAGAAGGATGTGTCACATGAATTTCAAGACTATGAACAAACTTGTTAAAAACAACCTTGTAAGAGGTTTACCTTCAAAAGTCTTTTCATGTGATGATCATTGTGTTGCTTGTCTTAAAGGCAAACAACACAAAACTTCTCATAAGACCAAAGAGTTAAATTCTGTTTCTTCTTGTCTCCATTTACTGCATATGGATCTGTTTGGTCCTACAAATGTTATGAGTATAGGCAAGAAATCTTACTGCTTGGTTATTGTTGATGATTACTCCAGATTTACTTGGGTATATTTTCTAAGGACTAAGGATGAGACAAGTGGACTTATCAAATCCTTTATTCTAAGAATTGAAAACCAAACTAATCAAAGAGTAAAAGTCATTAGAACAGATAATGGAACTGAATTCAAAAATCTTGATCTAAACACCTTTTGTGAAGAAAAAGGCATTGAGAGACAATATAGTGCTCCTAGGACTCCTCAACAGAATGGTGTTGCTGAAAGGAGAAATAGGACACTAATAGAGGCTGCTAGATCTCTGTTGGCTGATTCAAAATTGCCAATTACCTTCTGGGCTGAAGCAGTTAATACTGCTTGTTATGTTCAAAACAGAGTTCTAGTGGTCAAGCAAAAGAACAAGACCCCATATGAGCTTTTAAATAAAAGAAAACCTTTCATTGGTTTCTTCAAACCTTTTGGGTGTCCTTGTACAATTCTCAATACCAAATCTCACTTAGGTAAGTTTGATAGCAAAGCAGATGATGGATTTCTTGTTGGATATTCATCTCAGAGTAAGGCCTACAGAGTTTTAACTCTTCTTCCAGAATAATTGAAGAAAGTGACAATGTCAAATGCAATGAGAACACACCAAATCCAATTGGGTCTGGTCCTCAGTGGCTATTTGACATTGACTCACTAACTAATTCTTTTGATTTCAGTAGTGATGATTATACAGGAACAAGAAGTGGAGGATCAGGGACTACACAAGTCTCAGAAAGTATATCTAAATCTGTGATATTTCCCATACCCACAGTGAATTCTGTTGAAGACTGTGAAAAGGAACCATCTACTGGACCAAGTCAGAGTGAAGAAGAAACTAGAGATGAGGAGACTCAAGAAAATAAAGAATCAGAAGTGGCATCTGAAAACACTTCAGTTGAGTTGCATGACTCTAATCTCGAGGCTGGACTGAATGAAGAATCTAGTCATAACACTAGAGTTCAAAAGAATCATCCTCCACAGCTGGTAATAGGAGATATCTCTTCTCCTATGATGACTAGACATCAAAGCAGACTTCAAGAAATGCAAGATCAACAGCATACAGTGCTTTCTTGTTTTCTATCCCAGCTTGAGCCTAAAAAGGCACATGATGCTATGAAAGAATCTAGCTGGATAGAAGCAATGCAAGAAGAACTGTTACAGTTCAAGCTACAAGATGTATGGGATCTAGTAGACCTTCCTAAAGGTAACAGAGCAATTGGCACAAAGTGGATTTTCAGAAACAAGAGAGATGAAAGAGGTATTGTCATAAGGAACAAAGCAAGGCTGGTGGCTCAAGGATATACTCAAGAAGAGGGTATAGATTATGAAGAAGTTTTTGCACCTGTGGCTAGGATAGAAGCAATCAGACTATTCCTAGCCTATGCTTCTTACATGAACTTCAAAGTCTATCAAATGGATGTAAAAAGTGCCTTTCTCTATGGCTCAATTGAAGAAGAGGTATATGTCTGTCAACCACCAGGGTTTGAAAACCCAAGCTATCCAGACAGGGTATACAAATTGAAGAAAGCACTTTATGGACTACATCAAGCTCCAAGAGCATGGTATGACACTCTGTCATCCTATCTCTTGGAAAATGACTTTGAAAGAGGAGTCATTGATAAGACTCTATTTATCAAGAGAAAGAAGAAGGATATCTTGCTGGTCCAAATCTATGTTGATGACATTATCTTTGGATCTACAAGAGACAACATGTGTAAGGAGTTTGAGGATCTAATGCATCAAAGGTTCAAAATGAGTTCCATGGGGGAACTTACTTTCTTCCTTGGACTCCAAGTTCAACAGAAGTCAGATGGCATCTTCATCTGTCAATCCAAGTATGTGCAGGACATTCTAACCAAGTTTGGTTTCTCAGAGTCAAAACCTGCCAGCACACCTATGGAAACACACAAGCAGATAACAGCAGATCTTGAGGGGGAGGATATGGATGTGCATCATTATAGATCCATGATTGGTTCTCTTATGTATCTCACAGCATCAAGGCCAGATATAATGTTTCCAGTCTGTGTATGTGCAAGATTCCAAGTTAGGCCAAAGCAATCTCACTTTCAAGCTGTTAAGAGGATATTCAGATATCTCAAAGGGCAACCCAGATTGGGACTTTGGTATCCTCATGACTCACCCTTTGACCTAATAGCATACTCAGACAGTGATCTAGGTGGAGCAAACTTGGACATAAAATCTACTTCTGGAGGATGTCAGTTTTTGGGTGCAAGACTAGTTTCATGGCAGTGCAAGAAACAAACCACAGTGTCCACATCTACAACAGAGGCAGAGTACATAGCAGCTGCAAGTTGCTGTTCTCAAGTCTTATGGATTCAGAATCAAATGTTGGATTATGGGGTAACCTTTCTACACACTCCAATTTTTATTGATAATAGCAGTGCTATTAGCATTGTGAATAATCCAGTCAAGCACTCAAAGACAAAGCACATTGAGATCAGGTACCACTTCATAAGAGACTGTAATGAAAAGAAACTTATTCAAGTTGTAAAAGTTCACACTGATAATCAGTTTGCTGATCTATTCACTAAAGCTTTTGATATGGGTAGATTCACTTTCTTGGTAACAAGTGTGGGAATGATCAACTCTGAATAATCCCCTTCTCAAAAAGTGGTTCTATACCTGTATATTATTTATTCTTGGTGTTACTAATCTTCTTTTTCAGGATATGCATAGTAGTACTCAGTGTTTAGCAAGTTTAAAGGAGTAAGTTAGTTAATACTGCTTTCAATTAATACTGCTAGTAGTTAATACTGCTTTCAGTTAATACTGCTCTCAGTTAATACTGCTAGTTAGTTAATACTGCTAGTAGTTAATACTGCTAGTAGTTAATACTGCTTTCAGTTAATACTGCTAGTAGTTAATACTGCTTTCAGTTAATACTGCTAGTAGTTAATACTGCTCTAGGTTAATACTGCTTATGTTCCGAATACTATAAATACTCTTTGCCCGCCTAAAAGCTTATAACGACTCTCTGCATACTATTCACTTGCGCTCTAAACCCTTTCTCTCTCAAGTTCGAAGCTTTCAGGCACGTTGTTCACTAAGATCAATGGCATCCATGGCATTCATCGACGAGCACAATGAGATCGCGATGCTACAAAAGCCAAAGCAAGCTGCCGGATTTCATCATATTGTGGATTTCCTCAAGTCAAGCCATATTGCTCATGCTCTTACTGTAACTCCTACAATCTATATCGAGCATCAAATGCAGTTCTGGGCTAATGCCACCATTGTTGCTGAGAATGGTGTGCAAATGATCAAGACAAGAATCTGTGAACAATCACTAACAGTTACTGAAGAGGTTATTCGCATCAGTCTACGTCTAGACGATGCCTCTGGTATAACTTCTATCCCAAACGATGAACTGTTCTCCAATCTTACAAGAATGGGGTATGGAGGCCCATTGGGTGTTTTCAAATTCTCAAAAGCCAAATTTTCACCCCAATGGCGTTTCTTTGTCCATACTCTTATGCACTGTATCTCCAAAAAGACTACTGGATGGAGTGAGTTCAGCAGCACCATTGCTTATGCTTTGGTGTGCTTGGCCACTGCCAGAAAGTATAACTTTTCTAAAATGATTTTCAGTGATCTTGTCTCAAACATGGGAAACAAAAAGAGCTTCTTTATGTACCCCAGGTTTGTCCAAGAAGTTATTACTCATGAATTGACGAATATACCTCAACCTATTGGGGTATATGTACCTAAACCCCCCAAAGGCAAGGTTTTCTCAAATATGAGAAGATCTGCTGGGGACTCGGAAGGAGTTGACACCCCATTGTTCTCTACAATGATGGTGGTGTCCCAAACCAATGAAGGTATGGTAGCAGGGTCAAGGCCCCCATTAGACCAACCCATTGCTAGCCAATCCCAACCTTCCATCTCTACATCAATTCCTCAGTCTCTTCTTGACAAACCAACTTCACCAATCACCCAAACTTATCAACGAAAACAGGTAAAGAAGGCTCCTTCCCTTCTTGTACCATCACCCATTCAGCCTTTAAGCCCTCTATTGGAGCATTCTCCAGTAGAGAATATCCAAAGGGAATCCACAAGGGTGTCTCCCAACCCAAAGGAGGTGCTCTCTGAGGAGGAGGTAGAGCATATGGGTACTGAGGCTGCCACTATTTCTGCTAGCACAGAGAAGGACAGTGGTACCATAAATAAGACCTCACCCATGGCAACTTTGAATGAGCAATCATTCAAAGGTCCCTGGTGCCAAGAAACCAAGGGGATGGATAGTGCTTCTGCTAGGCAGAAGACTTCTACTGCAAAAAGATCCAATGATCCTTCAAAAGAGGGTAACACTTCTGAAGAGGGTGAGGACATATATACTTACTATGAATTGATGGAAACAATGGGGAACATCAATCAAGATGTTCTCAAACAAGGCAAAGAAATTGAAGAAATGAAGCTGGTCATTCTGTCACAACAAGTACAGATTGCTAAGCTGAAGAAGATGGTGATTAGTCTGGTACAGAGGAAGAAGAGAAAGCAATTCCAACTAAGGAGAAGGAAATCTGAGAATGATGCTCCCAAAAAGGGGGAGATCAACATGGAAGAAGCCACAAGAGAGGGGGAGCTTGATGGAGAGAAATGTGATGTTGAGGGGGAGCAGGAAGCAGAAACAGAAAGAGATTCAGTGCCAATAGAAACACAAGAAGCAGCAGAAACGGTTACTACTGCTGACATAAATAAAGCAGCAGAAACAGTGAAAGAAGTTTTAACAGATCTTGAGATTGCAGAAACCTTACTTAAAGCCAAGAATGATACTCCCAAGGTCACTTCAAAGACCAAAGGAGTAATCATCAAAGAACAAGGTGAAGTGATCAAGAAAGATAACAGTAAGAAGGCAATAGACAAAGACAAAGGAAAAGCAAAGATGGTGGAATCTGATCAACCAGTCAAGAAGCAAAGGTTGGTTGAATCAGATGAAGCCTTAGCCAGGAAGATGCAAGAGGATATTGAAAAGGAAGAAAGAGTTCAGGTGGAAAAGGACAGGGAGATGGCAAAAGCCCTAGCTGCTGAATTGAATGAAGCTTATCAACTGAGTCTGGCAACTGAAATTGCACAGAAGAAAGCTGCAACTATGAAGAAATCAGTAGTGAAAACAGTTGTAAAGAAGAGACAACCCTCAAAGACTTTCCTAGGTACCCAAGAGAGAAACAAAATGATTATATTTCTCAAAGGTGCTGTAGGAGTCAAAAAGGAGATGTTCTCCAAAATGTCTTTTGAGAAGATTAAAGAGCTGTATGATTCAGAGATGTTAAAGCTGCAGGGGAATGAAACTGCAAGGGTGGAGATGGAGAAAAGGATGAAAGAAAGCAATGATCTTCTGATACAAAAGCCCTTTCCAGATGAGCAGGAAACACCATCAAAGAAAGAAGCTACTCTGGGTGAAAGTCTAAGGACTTTAAAGAGAACCAAGATGATGGCAAGGAGAAAGTCAACTAAGAAGCCTAGAATATCTGAAGGAGAGGATGAGAAAGTTGCTGAAGAAGAAGGGGCACCTGAGTCATCTAAACAGAAAGAGCCATCAAACACAGATGATGTAAATTTGTATATGGTAGTGATGGACAAAGTGCCTGAACCAATTTCAGCAGAACCTGTAGGAGTTAAGCCTCCTGAGGTCATTCTCTGGGATACATTGACAGTGGATGGAAAGGAATACATAAGGCTAAAAAGGAAGGATGAAAAGTATGAGGTGTTCAATACTTGGGCAAAGATTGTAAGAACATGCTCTAGGTCAGATCTTGAAGAGATGTTTGAGATAGGAATGAAGTTGTATGCAGATATACTGAAGGCTCCAGGGATTTCAATTACAAAACTGGTAATGGAGTATCTGTGTATGATGTTCAAACCTGAAGAAGTAGAACATGTGATCAAGAATGTATTCAAGTCAGTCAACAGTTGGACTCTATATGAAATTAGTGGAGTATATACAGTGACTTTGGATTTAAATCACACTGAATACTTTCTAGTGGATAGAGTATACAATCATAGCAGATTGAAGCTTCATGCCATGCTGAAGAAAAAGTTAAGATGTGTTCCAGATTCAGAAATGGCTAAATACTTGATTCAAAGAACAATTAATCAGAGTTTGGGATTGGATGCAAACACTGGAATTTAGGCCATGATAGAGTTTTGGGAGCATCTTGAAGAAAATTTGAAGAACTTGACTTCTCTTCCTAAAAGTCAAGTTAGGGGGAGATTGTTGGGAACTGAAGAATTCATCAAGTATGGTTAATGCTGCTGGTTCAAAGTTACTACTGCTAGAAGACTTAAAGGTTAATACTGCTGAGTGTTACTACTGCTAGTAGAATTAATACTGCTAGTCAAAGTTAGTGCTGCTTGAACAAAGTTAGTACTGCTTAGCTAGTTAGTACTGCTAGTGGTTAGTGCTGCTTAGTAGTTAATGCTGCTAGAAGTTAATACTGCTGAGCATAGTTAGTGTTGCTTATGACTTGAAGATCCGAATGAAAAGGATTACAGCTGGAAAGAATAAAGATATTCATGGAAGGCTTAAAGATAATGATGGAAGATATTCTGAAGATATTTTATTAATTGTAATTAGCTTTTATCTTCAGTATATATATTGTATAATTAAGATAGTGAAAGAGAGAGATTAATTCATTCATTCTAAGTGTTAGTTCTAGAGAGAAAATCAACCTCAAGGCATAGATCCTAATTCTAGAGAAGTAGAATTCGTATTGGTGAGCCTGTTCATCAATATTGAGGTTGAGTGTGTAATCTTGTAACTTCAAAGTATTCAATACAAGTCTACAGTTTGTTCTTTATATTTACTGTGTTGATTTACTGTTTCATTGAATATCAAAGTGTTATTCCGTAAACTTCTTTGATATTAGTTTCTGAGAATTTATTCTTGTTGAGAATTCGATCCTAACACTACCCCTTACCAAATGAGATCTTTTAACAACTGTTAGAGGTAGTGACCAAATCAGGTTGTTTTTGTATACCTCAATGACGAAACTGTAGAGACTAAAAGTGTTACAAGCAAGAAACCACATGGACCAAATTTGTAGTTTACTCTAAAGTAAATTTGGGGATAAAGTTGAAACAAAAAAATTTCAGACATATTTTGGTAGGCATAAAAATTAGGTGTGTGTAAAGGAGGGTACCCGGCCAAAATTCATGGAATCGGTCCTGGAACAGGTAGTTTCTGGAATAAGGAACCGGAACCGGTTATACCGGTTCTTTATATTTGGGAACCGGTTACACTGATTCTTTATAATTGGGAACCGATTTCGGTACTGGGTACCCGATGTCTAATTTTATTTATTTATAATTTTATCATTTTATACTATAAAAAAGTAATTATTAGTCTATTCCAAAGTACCCACGTAAAGAAATAAATACTGCAAATGGTGAAAACTAATCCGATAAAAACTAAGACACTAAGAGGTAGAGAGAACTGATCCAACTCATAAGAAAACGCCCTAAAGTTAAATTAATAATTTCAATTTTAGTTTATTAAATATAATAAACATATAAAATAACTTGTATTAAAAAAAGCGGGTACTTATTGGTTCCGATTCTGGGTATTCAGCAGACTGGGTACCCGGTCCCGGCGGATACCCAACGGTTCCAAAAAATGAGAACTGGAATCGAAACCTGTTATGTAAAACAAAAAGTTTGTACTGGTTTTATATTGTTGTATAAGTTAAGGGACCGAACGTGTGACCTTATGTGGTCTGTTTTTATGGAATATATGTCGTGTTATTTGACAGGGAGGTTCTGGTTCTGGAACCGACAGTTTCGAAGCGGTTCCGGTTTCACCCCTAAATTAAAAACTGAAATTTAGCAAAACTGCTAAATTTACTAATATACCCTTTGTTATATTACCATCTCTCTCTCTCTGTATTCAGATTAAGAAATATATGCAAGTTTGGTCTCCGATTCTCATTTTCTTCATCTTCATTCCTTTTCTCTTCCCATTCCTCCTTCCTATTTTACACCCTTCCTTCCTTCCTTCCTTCCTTCTAACCTTTTTTTTAATCATATAACTATAGATTAATCATCACATTTTTTCAAACCCATGTTTGTTTTTTTCATTAATATCAACCTACATTCTTCATGGGATTTGATCCAATGCTAAAAAATCATTATATTGTGTTACCAATGAATATTCAAATTCATCAACGCTAATTAGGTGGTTATGCTGTTTTTGATTTGCATCAATCAATCAATCAATTCATTTTCTTTTGTTTTTGTTTTGCTAGACAAGAAAAATCTGGGCTTTAGAAATTGTTATAAATGGAAATGGATGAATCTCATAACCTTATTGTGAATTCATTGGCACCTTCTGGTAGGAATAATTCAGGGGATGGCAACAAAGAAAATGAGGAATGTGACCCAAATGAGTCAACAACCATGGTACCCACAAATGGTGGTGAATCTGATCAGTTTAGTCATGATATAAGCAGAATGCTTGATAACCCACCTAAGTATTCGGGTCATCGACGAGCCCTTTCCGAAATCGTGACTCTACCTGATGATATTAGCTTCGATAGAGATCTTGGTGTTGTGGGTGGTGGCTTCAATGCTCCTTCATATTCTGCTGATGAAACTGAAGAAGATTTGCTTTCTATGTATCTTGATATTGATAAGTTCAATTCTACATCTGGTTCTCAGGTGGGTGAGTCAGCTTTTTCTGCTTCACAAAGAGCTGCAACGCCGCCTGCAATGCCGCCACCTGAGAACCATGTTGCTTGCTCGGATGAGTGGCTAAGAGGTAAACATGAGCATAGTGTGTCGATGGATGGTTCTGGTATTAAGGCAGAGATGCTAAGTTCAGGTCAAGAAGAGATGTGTTCAAGTGATGCTAAGAAATCAATGTGTGATGCCAAGGTTGCTGAGTTTGCTCTTGTTGATCCAAAGCATGCAAAAAGGTTAGCTTTAATGGAACTAAAGTTGATGGCTATGTTTGGTGCAAGAACATATTTGATGGTTTTTTTACTATATTTTGCAGTTCCTAGTCTTGCTTGCATCATTGATTTTCACTTATGTTTTCCATGAACTAGTTTGAATGGAGGAGAGCTAAGAAAGAGCCAATTTTATTATTATATATGTATATATAAAATTGATTTGGAACCCAGGAACTGCCCTAACACGTGGCACATTCATCAAGCATCTGGACGTGTTATTCATCGTGAATGTTATAACATATTCATCATGAATGTGTAATTCATGATGAATGATATATCCATATCCATATTCATCCTGAATATGTTATTCATGATGAATATTCATCCTGAAGAGGGACACATGGCGTGTTGTGGGCGGTTCCCGAGTTCTTAATCAAATTTGGGTTCCCAATGGAACTCCCCCCTCCTCTGTCTCTCTCTCTCTCTCTCTATATATATATATATATACTTTCTCATTTATTAGGATATGGGCAAATAGGCAATCTGCTGCAAGGTCTAAAGAAAGAAAGATGAGATACATAGCCGAGCTTGAAAGGAAAGTCCAGATGCTGCAAACAGAAGCAGCGTCGTTTTCTGCTCAGCTGACCCTTTTGCAGGTCCGTTATACTTTTACAATGTTGGTCATTCGATTGTTTATGGAATAATTACTTGTTCCATTACTTTTCAGCTAACAGCTAGTTTGCCAAACTGTTATTTTTTTTATCTAGATGGGAAATAACTATAGATCTTGCATTTGACAACAATTCCATGTTTTCCTTTGGTTGTGTTGTGCTCAGAGAGATACAAATGGTTTGACAGCTGAAAACAATGAACTCAAATTGCGTTTGCAAACCATGAAGCAACAAATTCGCATGCAAGATGGTAAGTTTTTTTTGGAAAGGGTATCCTGGGCCTATGGCCCAGACTAATCCCAGGCAATTAGGGTATTTGGCCCAGCTGCTAAAGCGTGCAACCCTGAGTTTATCCTCAGTGGCCACAAGTGCTGCTAGTGGGGCTCGAACCCAGGTTGAACGCTATGAACTCCCCAAGCCTTTACAACCACACCACAGCCCTTGTGGTTAAGATGGTAAGTTGTTGACCATAAAAGTTTCCATTTTTCCTCTACTTTGGTTTTTCAGTCATTTATATGACTTGGGGTTGTTTACTTACACCATAATGAGCTTAAGGGTCTAGGTGGCTTATTCACTGTCATACATGAGTTGTTTCTTTATGGCTCAATCGTTAAGCCATTAAGCCAAAATGGATACATGGGATAAGTCAGGACCTGATTTGTCCCCATTAAACCACCTCAAGCAAATTAATACCAAAAAAATGCCCTAGAAATAATCCAACCCTCTTTCTTTGCCTCCCTCAAACCCATCGTTCTCCCGTCTCTTAACCAAACAAATTTATCCAGACGGAAAACTTAACCCATATAGGGCTTAATGGAAAAAGAAGTAAACAGCACTTGGTGTATGATCATATATTCTGATAAACATCATTTGCCTTTTTCTGGTACTTAGCTTTCAACGATGCATTGAAGGAGGAGATACAGCATCTGAAAATACTTACAGGTCAGAACCTCATGAATGGTGGATCAATGATGAACTTCCGACCCCCGTTTGCAGCAAACCACCAGTTTCACCCCATGAACACACAGCAGTTTCAGCCACTCCAGAATCAGCATCCATTTCAGCAGCAACAACTCCAGCACTTTCAGCAAATCCAGCAGCATCCATTTCAGGAGCAACAACTTCACCAATTTCAGCAGAAACATCAACACCCATATCCACAGCACCCAGGACATAGAAGCTCCTTGTCAACATAGAACCACAAAATACATATTTCATCCGAGTTCAACCCCATGATCCAGTAGAAAGTTTGGACGGTTAGTACTTCCGTAAAATGTCCAAACTTTTTTTTTGGGAAGGGTGTCGTAGGCTATACCTAGACTAATCCCTTGGCAAATTATGACGGTAAGACATCATCCCTGATTAAACCTCAGTGGCCACAATTGTAGTGTACGCCTGAATTCGAACCCTGGACAGATGAGATATTCCACCACATCACAACCCTTGTGGTTAACTAAGTCCAAACTTTATGATTCAAACTCAAGATTTTTATGTTAATGAAACCTTTAGATTTGATTATGTATGGCATGAAAGATGGTTCAGATTTCTTGCATTTGTTTTGGTAGAAAAGAAGTATCAAAAATTCAAAATCATCAAAAAATCAACCAAATGGATAAATAACACTTACTCATATGTATGTGCTCTAATTTCATTCATATGTGAACTTGAATTTATCAAAGAACAAGTGTTTAACTACTATTGAATTCTAAGTGGTAAATAACACTTTATGATTTTTGAAATGTTATATGTACAAGAGATTCCACTTGTTCTGCTTTCTTGAAATGGGAAAAGCTTCAGTTCCAGAACTTTTTTACATTACTGAGTAGCCAGGGCCCCCTCCGCCTTCCGGGACTGTCCATTCAATGTTCTGCTTCGGATCTTTGATATCACAAGCCTGCAGCTCGAAAAACAAATCAGTAATTATATGAAGTTTGTTTCAAACAAAGTAATTATTTTCGTTCCTTAAATTAGAATATATGTGGAACCCCTTTGAAATCTCTCGAAAAGAGCCCTTATAGAAAGGGAAAGTTCCAACAGAGGAAGGTCACACCTGATACAGGACTCCAACAGTGTGTTGGGTCCCTAGGTGGTGCTAGACAAAGGCTCTGATACCATGTTAAGTGTAAATAGAAAGACAGGTCACACCTTGCAGTGCAAGCAATTCTGAGCATTAATCTGCAGCTTCAATTGACCCTTGTCATCTGAGACATACCTGAAATTATAGAAAAGATTTATAAATCGGAAGTGAAAGAACAACTAAGAAATGAAGGGAAAATACCAAGGATAAGCATCTTACTCGTATACGCGTGCAGGGCAATATCGTGATTCTGGACCACCATATTTTGGTAAATTTACAGCTTCGGGAATTCGAGAATCCCTCAAGCGAAGGTGAGCTGGTTGGTCATGATCATGATTTGTGTTGCTCCTGGACAAAGACAAATTTATGCAAAGTGATCCTACCATGCAATTATTTTCCATTAAACCCAACCTTTGCAGGTAAGGCGCATTGTAGAGTATTTTAAATTTGGAACTTGAAACAAACAATATGCTGTAAAGAAGATATGCAAGTAAGTTTAATACCTGTACAGGGAGGTTGGTACATCAAAACTAACAATCCCATCTGGCTTTGGGTATTCAATCGGGGAGCATTTACTTGCTTCCTGTGTACATAATTGTAAAGATTAGATATGCAAGAAGTTTTAGTAGCTTTACTTTGACTCTTGGCCCATTTAATAGCATATGGGAAGGGTAAGACGGACGCAAACCTTGCCTCTACCCCAAGGAGCAAAGAGGTTGTTTCAATTCACTGGTACTTGACATCTATGCCCCAACTTGAAAAGCATTACAAATATAGGATACCTTTATAGCTTTTTTATGTTTTGGCCCATATAGCACTGTATACATTCTCCGGGGCCAAATCACATGTGATTTTCCATTGAAATCACATGCAACTATAGAATATGGTCAACGTAAAGGATGTGCCGACTTGACCTGCCATGTTATTTTACACATGATTTTAGGGTAAAATCACATGTGATTAGGCTGTTCTCTTGTTTTCTTATTTGGTCACTGTTCTCATTTGCAAAGTGTTCGCTCAAAGTGTAAAATGGAGGGCAAGCACTCATTTGTGTATTAACTACCAAAAGGATCGACCATTAACTATGATCTATGCAACACATAGTATGCTTGGAACTCCTTACATGTGTTGCCTCGTGATCCGGTTTTCCATGCTTCAGGGTAAATGGGGCTCTTCCTTTCAGAAAATAGCTGCCAAAGTTAAAATAAGTCGAGTTAAGTTCATCACATGATGCATTTATGTAGGAAAAAGGGAGGGAGATCTTACTGTTCTAGACCACTTATAGCCATACCAGGAAAAAGCCCATACTCAAATGCCTGCAAACATAACATCATTCACTACAAAAGATGAACAATGAAAAAAGCACCTTAAGTGCACTCTCTTTACTCAGAAAAAGATGGACAATTTTATATCATCATGACATAAATTAGCCACATCATGGTTCACCACCACCATCGGTTTTCAAGTTGACAAAAGAACAAACAGATGAAAATAAATCATAAAACGAAGAAAAAATGCAAATCATAAAACAAACAGTACTTAACTGGGCGGTAGTTACGTGCACGGCGAAGCTCTTCCCATATCCACGAATCTTTCAAGTTCTCCCAGTAGGTTTTCATATTTGAGCCTTCGTGAAGTACTCCGAACGCAGATTCCGCTGCTAGCATTCCTATAATAGAATAAACTGATAGATGAGTTCATTGTTGTCGTTCTTTATTCATTGTTTGTTCACCCTTTTTCTATCCAAATAAACTGTTGTTTTCTCATTTTAGTCTCTCAATATCAAACACTACAAAAAAGAATACAATAATGTGAGAAATATTTTTTACCTGATTTCATGGCGGTATGTGTACCCTTTATTTTTGGAACATTTAAGAAGCCAGCTGCACAGCCAACGATTGCTCCCCCAGGGAACACTGGATATGGAATAGACTGAAAATTAACTAGCATTATATTTGTATTCGCATTATCATATAATTACCAATCTAACAATCTAACAATCACTAAAAACATTATGCACATAACATGATAGCTCAGTAGTTGCAACAGAGTTTTATTGCCCAAAACTCAATACATCCATGCGGGTTTTCATTAAAACATTTTTGGGCATCGAATGTATATATTACTGCACAACATTTTATGTAAAAAATGTATAAAAGAGTTTATTATACATGAAAAGAAATGGTTAAGTGCATCATTGTCTAATTCAGTATTTATGTTACAAATTGTCCAAAACCACATAAATGCGTTATTTGGGTGCAATATTTTGCTTCAAATTATCAATTTAGTGTACGGTTTGGTTCATTAGAGAAAACATACAAAAGATTTATTCCCAAATGGTTTTGAAGCTTGGAGAATTGCTAAAATGAAGATACCAAACTGGATAATAAGTGCAATTAACCTAGTAAAAGTTCCCTTAACATCAATGCAAGGTTAAATTGTGATGCACCTGAAAACCGCCTTCATTCAAAGTCCGGGCACCATATTGGACAACTGTTCCATTTTCAAGAAGAGGCCTGATGGCAGGGTGAGATTTGAGTTTCTGCAGGAGAAAAGGGTTACAGACTGCTAGAAAGTAATAATGACAAAGGGTGGACTAAATAGATGTTATCAATGTATTATCGGAAAAAATTTAAGAAAATAGATCCATGTCCTAATTTTTAAACTATCAATGAAGTTCCCTGATATACTAATCTTTACGTATTTTTAAGGTTACCTGGAATTCTTCATAAGGACTAAAGAACGGGTTGTGATAATTCAAAGCACACACCAATCCAATGGAAACCTGCAAACAAGGTTCTTATTGATTACTACATAAATAAATGAAAAAGAAAACACGCATTATGGAAAATATTTAGGTTACACATGCTATAAGTTTAAAAAGCTGCAGGAAGAGATGCAGATGCTTTTTGTTCCGTTATATTTGTCGAATTGCTTACCTGTCTATCTTGCATGTGGTATAAAAAGGATCCCCCGTAAGTCTTGTGATCCAAGGGCCAACCTAACGTATGAAGCACCGCACCAGGTTTATGTTTGCTGGCATCGATTTCCCAAACCTGGGCGGTAAACATTTTCAGAAACCGGATTTTACAGTAAATTTCAGTTCATAAACATGGGAAATAAGGTGGCGTTTGCTTTTTAAGAGGTCTGAAGTCTTATTTCACTTCTGATTAATAAGAGGTGGTGTTGAAGTCTGAAATCTGAATCAATAAGACTGTTTGTTTTTATAACGTCTGGAGGCGTCTTGTGAGAAAGGACAGCATATGAAATGAGGCGGCGATAAGAGGTTTTAAGAAGTTAGGTCACCACTTCTTATATGTATTTAAGAGTTAAGAGGTTATGAAAACCTGGAAAAAAAACAAACAGTTTGAATGTAAAAAGGTATGAACGATTCGCTCTTAAGAGCCATTAAGAGGTTTTTAAAAAAAACAAACACCCCCTAAGTGTGCAAAATGTAGCGAGATAATGATCCAGAAATAAAGCTCAAAAGGCTGAAGTTCACTTGCCTCTTTAATCCCTAACGCGTAAGTTTGGTGCTGCCCTTGACCTTTCTCTCTGAGATTGTATTTTTTAATTATTTTCTGTCATAAAATACGTAACATTTGGTATTACAGAATAAAGAAATAAATTAAGATGTTGGTAGAACAGAGAGTCAATTTCTGCAAACCTCCGACAGTGAACCTCGACAACCTTCAGCAAAAAGATTTATACGCCCTGAATATTTGATCAATATGCAGGATGTAAGGCAAGGTTGCAATATGAGTTGTAGTTTATACGCCTTCCTAGTTATTATGAGCCACACATTTTTTCTATATCATATGATTCTCGTTATCAGGTAAAACCGTAACATATGCAGCCTTTGAAAAGAAAGTGGGTCCCGTCTTTCATATTGTTCATCAGTGAAAGTAAGAATGCTACCTTTTAATTCTACACCAGGCTGAAAATTATCTTTCTTCGAACCATCCTTGCCAATTCCCATGTCGTTAGTTGCGATGCCAATAACGTTTTCGCTTTCATCAAACAAAACCTGTAACGTAGCGTGTTATGCCATATGCAAACAGGAGAGATAACGATGAGAGTTCGTATGCACGATACCTCTTTAGCTGCAAAGCCTGGGTATATCTCAACTCCTAATTCTTCAGCCTTTTGTCCCAACCAATGCGCAAACTGACTTAAACTGAAGATAAACTTTAGCAAATCAGATAAATCCATATAATTATATGATAGTGTAATTGAGATAACAAATGAACAGGATGTATTTAATGCAAATTGCTTGCAACTGTTGGCACTAAATACTTTTGACCTCATTTGAGCGCTCGAAATCAAGTTGAATTCAGTTGGAATTTTGTCATTTTAAAACATACTTGTTGTTTTTAATTTTCAAGACTTTTTAATATAATATATGGTATGAACTTTTATATTTTGTTTTATTACTACTAGTTCAGTCGATCTATAGTCTTGGTATATGTGTAACAAGGGCTCCAAAAAGACTGGAACGCCCTTGACAACTTTTGCAAGAACTAAACTCGGTCAAAACAGTAATTCACCATGATGAGTTGAAATAAGGAAGTATTTAAATTACCTTATAACATAGTTTCCTCTGTTATCAAAGGGATTTGGTAGAGAGATTGCATGCTTTTTTGTAAGCAACATGAACTTGTCAGAAGAAACACCGACGCTAATTGGTGCCTGTGCAAGTGTTCAAATATACGAGTATCATATATCCGAGAAATCATCTACAGATATCTGGAAGCAATCATAAAGGGTAGCTTGGTCATGTTAACTTGATAAAATTTCCCAACTACAAACATATAAAAACATGTACACATATAACAAAAAGAGCATATGACATCTTGTAATTCCTTGTATGTATGGAACAAACAATTAAGGGCCCGTATGGTTTGCGGGTTTTGGTAGGATTTGGAATGGAATTCCATTCCAATCCTGTGTTTGGTTTGAAGGAAAGCTTGGATTTGAAATCCTGGGAACACCCAACTTATTTAGAAATCCATTGGAGATGGTTGTCATTTCAAATCCAAATCCTATGGATTTCAATTGTTTCCGTAAACTATTTACAAAAATAAATAAATTCCATTCCGAATCCTACAAACCAAACAAGATCCAAATTCAATTCAATCCCAAAATCCAACAAACCAAACACCCCAAATATTCCAAATCCTTCCACGAAATCAAAATCCCTCAAAAACTTTCCGTCAAACCAAACAACCCCAAGAACACAAACAAAGATAAATAAATCAAAATGTACCTCCTCCTCTCTCCAATGTGGAATAAGTTCATTCAATGCACGAGGCTCGAAAACATTTCCCGATAATATATGTGCACCTATGAACAATACAAACTTTCAATAAGCAAAGGTTGCACATAAAACAACAAGGATAATATGCATTGGAACAACAATGAGAGTGACCACAAAAGATTGCTTCTTTGTAGCCGGATAACAAAATCACATAAACATATGACAAAAAAGATGATAATCCGGAATTTAACATAACATCCATCACAATTTATGGAGCATAAAAAGTCAAAAAACAGTAAATCAAAACATACCCACTTCAGCCCCTTTCTCAACAACGCACACCGATAAATCCACATCATTTTCACGGCACAATTGCTTCAATCTTATGGCCGCCGATAACCCAGCAGGTCCTCCTCCGACGATAACCACGTCGTAATTAATCGATTCACGAGCCGTTTCACTACTGAATCCTCTTCTCTCCGAAACTGCAAACCCAGTTCTTTGCATATTAAACCCTCCATATTGCGTCAAATTTAAATGGTACCCAGATGAAAAAGATCGATTGAAACCCTTCAATGAAGTTGGGGAGATGATTTCGAACGAATTTTGTGTGGGAGAAACGTGTTTTGATGGTAAAGAAAGTGGTTTTGATGGAGGGCAGTTGTGATAGTTGGTAGAATGAAGTGATTTGGGTAAAAATCTTGTTGATTTTGACTTGGAGGTGAAAGAAACGATTTTTCTGAACATCATGTTATGTATGGAAGAACTATTCCAAGATGATCGATTTTGTGCTGAAAAGGGTTTTATATAGTCTGAAAAAGATTGAAATCGTGTTTTTTTTTGTTTAAATAATGGTATGCCACCTTTAATCCGCCGAAATAAGAGGTAAGAAGCCTAATTCGTACGGCTATATAAGCGTGATGATAGAGTTCCCCACCCACAATTACACACAACAAAAAGAGTTCGATCTAATGAAGGTTAGTTTTGGATTGGTTCTGATTTGATAAAGATAAAGATTAAAACTTGAACTCTTGGTCTGACCTGTCCAAGATTTTGATTTGAAAAAAGTCTTAGATATGAAGTCGTTAAAATAAATAGATTTTAAGAAACAATTAAGAAAGAGTTGTTTAAATACAATTAATTATTTTAGGATTGGAATATTTGTTTTTAAATAAATAAAGAGTTGGATTTTTTTAGAGTAAACTACGATTTTCGTCCCTGTGGTTTGATGGTTATAACGATTTCCATCCTTGATCTTTAAAAACTGTCATTTTTGTGCTTATGATTTGCAATTCGTTTCCCTTTTCGTCCCTCTTGCTAACTATGTTAAAAGGGCCCGTTAAATAAAGGGTTTTATGGTCATTTTACGCTTTTATTTAATTTTTCTTTTTTGTATTATTTACATATATATATAGAGAGATGGTCTCAATTAGAAACCATATTAGATTGGAAACTTTGGAAACCGTCAATTTCATTTGTTAAATTAATGAAATTGGTTCATAAAGTTGTTTGATATGATCAAGTTGTTTCATATAATTCTATTGTTAATGAAATTGTTTCATATATTTATGTTTTTTATGTAGTTTCATTTATTTTTCTCATTCTGATGAAATTGTTTCATGTATTTTCAAAATTTGATGAAACTTTTTCATTTTTACATAAAAAACACAAATATATGTAACGATTTCATCAATAAAAGAATTATATGAAATAATTTCATCAAATTAAACAATTTCATGAAACAATTTCATTAACTTGACCAATGAAATCGAGGGTTTCCACGGTTTTCAAAATTAGAGTGATTTTCATTTAATCGCTCCCCTATATATATATATATGTGTGTGTGTGTGTGTGTGTGATTACAGTTACAGACTCACCCATGGTTCTATCACCTTCCTCCCCCCATCTTTCTTAAATACCCACCTCTTTCACTTCTCCTTCAATCCACCAATTACTTTTTTTTTAATCTTTTATTATACTTCCTACCTACAGCTTCACTCAAACTCATTTCAATGCATTTTCTCAATTTCTTCGGTTGCTACACAATCTCCGATAAAGTAGCCGATTGCAGCACCGAAGACAGTGGTGCAACCACCGCAACTAACACCTTTTCATTGGAGAAGTTAAAGAAACGAAGTGGGAATTTCTCCACCATCATCGCCTCCCGCGGGTTTACCTTGCTCGAACTTCAGCAAACATAAACCCTAGAGTGAGACGAAACTCCTTATTAATAAGACGGTTATTATCATCTGTTGCCTCTCCCTCTCCCTCTCCACCATCACCACCTGTCCTCCTCCTCCACTACCACCATTTCCACCATTCATCATCATCGTCGTCGTCGTAACAACCATCGAATCATAACCTCCAACAAATCGCTTACAATTTGAACATGCACAATCACAAGCTTTCGTTTATCCGATTGCGAGAATTTGAGCAATCGGAAAGGTAAGAGTGAGAAGAAACAACAAACGAGAGTCACGATTAGGGCTAGGAAGAGAAATGAAGGAGAAATTTCATCAATAGAAGAATTATATGAAATAATTTCATCAAATTAAACAATTTCGAGAAACAATTTCATTAACTTGACCAATGAAATCGAGGGTTTCCACGGTTTTCAAAATTAGAGCGGTTTCCATTTGATCGCTCCCCTATATATATATATGTGTGTGTGTGTGTGTGTGTGTGTGTGTGTGTGTGATTACAGTTACAGACTCACCCATGGTTCTATCACCTTCCTCCCCCCATCTTTCTTAAATACCCACCTCTTTCACTTCTCCTTTAATCCACCAATTACTTTTTTTAATATTGTATTATACTTCCTACCTACAGCTTCACTCAAACTCATTTCAATGCATTTTCTCAATTTCTTCGGTTGCTACACAATCTTCGATAAAGTAGCCGATTGCAGCACCGAAGACAGTGGTGCAACCACCGCAACTAACACCTTTTCATTGGAGAAGTTAAAGAAACAAAGTGGGAATTTCTCCACCATCATCGCCTCCCGCAGGTTTACCTTGCTCGAACTTCAGCAAACATAAACCCTAGAGTGAGACAAAACTCCTTATTAATAAGACGGTTATTATCATCTGTTGCCTCTCCCTCTCCCTCTCCACCATCACCACCTGTCCTCCTCCTCCACCACCACCACTGCCACCATTCATCATCATCGTCGTCGTCGTAACAACCATCGAATCATAACCTCCAGCAAATCGCTTACAATTTGAACATGCACAATCACAAGCTTTCGTTTTATCCGATTGCGAGAATTTGAGCAATCGGAAAGGTAAGAGTGAGAAGAAACAACAAACGAGAGTCACGATTAGGGCTAGGAAGAGAAATGAAGGAGAAATTTCCGTTACCGGAGAAAGCATAGGAAATATCCATTGACGATGTTCATACGACATGAAAACTTCGCTTACCGGATTCCACCTTAACCGCCATGAAGATCCAGTCGGTTTGCACCGAACGGTTAGCCAGAATTCACGATCAAGAGCTTCAAATCTTGCTCCGGTTAAAACACCCAAACACCGAACAGAGTTTCAAATTTTGCTCCAGTTAAAACACCGAACAGAGTTTTGATCAACCTCAGGAAGTGGTATTGGGTCTTGAGGAAGAAGATAAGGTGGAGTTTTATGAGGTGGGGATTGTGTGGATAATATATAACAACAATAAATAATAATATATAATTCTTGTTTTAACTTTTAATATATATAATAATATATATGTAATTCTTTTTCCAAATTTTAATGAAAAAATAAAAAAAAGGTTAAAATACAATAATACCCTTGACTTAAATCTTTTATCTAACGTCATTAGTTTCAGGGACGAAAAAAGAAATAAAATACAAACCACGTGGATGAAAAAAACAGTTTTTAAAGACCAGAGACTAAAATCGTTATAACCATCAAACCACAGGGACGGAAATCATAGTTTACTCATTTTTTTTATTTTGAATGATTAAGTTTTTGGATATTTTTATGAATAAATAACCTATCAAATTATTAGGAATTGGTTACATATATTCTTTTAACCAAAAAAAACTATCTTTAAGATTGTAATCAGCAAAAAATATTTAAAGTAAAAAAAAACCTAAAGTGGTTTTACCGTTCCAAAACCTTACATCATTCAAATCCCTCACAATCAACGTCGTCACTCTCCTTCGACGTTCAATCATTGTCCACTCTCTATGATCATGTAACACCCTCAAATTTGTAAAGAGCGACTAATTTGAAATTCCAAATATACCATCAAATAAGGATAAAGTCATTATCTAAAAGTCAATATTTGATCATCTATAACGGTAATATAAGGTTTAACATCAATACATAATATTCCAAATCTTACACAAGTCTATAAATCAAGTACAGGTGTTACTAAAACCCAACACAAGTTGCTATCTCCAACATATGAAAGATGTCCCCAGATATCTAAATCCTTCATGTGCATCTAACTAGCACTCAACTCTTCACTGTGTGACTAGTATCATTCGCCAACAAGGACATTATGCATATGCCGACAAATAAAAGGGGTTAGGCTTAACGCCTAGTGAGTTCAAACAATTTTCATCATAATTTATAAAACGGTGAACACTAAAAGACTGCTTATTTAAATAACAAGTTCCAAAATAACATGTATTATAAATAAAAGCGACATCTTTCACAAAACCTGCCATTTCTATGAGGAAATCTCGTTAACCGAAACACGTTTAACATAAAACCAAAACCCAATACTCACCCAAAACATGAACTAGGTTTAATATTCAGATGCTGAAAACATGGATAAAACAGTAAAACACTATTATCCAAAACATTCAAAAACATGGATAAAACAGTAAAACACTATTATCCAAAACATTCAAAAACATTGATAAGGTTCAATACACAAAACCACAAATCATGAATAATCATTCATACTCAAAATGTCACCAAAAACATGGATAAACTATATATCTAAGATCAACATCTTTCGGTGACGGGGGAGACCCGTTTTCATTGAACATGGCGAGAACACAAAATTATGTCACGTATCTATGTTATAGAACTGCACCTCAAATCATTGACTTTAGTACACAATATATTAAGCATCACTTCAAGTCCCCAATACCTTTAGAGCACACCACTTATCGGGAGTCACCTCAAGGACACAATAACTTTAGTGCATGCACCCCACTAGGCTTCACCTCAAGGATACCCGATCTTAGTGCCCATTCGCTCTCTAGTATAGTTCCAACCTCAAGATTCCCATTCGACCTTTAGTGTCTACTCACTAGCATTCAATATAATAAACAAAACTTTCTACTTGATAACACAAAGTATTTAACCTTCATGCATAGGTTAAAGTATCAAACCCACAATACTCACGCTTCCGAAGTCTGACTCATAAGGGTGCACCTCCGCAATACCGAGACGAACACAATGCCTTATCGAGCATGCGTCACAAAGTGAGAATATCAAGATTCCTCACTTACCAAACATGACCGACTTTTATGCCTATGGATCCAATGCATTACAATCTAAATTATATGACTCCAAATGAACGACCAACACACTCAAAACATGTCATTTACAAAAGTAGACCATAACTGCATATAGTTCCAAAAGCTCGACATAGGTCGGTTGTTTTTATCAAGAGTAGATCGGGTGTTTTTATAAAAAGTTTTATGCTTATATGGGTATGCAAGATTCTGATTGCAAGGGCTATATACAATTGATACGACAACACCAACAATCCAGGTAGATACCTTTTGCCTTCATGGAGGGCCTGATGGCTATATCACTGGTATACGGGGCAGGGTTCAGTGCCTTTCAGAGGAAGATTTGGAGAAAACCGAAACAGACCTAGAAAGGCAATAGATGATTAAAGAAAAGTGTTACCTTTGGTTTCCCACATTGTCGTTCATTCCTAAAGAACCCTATGATGTGATTGACACCGATTATTACAAATTTGCTCTTGTTTCTGGAGCAAAAAACAAGGGTTTTATTCAGGTATACATCATGCAAAGCATTTGTACGAAACCATTAAATCCTACTTTTACTAATCTTTAAAATCATACATTTTATAATAGAGTTTTTTTTGTCAAATCAAGAAAAAATACTCTTGCTCAAAATGATATTGTTTGATTATCCGCTTTCCTATAGTTGTTCGTGTCTATAGAATGGATTGAATGTTTTCACATATACTCGAGTACACCAAATCCAGGGCTAGAATTCATAGCAAAGTACAAGCTTGTGTTGACAGACTATGGCTATGATCCAAACAAAATCAAGGACACTTCACAGGACTGTGAGGTGTCAGATAGCCGATTAGCTGCAATGATGTCAGTGAATGGTATAACACCCTCGAAAATGGAAAGAGCAACTAATTTAAAACCTTCAAATATACATCAGTTAAGGATATAATCTATTCTTCAAAACATCACTAGAGTCATCATGAATAGTAATATAGGTTAAACTTCAACAATTAATAGGCCGAGTCTGGTATAAAGGCTAATTAAAGTTGGGTGTTACTAAAACCCAACAACAATTGCTCTTCTCAAAGACTAAAGCAGAAGACTTCATCAAACCACTCATCCTTGGACATACTCCTATCACTCAACACTTCACCAAAACGTTAGAACCATTTTCCCCATCCGGAACATGGTACACATGCTGACAAATAAAAAAGTTAGGCTAATGTAACACCCTGAATTCTGGAAATAACAACTAATTTAAAATTTCCTAAATACACCAATAAATAAATCATCTACGACCACAATTTAATATTTAACCTCAATACACACATTCTTTCTATACGAACAGTCTATAATAAAGATGGGTGCTACTAAAACCCAAAAGTATCGCTATCTCCAAACTGCGGAAGACTTCGCCAAATGCTTACACTCGTGAACCACTAAGCACGTCTCTTCATACGACTGTTAGAACCGAACCCCCTTCTGGAACCTGATGCACATGCCGACAAATAAAAAGGTTAGGCTTGACGCCTAGTGAGCTCAAGAGTTTTACATTAGGGATGTAAATATAAAACAATAACTTTAAGAATGTTATTTAAAATCATGATTTCCACAATCCCATACGTTTGATTTGAAAGCAACCAAAAATGAAATACATTAAATCTTAAAACAATCTCCTTTCAACGTTCACCCCTTTTTGTGATTAAAATCATAAAACACACACCTCTTTAAATAAAGCCGAAACCCAAAGTGCTCGTAAAATATAACTGACCTCATAATGATCAAACACCGAAAACGTAGTTAACTCCATCTTCCCAAAACATCCCAATAACTTGAATGAGTTTCAATAACCCAAAACCTTAAAACATAGATAAATACCCATACACCAACGTCTCCGAAAACATGGATTATAAAACTCCATAACCAAACCACACCTATTGGTGACGGGGGAGACACGATTACATTGTACATAACGGAACACAAAGTAAATCTCATAGTTATGTAGTAATTCAAAACATGTGGGTTACACATAAAACACCCACCGAGCTCAACTACTCCTAGTCTATCGCCTAAAAACATCAAGTCAACCACTCCAGGTCTTTCCTTGAGAGTCCCCAAAACCGGGAAACTCGGGCACAATGGGATTACACCTTACTGTCCATGGGACGCTGCCCGACCGTATAGGCCCACACCCTACTTATCATAGAGCCCGATGCCTATCCCGTGCCAAATGGTGAACCAACTTCCCAAACGGGGACAGAGGAACACCGTGCCTATGGATCCATTGCACTAACTAAACCATTACATGACTCAAAACGAATGAATCAAAGCATTCAAAACATGACATGCTCAACTAAAATGCAGTAAATGCAAATATTAACCAAACGCTCAACACCGAGCAATTAAAACGGACAAGTGTCCTCAAAACCCAACAAAATCCAAACCGAGCCACAAGCTCAACAAATCCAAAGACTCAACGTCGAAATTCATGAAATGAAATCAAATGTAAATACCCGTATTTATATAAACCCACACTCCAAAACATACAATTAGCTACAATGTGGTTTAGATTGGGACAATTCATTCTCCAAGTGAGTTTACAACATTTATCTTTTCAAAACGTCCCGTAACACCAAAACCATGCATTTTTCCAAAACACAATTTGAAACACATTTATGCTCAAAATATACTTCCATAAAATAAATCATTAAAATACCAAAATACATGATTTATTTATCATAATGCCCAAAATCCCAAGGACGTATGTTAAATGAGTTTATAAAATTAAGCACCTTTAAAATAACCAACTTATCAGCAGTTACAAACTTCTCAACAGTTAACAAAACTTATCAATAGTTAACAATTTCGTGTAAGGCATAAAATACTTTAAAACAACCATTTTGGCATGTACATCATTTTCACAAATCAACTTGAACTCACCTTGCTAGATTTAGGCTAAATCTAGATTTCACCCAACGAGCTCTTTTGAAGGCCGCTTGAATCCTCAAGCCGAAAACTTCCAAAACCTAGATCCATACAAATCCAAACCATAAATATCCATACATAATCATATAGAAACATTTCCCCAACCTTTATATACTAAATTCCTCAACAAGACCAAAACCCTAGTTTCCCAAAAACCATCAAATCCGAGATTTGAGATACCCAACACTAAGAAACCACCAATGGAGCATTTAACATTATTTCAAGAAAGCTTACCATTAAAGATGACGAGACTTTTCGAGAACACCCAATCCAACTCTTCAACCCGAGCTCCCAACCGATGGACTTGATGGGGAAGATGAAAATGGAGGTTTTGTGGTTCAAGATTCCAACTAGTTAGATGGTGAGTAAACATGTGGTTTGGGGAGGAAAAAACCCCAAAATGGGTTAGGGTTCGGTTTTGGGGTTTGGGAGAGAAAAGGGAAGAAGATAGAAGTGAAAAAATGAGAGAAATGGTGAGAAATTCGGGCATTTAGGGAACCAGTGGCCGCGGGCGATTATGCCACGCGATAGTGACATTGTCACTATCGCGAGGGCACTCTCGCGGGAAATGTACCGCGGGTGGTACACCCCCGGCGATTGTGCCACGCGATAGTGACACATGTCACTATCGCGAGTCACAATCGCGCCACACGTACCGAGCCCCAAAAAGGTTGAAACTCGAGATTCTCGCATGGGTCGACGTAAGGTTCGAAAGTACAACCTTTTCCACTCAAAAGATAGACGGAAGGCGGAGAGATAACCAACGAAGGACGGAGCTTGTCTTACGAAAAACCGGGTGTTACAGCTAATGCCTAGTGAGTTGAAGAGTTTACAACATGAAATAAATATATTTATTAAAGGGAAAGAATGCAATTTAAATCATAGACCTTCAGAAAGATTTACTTTAAATATTAAACGACATCATTTTTCCAATAGCACACCTTTAAAACAAGGAACCTAACATGAACTTCCTTTCGTAAAACTACTTTAATACCAAACTCACCCAAAACATGAATAGTAAGCAAACTCCCAAATTTATAATAATACGAATAAAACTTTACTTCTCGAAACACCCAAACGTGGGCGGGACATGGTACACAACTCATAAATCTTGTGTAATCAAATCCACATATGCAAAACGTCACCGAAAACATGGATAATAAAATGATGCAATTTAATACCCAAATAACACCTTCCGCTGACGAGGGAGGCCCGATTCTAATGTATGTGGCGGAACACAAAGTTAAGCCACACAACCATGTTGTCGAACTACACCTCAGATCATGACTGTATTGCCTGCTTCGCCGAGCTACACCTCTAGTCAGACTTTATTTCAAGTCCCAACCACCGTATCCCTCATTGCCTGCTCTGCCGAGCTACACCTCAAGGATACACGATCTTATTGCATGTTCGGTCTCTAGAAGAGTTTCATCCTCAGGGTACTCATTCGACCCCTAGTGCCTACTCCCTAGCATTCAAGATAGGGGTATCATCTCCTTACTTGATAACTCCAGATGTCTAACCCTCGTACACAAGAATTAGACACCCAATCACAAGACCCATGGTCCCGAAGTACAACCCATAAAGGTTCCTCTTCGCCAAACAACCGGGATGACATTAATGCCAACACGACATCATTTCCCAAAGTGAGAATCCCAAGAGTCCTCACTATTAATTATGACTGACTTACATGCCATGGATCCAATGCATTACAATCTAAGATACATGACTCCAAATGAATGACACACACACTCAAACATGTATTCTCCAAAATAAAGCGCAATAAATGTAGCACTCACCCAAAGCTCCTCTTTAAGCTATTAAACATGACAAACGTCCCCCAAGACTCGGTGATTACAAAAACTGAGCCTTAAGCCCAACCAACAAATGACCATATGCTAAAATCCACAAAATGCAATAAAATGCAACCAACCATGACTATGCAACCACATACTCCAAAAATGTATGAATACAATCCAATATCATTTAGACTTGAACAACTCATTTTCTAAACAAGTTTATGACCACATAGGTTTACAATGTCCGAAAATATTCACGAGGTTGGGAATGTCCAGACTCCAATGACTCACACATTGGTATTTTCAAACCATTTTACAACCCGAAATACACCTATTACCCATAACCACAAAAATATATTTTTACCAAATACCCTCTGTTTATGAAAATGGTTATCAAATCATTTTTCATTATGATACATTTATCAACAATCCCAAAAATCCCAAAGATGGGTGTTTTACAAGTTCATGAAGCCCAACGTTTCCAAATAACCAAAACTTATCAGATAATCAACAGTTAACAAATTCATGTAAAACACATAAACACTTTAAAATTAATATTTTGGCATGTACATCGTTTTCACAAATCAACTTGAACTCGCCTTGTTAGATTTAGACTAAATCTAGATTTTACCCCATTTTGAGCTTCCTTGAAGAGTCTTGAATCCTCAAAGCCAAAACCTCCAAAAAACCTAGATCCAAAAATTTCCAACCATTAATAATCATATTCAACCTTTTAGAATAATTTCTCAAACATTTTACATCAAAATCCCCGACTTGACCAAAACCCTAATTTTTGACCTAATTTCACCAAAACCATCAAATCTGAAATTTGAGAAGCCAATCACTAGGAAATCATCAAGAGATAATTTATTTCTTATAATGAGGTTTAGAAATGGGAGGGATACACTTACCATTTAGGTTTTGATGAAAACCTAGAAACTCTAGCCACAACCTTGGAGAAATGGGTGAAGATGATGAACCCTTGCCTCTAGCTGCCAATCTTTACCACTTGATGATGGAATACTTCGATAACTCAAGGAATGGACCCAAAATGAGTTAGGGTTTGATGGGAAAGAGGGAGAAACGATTTGGGAGAGAATGGGAAAAGTTTGGAGACGAGAAATGAGGAAGAAGGTTTAATTTTCGCACTTAATAGCAGTCTGGCCCCTTTTGTGGGTCATTGACCAGCGACAAAGCCCAAGGCATTGTCGTCTGGCAATGTCGCCAACTCCCCCTTGGCTTCTGACTTTAGCTGCGACAATGACAGGTGTGACTATGACACTGTCATTGTCGTCGGGCATTGTAGTCGTGCCCGTACCAAGCCCCGAAACTCGACTTTTTCAACGCTAATACCCCCGATACTCTAAGGGACTTTAAATAATGACTTCCCACTAAAAATCCAACCATTAGAAAGATAGGTGGCCTTTACTTACCGAAAATTACGGGTGTTACAAATGGAATGCAACAAGCTTTAATAAACCAGTTTCCTGATCTTAGACTCAAGTTTTCTGTTGAGTTCAATCCCTTCACAAGTGTATTTGACATCTTGAAGAAACTTGTGCAACTATATTTCAAGTAATCAAATTTTGGTCAAAATTCAAGCAAAACCAACAATTCTCAACCAAGCTTTGTCATAACTCATAATGAACAAAACATGTATTGGATTCATGTTCACAACTTCACATGACATGTTTTCATATCTTTCCAGAGGAATTTGGAATTTTGTGCATACATAAAGGAAAAGCAAGGAGTATCAACAAAACAATTTATTCCCATGCCTATGCCTCATCCTAAACTATTCTCTAATTTCTATTTTGCGGAACCAATTTTCAAAATCCTCATTTAAGGGTCTGAGGCAAAGTGTGCATTTATTTAAGGATTTCAGAATCGGTGCATGATTCACATATATGTGCACTAAGCGACTCAAGCACCATACCTTCATAGAGTTAATATCAATAGGGACGGAGAATACCAACTTAACTTGAAACATGGTTGTTATTTCGAGATCTCGACTTCAACCTGGAGATCTTTCGCACAACATCGGACGCGGGTACATACCTAGTTAAACAAGAAAGAAAATCATGAATGTCGGTTATCATGTGTGATTGAATGATTATTATTGCCGATTTATTTGATGACAAACTTATGTCTATAAGTGTCAATTTATTTCACGAAATTTACAACTATATCTTACACAATTAAGCCTCTAAGGGTAATAGAAGATAAAGTTGCATTTCGGATGTTGATCAATTATTCAATACATATAAATTAACCTATACATAATAATATATGATATTTAATGAATAAATTTCAATCTCTTTTAAACTTGTTTTATATTCTAAAAACGTGATCTTTAACATCTCTTTTGAAAATTTGCACAATACATCCCGTGGTCCATCATTAAGTGTCACAAATCATATATCTTATATTATAACATAGGTGTTTAAAAATAAAGTTGTTGTTTCTTTAATACAACATAGCCATAAGTACAAAATTTTCATCAATAAGTCTTATTAATAAGATAAAAGATGAAATTCAGAACTTATCAGTATTAGGTTCTAACCTATGATTTGTAAATCATCGACCAAGTCCACTTTATAAATTCAGTAAGTTTAAAATATTATTTTAGATGTAGTTTGGTCTTATCGATTATAACTTTAAGGGCGCGTTTGGTTTGCGGGATTGAAATAGATTTGGATTTCAAATCCATTCTAATCCTGCGTTTGGTTTGCAGGAAATGATTTCGTTGACCGGATTTCAAATCCGTTGACCATTTTAAAATCGCTCATATGATGGATTTGGAAATCCTTGGCTTTGGGCCTGGATTTGAAATCCAAAGCCGATGGATTCTAAAGCGTGATCCAGACCAATGTTTTAAAAACCGGTTTTTTGATTGACCCAGTGTGGTAACCGGGTCACGGTTCAACCACCGGTTCAACCCGGTTTCAAGAATTTATTTGTATTTTTCATTTTCATTTTCATGCATATATATATATATATATATATATATAACCAAAATATTGATATCCACAAGTTAAAACACATAACAACAAGTTTTACATCAATCCAAAAACATTAAATAAACACACATAAGCGTAATTTTTCATCAATTCAAATATATCCAAACGAAATATAACGACCAAACCTAATCATGGATCTTGAGACATTGGAATGTTGTTTTTTAACACTAATACGTATTGCCTATTGGACTATTCGTTTTTAACTTTTGTTACCGGGTCAACCCGTTTGATACCGGTTCGATACCGGTTCGTTATGACCTGTTCAACCTGTTTTTTAATAGAACCGGCCGGTTCAATCCGGGTCATAAAATGGCATAAACCCGATCTCTTCACCGGTTCCCGGTTTTTAAAACATTGATCCAGACGTCAAATTGTATCGATCTAAATCCGACGTTTACCAATAAAATAAATTCTTTATAAAACAAAAAAATAATTTAAAAAAAAACTCAATCCAAATCCAAATCCAAATCGTACAAACCAAACAACACTTGTAAAAGAATGTATTTGAAATCCATTCCAAATCCTACAAACCAAACACATGAAGGGATTTCAAATCCCCCCAAATCCAAATCCAAATCCCTCCAAATCCAAATCCGTGCTTGAAATCCAATCCATTTCATTCCAATCTCGCAAACCAAACGCGCTTATATCCACGGTCGGTTTACAATAATATACGTGCTTTCAAATGTTAGTCGCTCTAACTATAACAATTTGTAGCAACCCAATCATGACCACAGACAAGTCAATACATATACTCTGTAATAATTATTGATGAGAAGAAAAAGTTGTTTGAAATTAATTAAACATGCCTAGTATTATTGAAATATTTTATTATTTTGAAAATAATATATATATATATAGCAAGAGGTTCAAATTAGAAGACTAAATATCGTGAGAATGTAAGAATCAAGGTTAATGGAATGTTCATATGTGAATCATTGAAGAAATCTGGGAAAAATCTATCCAAATGTTCATATGTGAAGCGATATTACAAATTATTTGTATGGTGATATGGGTTCACATATGCATATTCAAATGCGTTTTTTCAATGATTTACATATAAACTTCTTTCTTACCTTCTCAAGATATTTAATCTTCTTATTGGAATCGACCCCTAAAGAAAGGTTCAAACGAGGACGCTAACTATTTAAAAAAACAAGAAAAACAACAATCATGTACAAAGGTCTGTTTTTCGGAGATTAGTCTGGGCCCAAAGTGGTCTGAGATACTCCTTCCAAAAAAAAAAACAAAAAAAACAATCATGTACAAAATCACATGTGATTCGACATTAACCCGGAAAAATGAGACACGGGCGACTTTTCCCGCGGCTTCAAGTCGCGTGCGAAGTCGCGGGTTCACATGTGATTTTGTACGTGAATCACATGTGATTTTGTTTGTACCGACCTTTTTTTTATTTTCTTAAATAGATATCGTTCTCGTATGAACCCACCACTCGACCCCTATATATATATATATCCACTCAAGTTAGTGTTTAAGGTTTATACGGTTGTAACTTGTTTAAATTCTATAAATTTGTTAAAAAGAAAAACTCTTAAATTAGTTATGTGAGTTGATTAGACGTCCAAACTTGAATAACCCGAATTGATTGAAATAAATTACCTAGAAGGCTATAACCCATCTGTTTGGACACACTTTTTAGGTGTTTTTTTTCCGATCTCTAAAGTTTTCAAACTTAGAATCCAATACATTCAAGAAGAAAAGGCAAATACGAATCAACGAACAAGTTTAAATGGCTTATTACAATCAACAAGTTATGAACCAAGATCAAGGGTAAGGTAGAGTTGCAATGTGATTATGAGCCACTGTGCCGATCCACAATGTCCCGTTGGCTTCCCTAACTTCACTAACTAGTTTCATAACGACCCCATCCTTGTCTTCAAGAACATCCAAGATCTCCCCTTGTTCGTCAAAAAGGGATATCACTGAGTACATTTTCATTCCCATAACCCGAGCCAAATAGCGCATCTGAAATGGCAATCGAAAGTACACGCTCCTCATCCAAGGGTTGTTCGTCAGCACTTCTTGAGCTTTAGTCCTACAACAATCAATAGCCACCCAAAACTGACCCTTTTCATTTATTCTTATGTTGTCGGGAAATCCAGGCAAGTTTGCCACCAACTCAACTTTTCCTCTTTTTTCACCCTCTATCCACAATTTCATAAGCCTGAAAAAACCCGACAAACTCTTCTTTGTAAATATTGTCAAAAAAAACATTTTTATAATATTTTAAAATATGACATATTTAATCGAACTAGTTTACAAAATTACCTGCAATTTGTAGTCTCCGTAAATAAAAGAAATGATTGGTCCTTGGACAATTGAACTCCATTTGGGAAAGCCAAGCCATCCAATACAACATGAGTCGACTTTGTGGGAGGGTCATATCTTAGAAGTCTTCCACTTGCCTCACCTTCTAACATTATAAAAAAATGGTTCCTAAAATAAAACCAAATTGACATCAGGATTGATTATCGATTCTGAATCAGATCAAATCAAATCCTAATCATAAAAGCAAGCATAGAAATCACAAATTGACATCAGGATTGATTATCGATTCTGAATCAGATCAAATCCTAATCATAAAAGCAAGCATAGAAATCAAAATTGGACCAAAAAATTTCTTGCATTTCGACCCATGAAACTGATAAAAGAGTCTTAAAGCATGAGATAGAACATAAATTTCTTTATATTTAGAGAAATTTGGAAAAAAAAAACTTTTTGAAAGAGAGATAATGTGCAATAACCGATTTAATCTGCTAAATTTATGTGGAATTTACCATTTTATAAAAAATATTGTTGGAAAATGTATTTGAAATTGAATATTTTGAATATTTTAATAATACTAGAAGCGTACTCACGCAATGCAGCGAGATACATCACAATTTTAATGTTTCATTTTATTTTTTTGTCGATTTACAATACGATTTTGGATGGTTTTGAGAAAGTGATAATTTTTTTTATATATTTGTTTAATTTAGGCTTAATAATATAATGTTTTTTATATAAAAAAATTAAGTATTTTGTTACAATTCAATGATTATCTTATATATTTTAATGATGTCTAAAAAAAATAACCAATTACATATTTAATAATATAATTAAAACAAAATTATAGTAATATAATATATTAATTAATAGTGATACATGGAAATGTCTGCATAAAAAAAAGACCCTGCATATACCAAATTGGTGGGTGTTAGAAACCTGCAGTAGTAATATGTATCTTGTGCTTTGATACTTGTAAATTAAGAAATTTTTAAAATTTTGCATAAAATGATGGTACCTTGTGCCTAATAATTTGTATTTAAGAGTTTTTTATCCGTGTTTTATAATATAGTATAGATAATTAATATTAGAATTTTCAAAATAGAATATATGTTGGAGACTTGGAGTTCAATACAATATTTCAATAAAATTTTGATTTTTATGTCAAAATTTAAAAAAAAAAATTATATAAAAACTGTTGGATATGAATGCAAACTTTCTTTAAGATTTTGATTTTTTTTAATCAAATTTATATATAAAAAAAACAACTGGAGATGCTCTTAAAGGAGACCAATAAAGAGATTATGGAACTTACACTCTATTGTACTTCTTGCTGGTATCTGTAAAGAAGATGGAACCATTGCTGTGTATATCAAGGTCATTTGCAAAGAGTATGGGTCTCCCATCAATCTCGGTGGCTAACGGTGTCGCGTAGCCACCGTTAGGGCCAACCACCATAAGTCCATAATACGCATCAGCAATGTATAAATTTCCGTTACTTTTGTCAAAACGCAATCCAAGTGGCCGCCCGCAAAATGCTTCCATCTTCCACTGCTTGTACGTCGTCGAGTCTTTTCCGGTCGCACATTCCTCCGACCTTTTCAGGTCGTAGGTTAAGTAAGGTCAATTTTTACACAAACCATGCATATTAAGGGAACATACATACATACATACATACATACATACATACATACATAGAGGGAGGTTCAGGGAAAAACCTCAAAAAAATGAAAACTAACGAACACCCTACTAGTCCTTCATCTGGATGGTATACACTTGTTCATACAAGTAAGTTAAATTGTTTTTTGCTTTTTATGCACGTGTGCATTATGTATTTGTGCATATGCACGTGTGCATGTTACAAATTACTTGTATGCACAAGTACATACTATCCGGATGAAGAGTTACCAGAGTGTTATTCAGTTTTTCGTTTTTTGAGATTTTCCCCAGAACCTGAACATGACCCTACATACATATATAGCATCTTATATACTTATACAACATCTATTTGTAAAAACATTAATTATAAATCACTAATGTATTAAGAGTTATAAATAAAATGTTTTGAAAATCTCATCTCATATTGACCCATTTTCATAAAAATCAAGATATTATAGCATATTTAATTAGTCATTTTATGTACAAATGTAAGTGATTATAAAAAATTATAATTTTTTCAGTGAAAGGTGTCTCAGGCTATACTTAAACTAATCTCTTGATAAATTATGACTGTAAGACATCTGTCCTGATTAATCCTCAGTGACCACAATTGTTGTGTATATTTAGATTCGAACCTGGACAGATGGGATACCACCACATCCCCCAGGGCGTTAACTAGTACGCCACAACCCTTGTGGTTTATAAAATTTATTTTACTCAAACATAAATTTTAACTTTTGTAAGAAATTGTATTAAAATTTCACATTATGTTGAATGGTATGACTTATGAGTACACAACTACTATATATATAAGGGAGGTTCAAATAGGAACAACAAAAAAGTTGGAAAGATTAAAAAAAATCTCAACCATGAGATGTATTTTATAGAATTGATGTAATTAAAAAAATGGTTAAAGCTTTATTTTTAAACTTAAAAAGATTGCATTCTCTTTTTATCCAAAAATGGGCGAAATATAATCTAAATTAGAGCCAAACATATGATACAAAAAACCGAGCATTTTATTTTTTTAATTTGATACCCGTATCATTATGTTTTTCATTCGTTCTTTCATCTTTCTGGCCTTTTTTCTTGTTTTCATTTGAAGCTTCCTCTATATGTATGTATGCATCTTTTCTTTAAACATTATTTTTTTAAATGTCAAATGAGTTGAATAACAAGTCAAACCTATAACGTTAGGATTTGGAACATTACCATTTTTTAGAAACAAGAGCGAATGTTTCCCATCCTTGATCTGCACCTAACCACTTCACAATCCGACCATCAGCTAAACCAGTATAAGGTCCATGTCCTAACGGATCAAACTCCAACGACTCAGGTCCAAACACTTGATCCACAAACTCCAAGTTCCCGAGTCCCAATCGACTAAGATTGTCCTCTGGCCAACTCTCCATCACTTGGTTATAAGGAGCAATGTCGTTTTTCACTGGCCGAAAATCGTGTCCACCGACCGGACTCATTTCAAAAGGATCCATGATCAAAAACCCTAAAACAATAGCAAGCAAAAGAATCAAATGTTGTTGCAATCGGCCATCTTCGTGCTCTTTTTTGCTTTTCTTCTCCATAAGTAGACTAATTATATCCCGACCTCTCGTGCATTCAAGGAACGAACGAAAAAAAAGTTTGAAACGAAAGATGTGATTTGGGTTTGTAGATGGTATTGAACCATGGATTTATGTTGTAAGATGATGACATGCATTTGTTGTGAAATCATAAATAGGTTGAGTTTAGGTTGGCTTTTTGTTGATCATGAATTATGCATTTGGTGATCTTGATGTGTTCTTCCTATGTCACTTTATTTTTTCAATCTTTATGAATCTTTCGACCATTTCTTTCCTCTATATTTATTTTTAAATAAAAATAAAATTGATTGTATAAAATTTACATGAAACGTGTGTACTCATTAAACCAACAATTAGGTTATGTATAGGTGGCAAATGGACTGATCAAACATGTTGAATAACGTATTAAATCAGATTTAAATAAATTTGGTAAAAAAAAATAGGTCGAGGCGAGTAAAGTGTGGCGGGTTTAAGAAAAAAAAATGTATATTTCATCTTCTTGAGCGTCCAACCACACTGGTTTCACGAGATTTGAACCTGAGACCTTGCTTATGGATTTCAACCTCCATACTGCTCAGACAATTCAGATGGGGCGATAATTGTTTGTTCACCTTGTTGTCAACAAGGCATGTGTTCGCCATTGAAAGATTAGTAGAATAGTCATTGCATGCTACTAGTCATCTTTGATTAGTTTGAGTCTATTTCGGTTGCTAACAAGTGGTGTTATTTAAAACAATTTCCGATATCAATCAATCATACCTTTTAACATATATGGATTTGCATTAGAGAAGTTGTTGAAGCGATAATAATATACCAACATGGTTAATTATCAATATACATGTTTTGTTCTAACCAATGAGTCCCCAAAAAGAATCATTCCTACTTGAAATATACTCTAATAAGTTCCACAATAAAATGTGATGACACAATAGAAATGTTTGAATCAGAAGTGGTTCTGTAAAATCATGATCCATGATTTTGAGATAAACTGTTATAACCATCTATGTTTAAAGCTCAAGGATAATAATTAAAAAAAAATCATTATTGGATGATTTAACTATAGATACTACAAACATAAAAACACACGACAAGTTGGCAACTGTAGTAACAGTGTCAAATGGGAACTAGCAAGTAGCAACCGTATATTATTGTATCTTAATTTCTTAGTATAAACCATAAATTAAATAATTCTCCAAAAATAGTGTCATCGATTTGTAAATTCCATTAATCCGTAATAGATTTTCGAACTTCCTTACAGTAAATTAAAATATATCATATAAAACAATACCTTAATGTAATTGGTATATAAGGTTGGTATATAAATATTCTTTTCATATGTATAGATATATATATTATATCGAGACAAAAATGATTCTTGAAGTCATTTTCGTGCAACTGAATTATTTGAAGATTTGAAATAAATGTACGGAAATGGTTGGAATTTTGGTCCACATATAAAAAAAAAAAAAAAAAATACCAACCAAAAAATTGGTGGCCACTATAATGAAACTCATTCATGGCCATGGAAACTTGTAACAATGGACCAACGCCAACGCTATGCTGTCTTCATCTCTATCTTTCATTTGATCTCCAGAAATCCCTCCCCTTATCTTCAACTCTCATCCATTCTCACTTCTCTCCGCAATCTTAGGGTTTTACCCTAAATCCTTGGTGTTTTTGTGGTATTAGATCGTCGAATTACACGTGTATGTGCCCTAGATCTCGATAGAAATTTGTTGATTTGATATCTGGATTGAGGAAGATGAAGATTCAGTGTGATGTGTGCGAGAAAGCTCCGGCGACTTTGATCTGTTGTGCGGATGAAGCGGCGTTGTGTGCGAGATGTGATACGGAAGTTCACGCTGCAAACAAGCTTGCAAGCAAGCATCAGAGGCTGCTCCTCCAAACGCTCTCTAATAAGCTTCCTCCTTGTGATATCTGCCAAGTAATTTCTCTAATTTTTTTAAGGATCGTTTAGAAATTGATTTCCTATATATATGTATGTTTGAGATTGATTATATTTCAGTATCTGTTAATCAAATGAATATGATCAGATCTTGATGGATTACGATATGATTGATATCAAATCTGAAATTAATTTGTATCCGTAATATAATTATTGTTTTGTTAGAAATAATTCATATTGGAGATTGATGGATCAATAAAATGTTTATAAACCACATACGTATATGTACACAAACACACAAATACTTATATACATACATTTCTCTAAATACATGTATGATGTATATGTCTACATACTCACATATGCTTAGTGTGTGTGTGTGTATTGTACACAGGGACACGTATGCATATGTCACTCGTATAAATATACAGAATCATACTTTTACACACACATATACTGATATACATAAACTCGTATATGTATGTATGTATGTATGTATGTGTTTATTTGTGTATACATGGTCGCTCATAAACTCATCATGTCTTCACCCAAACATCTTATTTTGTTTCGAAATAAATATTAAGATTCTATATAAAGTAAAATTTTAATCCAATTTTTCTTCTAGTCAGTACTAGTTACAAAATATACATATAAGTGATGTTGTTTAACGAATCTGTTAAAATTTGTCTTTATTGAAAGATATATTTTAAATACTGACAATTTTATTATAAGTATTCCATTATTAGTTAAACCTAAAAAGTTGCATTACTTTAGTAGCCAAAAAGCATTTGTCTTCTTGATAATTAAGAGTTAAGACCACCCACCCACAAGGCTCTTGCAACCCCTTTTTGAAACCACTTGCAAAATGCAAATGGATTCCATTGCTATCTATATCTTTAATGCTCTCAGACTTTCAAATTTAATTTGAGAGTCTAGTTGCAAGCCCATGGCATTAATTTTCTTTTGAACTAAATTTATAAATACAATAAACATTATTCTAATTAATTTGAAAGTTTATTTCATTGAACTATGTTATGTACATCATTTTTTAATAGTTGTTTGTAATTATAATTTTGAAAGTGACATGAAAGATTTAAGTCTAAAACATGTGGGATGGTGTAACCGAACTTAACTATAAGTCTATAACTATGTGTTACAGGAGAAAACGGCATTTATTTTCTGCGTAGAGGATCGAGCCCTGTTCTGTCGCGACTGTGATGAACCAATTCATTCAGCCGGGAGCCTTGCTGCCAACCACCAGCGTTTCTTAGCCACTGGAATCCGGGTGGCTCTTAGTTCCAGTTCTGCCCAAGAGGCGCCTGAGAAGAGCCACCATGAGCCACCACCTCCCTCCAGCAAGAATGTGGCTCATGTGCCACAGGTTGTTCCCATGAAAACTCCCACACACCAAGTTTCTGGATACACTTCCCCATCATGGGCTGTCGATGACCTGCTACAATTTTCCGATTTTGAATCCTCCGACAAGGTAACCAAACTACCCACATATCAAACTATAGTAAGATTCTTGAAAACATGAAAATATATCTCAACTATTATTAGATGGATTTGATTCAAAATGTGTGATCAACTAGCCTTTAATTAAAACTTTGGTTCAATAACCAAAGTAAAATACCCTGAAAATATACCAAGTATAATTAAAATTTGGAGTCAAACAAGTATAAGAAAAAACGAGTATTTTTATTTATTTATTTATTTGACATCTTTATTGCTATACTTTTTATTCATTATTTTCGTGTGCTCACGTTCTCAACTTTTTTACCGTTCACATTAGAATCCTCCCTGTCAAACTAATTTCATATCTAGAGGTATTATAAACGTGTGGAAATCTATTGGAGGAAATGGAGTATCCAACATATATTGAAAATGAGACTCTTAACAGTTTTGTATGAGATATACTAGATTTATTTGGTTTGGTTTATTTTTATTGTGAGGTTTTAAAAACATATTCCATTGTTGTGCAGAAAGAACAACTCGAATTTGGAGAGCTCGAGTGGTTGACCGACTATGCCTCCGTGTTCGGTGACGAACCTGCCGAAGTTCCTCAGCTTCCGGCATCGCAATTGATCAACACCACCTCATACAGACAAACCCAATTCTACATCCCGAACAACAAGAAACCAAGATACGAGATATTGAACGACGACGAGGATGATGACGAGCACTTCACCGTCCCCGATCTTGGTTAGGCTCGAAGCTATGCCCATACGTATTCGATATTTCCGGAAAAAGTATTTGTTTGGTCCTCGTATTATTAAATAACTACGTTTTGGTCGTGGTACTAAACATATTTATTTGCCCATACTGTGTGCCTTGGCTAAAATGTGGTATGTTTGCTGGAAAGCAAGACCAATGGGTAAAAATTAACTGAAACACGAGTTATGGTAGAAAAATAAATAGTTTTAATAGTTGAAGGACTGAAATGTATTTATATGAATAATACGAGGGCCAAATAAATAAACTTTTTCCACTATAAATAATAGGATGCAATCGAGACTGAAGTTTGTGTAGGGCAAGCAATATTGCTTACATTCTAATGTGTTTGTTTGTGTAAACTGATGTCTGAAAATGACGTTAAAAATGTATAAAACGGTGATAAGTTGATGTTAAAAAATCTTTATATATGATATAATGTATTTTTCTAAAATTAAATATTTGTTTGGTTCTATAACTTCAAAATTTAATACTGAAAACACCTTTATAATGGGTGATGATACACGTGAGTGGACCTGATAGTGTACATGCGACTTGGCTTGCAACCTAGGTCGTGCCAAAGGCCGTCCGTATCTTTAATTTAGTATTACATGTAATGGATTACAATATCACATATGATTGATTATAGTAAAAAGATGTTCTTACGTTTTCATAAAATGAATGTGTTCTTGTCTGAACACTTTCCAAGAACAATATTTTATAATTTCGGTAAAATTTATGTTAATGCTTTTTAGACAAGTACTATGAGATTTGATATAATCTTATAACCAAAAAGGTTGTCAATCTCTCCTTTTGGTTTGCCATTTGAAGCTCTCAATGAAGTTTCAACGAGTAACTTCATCAGTTCAGACCCGTCACTTTAATTTTTTAGGGACTTCACAAGTAGTAGCTCATCGAATCAATGTGTTCAACCGAATGTTTCATTTGACACAATTTAAATATTGCGAGTTTGCAAAATTAAAAATAAATAAATATCAAACATGATAACACAAAGACGTATGTGGTTCGGTTTGTATTATCCGTATCCACAAAGCGAACAATAATCAATTTTCACTGTATCAAAAATATTATTTAATAAAGTGGTTCGGTTTGTATCATCAATCACACTCGCATCCTGTACTAGTTGCCCTTGAGCATCAACCTTTCGCTTTTTATGAAGAAATAAATTCATAAATAAATCAAAGCGGAATCCGTTTTAGCACACAAAGTAATATAGTTGAGATTGTTTTAGACTTTTAGTTAAGGAATTTAATTTTGGTTAATTTAGTGGCAAAATCACATAAAATAACAATGTATAGCATTTCTCAACTTTAACAAGTATTATGATTATTTTACAAAAAAATTATAAATACGATGATTAAAAATATTATATACTCAACCAATTTATTATAATTGATGATGCACACATAATGTGAAAAGTGTACACATACATAGACTTTCATCGTCTTCCTTTGATACTCAAACTCCTTAGTCCTTCGACTTATTCCTAATTTGTGTTGGTCCACCTCGGGTCAACGAGAGTGTAAAATGAGTGTTCTTCTAGTAAGTCATACCTATAACAACATCTTCTTAGTCAACAAACTTGTATTCTTTGACATCTTTGTTAACCGGGAGTGAAGGAGGCGATCTTTTGAAAGATAACTAGTAGATATGGCACAAATATTTTCAAAAGATAACTAGTAGATATCTAAGCACCCTCAACAACATTGTTCATAAAATACCCAAAGATGGCAGATAGATTTAATGTGTTTCTATAAAATTAAGACTCAAGTGTAATGTTGTTTAAATTAGGGACGATAGCGTAATAAAACTTAGTTTTGGATAAAAATTGCACCAAATGAAAAAGTTTGAACCAAACATGTGTCACACCCCTAATTTCTCCTTGTGAAAATATGACATCGCTTAGCTTATATCGTTTGTAGTGAAACATATCGTTTACAAACTTACACAGAAATACAACCAATAACCTAAATATCGCTTGCAAAGTAATAAACCCATTGTACCCCAACATTGTCCCTACCATGATCAACCAAAAGGCAATACGTAAGCTGCTAATAACCTACTACATTAGACTTGCCTTTTACCTTTATCGGTTCATGCCTTTCCTAGCTCAACGAGTTCATAAATTAGTGAACAACTCATCACCTAAGAACCACAATAATTATACAAGTTTCTCAAATATCTTTCGTTCAGTAAACAAACATTGACTTACATGCACTAAAATGATATAAATATTTACATATCGATCTCACAAGACAATGCATGTGATTCTCTATTAGATGTCGTTAATTATGTAACATCCTGATTTTTATCCTAATGGAGGAAAAGTATTGAATTGGGTGAATCGGTAAAAGAAGAACCAAATATGAAGTATGGATATAGTGCCAGGGAGTCATGACATCTGTCACAATAGCACAAATGGTACTGGAAGCGTGGTAGTCCCGGTTATAGTGCCATGCAGTTGTGACATGCGTCACAATGGCACCGATATTACCGAGTGTTTGGTCGTCCCAACGAATGTGTCATGAAATTATGACAATGGCATGATAACTGGAATAATGACATCAAATTTTCTAAGAGAGGGTCGAGAAATGGTTGGGAAAAGGTCGAGGAACTGCCGGGAAAACGGTCAGGAAAGCCGTCGAGAAAACGGGTAAAGAACGGTCGAGAAAACGGGCGAAAATGGCTCTTGTTACCTTTTGGGAGAAAGTGCCAAGCTAAAGTGACACTGGCACTTTAGCCGGGCACTTTAGCATGGAAAAATTGGCCCACGGTACCTTCTTGGCGAAAGTGACAGCTAAAGTGACACTGTCACTTTCGCTTGGCACTCTCGCGGACGGGGTGCAGTGCTTAAATTCAGCTCTAACTTCATTTGGTCATATCTTTCTCATTTCAACTCCGTTTTTGGTGATTCAAATTGCTATGGTTACGTATTTGAGAGCTTTTCAAGTATAGATTGTTAGTTTTGGGAAGATCCAAGAGTATATGGTGGTGGAGTGGAAGCAAAGATCATGAGTTCATCATCATCACCTCCATCTTCAAGAAATTTGGGGTTTTCTAAGTTTTCACCAAAACCTAAGTGGTGAGTTGATCCTCCTAGTTTGTAAACTTTATTATGAGTCATAAATTATCTATTGATGACTTCCTAGTGTTTATGTTTCTCAAATTTCGGTTTGGAGGATTTTGAGAAAAGTTAGGTCAAATTAGGGTTTTGGCCAAAATGGAGATTTTGATAGAAGATGCTTGGGGAACGATTCTATATGGTTGAATATGAATATTTATGGTTGGAAATGTATGGATTTAGGTTTTTGGAAGTTTTTGGCTCGAAGATCCAAGTTTCTTCAAAGGAGCTAAAGTGGGGTAAAAATCTAGATTTAGCCTAAATCTAGATTTAGCCTAAATCTAGCAAGGTGAGTTCAAGTTGATTTGTGAAAACGGTGTACATGCCAAAATGTTTATTTTAAAGTGTTTTGTGTTTTACATGAAATTGTTAACTGCTGATAAGTTTTGGTTATTTAGAGCTATTCAACTTTATAAACTTATAAAACACCCACATTTGGGATTTTGGGCATTTTGATAAATAACTCATATATTTTGGGTATTTAAATGATTTATTTCATGGAGTATATTTTGAGTATAAATGCATTTTTATTGGGTGTCATGGGATGATTTGAAAGGATAAAAGGTATAGACTCACTTGGAAAATGTTTTGTCCTGATCTAAATCATGTTGGGGTTATTCGTGTGTGTTGAAGCATGAGTTGCATTATTTCGGGTCGTTTACGTTTGATTTCATTTTATGAGTTTCAACGTTGGGTCTTTGGGTTCGTTGAGATTATGGCTCGTTTGGGTTTTGTTGGGATGTGAGGACACTTGTCCGGTTTTGATAGCTCATTGTAGAGCGCTTGGTTATGATTTGCATTTATTGCATCTTATTTGGGAATTACATGTTTTGAATGCGTTAGTTCATTCGTTTTGAGTCATGTAATGTTTCAGCCCCGTCTGCTATGGATCCATGAGCGCTTTTGTATTTTATCCGGTGTTGGGACGACTAGTTTTCCACATCGAGGCACGTTCGGCATCGGGCATCGGATAGGGAGTGTAAGTCCTTCGTGCTCGTATCAATGGGTGTATGCTGAAAGATGTTGAGCTCGATACTTTTATTACTTTGTCCGATGGTGGAACGATTAGTTTTCCCCATTGAGGTGCGACTAGGCCTCGTGGTATGGTGTAAGTCCTCCGTGCTAGTATCTATGGGTGTATTCTGAAAGATGTTGAGCCCGATACTTATACCAATTTAACGTAATGTATGGCTTACTCTGTGCACGTCATAATATGCGGAATCGGGTTTCCCCCGTCACCGAAAGATGTTGTTTTTGGGCTGAGTCTTATATATATTTGTTTTCGGTGACATTTTGCATACATGAATTTATTCTATGTTTTATGGGTTGAGTATTAATCCCCGCCCGTGTTTTGGGGTGTTTTGGAATATGAAGCGTTATTTACATTATCATAAATTGGGAGTAAATTTACATCCACGTTTTGAGTCGAGTTATCTCTCTCTTATGCTATATTCGTATAAACTTGAGTTTATGCATATTTTGGTCGGTTGATTTATAAAGCTTATTCAAATTTCATTATTCGAGCATTACCATTATTCTCGTTTTGATTAAGTGTTGGATGTCATTATTTCATGAAAGAATGTTTTGGCGTTGATGCATTCATTTATAAATTAATGTTTATTATTAGTAAATGAGTTGTTCTCTTATTCTCTTTAGTAAATCAACTTTTAAAGGATCATGAATATAAGTACAACACTTTCCCTTACGTATTCACCTATACTCATGATATAAAACTCTTGAACTCACTAGGCGTTAGCCTAACCATTTATTTGTCGACATGTGCATCAGGTTCATTCCGGGATTAGTCTAGCAACACTGAGTTGAGATGAGTGCTAGTTGGTTACACCTCTAGTCAGACTTTATTTCAAGTCCCAACCACCGTATCCCTCATTGCCTGCTCTGCCGAGCTACACCTCAAGGATACACGATCTTATTGCATGTTCGGTCTCTAGAAGAGTTTCATCCTCAGGGTACTCATTCGACCCCTAGTGCCTACTCCCTAGCATTCAAGATAGGGGTCTCAGCTCCTTACTTGATAACTCCCGATGTCTAACCCTCGTACACAAGAATTAGACACCCAATCACAAGACCCATGGTCCCGAAGTACAACCCATAAAGGTTCCTCTTCGCCAAACAACCGGGATGACATTAATGCCAACACGACATCATTTCCCAAAGTGAGAATCCCAAGAGTCCTCACCATTAATTACGACTGACTTACATGCCATGGATCCAATGCATTACAATCTAAGATACATGACTCCAAATGAATGACACACACACTCAAACATGTATTCTCCAAAATAAAGCGCAATAAATGTAGCACTCACCCAAAGCTCCTCTTTAAGCTATTAAACATGACAAACGTCCCCCAAGACTCGGTGCTTACAAAAACTGAGCCTTAAGCCCAACCAACAAATGACCATATGCTAAAATCCACAAAATGCAATAAAATGCAACCAACCATGACTATGCAACCACATACTCCAAAAATGTATGAATACAATCCAATATCATTTAGACTTGAACAACTCATTTTCTAAACAAGTTTATGACCACATAGGTTTACAATGTCCGAAAATATTCACGAGGTTGGGAATGTCCAGACTCCAATGACTCACACATTGGTATTTTCAAACCATTTTACAACCCGAAATACACCTATTACCCATAACCACAAAAATATATTTTTACCAAATACCCTCTGTTTATGAAAATGGTTATCAAATCATTTTTCATTATGATACATTTATCAACAATCCCAAAAATCCCAAAGATGGGTGTTTTACAAGTTCATGAAGCCCAACGTTTCCAAATAACCAAAACTTATCAGATAATCAACAATTAACAAATTCATGTAAAAAACATAAACATTTTAAAATTAATATTTTGGCATGTACATCGTTTTCACAAATCAACTTGAACTCGCCTTGTTAGATTTAGACTAAATCTAGATTTTACCCCATTTTGAGCTTCCTTGAAGAGTCTTGAATCCTCAAAAGCCAAAACCTCCAAAAAACCTAGATCCAAAAATTTTCAACCATTAATAATCATATTCAACCTTTTAGAATAATTCCTCAAACATTTTACATCAAAATCCCCGACTTGACCAAAACCCTAATTTTTGACCTAATTTCACCAAAACCATCAAATCTGAAATTTGAGAAGCCAATCACTAGGAAATCATCAAGAGAGAATTTATTTCTTATAATGAGGTTTAGAAATGGGAGGGATACACTTACCATTTAGGTTTTGATGAAAACCTAGAAACTCTAGCCACAACCTTGGAGAAATGGGTGAAGATGATAAACCCTTGCCTCTAGCTGCCAATCTTTACCACTTGATGATGGAATACTTCGATAACTCAAGGAATGGACCCAAAATGAGTTAGGGTTTGATGGGAAAGAGGGAGAAACGATTTGGGAGAGAATGGGAAAAGTTTGGAGAAGAGAAATGAGGAAGAAGGCTTAATTTCCGCACTTAATAGCAGTCTGGCCCTTTTGTGGGTCATTGACCAGCGACAAAGCCCAAGGCATTGTCGCCTGGCAATGTCTCCAACTCCCCCTTGGCTTCTGACTTTAGCTGCGACAATGACAGGTGCGACTATGACACTGTCATAGTCGTCGGGCATTGTAGTCGTGCCCGTACCAAGCCCCGAAACTCGACTTTTTCAACGCCAATACCCCCGATACTCTAAGGAACTTTAAATAATGATTTCCCACTAAAAATCCAACCATTAGAAAGATAGGTGGCCTTTACTTACCGAAAATTACGGGTTTTTCAAATGGAATGCAACAAGCTTTAATAAACCAGTTTCCTGATCTTAGACTCAAGTTTTCTGTTGAGTTCAATCCCTTCACAAGTGTATTTGACACCTTGAAGAAACTTGTGCAACTATATTTCAAGTAATCAAATTTTGGTCAAAAATTCAAGCAAAACCAACAATTCTCAACCAAGCTTTGTCATAACTCATAATGAACAAAACATGTATTGGATTCATGTTCACAACTTCACATGACATGTTTTCATATCTTTCCAGAGGAATTTGGAATTTTGTGCATACATAAAGGAAAAGCAAGGAGTATCAACAAAACAATTTATTCCCATGCCTATGCCTCATCCTAAACTATTCTCTAATTTCTATTTTGCAGAACCAATTTTCAAAATCCTCATTTAAGGGTCTGAGGCAAAGTGTGCATTTATTTAAGGATTTCAGAATCGGTGCATGATTCACATATATGTGCACTAAGCGACTCAAGCACCATACCTTCATAGAGTTAATATCGATAGGGACGGAGAATACCAACTTAACTTGAAACATGGTTGTTATTTCGAGATCTCGACTTCAACCTGGAGATCTTTCGCACAACATCGCACACGGATACATACCTAGTTAAACAAGAAAGAAAATCATGAATGTCAGTTATCATGTGTAATTGAATGATTATTATTGCCGATTTATTTGATGACAAACTTATGTCTATAAGTGTCAATCTATTTCATGAAATTTACAACTATATCTTACACAATTAAGCCTCTAAGGGTAATAGAAGATAAAGTTGCATTTCGGATGTTGATTTTTGAAATAGGGAGCGTTTATGACATGCCACATAGCTATGTGAAGATTAATTATTCAATACATATAAATTAACCTATACATAGTAATATACTAGTGTTGGGCCCGTGCATTGCACGGGATGATAATTTTTTTTTTGGAATATTGAACCGAGTTAAAATGAAACGTAATTTTTCTGTTAACAGTTAATGAAATACAATGTGGAAAACGAATGTATTTTCATAAGTGGTTAACTTGCATATATTTTTAATCGTTTGTTGTTATGAGTTTGTGCAATAATATTGGTAATAGTTTTGTATTATATTATTTAAAACTCAAACGACATGTCTTACAACATATCACTATTATTGAAATAATTATAAATATGAACATACGTTTTTACAGATTTTGCAATTTTTCTGAAACCTCATCGACAACACTTGACAATCACTTTGAACGTATAAATCTGTAGATTAATTAACAACATTCAACCCACATCAAATATGACAAATAAAATAAATGATTTCTATCTTTTGTAACCGGCAACTCAACTGGTATAGTTCAAATTCACTCAGTACCACTTGAAAATTTATCTGACTATTGACTTCAAGACCTCATAGTATTAGTCGATAAAAATAAAGATAGGTATATATATCTTATTCCCCTACTTCGAAAAATATGATTGTGGGTTTTGAAAAATATAAACAAATCCTCAGTAAATAAAATAAAATATAAAAAAGTAGTTTTTCAAAGAAACAAAAATATAGTGGAATACCTTTTGTTCAGTTGCAGGTTCCGCCATTGACACCCGACCGTTCGTCTTCTTCTTGTACTCGGATGATACATAGAAAAACTATATATATTTATAGTGAATGTAGAGAATATTTTAAAATCTTTTATTTTGATTTTCGATTTTACATTTAAATTTAAATATATTAAAAATATAGAAGAATATTTTTATATCTACATCGTTTCTATTTTATTTTCTTTACACTTGGTTAATTTGGAAAGTATTGCGGAATATTTTTATTTTAAAGAATACCATAATTTATTGGTGTATCTCGTTATTTTTTATTTTTTATTCATATCAACCTTCTTTTTTCTTCTTTTAATGCTCGTGAAAAAAATATATGTGTAGATTTTATATTATGCTAATTTAAAATACGTGTAGATTTTATAAAATAAAATAGATTTTATATTAGCAACAAAAATACGGAATAAAAAAGAGTTTATATTACATCTCATTATGTAAAAAGATTTTATAAAATAAAATATGGAAAAATCATTATGAGATGTAATATAAAAAAATACGAAAGAAAAAAGATTTTATATTACATCTCATTAATATAGATTTAAATGTAAAATCTAAATTTAAAATAGATTATGCTAATATAAAATCTATTTTATAAAATCCTCTACCAAAAAAACAAATAGTTATATTAATAAATGAGTATCCATTCCACAAATAGATGATTATGTGAGATACTGTGCTTGGAAATGTTGTACCAAAGCATTAAGAAATTGTAAATTAAGTAATTGGTTTTAATTAGTTGTAACTTGTGCTAAAAATGTTGTAATTAAGAGTTTTTTATGTCGTTTTTATAATATAGTATAGATATAGATTAGAAGGAGGATCGTGTGAGACAAAAAAAAAGTTAAGTTGTGTAAGAAAAGATCTAGACCCTTGATCACTTTTAAGTTTTAATTTTAAAACCATCCATAAATTAGTATTTTCACATAAATTGATCAAGTGCATCTCAAAATTGATTCTAACAAATAACTTTTCTTGTCATCGGAACCCAATCCGTTTTGTGTTGCAACATACAAATGAACAACACCACATGGATGAATTTTTGAAATTTACTCTAAATACACTTAAACATTTTTCAATTTTATCAACAAGATTTTGATATATATTTTGATTTTGACATACAAAAAGGGTGCATATACCATTTTACAGAAAAGAAGTGGTTCCCATCAAAATCAGAATCAATTGAGGTGATAAGCACTCTCCTTTTGTTCTCCAATGGAGGGTGTGGACATGTTAGAGGTTGCCTTGAAGGTACTCGATTCTTCACTTTCTCAAATCAAGTGGCGTCTCAGAGCTTCGTCAAGGCGTCGTCTTGAAACAGGTAAGCTCCTTTATTTCTTTATGCTTCCCTTTCAATTTCAATATTACTACTATATATAATTTGTAAAATCCCATCTTCTGTTTACTCTTAATGTTTCAGTTTTAGAAACCCTAATTAGCATTTTCACCATCTTCATCTTACTACTTCTAACAGTTTTTAGAATAATTATGATATGTCTATTAGAAATGTAATTTGTAGCACGATCTCAAGAATTTCTGTATCTGTGTCAAATGCATCACCAACGATTATTAGTTCAATTTCAATAATACTCTAAAAATACCCAAATAATAGTAGAAAATAGAAACAGTATTTGAATCAAAATCCATGCCAGCAACTTCATACTAATGGTGGCTTGAAATAACCACAAGGGTTTTGGCGTACTGGTTAAGGTCGAGGGGATGTGGTGGAATATCCCATCTGTCCATTGTTCGAATCCAGGCGTACACAACAATTGTGGCCACTAGGTTTGAATTCAGAAAGAACTAGGTTTGTTTGTCTAAAATCAAAAGTGGACTTTTTCTCGGACAATATCATCTTACTAAGGTTTATGAACCGGATAATTTGTACTGCTTGAGTAACCGTGGGTATCTGGTTCAGCTTATGTGCACCGACTAATCCCCTAGGTGACCATGAATGGTCTGGAGTCATCGCTGGTAAACCTCCATGGCTACAAGGGGTTTGATAGTACTCGGATTTGAACATGGGGAAGATGAGATTTCCACTACATCCCCCTGAACTTAACCAGTGCGCCACTACCCAAATGGTTCTCGAGTAAGTTTTTAGATTCTATGGTTTTAGTGATTGGTTCTTCTCAACGGTATATATGGACATTTCAGGTCAAACAAAGTACATTGTAACTCATGATTCTGATGGACTTTTTGATAGATGCTAATGATCGAAAGGTGTTGCTGTTAAATTTTAATCAATTTGGCCATTCTCAGTTTCAAAATTTTGTTGACTTGTACGCATTTCACAATTTTTATCTTCATTAAACTATGTAGTAAGTGCTTGAAAATAAAGAAACTCATGACAGATGAAGAACACCAATATTAAATTTTGTATATAGAAGTAGGTTTGACATCAGAAAGTTCATATGTATTTCTCTTTCTTTGCACATGTGTGGAGTATATTTTAATTTCTTATGTACATAAAGTATTATGTTCAAGTAATCTTACATAATTTGGTCCATATCTCATACTCATGTATGTTTTCGATTTACACCTTTTTTCTCCACTTGTTTTTTTTTTCCTTTTTAGATTGCAAAGAAAAAGGTTCATTAGCTCATGACGATTGTAGTACAATTTGCGATTTAATGTATTTTTTTAACAGATATTCTGGCATTATGCACGGGGATGAGACCAGTAATAATGATAGATTATGGTGGAAAGATGCCTGAACTGAGAGAACGACTATGTGCATTTCTCAAGCTTAGCCAAGAGGTAATGATTACAACTTACGTGCTGCTAGAATTCTCCACCTTGTTTCGTTCTCCATTTATAAGTGCAAATTATTTACTTAAGCAACCAAGTTAATTATCTTTGCACCATTTTTGTACTCTTCGTATATTTGAGGATAACTGTTTCTTGTGCTATTGGCATTCAGGAATCTTCTATCTTTGAGAATTTACGGGTCATGGTTATTGAAGATATGATATATTTTATACATATCAGAGGGCTTGCAGATTTTATCAAAATAACAATAAACAAAGAACAGGAAGTGCATTATATTGACCTTGAACAGGATCCACCGAAGGTTAAAACTTAAAAATATCATCAAGACTTGCCACATTTTTGAGGTTGTATCAGTTCCTTGGTCCATTAACTAATTACATCAATCAATCCAGATGATAACAGAGATTGAGAAGTGTTCCATAGGCGAACAATTTATATCACTCCAGAAGCTGTTTTCATCAGTTTTTTGTGCCGATGATGATGTTTCGGGATGTAGGAGAGACTCAACAGATAACGCTCAATCCTCTGATTGTCGGCTTCCTGTTTCTCATCAGCCTTCCGACTTCATCGATCTCAGTCATTTTATGCAAGACACACTCGTCACTGTGCCAACTCTAAATGGGTAATTCTCTACTTTCGATTTTATATAGTATAAGTTCGTTCTGTACATATTGCAGCCATACACACCAAGGCACTTGTACATATATATATATATATATATATATATATATATATATATTAAATTTTGGAAGTTAATCTCATTAGTAGAAACTAAAGATGGCTACTTTGCTGCAGGTGGCTTCTTGGTTACCCCGTGGTGTACATTTTTGGCAAGGATCATATTGAAGATGCTGTATATAATCTTTCCACAAAGTCGCTACATCTTTTCAACATTTTTGTCCGCAGGTTTGTGGTTACTGGTCTTATTTTACCTCTTATTTTCTACAGATAGTCATAAGTCGAGAACTCTAGTGTACATTATATTCTAGTTTTAATTCGGTGTAACGTCAAACTGTAGGAACAGTAGCACCGGTAAAAGACCACAAGAAGAATTAATGAGGTAAGACTATGAAGTCATTCGCTCTATATCTCAGTTAAATAGTTTCGTTATTTTTCTTGGTTTGATGTCGTTTATCGCTTTCTAACATTCCTAGAGGGAATTTCGCCGGTTAATAACTCGAGTCAACTGTTTATTCATCGAACCCTTTGACTTTGTTGGAATTCCGGTTTGGAATATATTCATGTCTATTAAAGTATGTATGTTTTTTTTTTCCTTGTGGCTGCTTGTAACAACAATAACTTTCGGATCGTGATTCATAAACCGCCAGTTTCTCGGTACCTTACGATCTGAGCGTAGATGGGGAGGACGAACCATGGGCCGAGGCGTTTCTGGTTCGAGTGAAGGCCAAATGGGAAGGATGCAAGCATGTTTGGGGGTCCTTGAAGATGGAGGTTAGTTCTACTTATCCACAAGCAATTGCATTGTAAGCATTGTTAAATTCTCTTTGTTATTTTCAAACTCATAGCACAATTGCAGTTGCTATAGTTGTACCCTTGTATGTATGGTTGTCTAAAGGGTAAAATAGTCATTTTCTATACTTGAAAATAACTAGGTGGAGTAAATGGTGGAAAGAAGCTTTCAGGGGCAGCCCACTGTCATCCCACATTTGTTTGCCTGCAAAAAGTTTTGTATATTTATGTGAAAACATAAAAAGTGTTATATATTAAGAGTAAATTACATGTTTTTTTTGTCCATGTAGTTTGTTAAAAATTACAATTTTCATTAAGAATAAATTTTGTGTGTCATATTGCAATATTTTGGGTCTGTAACCAACTTTTTGTCCAAAATATTGTAACCGAGAGTAGCATGTGACAAACACACATTCATACGTTAATATTCATTTTGGTTAAAGTAACGAGGTTTACAATAATATTTGTGGCTGAAATATAATAAGTTGGATTGTACATTTAATTATGAAAATGTATTCTTGATCATTTTTTTATAAAATGTTAAGTTGATGAACGATTTATTAAAGCATCTCCAAAATTTATCAACAGCATCTTTATTTTGCAAAATATTACATTGCTTTTGTTATTAAAATATTTAATAAAATACTATTATTATTTTTCCTATACATTTAATTGTAAGGTTTCTTATTTGCAATGCCAATGTTGATTTTCGTAAAAGAAAACAAGGTTAGGTGAGATATGGAATTCGGTTGAATGAAAAACATGGTTATATTAATTTCATTATTTATTAATTCCATATATAACTCCTGAAAAAGTCTAACATTTTCTTAATTTAATTCTTTATTAATATATTTTATTGAAGATGTGACTACTGACTAGACATCTAAGTGGCAAGATGAATAATGCAATTATTTTCACAAAATATTATTTTAAAGAGAACCAATTTATTATTGTATTTTTATATGGGTTTGTTTCATAGTCTCAAACAACAGTTCTCATAATTTTCAATATTTTTGTGGTTAATAAGGTGGCGTTTGTTTTTTAAGTGGTGTTGAAGTCTGATTTCACTCATGATTTTTAAGTGATGGTGCTGAAGTCTGAAATCTGAATAAAAAAGACTGTTTGTTTTTTTGGTGCTGAAGACTGTTTGTTTTTGTAAGCTGAAAACGTCTTAATATATACTATTGTCTATTTTATCCCTGAAAATGTGATACTATCGAATTTAATTAAATTATACAACTAAAATCAGTCTTCATAACAACTAAAATCAACTGAAATACATTAATTGGTTCAGATACAATAGAAAACATGAACAAAATCTTATAACAACTAAAATCAATCTCCGTTTTACATCAATTGTGTCGTAATTTCTTCTCTTAAACTAGCCATATATGTTTGGTCAGTGGTACTCCCATGCACTTGAACCTCTTCAGCTTCATCACGGTTAAGATCAGGAGGAATAACACGCAAAACATTGTTAAAAGGTTCTCCTTAGTATATATAGTTGCTGCAGACCCATTATGGCCATCAAATATCTGCAAAGTGAAGTTGGTTAAGAGTACTATAAGTAAACACAACTAAAGATGGCTGATAACATATTGCAAGAACCCTCGATTACTCCACAACATTTTTGTTTATAGATGAAAATTCACCAACTACTGCAATTGCAACAAATGTGAATCAAGGACAAGATAAGAAGAGTAATTGCAATCTTATCAATAAGTCATTGAAGTCTTGTCAAAGCGTTAAAAGGGGGTGAGTGGTTGACATAACATACCCCAAAGACAAAATAAGTCGTAACACCATCTCCTAACAGGCGTTGGCATTCGGTCTTGATCAATGCGAAGTCTTCCCCTTTCTTTGATTGATTAGCCTGACCACTAACGATCTCCGGCATCTCAGCCTTCCCATTCGCCAATTCACGCTTCAACAACACCGACAACGGGATATGCTCACTCTTATTGCAGGACATTTCCTTGATCACTTACAATAACCAAAATCAATTCAAATAAGCATCAGATTCAAAAAACAAAACACGTTAACCTGAAAATCTACATATAAACAACTCAAATCAATCATTTCTAACACAAATTAAACAATAATAGGTGCAATTAAAACCTTAATCGAAGAACAATGTAGGGAAATCAATCAAGAATCCAGAAACCCATGAAATGCAACATAACAAAGAGCAATGCACCTTCTCTTAGCAACGATCATTATGTTCCCTTTCTACATAAAGTTGTTAACCATAACACAGTGCGAATATTCGAAGCAATAATAGAAAAATAGAGGTAAAATCCTTGCTAGGCATGTGAAGTCTAAAGAAAAGGATTTCTTTGAAAAATAGAGGTAAAATCCTTGCTAAGTTCAACATCAATATTCAATTTGTAGAGTTATGAAATCAAAAGGTATACAAAACAAATTAAAGCATATTGTGAAATGATACAGATTCAATAATTAGGCAGGTCCTGCTTAAAGCACCAAACTTTAACCTAAATATGGAAATCCCAAAAATGGATTTCCCAAATCTAGTAGTAATTCAAAACAGTTTAGAGTGAAATTGGAGTGAAAGGAATGAAGGAATGAAGATGAACCTCGGCAAAACAAGCGTATGTGTAAAGTCTACTGCAAGTTGACCATAATCGACCATAAAATCGAAGCATATAATCGACCAGAAGCATAAAATCGAACCTGCAAGTCCCGATTTGGAGTCGAAGGCGTCGATTTGGAGAGGAGAAGAGAGAGGCCGATTTGAAGATCTAGATTCGGAGAGGAGAAGAGAGAGGCCGATTCAATAATCTGGAGTCCCAGCGCTTTGGAGATCGATTTGGCTTTGGAGATCGTGGCTGATATCTTGAGCAATGGTAAAAAAAAAACAGATCTGATGATGAGGAATCGATAAAGTGTTAAGTGAAAAAAAAAGTGATAGGTAAGTGGAATTAAGTGATAAGTGGAACTGATTTTTTTGAAAAAACAAACACACTTATTTGGCCTACCTCTGACCGAATAAGTGATAAGGGGCAATTAAATGTTTTTTTGTAAAAAACAAACAAGGCCTAAGTTTTAGTGATAAATCTGATAGTTATAGTTCTGTAAAAAAAGAAATGTATTCTTAGTTCGTAATCAACTTAACACATAAGGGTGACGCTTTTAGATGAAAAATTATATATATATTTAACATAAAATGTACTCGAAAATAACATTAATCGTTGTTTATTCCATTGCTACCAAAGTTAGGTATGAAATTGTGTTAAAAAGAATAATGTCATAAGGTGGTGGTGGGGGTGGAGTGATTCACATTGAATGTGGACCATACCCTCATCAAATTAAAAACTTCAAAATATTTTATATAAAGTTTTATCTAATTTAATCATCGTCTTTATTTTTTTTTAAATTGCATCAAGACCCACGCCTATGTTCTAGCACCAGCATGATTCATGATCATCCAATAAACTACTCTTAAAAATACTCCCTCTGTCCCAAAATAGAAAATGACACACAATTTTAGTAATGTGCAATTATTACACTTTTTAAATAACTAAAAGACACTTTTACCCTTCAAAATAGAGAGAATTTTTCTCTACCTTATAATTAAGGGTAAAATGGGAAATTGAAAACTTACTTTTGAAAGTGGACATTTATTTTGGGACAAACTAAGGGTCTGTTTGTTAGCAGCTTAATGAGCTTAATGGAACTCACAGCTTATTCGGTCAGCTATACATGACTGTTTGGTAGTGGCTTAATGATATAGAAAGTAGCTTATTCAGTAAGCTTCTGTGGGGGAGCTTTATGCAGAAAACCAAGTTTTTTCCAAACTTGGTCTTCCAAATTAAAAAACACGCTCCTTCCATCTATGAAAAAACCCTCTCAAACAAGAACCTTCTCCATCTATACAGACAGATTAATCCACACAGATAACTTTATCCATACAGGACTTAATGGAAACCAACCAAACAGCCCCTAAAATAGTAATGTGGACACTAAGTGGACATTTATTTTGGGACAAACTAAAATAGTAATGTGGATACTGGATAGGGATAGCAACACCCATAAGCAATCCCAAACACCCCCTACATATATATTTTTTCATTTCTTTCATATTCAAAAACATAATAATTTACTTTTTTGCTTTTTTTTATATATAGAAATAATGGTTATATCATTTGGGATTGAGAATGATGAGCGGTAGTTATCCGGTAAGTGCTTATCGGATAAAAGTCGTCAATCTCACTTACCGGATAAAACTCTCGGTTCTTGTCATCATTCTTACCATTCTATCATTCTCAAAATCTTGTTATATTCATCTAATAAGGTAAAGTGACCCGGTAACAACCTCAAGTCTTCTAGATTTCATCCTCAAACTCCACTTTGGAAGGAGGTATACTTAATTTGATTTGATACGATATAGACATGAAAATGCACCGAATGAAATGAGGCAATAATAAATTGGGGTTTAATTCAAGCATTTGCAAAACACGAAACAAGCAATCTAAAGTCTACACATACAAACCAAAAGGTCAGCCCACCAGCTGAGTTGCTACAAAATCCCTGGTTTTCACTAATCGATATGACTCGATTTCATTTAAACATTGATGGATGATAATACAAAAAACCATTTCGGAGAAATTTATTTTTCAATCAAGGAGGAAGAACCAAAACTAAAACACAATGGATTTTTTTCCTAACAATGTTCCTTAAGAAAGCCATGGACCTCCGACACAGTAGGAAGGGCGGGAATCGCGCCCTTTTTGGTGGTCGTGATAGCTCCACAAGCACACGCGTATCTCAGTAGTTCTTTCAATTTCCCTTCATCCTGCATTTCGATACCAATTTTCAGCACAAAGTCTAATAATATTAATCTAGCAAAGACATTTCAAATATCGTAAATTTTGCAAGTCAAGTCTTCACCAAAACAGTATACCACTCAGACCCTATTAGTCAATGTGTGAGATGTACGGAATGGTCATTACCTCTAGCACAGAATGGTCATCGACGATCTTGGTTAGGAGAGCACCAACGAAGGAGTCACCCGCACCGGTTGTGTCCACGGCTTTCACAGCAAAAGCTCCCACCGTTCCATGAAAATTCTGCAATCGTCAACATTCATGATCTATAAGTACTTGTAACATTTACTTTAATGTTAAAAGTTTTTCGGTTCTATTTTATATTTTTTTTTCTAAATAATTGTTTCTGTAAAATATTATAGTAGATCCAAGACTAAGTCTTTCAATAGGTGAATATTATGCTTTCGGCACAAGAATTTAATAGTCAAATATGGAGCAGTGAGGACGAAGGTGTTGATTCATCATGATGTAGGGCTCTTTGTCCTCATCTTTTAATGAAAAGTCGGATTGAAATTGAATAGTAATAAAGTTGGCGGTGGCCCCTTTTTGTGTACTAAGGTCTTACATAATATATAATTTTATGACCCATGTTTTTATTTAAATTTTACATGTGAAAATCAATTACTTCAAAAGAATCCAAAGGGGTTTATCTGATTAAACATGTTTTCCTTAAGTATATATATAATATCAGTTTTGATAAGGTTTGAACCGACCTTATTGTAGCCAATAGTAAACTCTATGAAACAATTTATTTAACACTCAAAACTTAAATATAGAATATCCTAACCCAACTTCGTTTCCAAAAATAAACCCAAAAATTTCGTTTTCCTGTTTTAATCAATGTATTCCCTTTTCTATAATATGTTTATTTAAATTATTTTTTTCTATTAATAATATACTGATAACATTGATTTTGATTTACAAGATTATGTATTTTCATCAATATTTAAGATATTATATTAGTAAGTGAATATTTTCACTAAATTCAATGTTTAGTCTATTTTATACATATAAAAGTCAAAAAAATTGACCAAAGAAAAATGGCATTTCAGTAACATGTATGCTTTCTTTGACAATTCAAAGCTAATATTTTTCAAATTTAGATCTTGCATTTTCTTTATTTCCATTCTTCAAAATATTTAAATTAGCATGCTCTATGTATATCTAAATGCAATTATCAATTTTACCCACATTATTATTTATATCAATTATAGAATTATAACATATGTGATATAGCCTAATCCTTTTCTAGAACCAAACTTATTATATCCAAAATGATAATGAATGTAATAGCCATACAATATGCAATAAAAGTTGTACGTATTTGTTTCAGATATCGGGTTCAGATAAACAATATATATATATATATATATATTATTTTCGACTTGACCCATGCTGTATTGTGGAGTGAGGATGGGCACATACCTTGGTGTAGTAATTGCAACCCTTGTCACCGAGAGTGACCAACAGAAGCTTCAAATTAGGGTGCCACAAAGACATTGCAGCCTCATCATCAATCTTCTCACATCCTGTGAGAAATTCGAGCTCGTTATCGCTCACCTTAATCACTTCAGCCTTGTCCCATATGCTCATGATCTGCTCACGAGCCTCCTCTGGTGACGGCCACAATGGCAACCGCAGATTAGGGTCGTAGGAAAGAAGGGCCCCTGCATCTTTTGCAACCTCCATTGCTTTAAGATGTGCTGATCTGCAGGGCTCAACTATCAAGCTTATTGACCCATAATGGAAAACTTTGGCCTGCAAATTAACCACCACATTATTTACTCTGCCTTTTTCTTTTCAAGTGTATATCTGCTTTTCAATATAATGCAACAGACATATGCACCTCCCTTTTTCAATCAACTATTTGGGAAAGATTCTGAAAATCTCTCTTTTTCAATCAACTATTTTGAGCAAAACAGAAAAGCAAGCCACAAGGTTTACTAAATTGTTAAAGATTATTTGTCAAATTAACAAATTGGTTGATAATACATTGTTTTTATGTCAAAAGAACTATTTAAACACCAAATGACTTTGCTATTGTTAGCTTGTACTTCATGCAGTAAAAATGATGCAGAGCCCTGGATTTGTCTAGTGGAGGTAAATATATATTTGGCCCAGAAAGAATCCGATTAAGATAAGAAAACAAGTAACAACAATCTAATAAATACATGAATCAAATAAAATAAACAGACCATCATCATACCACCAAGATAACAATGAGAAAGAAAAATAAGATAAGTACTTTATGACACATTTAAATATCAAAATATTACTCCCTCATCAACAAAAAAGGGAAGATTTGATTTTGTGTCTGATTAAAATATTTTAATGTTTTAGTAATTATTACAAGTATAGTTTACAAAGATAAACATAGATTCAAAAACAAAATTATTAATTTATTTATAATTAACAAAGGATCTAATTTGTAATTATAATAAAAGGGTATATGACAATAGAACTGTTTCAAAAAAAAAAGTCATTGCTGCCATTTTTACTCAATCGTACAAAACCACGTGTGCACGCCCTTCTGTACCAAAACAGTGCATGAAATTTGGATCACACCCACCATTCTACGTCTCCCATTAACGCAGAGGAAGATAGCAGTCAATTAACTTGTATATAAACGGTAAATAATGCAATTAATTCACTTTGTTTTAGATTATCCAGAAATAGATGTATACTTCCTATGTCTTGAAAATATTACTCTTATTTGGCTTTTTCTAAAACAAAATGTAACATTTTATCCAAATTTGTAATTTTATCACTTAATAGTCATTATCTGTTATTGCTAAGTTTGATTTTTATTTATTTAACAAAATATTTTCGTATATTTATCTAATAATCTAACAGTTTCATAGAATATGTGAAATCAAAATTCTGCATCTAAGATTTGAATCTAAATATACCCTTTTTACCAGCAAAATATTAATGATTTAACTTATACCCATCTAAGATAATTAAATATTTAATCAATAATTAAAGCCCTATTTATTATTGGATGGAGAATTACAATTTGGGAAAAATATCAATTAATTATATTACATTAAATATCAATATACCAGATTTCTAAATTTGGATTTTCGGAGTTTGTGTGGATAGCTGTTTATATTATTTTATATTGATGACACATTTCTATATCTATGGATGATTAGACAATCCAAAGTTGATTTATTTAAAAATATCAACTTTAATTTTAATAAAATGAGCATAAATCTATTTTTAACTTTCCCCTAAAATGACGTTAATCATGGAAGTCAACAAAACCGTCCTTTTTGGTGATTAATTATATATTAAAAATCTTTGTTCAAAAAAAAATTATATATTAAAAATCTGAGTTGGGGGTTGGTGCGTGTGGAAAAGATAAAGGCGCGTGATCTAACGCGCCTCCACCGTTTCTCAACAATATATGACGTCAGATATATAGATACGTAAATCTACTGTATGTATAGATGTAACAGAGAGAGAGAATACAAAGAAGAAATACGTACAGATCTAATGAGTTCAAGGTTGAGTTCATCGGGAGTCAATAACATATCCGCGCTAGGGTTCCGGTAGAACATAAACTCGCGATCGCCGTCGGCTTTCAGTGTAACAAATGCCAGAGCAGTCCGTGCTCCTTTATCGAAGTTGATTCCTTCGCCGCAGACGCCGTTCTCCTTCAAGATCCCGGCGAGCATGTGTCCGAACTCATCGTCACCTAGCTTACCGACGAACGCCGACTTTCCGCCGAGCCTCGAGACCGCGATCGCGACGTTCGCCGGAGCACCGCCTGGTGCCTTCAAAAATCCCGGCGCCTCGGCCAGCGATACGCCGGAGACGGTAGGCACAAAGTCAATCAACATCTCACCGAAACTGACGATCAATCCACCGTCCTCCTTCACGACTCCATTGTTGGCGGCCATCTCCGATTCAGAAAGCAAAAAATTAGCAAGAAATTGAAGAGGAGAAGAGAAGAGGGAGAGGAGAGTTTGGGGTTGGGGGGTGGGGGTATATAAAGGCAATATTGATCCCCGCCCCTACAAACCTTCAAAGTTTTTCCACAATTAATTAATGGTACCATGAATTTTATAAATCAAATTGGATAAGTCTAAGGGTAGATTAGTAATTTGACATTTACAGATTGGCTAATAATATTTGACTCAAAAAGTGAAAATAATAAATGTACAAAAATCAACGTAATTAATATTTTTTATTTCTATTTTGAAGATTCTGAATATAATTATACACTATTTATTCTTTTTCAGTTTACAATTTTTTTATTTGTCTCAATATATGTGTCAATTTTCAAAAAGTAGATAACTAAATTTTTATATTTATCCTTAATTAATGCATAAATATTTAAGAGTTTTTTTTTGAGAAGGGTGTCCTAGGTTATGCCTAAACTAATCCCTTTGCAAATTATGACTGTAAGACAACATCCCTGATTAAATCTTAGTAGCCAAAGTTATTGTGTCCGCCTGGATTCGAACCATGGGCAGATGTGATATTCCACCATATCCCCCAAGGCCTTAACCAGTACGTCACAACCCTTATGATTAATATTTAAGAGTTGGTGTAGAATGATTAAGATGCTCTTATGATATAGTGCAAAATAAAATATGGTTGTTTGTTAATTGTTTGTAATGAAATTAGGGTGTTGAATGGTTAAGGAAGGGTCGGGATACAAAATCATTCAGAAAGTTTTGGAACCATTAAGACAAATCTTTTTTTTACGAAATAAGATTCACCTCTTTACGATTTAGAGGTTGACTCTTTAAAAACCATTAAAAAGTAAACAAACAACATCTAAAACTATATGTTAAATCAATTATGGATATTTATTTTGAACATAATGAATAATAAATTTAGACAATAAAATAATTACTGTACATTTTTTGGTTTTCAATTTTTTTTAGAGGACAAGAAAACACGTTTTTGCCCACTGTTTTTAAATTTGATGATGAAATATAGATCGTAACATTATCTAGATTAAAAAATATTATATAACAGGATAACAATCTTTTCAAATCTTGTTTACATTGTATTGATATTATTATTTTAACTCGTTATTTGCTTCAAAAATCAATTAAATTCATAACATAATGTTTACAATGTAAAAGGTTATATTTTATATATATTATTTTTAAAATTATTTAATATCTATATTTAATTTTTTTTTGAAGAGAGTATATTTAAATGTATATGGTACAAAACTGGTGAACAAAATAATTTACCATTTGAGATAATTTTTAATTTACTTTAATAAATTTGTTGGTAGGGGTTGGTGGTGGTCAGAAGTGGCCCAAGGTTTTTGCATGTAGTTTCTGAAGCGTATTTTTCTAGATACAGTCTGTGTGTATCATTTGTAAATATCGATATTACTATAAACCCTACAATAATACCTTTTTTATTTAGATAAAAAGGTATTATTATCTTTTTATTGGATAATATGATTTAATTATTGTATTTATCGAAATTAATTATTGTAGTTATCAGATTAAATAATTTACCTTTTTCATAAGGTTTTTTATTCATGGTAACCGTCTTTATTATTTAAGAAATACATCTTCAATTATTTTGTGTTCATTTCGTCTACGTTTTTGCTTTATTTGCATCTTCTATTTTTGGTTGTTTTTCGTTCAATAAAATATATTATTTCAACAATGAAACATGAAACGATCACTATTTTCATTATTTCAGCAATGAGACATTCTAATTTATAAGAAACATGAACCACCATTATTTCATTTTTGGAATTTTATTTTGGTTTGATGGTTTCATAAATAAAATTAGGTTTTGTTCTGGTTTCCTTAATGAAATTGAGTTTTGTGTATGTAGTTTCATATATGGTTTTTATGAATGAAATGGTTAAACAATAAAAAAAATCCCAAAAATTAGGCAAAAAAATTGATAATTATTATCATTAATTAGGGCATTATCTAATCAATTAAAAAATACTGAATTACCCCTTTCCCGTAATTAAACCAAAAACAAAAAATAAGTATTCAAAATATTATTAATATCGCTCTATCATTTCATCCATAGATAAAAAAAAATCGATAGGTAAGATTGGTTTCATTATTTGTACAGTTTTTAAAAAAGTCTAAAATTAATATTTAAAAAACTAAAAACTACAATGTAATTTGCTAATTTAAAGATCCCATAAATAAAACCCCTTAAATAATATATATCCTATAGGTGTTAAATTGAATATTATAGTGTTTTCATTTATTTTTTTAATTCAAAATTTGATTATATTTTAAATATTTTACATTCAGAAATAATGATAAATAATATATGTTAGTATCAATGTAAAAATTATAATAAATGGTAAATAATGCTTAATAAATTATTTTAAATATTTTAGATTTATAGGGTTGAGAAATATTATATTAATAAATATACATAATATTTGATGGATTATTTTTATTAGTTTTTATCAAATATTTTACATTGGAAGATTCAATAAACAAACCAATAAGAAAATAGAACAACAGATTTAAAAAAATAATTACTAATTTAGATTCGGATGTAACTACCTTTATGATAATACATTAATGCGAATTATTAATACCGATGCACCATTTAAAAGTTAAAACCATGTTCATGGTGGTTGTTTTGTGAAAAATTAACATCAAAAGCAAGAAACCTTGTTCCCAATTTATATATTTTAAAGTAAGACACAAAAGTTGTGTACATCTAATACAATTTGCATAAAAAGTTTGATAATCAATAACCCCAACGGGTCCTATATGTAACGTGCCTCCAAATATATCAATGTGAGAGGACACTTTTTGGCTCATTCAATGACTGAAACTAGGGGCCTGTGATCTAACTCAAGACCTGCCTTGCATTTGAGTAAAGTTGTCCTACCGTTTTGTCAACTGAGCTACATATCAGAAGTTCCAATGAAGTTCAGTTTATTGATATGAAAATACATGGATTGTAAGGGTATTTTTGTCTTTCTTAATCAAATCACAATCTTCATCCTGTTCATTAATTTATTATTATTAAAATAAATTTTCAAAAAACATATTCAACCAAAAATTTGCCCAGAAAATCAATACCAAAAATGAATTGTCACCCAAACATATCCACTTCTTTGACCCCACTTTGATTAGACAAAAATAAGAGACTCATTTTTTAGGTTGGAAAATACGACCGATCTAGATCTGACGATTTTAATTTGTTTAGAACAATTATCTTTTTCGTTTTTATAAAATGTTCATTGTTGTTTTCACATAAGCTTGCTTAGATATGAAACAGATCTACAAATTGATTTTTGGTCAAGCTCTGTTAATCCGATCCTTAGTCTAAAAACTATGATCGATCCGATCGTAGACTGATCCAAATTAATCATCTTTAATCATTTTTGTGACATCTCTAAAGTAAAGTATGCAAAATGAGTGAAAGGGTTGGTGGTCATCCTTTATAAGGAGGCCACAAATTTCTAATTTGTAGTATACTCTTCATTTTATTATTATAAAAGAAATAAAATATACAAATACTTATTATGTGAAATTTAAAGTGATTTATAGAAATATTATCTATTGGCTAAGAGATAACATCCATTCTTAGGGGTTGTTTGTTTAAAAAAAACCCTCTTAATAACTCTTAAGTCTGAATCGTTCAGATCTTTTTATATTTAAACTGTTTTTTTTTCTAGTTTCCAGAACCTCTTAACTTTTAAATACATCTGAAATAAGAAGTAGTGACCTAACTTCTTAAAACTTCTTATCGGCACCTCAGTTCATATGTTCTTCTTTCTTTCAAGACGCCTCTAAACGTTACCGAAACATTAGGTCTTGTTACTTCAGACTTCAGCACCACCTCTTATTAATCAGAAGTAAAATAAAACTTCAGAATTCAGACCTCTTAAAAAATAAACGGCACCTTAGTGTCTTAATAAATATTGTTGCATTTTGCATACAATTTCGAAATATTTTGGTCATGATCAAGTCTTTTTGCCTAATAGATTTTTTTGTTACTATTTTTATAAGATGTATTTTAGTCAAATCTTGTTCTAATACGTCTATTAGTCAAAAGAGGTAAGCATTAGACTTTTTTATACTCTCTTCATGTGTATGCTTCTTTGCCTTTTTTACTTTCATGTTTCAAGCTCTTTAATACTTACAAAATTGAAGCAAATTATGATGGAGAAATGTCGGAAACAAACATGATAGCTCACATTTTGGGAGAAAAAAAAACAACCTAGAAGGATAAGGTCGTAAAAACTCATTAACCATAAACCAGACATGTTCTATTCTTGCTTTAAGTTTCAATATTTCGTGAGTTGTCGGTTGGTAGTTTGGTTGACCCTACAACACGAAATAGTGTCACAAGGGTTATCCCTAAATTGGTGAAGAAGATGGGTGTGACTGAATCTTGTTAGAAGGAGAAACATATTCATATCATGGTGAACCAAAAAAGTTGGTATGATGTCACTCCCCAAACAAACGTTGCTCAAAAAGTAAAATTCTAGATCAATTAAGAGAATGGTTTCGAACGATTTGGATTTTGTGGACGGATTTGTGAACCATTATCAATCAAAAGTTCCGTCGGGATTTGGATCGAGGGATTTAAATTTCATCGAAAAATTCTGGATCAATCAAAAGTTGGTATATGTGCATATGTGAACCCGTGTGATTCACATATGAATTATTTAACGGAATCACATATGAAATCATAGATTCTTATATGATATCAATTGTTTTGGGTCCTCTTCACATGTGAATTTACTAGACAATCACAAAATAAAATAGTAATGCATATATGAAACTGATATTAGTTCATTTTTTCATTGTAATGTGCATATGTGAACCCGAATAACTCACATATGAACTATTTAAGTCATTCACATATGAACTATTTAATTGATTTACAGATTAATGTTATATTCACATATAACATTATAGTTTTAGGATCAAAATCAACATATTGCTCATGATCGCTTTTCGGATTTGGATTCATATTGAAAGAATAAGGGGGCATTTGATTTGATGGAATGGTTTTAAGGGATTTGGATTTCGTGGAAGGATTTGAAATTGGGGGGATTTGGATTTGGAAGAATTTGGAATTAGAGGGATTTGGATTTGGAATCTTTGGTGTGTTTGTTTTATATAATTTGGAATGAAATTGAATTCCATTATTTATAAAAAATTATAAAAATAATTAAATTACATTGTTATTAATTGATTATTATAAGACATATGTTTTTAACATATTATATACAAATCCTACGAAATCCCGTGAAATCTCAACCACCCTCGTGGGATTTCAAACTTCTATGTTTGATGGATTTCAAATCTGGATAATTCTGCAAACCAAATATGAGATTGGAATGGATTTGAAATCCATATCCCCAAATTCATTCCATTCTTGCAACCCAAACAGACCCTAAGGGCGCGTTTGGTTTGCGGGATTGAAATGGAATGTATTGGATTTCAAGGAGAGATTGGGATTTGGGGGGATTTGAAATCCCTTCATGTGCTTGGTTCGTAGGATTTGGAATGGATTTCAAATCCATTCCTTTACAAGTTTTGCTTGGTTTGTAGGATTTGGATTTAGATTGAGTTTTTTTTTTTTAATTATTTGTTTGTTTTATAAAGAATTTATTTTTATTGGTAAACGTCGAATTTGGATCAATACAATTTGAAGTATGAATCACGCTTTAGAATCCATCGGGTTTGGATTTCAAATCCAGGCCCAATGCCAAGGATTTCCAAATCCATCATATGAGGGATTTTAAAATGGTCAACGGATTTGAAATCTGGTCAACGAAATCCTTTCCTGCAAATCAAACGCAGGATTGAAATGGATTTGAAATCCAAATCCCTCCAAATCCATTCCAATCCCGCAAACCAAACACACCCTAAGGGCGTGTTTAGTTTGCGGGAATGGATTGGATTTCAAGGAGGGATTTGGATTTGGGGGATTTCAAATCCATGCCAATTGCAAAGGATTTTGAAATCCATCATGTAAGGGATTTTAAAATGGTCAAGGGATTTCAAATCCAGTCAACGAAATCATTTCCTCCAAACCAAACACATGATTGGAATGGATTTTAAATCCAAATCCATTCCAATCCCGCAAACCAAACGCGACCTAAGGGCGCGTTTGGTTTGCGGGTTTGGAATGGAATGGATTGGATTTCAAGGAGGGATTTGGATTTGGGGGGATTTGAAATCTCTTCATGTGTTTGGTTTGTAGGATTTGGATTTGGATTGCGTTTTTTTTAATTATTTGTTTATTTTATAAATAATTTATTTTTATTGGTAAACGTCGGATTTGGATTGATACAATTTGAAGTTTGGATCAATGTTTTAAAAATCGGGTTGACCCGGCCGGTCGAACGGGTTGAACCGGGAACCGGTGAAGAGACCGGGTCAATTGTGACCGGGTTTATGCCATTTTATGACCCGGATTGAACCGGCCGGTTCTATTAAAAAACCGGTTGAACCGGTCATAACGAACCGGTATCGAACCGGTTGACCCGGTAACAAAAGTTAAAAACGAATAATCCAATAGGCAATATGTATTAGCGTTAAAAACCAATACTCTAATGTCTCAAGATCCATGATTAGGTTTGATCGTTATGTTTCGTTTTGATGTATTTGGATTGATGAAAAACTTATGTGTTTATTTAATGTTTTTGAATTGATGTAAAACTTGTTATGTGTTTTTCTAATGTTTTAACTTCTGGACATCAATATTTTGGTTATAGTATGTATATATATATATATATATATATATATATATATATATATATATATATATATATATATATATATATGTATGTATGCATGAAAATGAAAAATACATATAAAATTTTGAAACAGGGTTGAACCGGTGGTTGAACCGTGATCCGGTTACCACACCGGGTCAATCAAAAAACCGGGTTTTAAAACATTGGTCTGGATCACGCTTTAGAATCCATCGGATTTGGATTTCAAATCCATGCCCAAAGCCAAGGATTTCCAAATCCATCATTTGAGGGATTTTAAAATGGTCAACGGATTTGAAATCCGGTCAGCGAAATCCTTTCCTACAAACCAAACGCAGGATTGGAATGGATTTGAAATCCAAATCCCTCCAAATCCATTCCAATCCCGCAAACCAAACATGCCCTTGAGATTTGATCGAGAAAGAATTAATTTTATTTTTGATAATTTTGATAACCTAGAATTGCGATATATGATTGAGAAAAAATCGATAATAGAATCGTTATAAGACCAGATTTGATTTGCAATATATGATCGATGATAGGACTGCTATATATGATCTAGAAAGAATCAAAGATATAATTGAGATCCTTATGTTGCTCTAATTCTATCGATAATAGAACTACTAATTACCATATTACCACTCATTTAATAAAATTTCATCATTTAATCTAATGGCTATGCTTGTTTCTCTACTTCTCATATATTTAGTGCTTCTCATTTGAACATCTCTCATATATACATATGTGTGTGTGGCATGAGATCATGAAATGACTCTGATAGATGTTAATTTATTAACCCTATTGCATTAATTTTCTTATCTTTTTTCCTTTCTTTTATTTGCCCAAAATACCCTTTTGAGTCTTTTTGGTATCTCTTTAGCATTTTTATCATTTTTTAAATCATTTTTAGAGTTTATTATAAATTATTAGAATTTTGTTATAATCTTATGCTAATTTGAGCTTTACTTTGGATCTTCATCCTTTGTGACTCAAGTTCAGTTTCGAGTAGTAAATGACTCTTACCCAGTAAGAGACAAAGGAATGACCGAGAGTCTTATCCGGTAAGTGTGGGAAATGACTTTTACCCGATAAACGCGTACCAGGTTTAAAATGCCTACCAACAATCCAATTTCATTGCAAAGGATGTCACACGATAACGATAAGGTAAATGAAAGTGGATCTCTTGTCAGTAAACGCATACACGATAAAAATTTGTTAAACGACCCCTAAGTGTGACATATTTTTAATCAAAGTTTTCAACAAATCAAATTCTTTATAGGCTAACAATTTATATTTAATATTTCATACATATCATATTCTTAAAATTTAATACAAATACATATATTAAGTGGAAAGCATTAATCATTTGAAAAGGGTCTTTTCCCCGACAAATAGAGATACGGTTAGATTGAATATCAACCAACCTTTAAGAATCTTAAACTCATATTCAATGTTATTTCAACTCTATTTTTATTCTACTTTGACAATTAAGTTCATATATATGTTTTTAGGGTCCATTTGGCTTATAGGATTTGGAATTGGATTCCATTTCAATCCCAGTGTTCGGTTTTAAAAGAAGTTTTTGAATTGAAATCGGACAATGCTAATGACACCCTTATTAATGTCAAAATCAAGTCAATTTCCCATAAATATTAGATGTAGATATCACATGAGGGTAGTTGGTATTTCACATAATCTCATAAGATTTGTTTGTAATAATGTTTTAAAACATGTTAAAAACATTTGTTTTGTAACGATCAATTAATATAAAATAATTTAATGTTTTTATAATTATTTATGATTTATTTTTATAAATTATCTTTAAATAATGAAATCCAATTACTTCTTAAATCCTACAAACCAAACAATTCAAAATTTTCCAAAATCCAAATTCTTCCACAAAATCCAAGCCCCTCAAAAACATTCCATAAAACCAAACATCCCTTTAATGTTTTTTTTTTAAATTTCTTTATAAATTCTTAGTTCAATTGTTTTATACCAATGACAATCATTTGGAAAAGAAAAAGTCTTTAATCAAATCTCTGAATAGAAACAAGATCAAGTGCAGAAAGACAACCAAAGAACCCGTCAGTCGATGGTGGTTGTGGTAGTAAGAAACTGAGTCAAAATCGTGGTAGTTCTTTCTGAAGTATATAATATCTATAACAACATAACTATTCATATTAGGCAAGACCTTTTGACCTCCAAAAAGGTTGGAATCTACCAAAAACCCAAGTACCTCTGACCAACGACCCTTTGACATCATTGCAATTGTTTTTTTTTAAGTATATAATATTTATATATGACAAATGCAACAAATAAACTCACACACCCTCCTCACCTTTGGTGAGGTTTGAATCCTTGACCTCCTAGGAGGCCAACAACTCCAATACCGCTAGGCCATTATTCCTAACACAATTTTCTCAATTTCTTCTTCTCCTTCCACAACATAAAGTCAAAAACTCGAAATCGAACCACAAAGTATCAAATTCTATTGGGCTAAAACTAAGAGCACCTCTGAATTTTATATGAAGAGTATTTTATTCAAGTTTATCATGATTCCCATTGTATCCATGTGTTTTGAGGACCAAAAATGAGATTGGCATGTGCAAGTGGTGATGTTAAATACGTAGGTAGGGAATCAAGAAAAGTTGGCCAAATTTGAGTAAAGTTTTTTAAGGCATCAATATCAATAAGATGATTGAAAATGATACAATTAACACTTTGTCCTCTTTGCTTACAAGACAAACAAAACCCATCTTTTTAGATAGACACTTCACCAACTTGCTCAAAATGTCATTTTACATTTTTTGTTTTGTTTTCTACGTCGATTTGAATAAAGATCTAGTGACGGTTTTGTCTGATTGACACGACCCATAGAAAAACGACAACATGGTATGCACATAAAGATCTAGTGACGGTATTGTTTGATCAACATGACTTGTAAAAAGAATAACGACGACATGGTATACACATATGAAACTAGAATTTAAAAAGAGCTAAAGACTAAGAGGGCCGGGAAGTGAGGTCTAGTTGTGTATCGTTGTGTTAAAAATATGCAACACAACATGATGGTCTGGAGTTGAATCTCTATCTAAAAGAGCTTTTGTAAGGGTGTGTTTGGTACATGACAGATGGGTCTGGACATGACAAGACTAGGCGGGCGAGAGTGAGATAAATAATTGTTCAAAGTTTTAGGGTTTCAATTTGAGATTGACAGTTTAGTATTTTAGTAATTGTCTCATATTCATGATTTTTGTTCCATCTATTTTAGCACAACAAGAAAATGCACTTTTCTCATTCAATCATGCCATGTCCCGATCTTAATGTCACATCAAATGTGGGACAAGTTTTTGTCATGTCTTGTCTCATCATGTCTCACATTCCTACATATATACAGGTTTGATGGTCCGTGTCTGACCGATGTGGGACTACAACACGCCTGAATCCCCCTCAAACGGAGGCAAAAGAATGGGTTGAGTCGCTAGATGTGGTAGACCACCGCTCTCATACCATGTTAAGATATGTGAAACCCCTTTGGATCTCTCTATAAAAGCGCCCTTATAGAGGAAAACCTTCCTACATATATACAGATTTAATTGCCCGTGTCTAGGTGATTTAGGACTCTAACAGAACTTTTGACTTAAAACAAACTATAACAGAATCCTTACCGATTTTGGATTAGATAAAGGATTATGCAAGATCTCAATCGTCAAACTATACTCTTCCTCGGAACAATTTGCATTATGTTTCTTCATCGCCAGAATCCAATTCAGTACTCGACCCATCTGTGCAGTTAGTATCGCTTAGAGACAAATCATCGTCTTCATCATCATCATTTGCTGATAATTCTTCATTAGAGGAACTATCAACATTCTCTTGTTTTCTTTCTCCTGTGCCTTCACTTACACCACTGACAATAGTTTTCGGGTTATGATCAGCAGGGTCACCATAAAGTGCGATGTGCCTACGATATAGTTCTAGTTCCTTCTCAGCAATCGCAATGAAGTGCCTTGCAGACTCGAGCGATTGCTCATACTTTGACTTTTCTAATGCCTGCATGTGTCGGAAGACAAATGAGAAGAGTTATTACTGATGGATCTAAACCAAGGTTCTAAATTGCGTGCCCTCGAGGTCATGCCTCAAGCGAATATGTATATCATGTATATAATTATATATATATATACATATATACACCATATGTTTTCTACTATTACTCAATGAGTGAATGATATTAAACAATTTAATTAGGTTATACTCTAATAACTAGAAAATACACACAAAAGAGGTAAGAAAAATCAAATATCATTGAGCCATGGCGTGTCACATGCTTAACATGACAAAAAATAAAGATCAACAGAATAATGACGTAATACACAGTTACAGATATTTGAAATAGATTTAAGGGTACTCACCTTTTTCTTGGACAATGTGTCAATCGGACTCATAACCTCGGGCTGCACATAATCCTTTCCACGATAAAAGACTATGGTGTCATCTCCAATTATCTGAATCGGGATTCCGCCACTTAATCTTGCAATTTCATTAGCATACTCTTGTACTTGACCAGGTTTACAAGGCTTGCAGATGACCTTTACCGTCTCATGTTTTTTCCAATGCATATGCATATTAAGAACAACACCTCCAAATACACCTCTTCTTCCAACTGGTACGTAATTCGACCCTTTCTGGGCCATCTTTTTCATGTAGAATCGTTCTTCACCTGTTACCTCAATTGGTTTTACCATAGGGCCCTGGAGTTTTGGAACTTCATAGCGCTTGAGTCTTTCAATAAGTAAAGCTTCCTTAATTTTTGTCTGAAATAGCAAAAGATAGTTTTAGACGAAAGTATGTTATTATTTATAAGCTTCACAGTTGACCAGTATACGATAGAATCAAGGCTGTAATTAACAATAAAAATGAAGGAACATATAAAAATCCAAGAATCCCAGAACAAATATGTTGCTTCTGTTCATAGATGAAAATTTTCGTTGCAATTTTTTTTCAAGATTTAGAGTCGGGCAAAATCTATTATTAGTTTATTACCAAGAAACCCCATATGTATGGAGTGTATAAAGTGATCTCTTCGCCTGAATATGGTAAACTCAATAGCAACCATAATGCAGTCTTAGGCAAAGGATCGTCTGAGAAGTTGAGATTAACATGAGAAGCATGAGAAGTGGATTTGAACAGTTGATCACTTTTAATCTCATGCCCTCCCATGAATTGCACTTTAGAAGGGAATTGATACGGTGCATCTCGGTGCATCTCATCCTAGTGCGCATCCAACGGTTGATAACCACTTCTCATGCTTCTCACATTAACATCAAATTCTCACCGGAACCCAACCCTGCAGTCTTAATCCTCAAATTAGAGGATAGATGTCCATCATGCCCAACTTGCTAAAAAGAACAATCATAGTCCTTCATACAATCTAGCACTCGGCTTGAACATGAAGGGAACAGAAGGATGGAGACTGAGTTGTCGTCCCCACAACATCGTTATGTAAAAAATGGCAATCAAAATTTATAACTTAGTATGCTCATGGGAATTTCGACAGATTATCACAGGATAACTATATCAGGCTAGCCAAAAAAACCAACTATATCAGGATAACTATGCAATGTTTAGACATGTATCTATCATGTGACTAACCTTCCAAACAGTCTCATGTTTGACTATTACCGGCAACAATAGAAAGCATTGAAGACTTGATTAGAGGGCTAGAAATCCGATAACCGATGCATAATGTCACAGGTTGCCAAATTCAACTGAGCTTGGGCTGCTCATGTGCTCTGGAGTCACTGCAAGCATTCACCAAGAGGGGCTACATAGATATCAATAATTCTCTAGGGACTCATATAGATCCTACTTATGTTACTCTTGTATCTCGTAATATTTTCTAGAATCCTCTAGATGCAGACTAAATATTATGCAGTAAACCTTGTAGGTTCCTAATATCTAAAATTCTACTTTGAGAGGTGGAGCCTCCTATATAGAGGTCACTTATATGTAATCATCCAACAAAGCATTTCAAGAAACCATTTCTAGCATTCCAACTCTCTTTCTGAAATCGTTGTTAACTTAGGGGCCGTTTACCTAACGCTTACCCGGTAAGTACTTACCAAGTCACGTTACCTTGTCCATGAACATGGCTAGAACCATGAATCTTACCCGGTAAGAACAATGGCAAGGTCCACGAGTCTTACCCGGTAAGCGATGGTTACGACTCTTACCCGGTTAGCGCTTACCGGATGAATTATTGCGTACGATGCCGTTTTTCATGGACTAAAATCTTAACAGGTAAGGTAAGTGATAGTGTTGAATTTACCGGTAAGTGCTTACTGGGTAAGTGATGGGTAAACGGCCCCTTAGCAATCACAAAGCAAGGCAAGTGCCAAAGTGGCATGGTTGGTTAAGGCAAAACACCAACCTGTGACAAAGCTTAAGCTCTGATATCAATTTAATGTTTAGGGTTCAAAAAGTACATAGCCATCAAGCCTAAATATGACAAATATAATGGAAATGCTAACCTACCAATTTTCAGTTAGCTCTTCCTCACTTCTAAAGAATATGATTTTATCTATCAGATGTATTTCACAAGTTCACGAGGTTTCCTCTGCCTATATCCCCCTGTATTATGTAACAAAGTTTAAATTCTTACATTTCTATGAAAAAAAAACAATGGACAAGGCATATCGACCACAGAACTAAGCTAGCTCAAATTAGCTTCCTCACTATCACCCGAATGTCAGAACTTCATGTTCTACCACATAAAGGATAAATGGTTCTTACATCTTTGATCCTCCTACCTTCATTTTATGTAAAAGCATAAAAGGAACATCCATGCTTACCCATTTCTGAACGCTAAAACGTATACCTTACTTTTAGAACACAATCAATGGTAGACTAGTCAAACTTCATACAACCAGTTTGCACAAAAAAGGGGGACACAAAGTTCCTTAAATAGGTCTAGAGAAAGCATCCAATATCTTAGTATTAATTATACTCTTCATATACACTCATATGAAAACTCATATAGGATGGTATATTACAAGCAAGTTAGGCGGCTAGAGGTTGTTACATAGGCACTTTTCGAGTTTTTAACTCTCTAGCAAACTACAAACTTTTGTAGTTGTATTCATAAATTGTTGAAAGATCATCACAGTGAATGTTTATGTTTCATATCATGTTTTTATCACTCTAAATCTTAAAACTAGTGGTATTACCACAAAGATGATCCCTCCCTTCCCAAAAAAAAAGTAGAGGTCATTTTGACTTATAAGGCAAAATGAACTAGGTCAAATTCATTGTGGAGTTGGATTTTCTGAAGAATGCAATACCAACATTATTGTATTTTGTAACTTCTGTACAAACAATGTAATTAATTCTTCTTGAAAATTCAAAGAACCTAAATCAATTAAACAAAACCAAACTGACCCAGTAAATCCCACTTGAAAGTAGGGTCCTGGGGATGAGACTCACCAGACCTGGCTTCTACCCCATTGGTTCCACGGGACCGTTTATCCAAACACTTACTCGGTAAGTGCTTATCGGCAAGATTCAATAGTCTAACTTACTTTACTGAGTAAGATTGTAGTCCATCAAAACGGTATCGTATGCAATAATTTACTTGGTAAGCACTTACCAGGTATTGCCATATTCAAACCGGTAAGGTAAATGACCTCGTAAGCGCTTACCGGGTGAGCTTTTATTTAACTACACAAAAGATTTTGAGAAAATATTTAATGTATACCTATGGAACTATGCAAATATTTGATGTTATGATATTGACCTTTTCAAGCTTATATTTGATTCGTTCCTCCACACTGGCAAACTTGCCTTTCCTTTTAGACCCTTTGATGGTGAGACGGCGAGGGTCTGTTTTGTTGGCTGATCTTCTCTTCTGCTTGTCTTTCTTCCTCTGCAACTTGAGTCTTTTCTTTGTTTGCCACTTGTATTTCTTTGGCGGATCGATTTCAAATATCTCGAATTTCGGTTTGCCTTGTGATATAACGCAACGCACTGATGATGAAGATGACCCATAGTGCCTAAAAATGGTCAAGTTTCTGAATGCCCACCAACTGTTTGATGAAATGAATGAAGCTAAAGTTCGTTCTTGGTATAGAATTGGTCTGAAATAAGTTCAGTAAACAATGAATTCGATGTACATGTATAGATTGTCAGTAAAGCAATTGAGAAAGATGGATGGAAACCTGGGAGACGGAGAACAATAGGTGAAAGTGGGTTTGAAAAATGAAGCAAAGTATCGTCTTTTGAAGACATGAAATGAACGCCTTATCATATGATTCATTCTGTGCGCATGGAGCAAAGCATATCGGCTATCAGATCATCCCAATTCATATCATTGTTCGGGCTTTAGCCTTGGGCCTAAAATGTACTGTTTGACCCGACCCGGATTCGAAAATCGTAACCGGCCTTGGATTTTCGGTCTGGTTTCTGGCCCATTTTGAAACTAATGGCTTCTAAAGTTGAGTTTTTTTCAGATATTTTTATCCAAGTTTCATTGAAAGGTAAATTTTGTTTGGTAAAAATAAAGTGCGTGTTTTAATATGGTTTTATAATTTTTTGAATGATTTTGTATCTTGGGTTTCTTTTAACCATTCAACGTTCTAATTTCACTTTGAATAATTACCCAATAATCATATTTCATTTTGCACAATATCATCCAATTTGCGAACGTAACCGTAATTAAGTACTAAAACTTGTTTTTTTTTTTAAAATTGATGTTACACTTCCTAAAATTACTATACAAAAACAACCGATTTACCCTTAAAAATATATATCTTAATCTTCCCATACCCTACAAACCCACCTACAAATGATATATACGAGATTGGTTTGGTGACGAAGTATCGTGTGAGAAGTTGAATTAACATGATCTAAACTCTTGATTACTTATAATCTCAAACCCACCTATAAACCGCACTTCATAAATAAATTTATCAGATGCATATTATCTCGATACATCTCATCCTAATATGCATGATCAGTTGATAACCACTTCTTACGTTTAACTCTTATGTTAACTCAACTTCCTAGCTTAATTCCCAAATCAATTATTTGATAACTAGTAATTGAAACTGTAATCTCCCCAATGTTTGTCAGCATACAACACCCAATTGCTCTGGAAATGAAAGTTGTTGTATTCGTTTTAACTCGTAAACGGCTTCATCACACTCCAAATTCCCTACGTTGCCTTCCATCCATATATAATATAATCCCCAACTGCACCTCCCTTTTTCCCTCCATCTCTTCATCACTATCAGCTCAAAAACGATCCTCATACCGCCATTATCACTATTTCAATCGCAAGTTTGAGTAAGTTCTCACCCTCTCTCTTTCTTTTCCTCAACTTTCAATGCAAACCCCAATATCACTTCTTCAATTTTCCAAAAAAACAGGAATCTTATTTCATAAGTTCCATAGAAATGTTGCCCTTCGAACGAGGATGAAACACAAGGGCTCGTTCGAACAATAACTTTTTATTTATGTTTTGGGGCAGCGTAAAATTTTAATTAGGAGATATCATATTCAAAACATCTTCATCGATAATTTTCGTATTTGATTTAGTAGCTAAGAGGGAAAAGTATATGAAATTGGTAATGTTTGATTGTGTTTGTGAATTTTGATTCTATGCAAGTAGTTTTCGTTTTAAATTATATGATTTCTGCTACTGATATTCGTATTCATATCCATTTCTGTTGGTTTTTGAATTTTGTTTGTTGGCTAATTATGATTGGATATCTAATAGAAGTTTGGTGTTTTATCAATTGCATTGTTCTAATGCCAAACAAAGGGAAAGACAGATAAGTAAGCAAAATGTAAAGTTGCTGAAAGCTGGATTGTAATTGTAATTGTAATTGTAATTGTAATTGTAATTGTAATTGTAATTGTAATTGTAATTGTAATTGCTTGTCTAAGTGAAGATGAAGTTCATAATTTTTTTTTGTAATTTTTGATTTTGCAAATCCAAGGGGAGAGATTACCCAAATTGTCCATTTAAAACGAATATGGTACCACTTGATCCTTGTTGGTGACTTGGTGCAGAAGAGAGTTTGTTTTACTTAAAATGTCAAAGACTTTGCCACCATAATTGAGGCAATTCTTTCACTGTGATATTATATTATCACGAGATCGGAAAAAGGGTGATAGCAATGGAAAATTGACAACTAGATCATCATATGTGGTCTCTAACATGAATATGCTACTTAAAATTTTACATTGATAGCCTTTGTATGTGTGGGTGTTTTAATTTTAGTTTTTCTTTTTCCTTCTGTTGTTTGACCAACTTATTGATACCAAGAATTGTTGCTTGTGTTGTAGTGGATTTTGAGGTTGATGATGATGTCAACAGCGAGGTATTATTGAATTCTGCTGACATGGAAGGCAGGAAAGGAGATGAAGATTGTATAGTAGGATGTTCCATTGAAGGGGTATTTCAGAACAACCACGATATTAAAATGGATCAAGATGAATCAGAAAGAGGCATGCTTCCGTTGGATGGGGCCCACACAATTAATGACTCACTTCTTGTGGAGGAACCGTATGTTGGGCAGGAGTTTGAGTCTGAAGCAGCGGCACATGCTTTTTACAATGCATATGCAACAAGAGTGGGATTCGTTATCCGTGTGAGCAAGCTTTCTAGATCAAGGCGTGATGGAACTGCCATAGGAAGAGCTCTTGTTTGCAATAAAGAGGGGTTTAGGATGCCAGACAAGCGTGAAAAAATAGTCCGACAAAGGGCAGAAACAAGGGTTGGTTGTAGAGCAATGGTTTTAGTTAGGAAAGTAAGCTCCGGCAAATGGGTAATCACAAAATTTGTCAAGGAGCACACTCATCCATTAACACCTGGAAGAGGCCGAAGGGACTTGATTTATGACCAATACCCGGTTTGTCTATTTCCTAATGTGCAACTTACCAATATTTTATATTTGCTTGATTCTGTCATTCTATATGCTATATTGCTGTTAAACCACTTGCATTATAATTTATATCATTACCCTGATATTTTTTTTTAGGTAAATGAGTTCTATTTCTTATTCATTTGATATACCTTTGTGAACTTTATATGAAACTTAGGCTCCAATGGATACATTTAGGCTAAGAATTGAATTTGGGTTGCATAGATTGAAGTGCTTCACGTGGTATTTTAGAATTTAAGATAAACATGATGTGAAAAAAGAAAAAAAAAACATGAGGTTAATGAACAAGTGAAAAAGATAAAATGATGGCAAGCAAGGTTTAAAAAAACGGAAACGAGCCTCGAGGCGTTTTTTTAATTGGTACGCAAGGCGTAAATCTCAAAAAAATAAAACAAAAAAAATCATAAATTCACAACACTTAAGAAAAAAACATAATTTTATATTTCCATACCAAAATAACCAAACCATAGAATCCATAATTCGATAATACTACTAATTATAAGTCTTAAAGCATCAACTTAAAAGTTATAATCATAAGTTCATGAAACATTATCCATCCTAAAACTTCCATAATCAAGTCTATTATCATCTTCATCAACTTCTTCAACTTCTTCATCATCTAAATCAACTAGAATACTTTTCCTCTTTCTTGATCTCGAACTCTCGCCTTCACCCCTGTCTTCACCCCCACTTATCTCATCACCATCTTCATCGTCATTTGGATTAGCTACCCACTCATCACCGGAAGAGACGTCTTCTACACTTAAAGGATTTTCTTCATCTTCTCGTGTCTTTTTCTTTTGAAATCGTTGTTTCAACTTCTTGTTGTACATGATATACACCAAGCTATTCATCCTATCCATAGTTAGGCGGTTTCTTCTCTTCGTGTGTACTTGATTAAAAGTACTCCAATTGCGTTCATATGCTGAAGATGAAGAAGTAAGCCCAAGAATTTTCATTGCAAATAACCTCAACTCGGACACCTCAACTCCATAAGTATCCCACCATTCAACTTGGGCACCTCACTTAATCAGTTTGTTTCTTGGAGAAAAAGTAGAGAGGGAGAGTGAGAATGCAAACGGTAAGTTTGAAAAAGATGGGAGAATGAAAAGGCATGTGAAAGTACACCACCTTTCTTGTTGATAGGGATAGACATAGCTTAAATAGGTAAGTTTTTTTAAATTTAAATATTAATAAAGGACAAAATAAAGTCAAAATAAAGGACAAGCATTACTTTTAATATATATGGTTATAAAGGACAAATATTGAAAGGATCAGACAAAACTTTTTCTTTGTCAAAAAAAAAAGAACTCTATTTTCCTTATACTTGCACCAGTACGACCGCCTCACCACCGCCTCACCGCCTCACCATAGCGCCTCAGAAGAAAGGCGTACGTGTTGTTCTAGGGGTGTGAGGCGGCGCCTCAGGAGCGTTTTTTGGACGCCTCGCCTCAAGGTGTCCGCCTCAACCGTTTTTTTAAACCATGATGACAAGAACATACCACATAGATCAATAAGTCCATGTGTTAGAAGTGAATAAACCAAACTGAATAAGCCCAATATATCCTACCCAGAGATGCGTTCGGGGAGGGGGATGTATGCAGACCTGTCATCTAACCCAAAGAGTAGAGCGGTTCTTCACGTGAAGACCCCAACTTGTTAAAAGTGTGTGAGAAAAAGAAAGGTTGCTTAAAGTTTTTGAAGAAATTGAAAAAAGAGGAGTTTGAAAGTGAAGAACTTAAGACCAGATATAGTTATAAAACATCGTCTAGGCTTAAAGCACCATGATGTATTTTAGCTGGGTGTTGGGTTTCAATACAAACCATCCTTGCATTGCACTTAGTAGTTTGTTTGATTGAATTCATGTTTATACATTATAGCAAATATGTAAAATTTCTCTTTATTTCTAATTTTCTTTTCTTTTGTTTTGATACCTTTAAATATGAAAGTACTTGATATGAATTTTGACCAACAAGATGGATCCAAAAAGAGTATGATATCTAATAATGTAATGCGAAGTTCGTCAAGATGTTAACATAAGGAAGAATGGAGCACACAAAAGCATCAAATATGATAGGATAATTTAAACACCAGGTATGAAAAACCTTAGTTTTTGAGATGCATGACTCCACCTTCAATGTCAAAGGTTGAACCAATGCCTAGAGTTTGATTCAACACTCACTCAGTTAAGACAAGTGGTGAGCTAATGAATGACTCAAACTCTTGATCCTAATTACTAGTGAAAAACCAAAGCTATTGACACACAATAAGGAAAGGAATGGAAGTAGTTGAATTCTAAGCCACATTCATTCATATACTTGGGCCAATCCACTTTTAGCATGTTAATGATCTTGTTGGTTTCCAAGTCTTGGGAAGTTGGGATCTAGATGCTTCCTTGGATTGGGACTCCTTGATGAAATGATTCAAGGCTTCCTTGATACTTTTGGCCATTATTCTTGTCATTCGCCATCAATATTGCACAGATCTTTAGCATTGTTAGGTATATGGGATCAGCTCCTCTTGGGTTGTTGGATTGTTCTTATTGCAAATTTGAGGCTCATTCGTTCATTTAGCATGTGAATTAGATCCATGAGTTCTTGGACTTCCATCAGCAATCCTCTCTCTTTTATAAAAAATATTTCTAAATTAAATGCCAAATTTTCATCAGATATTCTTTTTTTTACTTCTGTTTCAAAAGAGTAGCAGCTTATGAAATACAAGACATAATTTACTTTTGCCTTCCATCATGATGATACCAATAAGCTGTCTTTCGTTTCTGCAAAGGTGGCCCCATATTTAGACGAATACTCAATTTGATAAGTAGGAAAACAGTAACTTGGCATATCTAATTGATTTTCAGCAAAGTTCTTAGTATGAAGTATTTGACAATTCAAGACATTCAAAACAAGTACCTTCTCGGCTTCTCCATACAACAAAAAATGTTGCTTTCTCATGTGTTTTAAGAAAGCTATAGATTCCTAGTGTTTTTTGATAGTGTACTTATACTTGAAGGCAGTATTCTAATTAGTAATGGGAAAAAACGGGGGTTGGACGTATTCAGTACCAAATAATCACATCTATTCTTATATTTAAGGATATGACATACCATCCAAGTTCAGTATGTTTTTTTCGAATATTTTATGGGACGTTCCGAAATTGAAATGTTGCATATCTTGTGGGATAAAGGGCATATATTGCATATCACAGTATAATAGACACCTATTGGGAGCCCACATGCTTTTTAATAGCCACTTGCGTCCACATGTTCTTTAGTTAACTACCTTCCCTGCACCACTATGTCTGACTGTTACAAATGCTACTATTTTTTGAGATAACCAAACAAGCAGGACCAGTTAATAATATGAGATAACTTTGGGTTCATCACATATATTGGTTTAAACAATCAAATGTAAAGATGTAAGATAAAGAATGCCAGTGAGCTGATTCCAATTAGTTAAGGCCAGAGATATGTAAAATTTAAAGTAAAACGTAACTCTGTTTTCAAAACAAGAAACATTAAAAATATGGCTAAGTAGGAAATGTTTTGTGTCTCAAGTTACTTGACTATCTGTTTATTGTTATTTTTTGAGAGTCGTATTTGTTCGAGTTCTCTTATTGTGAGATAACCGGTGATTGCTTTTCTATTTTGATCAACATGGTCTAGTGTGTTGAAGTAAGCTAGTACATCAAAGTCAAAGAGGTGTGAAAAAGGTAACGTATGGCAGGTGTGAAGAAAGTATCTTATGGCAGTTTCTTAAGGGTTGGTTAAAGGGTTGTACCGTTTCAATAAGTTGTGTCTTTTAGTCAAAGGGTTGCATCCCTTCATATCAGTATATATATTTGTATGTACTTCTTTTATGTAAGTACTTTTAGAATGAATTAATAAAAGGATTGTCTTCTGGTTATATGATTGTTGCACCCAACATTGTGGTATCAGAGCCACGACATCAATGGCTTCTACATCAAGCAATCCATTACATTTCCAACTTCCCAAATTAAATGGGAAAAACTATCATCACTGGAGCATCCAGATGAAGGTTCTATACGAATCACAGGATCTTTGGGACATAGTCGATCAAGGCTTTGATGAACCAGAAGACTTGGATGAATTATCCCTTGATCAAGAGGAAGAATTAAAAGACCTGAAGAAGAAAGACAAAGACAGGAAAGCACTTTTTACGTTATACCAGGTTGTGGATGAAATCATATTCGAAAGAATTTCATCTTCAAATTCATCGAAAGAAGCATGGGATATGCTTTACAGAACCTATAGAGGGGAAGACAAAGTGAAAGTGGTAAGACTACAAACGTTGAGATGCGAATTTGATAGTTTGAGAATGAAAGATTCAGAGACCATAGAAGAATTCTACAATCGGGTAATTTTTATGCTTAATCAATTAAGGCTTAATGGAGAATATTTGGATGACAAGAAAGTTTTTGAGAAAATGCTTAGAAGTTTAACCAGAAAATTTGAATATATTGTCGTTGCAATCGAGGAATCCAAAGATCTCTCAACTCTATCATTGGAAAGCCTACTTGGCACTTTACAGTCCCATGAACTTAGAATGAGACAGTTCGATTTAAACCCATTTGAACAAGCATTTCAACTTCAATCCTCAAATCCTATGACAGAAAGAAATAAAACATATGTTAGAGATCAACAAGGAGAACTCAAAGGAAGAGGCAGAGGAAAAGGGTCACAACCTGTACAATGTTATCATTGCCAACGATTTGGCCATATCGCCAAATACTGCAAGAAAAGGATAGCAGAAGAAAGAGACTCTACATTCATTAACATAGAAGATGAGAATGGAAGTGACACCCTATTTATGATGTTGAGCACTCAAGAGACTTCCTTCTGTGATACATGGTATGTAGATAGTGGTTGTAGCAACCACATGACTGGAAACAAAGGTATATTCGTGCAGATAGATGAAACCCAAAAGAAGGAAGTTAGAACCGGGGATGATAAGAGGTTAAACGTACAGGGAATAGGAGAAATTATGGTTGATTCAAAAATTGGACAAAAAAAGATACCAAACGTCTACTATGTTCCAGGATTAAAACATAACCTTCTAAGTGTTGGACAATTATTACAGAAGGGATACGATATACATTTCAAAGGAGAGGCATGCGAGATCAAAGACTCATATGGAAATATTCTTGGCAGAATTAGCATGACAACAAACAAGATGTTCCCTTTTAGCTTCAACGAAGATACCTTATTTTCATTTAACATAAGTACAAGACAAAACTCTCTCCTCTGGCATAACAGATTTGGACATGCAAATCTGGGGTATTTGAATTATATGTACAAAAACAGTTTAGTAAGGGGATTACCTGGTGTGTACAAGTTAAATGAAACCTGGCTGCATGCTAGGCAAACAATCAAGGGAGTCCTTCCCACAAGAAACGACTTGGAGAGCCACAAAACCATTAGAGCTTATCCACACAGATGTGTGTGGACCAATGAAAACTCCCTCTATCGGTGGAAATAGGTATGTTTTAACTTTTATAGATGATTACAACCGGAAAATATGGATATATTTTTTAAAAGAAAAATCTGAAGTTTTCAACAATTTTAAGATTTTTAAACTTTATGTTGAAAAACAATGTGGACACCCCATTAAGGCCATCAGATCAGATGGTGGGGGTGAGTACAATTCAATCTATTTTTTGGAATTCCTTAAAGCTCATGGCATTCATCATCAAGTTACTGCAAGATACACCCCTCAGCAAAATGGGGTGGCAGAAAGGGCTAATAGAACCATATTAGAAAAAGCAAGAAGCATGATGAAAGGAAAGAATTTGGACAATTCTTTTTGGGGTGAGGTAGTGGCATGTGCTGTCTATTTGATAAATAGGACTTCCACAAAAAGTCTCTCAAATATGACCCCACAAGAAGCATGGAGTGGGTACAAACCCACTGTTGGACATCTTAGAACTTTTGGTTGCATTGCTTACTCACACATTCCTGCACAAAAGAGAACTAAACTGGATGATAAGTCAGAAAAAACCATTTTTATTGGCTATAGTGACAGATCCAAAGCTTATAAGTTGTATAATCCCATCACAAAAAAGGTAATAGTGAGTAGGGATGTTGTGTTTGAAGAAGGAAATAAATGGGATGAAACTGAAAGTAAGGAAGAGAAGGATCCACAAATTTTAGAAGATTGTGATAATCACAACAAGGAGACTGCAAATCAAGAAAATGAAGATGCATCACCATCAACAGGTTCTCCTTCAAGTCCTACTAATAATCAAGTGTCTCAAGCATCTGCTGAATCTCACGGGTCTGTTTCAAATTCAGAAACCCCACCAAGAAGAGGTTTCAGAACCTTAAGAGACATCTATGAAAACTCAAGAAGAATAGATCTTGATGATATATCAGATTTCGCCTTATTCTCGGATGCAGATCCAATTTCTTATGAAGAGGCATGTAAGGAAGAAAGGTGGTGAGAAGCCATGGATAAAGAAATAGAGGCAATCATGAAAAACCACACTTGGGAACTTGTCAATTTACCAAAGGGTCATATACCTATTGGAGTGAAATGGGTGTACAAAACAAAGATCAATGAGAAGGGAGAAGTTGATAGGTATAAGGCAAGGCTAGTAGCTAAGGGGTACAAACAAAAACATGGGATAGACTATCAAGAAGTGTTTGCTCCAGTTATAAGATTGGAGACTGTAAGACTGGTACTTGCACTTGCAGCACAAAATAGTTGGAAAGTACATCAGATGGATGTAAAATCTGCTTTCTTAAATGGAGAATTGGAAGAAAACGTCTACATTGAACAACCTGAAGGCTATGTGAGAAAGGGAGAAGAATACAAGGTGTGTCATTTGAAGAAAGCCTTATATGGCTTAAAACAAGCCCCAAGGGATTGGTACAGCAGAATAGAAACTTATTTTCTATCAAAAGGCTTTGAAAAGTGTCCACAAGAGCATACACTATTTACTCAAAAGGACAAAGGTTTAATTCTCATAGTCTGCATTTATGTAGATGATTTGGTCTTCACCGGAAACTCACAGAAAATGATAGAAGATTTTAAGGAAGCTATGAAAAAGGAATTCGACATGACAGATATGGGCCTACTCCATTACTTTCTTGGAATTGAGGTAAGACAAGAAAATGAGAAGATTGTGATCTCCCAGCAAAGGTATGCACAAAACATGCACAAAACATACTGGATAAATTCAATATGAATTTTTCTTCACCTATCAGTACCCCCATGGAGTTTGGACTCAAATTATCTAAAACTAGCAACGATAACAAGGTTGATGCAAGTCTTTTTAGAAGCATGGTAGGAAGTCTTATGTATCTAACAGCCACAAGGCCAGATTTGACCCTCTCTGTCAGCATGATAAGCAGATTCATGGAAAATCCCAAAGAAAGCCATTGGGAGGCAGGAAAGAAGATACTGAAGTATGTTAGGGGGACTCTTGATCATGGGATTGTTTACTCAAAAACAAAGAACTTCACTCTCGTCGGATATAGTGACAGTGATTTTGGAAGAAGCTTAGATGATGGAAGAAGTACAGCAGGATATGTCTTTAATATGGGTTCTGGAGCAATCTCTTGGCAAACTAAGAAACAAAGTGTTGTGGCATTATCCTCTGCAGAAGCAGAATACATGTCACTTTCAATTGCTGGATGTCAGGCTTTATGGCTAAGGGCTATACTTGGTGAACTTGAACATTCACAGGGAAATCCAACTACTATTTTCTGTGATAACAAGTCTGCAATTACGTTGTCCAAAAACCCAGTATTTCATGGGAGGAGTAAGCATATTAGACTTAAGTTTCATTTTATACGTGAACTTGTGGGAAATGGTGAAGTAAGGATTGACTTTTGTGGGACAAAGGAACAAGTTGCAGATGGCTTTACAAAGGCTTTACAACCTGGAAGTTTTATGGTTTTTAAAAGGGGTCTTGGGGTATCATCATTACTAGCTTAGGGGGAATGTTGAAGTAAGCTAGTACATCAAAGTCAAAGAGGTGTGAAAAAGGTAACGTATGGCAGGTGTGAAGAAAGTATCTTATGGCAGTTTCTTAAGGGTTGGTTAAAGGGTTGTACCGTTTCAATAAGTTGTGTCTTTTAGTCAAAGGGTTGCATCCCTTCATATCAGTATATATATTTGTATGTACTTCTTTTATGTAAGTACTTTTAGAATGAATTAATAAAAGGATTGTCTTCTGGTTATATGATACAATGTTGGGTGCAACATAGTGTACTTTATATCCGTTTCTCTCTATTTGGATAACAAAGGAAGCTATTTAATATAAAAAAAGAATGTAAAAAAGCATATGGTTTGAGTCAAGATAGGCAGGATGAATAAGGCAATAGGAGAAGCAGTACATACAGAAAACAGAAGCAAATAATCCAAGAGATGATATCTACCAGTTTAATTATATATCAAAAGGTACCCCACCACCCTTGACCCTCTAATTTAAGCTGCATGCACCAGTGATGAAACTACCCTTCTCGTAGGTCCAAAACCAGCACAAGCCTATGAATGATTAACATTGACCCAATCCAAATATATGGTTGCTTTACAATTGCAGAAGAAACAATGCCCTGGTTCATGATAGGAAAAAAGATATACTGAAACTCATTTATATGCTACTCAAAAGAAATCGCAAGTCCTAGCGACAAGGAAAGAACGAAATGTTAAAAGTTAAAACCACTAACAGAAATTTATTTAAGATCTACATGTTTGCAAATTTCTGTTAGTATCTGCTAAGTAAGGTTATTGTTGTCAAACATTGCCTTTTCTTAGACTCACTTAGTCACTTGTGGCTTTTTTAAGTGAGGATGTTATGAATACTAATATCAAAGTTTGATGGGTCTGATTGATCAAGTAGCAATTATCTAACTTGGTATGAATTTTTGGGTTGGAAATCAATTGCGTGTTAGTGATATGAATCTGGATGGGATTGTCTGTTTGTGGTTGACATGGATAAGGTCATGATTGTATATATGTTTGAATATTCATGACATGTGGTTTTGCGTTTATTGGGATTTGGACTGTGTTTCTACAGTTCACTACGTTTAGATTTGTTTGCAAGATTATTCTTGTACCCAGGTTTACATGTGTGGTGCAACTTCCTATACGATGATGTGTCTCAGTCTTCTTCACCTAGTTGTTTAGCTTCTTGTAGCCTGCATTTGTTCAATTATGCTTTTTAGTATATTCAAACTCTGGTTGGCCCAAAAGTGAAAGCACTCATGTGCTTGCCCTTGATTATTTATTTTAGTTTGCTTACGGTATGTGTGAGTTCAACAATTCCAATTGGTTTGAATGGTTTTTGTCTATGGAAAATGGTGTTAGTGAAGAAAGGTCATAATGTTACCCTGTGACTAAGGATTCACTTAGTCCTATGAAGATCAGGATACACATAGGAGAATCCGTTTGGCTTTGTCGCACAATTGAGTCTTGCCTTGATTTTTTCTACCACTAAGAAACTCATAGATCAACTACTGTGAGAATTTTTGTATGTCAAAAGCCTCCAATGTTTTATAGGCTCCAAGCTTTTCATTGACAAGGATCTTTTTGTTCTCTAATATCTTCTTTCTTCTCAATTGTTCTACATGTGCATCTTAGGGCCTGTTTGTTATCAACTTAATGAGCTTACGGGACTCACAACTTAATCCAACTATACATGACTTTTTGGTAGTGGCTTAATGATATAAAAAGTGGCTTATTCAGTAAGCTTCTAGGGGGAGGTTTATGCAAAAAGCCAAGATTTTTCCCAAACCTTCCCCTTCAAAGTCCCAATTAAAAAATACGCTCCCTCCATCTATGAAAAAAACCTCCCAAACAAAAACCTTTTCAATCTATACAGACAGATTAATCCATACCGACAACTTTACCCATACAGGACTTAGGGGCTGTTTGGTTGGTTTTCCATTAAGTTCTGTTTGAATAAAGTTGTTTGTGTGGATTAATATGTCTGTACATAATGGGAAGGTTTTTGTTTGGGAGGGTGTATTTAGATGGAATGAGCGTTTCTTTAATTGGGAGGGGTATGTTTTGGAAAAAAAAAACTTGGCTTTCTACATAAAGCTTCCTGCTAGAAGCTTACTGAATCAACCACTTTCTATATCATTAAGTCACTACCAAACAGTCATGTATAGTTGACCGAATGAGTTGTGAGTCCCATTAAGCTCATTAAGCTGCTAACAAACAGGCCCTTAATGTTAAATCAACCAAACAACCCCTTAAGTGCTTATATCATACTATATATGAATCAACGGAGCTTTATTGGTTGAACACTTCATGCTGTTGAGTGGCTAATGTTAGTGATTACTTAAGATGTTCATTACTAGTTAGGACATCTCTTTCCCTCTCCCAAACGTGAAGAAACCCAAATTATGGTTTTCATATGTATTAGAACTGTAATTATGATTCATGTTTGTTGGGAAAGCATACTCGCTAGTCTTATCCCCCATAAGAAATGCTAGTTCGGATATCTCTCCTTTCATGGAGAAGAGTAGAATACATACAAGCTATCTTGAGGGAGAGAGCAATTCACATTAGAAAGCAAGGGAAGGTCTATATGAGGATATCTAGTTTTCTTATAAGAATGGAGCGATCTTACTGAAAGAGTGTTGGCGTGTCGATATTTCTTTTCATACATCTTGTTCTGTTGAGTCTGTTTTGTATTTTAGGTATGTCGGCAAACCTGCATATGATATTCACATGCAACTTGGGTTTATTAAGCAAAATCTAAAAGGGAAAATTTTCCCCATGTTTATTAGTCTTCGTTCTTATGTCAGGCGTATGTTATAAGAGTGTTTGGTTAGGGTAGCTGACTTTGCTTAGAGTCTATTAGTTACCGTCTTATTGACACCGTAGGTGGGAGGGGCGGGGGATGGAGGGGTAGAGGTTGGGTTGGGGCGAGGGGGGCTCTTTGGGGCATGATTGATATCAATCTCTAACTCTTGGAGTGTTAGATACAGGTTATAGCTTTTTTACTTCCTTATATGCTTATAATTAAGCCAATTAACACATCTTTGTACTAAATGTTAAGGATTTTTCCTTGGTAAACACACATTCTTTATAGGAATAACTAAAGGATTGACCACATGAATGCCTCATGAATTGGACAAGACACACCCTCTTATTTGACTCCTTTGTGCACTTCTTATTACACAACCAATCATTCGGATGAGGGTTAGGTAATTGTGTCCGAAGAATAGATGATTTCACTCTTTATTGTGTGTACAAGATGACCAAAACCCTCACTGGTTAATGGTTCTCACTCTAGAATGGATTTTAATAAGACTCCAAGGTTGGTCGTTCTTGATATTTCTTTTGCTCTATACTTTTTAGGAATGAATACCTTTCCAACCGTGAACTCTTATCAACACGAATAAGGCTATTTTTAGCAAACTAACTGTAAGCTGGAAAGCTAGTTCATAGCTAATTAGCTAGCTGATAAATTAGTCATGTTTGGTAAAAACTAGTAAAATGACCTAAAAGGACATGTTGAAAAAGTAAATTGGAAAAATATAATGTGTATAATTGGAAAAATGTGGACCATGGGCATTATTTTTAAAAACCTAGCTTATGTCCAACCAAAGAGCTTATGGTTGTCAAAGATGGCCTGTTAATAATGGTAGCTAACATTCTTCATGATGATGGTGGCACCAGAAACTGGGGGTATTCAAGAAACTGGGGGTATTCATGGAAACAATTACTCTTACCTTTGGGGTAGAGGACGGGTCTTGGTTTGGTTTACACAGATGCAAACGTAGATATTGATTTGTGTTATGGTAGAACGAGAAAGGTAACGTCTTCTATGATGGAAGTTTAAAGTGTTTTTACATGCAATTGCGCACACACACTTATTTAGCATATAATCATTGGCCTATTTAGCATATAATCATTGGCCTAAGTTAGTGTGAAGTTACGAGTGATGGTTGAGCAGTAAGACATTCCTTATCAGTTGGTGTCACTCGACCCCAATCTTTTAGCCTGTTTTGCAATCTCAGAAACTTCTTAATTCTCATCGATTGATAGCAAATGCAAAAAAGATGCAACACTTTCTATGTTCAGTTCTAAAAAGTACATTGTTCTCTTTTCTGCGAACACCTTTTCAAATTTACCTATTTGCCCATTACCGTCATTGCAAGATATTCATGAGATTGATTACAGTTCACAAGTTTTCTCAAATTTGTCTTATTAAGGGGTATATAGGTATTTAATCATTAGTTAAAGACTTGTATTTTGTTCAATCATATGACAAGTCAAACATTGCCTTAATTTTATGACAATTCATTATTTATTTAGGCTTGGGTCTTTACAACGAGGACAAGTATGCTTACAGGGTAGGTACGACATATTGGGTTTGTTTGGTTTTCGCTTGTAGCTATAATATACATCGCTAGTTAACATTTGTCCATGAAATTGATGGTTGCAATAATCTTGTGGATGATGCCATTTACTTCTTGCAACCTTTCTAGATTACATTCCACTTATTGCAACCTCCCATTCGGTTTTTGCAGAATGAACATGATAAGATTCGTGAACTATCACAACAACTAGCAATCGAGAAAAGAAGATCAGCAACCTACAAACGTCATCTGGAAATGGTTTTCGAGCACATTGAAGAACACAATCAATCTTTATCGAAAAAGATTCAAGAAATTGTAAACAACGTGAATGAGATGGAGTCGAAAGAGATTGAAATCCGTAGATAGTAAGTTTTTTTTCCCGACATAATAAGTCTAATTCATCACATACAGAAATCTATAGGATTTCGTGGATTTTCGGCATTGCTTGTTGATTTGCAACATTGCCTGTAGATGCACATTGTGAACTTACTAATTTTAGAAAACTTTTTTTTTCTTTCATCTTTTGAAACACTTTGTGTACAATTGAAAACCTTATATAGTAATTAAAGATGTCTTATGTGTTGACAATCTTAGGGAGCCTTTTGGATGCCCCTGGGAATTGAGTGATAACAACTTCCAGTTTCTTCTTGTTCATCTGTCTTGGTTTATTGAATATGTTGTGCTGTTTTTGCACTCTTTTTGCATTTTTTATGGCAAAATATATCAAAATGTAACTAAGTTTGTCTCAAAAAAAAATTCTCAATTGGCCTAAAGAACGGTTCATTTCTTCTTATTTTATACCCAATTTATTAGGAAAATGGGGTTTAAACCTAGGTAGCATCAGATGATTTTGATGTGATGCTTTTTTTTCCTTCATGTAATTAGAAATTACAGTATAACCGGCAATTTGATATTCAATTCATCAGATGAAATAAGAAAAATTTAATGTTTGCTATACAGATTTAGAATAATTTGTCATTACACAAAATACAAATCAAGACAAACTTTAATTCATTTTGATATACCATTTTTTTTATATACTTGTGACATGCAACAGAAGGTAAAAGTTTAGTTCGTATTTATACGCTCAAGAAAACAAAATAGAAACAAAGCCTGATACTTAAGGTGCATTTGGTTAGGGTTGTTTCAAGTTACGAAGGAAAAGCCAAAGTACAATAATAAAGGGCCCACGAGACTTAGATTTTGGAAGGTGTAGAAACCAAAAAAGACAAACAAAATTATTTAAAGTGTCAATTGTTACTAACTCTTAATTTTGCCGATTTAACTAAGTTGATAAAAATCAAGTTCTATCAATATGGAGATTTATACCCAAATCTTTTTGTGATATAAATCTCGACCGACGTTTGAACCTTAGTAAATAATGCAAAACCCGTATCTCTACATGACTATCAAATCTTTGTGATATAAGTCGTATTTCGAATCTGCCCCTCTCGGGATCGAGATCTAATATTAACACTTCAAAGTGATCCGCTTATCTGCATTGAGTTAGATCAAGCTTAAGAGCTAACAATAATGACAACATCCAAGTATCGCCTACTAGTCTCAAGTTCGACCCACACTCACACCCAAAGAGGTGCTTAGCTCATAATAATAAAATTAAAAGACATAATGTCAGAAAAGAAATACTTGTTAACTACTTGCATTAAAATAAAGAGAGAAATAAACTACAAACTTAGACGGAAAGTAAATACGGAAATTAAATGCAAGAAATTTAAAGACTATAAATTAAACTACAACTAAAATACAAAAAAAAAACTAGACTTTTACATTGTTGTTTTGTTGATGATCTCCACTTGCACTTCAAAGTATTCTATTTATAGTGGCAAGAGGGGTAATTTCCATTGGATAAATATTGCTATTATCCAATGGACAAAAGATTGTCATATCTCCAAGATCTTTTGGTTAATGAGAACCACACATAAATAAGATTTTCTGAGATTTTTTAATCATTTGTCATCCATAAACAACTTATATTATCCCGATAAAAGAAATAATCGGTCTTTGTCCAATGGTCCTCGGGTACCCACAGTGGATAGACTGTGTCCACTGCAGAACAATGACATTTTTTTACCTTAAAAATGATGTGTTTTAACCATAAAAACATTCTCAATAACTCCAAATGAAAATAAAATAAGAAAAGAAAGAAACGTAACCAAATAAAAATGAAACACAAGTAAAATGAAAGAAAAACTCACACAAATGATTTGTAAATAACGCTCAAAATAAGAGTTATCACTTATAGATGTAAAATAACCAAAAAAAAGTCATAAGTTGTTTCAAATAAGTTGATAAGTCAGCATGGACTAACTTATTAAAAACAACTTATTTGTGAAGACTAAAAGTCGTAAGCAGTTTTTCCCCCAATCCAAACACTAGAAATAAGCAATCCTAAGACCACCCACATGGGGTGTCTAAACCAATTGCAAATGTAAACAACTTGCCACATAGGATTTCTAATTACAAATTTTGCAATTCAACTTGCAAGGCCACGTGACGATTGTAAATCATTTTTTGTTTTTATTTATAATTTAAATAGATTTTAAGTATATACTTTCTATTAATTAATTGTTTTAATTTATTTTTTAATTAAATTAATCATTCTTGTTTTAAAAAAATCTATATATGTATATATGTTATTTTTTAAATTAAATATAAAATAAATGATTAATGTAATATTTTTAATTCAATAAATGTTATGTATTGATATAATTTAATAAATTATAAAATAAATAAAATAAATAAAATAATTGTATTATATTATTATATTATATATTAATCATTTGTTTAAAATTAAAACTTATATTTTAATTATCATTAAATTAAAATAAATAATTATATATCATGTTATTAACTAAAACAATATAAATTTATATAATAATTTATAAAATAATTAATAAATGTTATAGTGGGACCACTTTTGAAAGTATAGGTGGATTGCATGTGTGTAGAGGGTAATTGCAATAGCTGATATGACACAATTGAAAGTGAAAATGAATTGTTGAGATGTGGATGGTCTAAACACCTTCTACAAGTATTTGAAAAAGTTAATTTATTTATTTATGCCACACAATCAGAATGATGTGTCATCCACGTCATCTTCTTTAAGGAATAAAAGCGAAAAAAAACAAGGGAGTTAACCAATTTAAAAGATAATAGGTGACTCATTGTTATCATGAATAGATTTTCTAAAATACAATACTTTAACACGAAAAAATAAAAATATAATATTATAATAAGAAAATTTATAAAAATAAATTACATTTAATGCATTCAGCCTAATTTCCATAACCCATTTAAGTAGGCCGAAAGTTATTTTAGTTTCAATTCTAGTATGTTTAATTTTGATAAAAACCCAATTTTTGTCAAAAGACGGTATTGTTGTCGTAAATTTAATTAAATATTATTTCAAAAAAAAAAAAAATTCTAATTAAATTTTTTATTTTAATAAGTAAATTTCCAAACAGATTCTTATCAGAAGTAGTTGGCGACTTTCGACTTGGACTTGATACACTGCTTGTTGGATCCATTAGTAATTTCTTCGTATGTTCAAAAACCCTAAAATTTCTCAAATCAATCATACCTTCCTATACTTCACCATGGTTGTTCTCTCTGAATTATTACAAGAATCTTCTTCATCTTCTTCAACAACTCATGCTCATTATAGTTATGACGTCTTTTTGAGTTTTAGAGGTACTGATACTCGTCTCAATTTCACTGATCACCTCCATGAGGCCCTCCTCAATGCTAACATCACTACTTTTTTGGACGATCAAGAGATTGAAACTGGACTATCTTTGAAACCGGAATTGGAGTGTGCGATCAAAACATCCAGGGCTTCAATTATTGTCTTGTCTGAGAACTATGCTTCTTCGACCTGGTGTCTCGATGAATTGGTATTGATCCTCCATCAAATGAGGACCGCCGGTCATATAGTTATCCCGATCTTCTATCATGTCGAGCCCACCAATGTCAGGAAGCAACAAAGCAGCTTTGGAATTGCTATGGAAAAACATAAACAGAGGATGGAAGCTGAGACAAATGTGGAGGAAAAAAGTCAATTGGCTCAAAAGAGGAGTAAATGGAAGAAAGCACTTGTAGAAGTTGCTGATTTAAAAGGGAAGGATGCAAAGGACCGGTAACTACCTTCTTATTTCCACATGTACACCTTTCCTCAATTTTGTTTGATTTTCAATATTATATTCTATTTAAGCATTTTTATGTTTATTTCATGATCATAAATAGATCTTTTTATGTATTTTTTAGTATGTTATTATGAAAAAAATAGTTGAATATGATATAATTGATCCGGACCATTTAAATCTCCAAATCTGGTTATTTAGTTTTGTGGTTGGTGATCTATTTTTCTAGCTAAAATCAATTTCAGGCAAGAGTCAAAATTTATTGAAGAAATCGTTACAGACATCTACCATAGATTAGGTGTACCCTTAAGGAGTTCTCTACCACTCCTTTGTGGGATGGAAAAGTCTATTGAATTCATCACTTCATGGTTAAAAGATGGATCATCACATACCGCTGATATTCTCACTATTTTTGGTTTGGGTGGCATAGGGAAGACATCTTTGGCCAGATATGTTCATGAGTTACACTGTAGATTGTTCGATAGAAGCAGCTTTATTGAAGGTGTCAATGAGAAATGTACTCAACAAGTTAATGGACTACTTGGTTTACAAAAACAACTTTCTCACGATATTTCAAAAAAAAGTCCGAATCATATTCATGATATTTTCAAATACACCTCTATCATTGAGAATGCACTAGCTCGTCAAAAGGTGTTTATAGTTCTTGATGATATTGATAGTCTCAAACAATTGGACGCGTTACTTGGAAAGAAAGGCTTTCATCCTGGTAGCAAAATCATAATAACGACTAGAGACTCATCATTGAACGAGAAATATGCACTAAACGATTCAAAAGTTCAACCCAAGCATACGAAGCTCTTTCTTGAAGGTTTAGATGATCAAGCATCGCTACAGCTTTTAAGTTATCATGCGTTCAAGGGCAACGGTCCCAAGAAAGGTTATAAAGAAGTATCGAGAAAGCTTATGGCATATTGTCAAGGACATCCATTGGCTCTTAAAGTTTTGGGTGAGTCTTTGCATAAAAGAGAAGTAGCTGAATGGGAGGAGCGCATAAAAGGGCTAAAGGAAGAAACGGATTCCGATATTCAAAAGGTCTTGCAAACGAGCTTTGACTCTATGCCATCTAACAATGATAAGGAATTGTTTAAGCATATTGCTTGTTTTTTCGTTGGAAAAGATAGAAACTACACTGAAACAATATTGAAGGCGTGTAGTATCCGCACACTACAAGGGATCACAAATCTCATTGATAGATGTCTTCTTACGATCGGACCAAGTAACAAGTTAGAGATGCATCAATTGCTTCAAGAGATGGGAAGAGATGTAGTACGCCAAGAATCACCTGAGAAGCCATGGAAGCGTAGTCGATTATGGTGTCATGAGGAATCAGTCAATGTGTTGGAACAAAACAAGGTAAGAGGTTGTGTATACTTGTCATAATTGTGCAAATTGCAAGTAATTTGTAGTATCTATGTACACTTATACAAGGGTTATTTAGATTTTTGACGTCCACTTTCTTCTTAGGGTTCGGGAAAACTTAAAGGCCTCGTTCTTGACATGAAAATGCTTGACAAAGAGGAGATATGTGAATCGTTTGAGTTGAAAATTGATGCATTGAGTAAGATGGAGAATCTAATGCTCCTACAACTCAATTATGTGAAATTCAACGGATCTCATAAGAATTTCCCTCAAAAGTTAAGATGGTTGAGTTTGCATGGGTTCCCTTTAAAGTCTTTATCTTTAGACTCACAGATGGAGTACATGGTTGTGCTCGACATGTCTTATAGCAATTTGGAATCTTTTGGTATGTCTTATGGTAACCCACAACAACCGGGGCAGAGGCAGAAGGTAAGAAAATATTTGAAGCATCTACTTTAATTTTTATTATTAACTTATGTATGTTGGGTTAATGTAATTAACTTAATATTTATCTTATCTCTATTTGTACAGTTAAGTGGCTCATGCTCAAAAGGCAGACGACCGTTGCTTCGATCATTGAAGATTCTTAATCTAAGTTTCTGTGAACAGCTTCGTAGTCTCGGTGGCTTTATCGAATTCCCTGCACTTGAGGAGTTAATACTTACAAACTGCATAAGTTTGATGGAGGTTTGTGAATCAATTGGGCAATGTGATGGACTTGAGCTCATTGATCTGAGTTATTGCAATGAGGCTTGGAAGCTTTTAAGAACAATAGGCAAGGTAAAGAATGTCAAAAGACTAAACCTAGATGGTTGTAATCTCGGTGAATTTCCAGTCGAGATGAAGGATATGGATTTACCGGATATGGTGAACTATGTTAACATTGGCATGAACTCACAAACCTCTTCCTCTGGCATTGTCGAGGCTATACCAAGAGCTTTAGAGTCCCATCTGCTTTATTTACCGAGTTCATTAGTCTGGTTGTCACTGGAAGATAATAATTTGTCCAACGAATCGTTTCCAAAGGACATGAGTAGCCTATCCATGTTGAAGGAGTTGTATTTAGATGGAAATGATATTGTCTCCCTCCCTAATTGTGTGAGAACCCTTCCTAGAATTGAGAAACTTAGTATTCAATACTGTGATAGACTGAAGACATTGGAGCATCCTCCACATACACTAAAAGAAATGATATTTGCTTTTAGTGATGATAATTATGAGGAAGGGAAAGTTGTATTTGGTCGAGAAATGTCCCCAATCATGTTACACATGGGTTATGCGAGTCTGAGTTCAAGTACGGGGTCTTTAATTGAAGGCATGTTCAAAGAGGAAGATATGGGAGATGTTGAGGAAGAGGTATTACATAGTTTGGGGTGGACTAATTTCACCAAAATTCAGCCAGTACAGACAGGATCTAAAGTCCAGGTTTGCTCTCATCAACTATCTATTTAATTTATCTACGTATGATTGATTATATGCATATAATTCATGTTAATTAATTAAGGTTTTATTTGGCAGATGAAATATGAATTTGGAATATTCAGCACTGTTTATAGTGGGAAAGAGATGCCAAATTGGATAAGTGATGGAAGGTGGGAGGGGTCATCAATATCATTTACCCTCCCATCATCTCCTTACAACCTTAGAGGATTGAATTTCTGTTTTATGGATAGGGTTCCAAACGTGCTATTATTTGTAGAAATCGAGATTAGTAATATAACAAAGAACCGCACCTGGATATATCATTGTCCAATATTCTTTAAGGAAACTAGAGAGGGTACACATATATATTTAAGCCATTGGATGTTCGGGAAGAATGAGATGGAAGATGGTGATGAAATTACTATTTCCATAACAAAGTTCTTTGATGATGATTTTAGTATAAGGGAGTGTGGGGTGAGTTTTGTGTATGATGATGATTGTGGAAAGATGGATGAAGATGTGTTGGGTTATTACAAGTCATGGAATCATATTATTGGTGGGGATCTCTCTCCTTTTCAAACTACTACTCCTGGAGAATATTACCTACACAGGTGGCACTTTTTTGGTTCAAACAGCACCTACAATTATGTAGGTATGTAGCGTATAAATATATTTAAATATCTTTTTATCATGTTTCTCATATTAATCAAGTGTTGGAGATCAACACATACAATACAACCCTTACATTATTTTCCTCAACCTCAAATTAATTAATGCTTATAACAATATCAATAACTAGTTGCTAAAACAACAATTTCTTCGTGCAACAGCTCACTCAGTTACTACTTGTTGCAAATGGATGTATATGAATAATAACAAATGCTAATAAATTACTTTTTGTTGTCTACTTTTTCATTAGATCGGCGTCCTTTATTTAGAGCTTTCCGCCCAAGCAAGTGAATATAGTTGGTGGGGTGGGGCACCTAAGCTCTATATATATAATAAGGTACTTTCTTTTCCATTTCTAAACCCTTTCAATTATATATATTTATTCTCTCATCTAAGTTTTTTTTTGTTTCAGTATGCATGATGCTTAACATGTATATTTCTGTCTTGGAAATGTGGTGGTAATTATGGACCGTTTTGATGTTTGCAAGACTATTTATACGATCCTTATTATTTATTTATTAGGTGTGAATTGGGTGAGAAGATGAATAAATGGAAGAAAGCACTTGCAGAAGTTGCTAATTTAAAAAGGAATGCTGCATAGGACCGGTAACTATCTTCTTCATTATCACATAGAATTTTAATATTATATTCTTTTTAAGCATTTCTATTTTATTTCATGATCATAAATAGACATCTTTTTATGTATTTTTGATATGTTAATGAACTTGATTAAAATAATAGTTGAAGGCTTACAAAGCTCTTTCTTGAAGGCTTACATTTGCAAGCATTGCTACATCTTTTAAGTTATCATGCGTTCAAAGGCAACGGTCCTAAGAAAGGTTATGAAGAAGTGTTGGAAAAGCTTATGACATACATACATGGGATCCCAAATCTCATTGGCAGATGTCTTCTTGCGATCGGACCAAGTAATGGGTTAAAGATGCATCAATTGCTTCAAGAGATGGGAAGAGATGTAGTATGCCAAGAATCACCAAACAAGCCATGGAAGCATAGTCGATTATGGTGTCATGAGGAATCTTTCAATGTGTTTGAACAAAACAAGGGAAGATGGCATGCATACTTGTCATAGTTGCGCAAATTGTAAGTAATTTGTATTATCTATGTACACTTAAAAGGCTTTTTTTAGTTTCTTGACATTCACTTCCTTCTTAGGGTTCGAGAAAACTTAAAGACCTTGTTCTTGGCATGGAAATGCTTGAGAAAGAGGACATGTGGATCGTGTGAGTTGAAAATTGATGCATTGAGTACGATGGATAATCTAATGTTACTACAACTTAATTATGTGGAATTCAATGGATCTTATAAGAATTTACCTTCGGACTTACCAATGGAGAATCTGGTTGCTCTTGACTTGTCTTATAGCAATTTGGAATCTTTTGGCATGTCATATGGTAACCTACAACAACATGGAAAGAGGCAAAAGGTAAGAAACTTGAAGCATCTACTTCAATTATCATGATTCTTCTATGTTTGTTTATGTAATTCACTCATTATTTTACATTATCTCCATTTGTACAGTTAAGTGGCTCATTGACGCAGCGTAGGTTAGCGGAAGGATCGACAAGCGTCTAAACCCTTTTGATAACGAGAATTACGGATCGTAAAACTCAAAATTAAGAGAAAACTCTCTAAAAGACTAAACTTTTATTGATTGAAACTTGATTGAATTGATTAACAATGAAACCTAGCTATCCTATTTATAGCTAAACTAACTAAGAAATAACTATGGAAATTATAACTATCCTAATTATAAACTAACTAGGAAGCTATTTAAATAACTAATAAAAGGAAACTAAATAATCCTAAATTATTATCTAATATAATTATTAAATCTAATTCTAATATGGAAAGCAAAGAATTAGAATGAAAGTAGGATTTGTGATGTCACGTGATGAGAATTTCATGGATGAAAAAATTCCGAGTCTTTTGCGAGCTCGTTTTTTCTTTCGATCCCGTTTTCCTCTTTTCCAATTATTTTCGAGAATTCTTATTAACTCCTGAATTCTCCCTGTATCAGTCACCCTTACTTGAAAAGAACTCGTCCTCGAGTTCACTTGAAAAAGGTATTCATCCGACCCGTAGAACAACCGTTTCTTCAAAACGTATTGATTCACAACTTGGCCTCCAAAGTTCAACAAATTTGACCGATCTTCAAATCCAAACTGAGGTTGTCGTGATCGTCTCCATACGAGCGATATTTTATCAAATTCGAAAGCGTAAGGGATTAAATTAACTTTACTGGGATTTGTTTCGGTTTGAACCGGAACTTTGGGTGCGGTAATAATCGAAGTGTCACCTTCGGAATCACCGTTCTTGACTTCTTGTGACAACGCTTTCGTTGGCTCGAGAATGTCTTCCACTATCTTGCTTTCGGTGTCTTCGGTGACCGGTCTAAGATCTAGTTCCGACACTTTGGCCTCGATAACAATTTCTTGTTGTGACTCGGTCACGACGGGGATGACTTCCTCTTCAAACTTGTCCGACAAAACTTCATCGTCTTGTTTCGATGGCTCTTCCGGAATGGGTGGTTTTTCCGGAATGGGTGGTTGTTTAACTAGAGTAGAAATTGATGGTATAATATGATCATAGTTGTTGTGGCCCAAAACCATGATTGATTTCTCGTGCCTATCCGTTCTCCAAGAGTTGCCGTTGTCGGGTTCGGGATGGAGTTTCTTAAGGACCTGTTCGTAATTTTCCGGCAAGAATCGTTCCATCATAAGCTGCTTCATTCTCCTCCAAGATCGAACTGGTCTCTTTCGTTGTCGTTGTCTTTGCACGATCAATTTATCCCACCAAATAGCGGCGACACGCTTTAGACGGAAAACAACCAACTTTACCTGTATGTCTTTGGGAACATCCATAATGTCAAAGAATCGATCGACTTCGATTTGCCAATCTAAGAATTCTTCTACACCTCTGGTTCCATAGAAAGACGGGATGTCCACTTTTATTCGGTTATTGTGGTCGTTTCTTTTCAAGTTCACCGGTTCTTCTTCCTTATCTTCTTTGGATTCGGAACTTGAAAAATTAACCCGGTTACGGTGGCCATTACACGACACCATAGTCGGTCCTTCAAACCTGTCTCTTCTCCGACGATTGTCGTTGACGATGTTGGGTTGAAGCCTAATAACAACCGCTGTCAGATTAGCGAGTGTTGTGGATAAGGCCACATCCGACTCAACCAAGTCTGCTTTGGTAGCGGGCTGTTGATCTGCCATGGTTAGTGAAAAGACAGGCGAATCCTGCTCTGATACCAACTGACGCATCGTAGGTTTGCGGAAGGATCGACAAGCGTCTAAACCCTTTTGATAACGAGAATTACGGATCGTAAAACTCAAAATTAAGAGAAAACTCTCTAAAATACTAAACTTTTATTGATTGAAACTTGATTGAATTGATTAACAATGAAACCTAGCTATCCTATTTATAGCTAAACTAACTAAGAAATAACTATGGAAATTATAACTATTCTAATTATAAACTAACTAGGAAGCTATTTAAATAACTAATAAAAGGAAACTAAATAATCCTAAATTATTATCTAATATAATTATTAAATCTAATTCTAATATGGAAAGCAAAGAATTAGAATGAAAGTTGGATTTGTGATGTCACGTGATGAGAATTTCATGGATGAAAAAATTCCGAGTCTTTTGCGAGCTCGTTTTTTCTTTCGATCCCGTTTTCCTCTTTTCCAATTATTTTCGAGAATTCTTATTAACTCCTGAATTATCCCTGTATCACTCATGCTCAAAAGGCAAACCGTTGCTTAGTTCATTGAAGATTCTTAATCCAAGTTACTGTAAAAAGCTTCATAGTCTTGGTGGCTTTCTCGAATTCCCTGCAGTTGAGACTTGAGAGGTTAATACTTAACTGTTGGAATTTTAGTGTGAGGTTGGAAATTTTTCCATCCCACATTGGTAGAGACACAAAAGAATTAAATGTTTATAAGCCTATCCTCTCAAGTGGGTATTGAGTAAAATGGTGGGCTTATGGTGGGGGTCTCAAAGAAGTGCAACGCAAACGCGCGCGCGTGGCCGTGGCCGAGGGCGCGCGCGCGGTTCTCGCGATGAGTCGCGCACTTCACATCGGAGCTGAGGAGCCTCGCCCCGAGCTACGAGCTTTCTTTTTATAAGATCGAGATATTGAAATAATCAATTTGAGCAGATAATTACTAAAAGGTTCGATTTTCTTCAATTTTTTCAGATAAACTTCAATTTTTAACTTATTAAAAACGTGTCTTTTTATTCTGAAAATCAGTTGGAGACTTAGTCTCCAACTCAACCTGTTAATCCGTTTCTTGGGGATTAATTAAGGGATATTCTCAGATTATTCCTTGGTTTTTTCAAGTATAAATTGAAGTTTACAGCTCTTGATTAACACACAGTTAAGAAAAAACACGAATTGCTTATGTGCTCTCTGCTCTCCGCTCTCCATCGATCTCTAAGCTCTCCATCGATCTCTAAGCTCTCATATTCTCGTTCTCTACTTAAGTTCTGTCTCAAACTTGCATTATAACTTAACACTATTGCTGTTAGTGTTAAGCATACTGCATCAAATCCTGGGGGTTTGGCTTAGTGTTAATCTCACAGCAACTAAAGGGATCCGCCAAAACCTTTAAGGACAGGTTTACATACCGTGCAGTTCAAGTTCGAGTGTGGGTTCGTCAAGATCGTCTAAACAGGCTAGTTTTATATTTCTGTTCTGTATTTTGTTTCCGTCCAGTAGAGTGTCTTCTACCCTTTTCTTCTAACGAATCTATCGAGAAGGATAGTATCGTTGTTAGGTTCATCTTATTATAATTAAAACAGATTGTTCTTATTTAATTATTAAATCTTTGATAATAAAGTTTGGATCTTTTTACTGTTTTAGACTTTGAGGCTGATAATGATATTCCTATCATTTTAGGAAGACCATTCTTAGCCACCGGAAGAACTTTGATAGATGTTCAAAAAGGAGAGTTGACCATGAGACTCCAAGACCAAAAAGTCACATTTAATGAATTCAATTCCTTAAAATACCCTGATGATGTTGAGGATTGTTCAAACTTAAGTGTGATTAAATCATTGTGTCATGAGGAGGGAGTTAAAAAAGCCTGTAAGTTGGAGGATGAGGATGATGAGGAATTAGCCTTAGGAGAAAAAGATGAGGTTGAGGATTTTGCCTTAAGAACAAAGGAGACTGTCCCACTGCATGTTGCAGCATTTGAGTTATTGGAAAATACTGAGCAAAAACCTTTCACATCATCCATTGTTTCATTACATGACCTGGAGTTAAAACAACTCCCCTCTCATTTGAAATATGTTTTTCTAAAACAAGAAGGCAAATTTCCTGTCATCATATCATCTACACTAGATTTTCATCAAGAAAATAAATTGGTAGACAAGTTGATGTTGCACATAAAAGCCTTAGGAGGGACCACCACTAACCAAGGTGTGATGACCATAATGCAAGATTTGTTTACACAAAACCGCAGGTACATGAATAAATTGCTTGATGAAAAAGAAGAGCTCAAGGACAAAGTAGAGATAATGAAGACTGAATTGGTGGACAAAGGGCAAAAGAAAGTCAAAACAAATGTGAAGAAAATCAAGGTTGTGTTAGTGGAGAGGTATGAGTTCAAGATCAGGAAAGTGGGGAGGAAGTTGAAAGTTCTGAATAAAAAGAGCATCCAATTGGCAAAAGAAAAATGGGAGGCCAAAGAAGAATTGAAGGCTCTCAAAGAGTAGATGACTGCTTCTGCTGCTGCACCACCACCACAGGATCCACAGCCTACTCCAGTGGAGTAGGATAGGTTCTATTCATTACCCTTTAGCTCCATTTTCATTATTCTTTTTTTTTTTGAGTCTGGGATTTGTCTTTGCTGATTTTAGGATTTATTTTCTTGCAAAATGGGCATTGGTGATCAGTTGGAGCATGCATACATATCCATAATAAATGCATACAGTCATGGTCTATATCTCACTGTGTAGTTCTTGCTAGAACTAGAATTTTTTTACTTGGGACGCAATTTGGTCCACATCTCACATAAGAAATGATTTAGCCCATCTTTTGGCACTCAAAATTAGCCACTTGCACCCACTCCATGTTATCCATACACTTTCACACTATTACAATGAGGACATTGTAAATCTCAAAGTTTGGGGTGGGGAAAGTCCACCATGGAAAAAGCATAAACATAGAAAAAGAGCATAACTCTTAAAATATGCCATGTTTGGACTTAGGCACAAAAAAAGTCCCATAGGGGCTAAGTGCATTGCATTCACCAAAGAAAAAAGCACAAAAGTGCCAAATCTGAAAAAAAAATTGAAAAATGATGCAAAAGGTGAAAATAAGAGGCAAAGTGAGCATAAGAAAAAGCCAAAAAGAGTGATTCAGTTCATTAAAAGTCCTTTTAATCTTAATTGTGAGATGTGAGTACCATAACAAAAAGAAAATCTTACTAGCATATGGTTCATACTCATGGTAGATTGAAATCATGGACATTTTGGATTTATGAAGGGCTATGCCATGTATTCTTGGGTTGATCATCTATATGTGTGCACTTAATGCATCCATCTTGCAAATCTTATCACTTGAGTCAAAATTTTCATTTCTTTTACTCTCTTTTTGTGTCTTAATTGCTTGGGGACAAGCAATATTTTAAGTTTGGGGTTGTGATGGCACTAATTATTTAGTGCCATTATGCTCTTTTTCTCTTTCTTTTAGGATAGTTTTTACCTTCTAATCCCAACCTTTGAGTCATTTTAGTTCATTATTTTCTCTTTTCTTGTTTCTTAGAGCTAAAAATATGAAGAACTTGTTTTATTTCATTTGGATAAGCTAATTGGTGTATTTTTGGGCAGATTTATAAGTGCAGCAAGCTGCTGCAGCTTCCTTACAGCAGCTGTATGGGGAGCTTAATGGATAAGCTAGGAGGAGCTTTTTGTGGGAAGACCTTTTTGAGTTATGGATCAGACTTTTGGGAACCTTCTAGACTAATATTTGGCTGATTTGTATTTTGTGGTTAAACACTTTGTGTAACACCCGCATTTTTATCTTCGGGTAAAAAGTTTTACATTTCCCAAAGTTCGGGGGGTTAAATGTAACTTGGATTTATTTAAATACTAGATTTTGAGATATTTTGCAAAATATCTGATAATCTATATTTTTTTGATCCAGTGGGTTCTTTTTGAAGAAAAGCTTGAGAGAAGCTTTGTGGTGAGTTTCTTTCTTTTCCTCTTTAAGGTTTGTTGTTTGCTTAATCTTTAGTTTCATTATGTTTTAGCCGTATAGATTCGTATTAGGAAGCTTTCCATCCGTTTAGAATCTTGTTTTTCCGTTTTTGAAGTTTGGCCGGAATCTGGGCCGGTGCTCCGACGAGATTCTGGTTGAACATCTCGACCGGAAAAAGAGAAGACTAGAGGGTGCTTTGCATTCCCTGTGGGAAACGCAAAGTGGACTTTGCGTTCCCAGTGGGAAACGCAAAGTGGAGTTTGCGTTCCCTTTGGGAAGCACAAAGTGGACTTTGCGTTCCCAGTGGGAAACGCAAAGCGTGGTTTGCGTACCCTTCTGTTCGCGCTCAAGTCTTCTTTACGCCGTCAGTTAGCTTCTGTTGTCGGTGCTTTAGTCAGGTAGCAGGAGTGTTATCTGTGTTTCGACTTACCGATTCTTTCGGTGTTGTCATAGGTAGCATTCTTTAAGAAGAAGGAATCAGAGGTGAGTTCCTACTATCATTTTAAACTTTATACATATCAAAAGTTACCTTTTTTATCTTATCTTGTTAAAGTAAAATGATGTTTTACTTGCACGTTATGCGATTATGCGAAAAGAATATTTAAGAGCTCCTTTTAATGATTTTCATTCTTACCAGAAGTTGAACTGGAAATAACATTTTGTTTATAAAATGTATTTATACCATATGTTTATTTATGGTTGGTCACATATGTTGTTGTGACGAGTCTGTACCATTACTAGTGGATCCCTTGGTTTTGAGTCGACTGTAGTGTTGGGATGTCATATTCCCCAAATTTTGTAGCTATGGATCATATGTTCCTCGGGGGCAACTTGGTACGGTTATGTGAGGCCGGATACTAGCCATGGTTCATAGTGATCCTAGCGAAGGAGTATACATTGGTTTTGCTTGGGCTTGATCTCACGTTGAAGCACGGACTTTTGTGTTCGTATCCTCGGATTCCAATTGTTTAGCTCGTAACTCGGATTTTGGCCTACTTTGTGTTACGCCACAATCCTTGGTAAAATGTTTTATTGTCGGTCCTTTTATGACATGTTTATAACGAAAAAGCCCGGTTGTGGCAAAGGCTTAAATTGTAAATTTAACCTCTTTGGAAATATTATCTTATGATACCAATGATTATATCTTTTGAACTTCATAAACTGTATGTTCTCACCAGGCTTTAAGTCTGACACTTTTTCTCAAATGATATGTGTAAAAAGTTTCCATTAGCGGTGGGTTGCCAGGGTTTTTGGAGAGACGAGTTTTGAGTCTCGAGGTTTTTGGAGATATCTAGTATTGCATCTGGGCATTTGTTAAGTCCCATTCTTTTGATGAATTATGGTTTGCCAGCTGAGGAAATCTTTGTATAGGTTTGTGTAGTCTTAAATACTGATCCCATTTATGGGAAGTTAATTGCAATACTTTCGTCATTTTGTCAGGATTCCAGGTTTTATTTTACTCTGATTTTTGAGGTGTTGCACTTTGTCTTTTGGTTGTTAACCTTTGGATAATATGTCTTTTGTACTTTTAGTACTTTATTTAGTGGTAATTACCTTTTGTGCCACTCCCCTTGGTTATAAAAGGGGAGCTTGGGGTAGTAATTTAGGATCCTTAATCCATTCTCTATTGTCTCATTTTATAATTGGAAGTAATCTTTTGGCTACCTTCTCTTGTTCTTTATTTTATGCTTTATAATTCTTAGTTTTCTTTAATTTGCTCTTTACATTATTTGCACTTTACATTATCGTCATTTTATTTCTTGTAATTTATATTCAGTCATTTAATTTATGTCATTTATATTTATGCATTTAATTTCCGTCATTTATCGCTTTATGTCTTTAAATATGAGTAGCTAATTTATTTAGCTCGGGTGTAAGATAAAAGGGTGAGATTTCAATCCAAAGAAAGGTGGACATTGTTTCGCAATAACAATGTTCCATCATTTCATTTCAAGTTTTATAAAGTTCAATGACACTTCTTGACGAACTGATCACTTGCTAAAGTGTTAAAGTGCGGTTGACTTAGAGATAAGCTACCAAAAGCACGTCAGTTTGAATTATATGATAAGTAGACTTGAGAGAGTTGTTTTTTATAAACTGATTTATTCTCGACAAGTTGATTGCAAACAAACGGACAATTTTCCGGAATGCCATCGGAAGATCCTCATTCTCATTTAAAATCTTTTATGGAGATCACCGATGCATTCTTGATCCCTGGGGTATCTAACGATGCCCTAAGACTCACTTTATTTCCATTTTCTCTAAGGGATCGGGCATAATCATGGTTTAATTATTTGGCTCCTGGTTCTGTACCATCATGGAGCAACATGGCCGAAAAATTTTTGTGAAAATATTTTCCACCTACCCGTAATGCTAAGTCCAGAAACAAAATTTGCATGTTTAAACAATTGGACGATGAAGCAATTTCCGATGCATGGGAAAGGTTTAAGGAGTTGTTAAGGAAATGCCCTCACCATGGCATTCCCTACTGTATTCAACTCGAGACGTTTTACAATGGGTTAAACCCCATGGCTAAACAAATGCTCGATGCGACATCAGGAGGGGCCTTTACAGCTATTACCTATAATGACGGGTATGAGATTCTTGAAAAGATTTCAGCAAACCATGGGCATTGGGTTGATCCACGTGCCCAAACGCAAAAGAGGACTACTGGAATTCATGATGTAGACGCATATACTGCTTTAACAACTCAGCTTGCTTCCATGACAAATATGCTTAAAAACATAACTTCGGGCCAAGGAGCACAGCCAGTTGCCACTACACCTATTCCAGCAGTACTCTCGGTGCAATGTGTTTGTTGTGGTGGGGAACACTCTTATGAACATTGTCCTCATAATTCTGAATCTATAAACTATGTTTATAACAGATCTGGTCCCTACAACAACACTTACAATGCCAGTTGGAAACAACACCCAAACTTTTCTTGGAACAGTCCATGTTTAAATCCACCCGCACAAAAACAAGAAATTTCAAATTATCAACCACAACATCAAGCAAGTAGCTCTCAGAATCATCACCAAGGTTTTCAAACTACTCAACCATCTTTTCAAAACAACCCACCTTCACCAGCTGATTCATCATCTTCTTTGGAAGCAATGATAAAAGGCTTTATGACCCAAACAAAAGCTTTCTTAACCCAACATAACTCTCAAAATCAAGCTCTTTTGAACCAACATATTTCTCAAACTCAAGCAACTCTTAATCAACAAGGTGCCACAATCAGATCTTTGGAAACCCAAATTAGTCAACTCGCATTCAACCAGACCAATAGGGCCATGGGAACTTTGCCTAGTAACACGGAAGTCCCAAAAGCTTTAGGAAAGGAACATGTAAAAGTTGTGACCCTTAGGTGTGGTAAAGAATTGAATGAAACAGTACAGAACAAGTTTGGACCAATGACTCAAACAGAATTTGAAAATACCAAAAAGTCAGAACCCGAAACTACTGTTTTAGCTACTGTTCTTGAACCACAGCCTAAGCCCACAAAGAATCTAGAGTCCGAGGTAGCCAGTCCTGTCCAACCTATAGTGGATGAAATCCCAACCTTACCAAAGGAGAGTGAGACCAAGGGCACAAAAGACACATCTTGCTCCACACATTCAAGTAAAGCTTTCATAAAACCAGTTCCTCCTTATGTTCCTTACCCTCAAAGGTTAAGGAATAAAAAAGAAGAAATGCAATTTAAAAAATTCTTGGATGTGTTCAAAGAATTGCACATCAACATACCTCTTGTTGAAGCAATCGAGCAAATGCCTAGTTACGCCAAATTCCTTAAAGACATCCTAAGCAAGAAGAAGAAGTTGAATGAATATGAAACTGTTTCTCTTACTGAAGGATGTAGTGCTCTCTTGACCAATAGAATACCCCCTAAGCTGAAAGATCCAGGGAGTTTTACCATTCCTTGTTCAATAGGTGGGAAGGATATTGGGAAGGCCTTGTGTGATTTGGGAGCTAGCATCAATCTCATGCCTTTATCCGTCTTCAACAACTTAGGAATAGGACATGCTAGACCCACCACTGTTACACTCCAATTGGCTGACAAGACCATTGCCTACCCAAAAGGAAAAATTGAGGATGCCTTAGTTCAGGTTGATAAGTTCATCTTTCCGGCAGATTTCATCATTTTAGACTTTGAGGCTGATAATGATATTCCTATCATTTTAGGAAGACCATTCTTAGCCACCGGAAGAACTTTGATAGATGTTCAAAAAGGAGAGTTGACCATGAGACTCCAAGACCAAAAAGTCACATTTAATGAATTCAATTCCTTAAAATACCCTGATGATGTTGAGGATTGTTCAAACTTAAGTGTGATTAAATCATTGTGTCATGAGGAGGGAGTTAAAAAAGCCTGTAAGTTGGAGGATGAGGATGATGAGGAATTAGCCTTAGGAGAAAAAGATGAGGTTGAGGATTTTGCCTTAAGAACAAAGGAGACTGTCCCACTGCATGTTGCAGCATTTGAGTTGTTGGAAAATACTGAGCAAAAACCTTTCACATCATCCATTGTTTCATTACATGACCTGGAGTTAAAACAACTCCCCTCTCATTTGAAATATGTTTTTCTAAAACAAGAAGGCAAATTTCCTGTCATCATATCATCTACACTAGATTTTCATCAAGAAAATAAATTGGTAGACAAGTTGATGTTGCACATAAAAGCCTTAGGAGGGACCACCACTAACCAAGGTGTGATGACCATAATGCAAGATTTGTTTGCACAAAACCGCAGGTACATGAATAAATTGCTTGATGAAAAAGAAGAGCTCAGGGACAAAGTAGAGATAATGAAGACTGAATTGGTGGACAAAGGGCAAAAGAAAGTCAAAACAAATGTGAAGAAAATCAAGGTTGTGTTAGTGGAGAGGTATGAGTTCAAGATCAGGAAAGTGGGGAGGAAGTTGAAAGTTCTGAAGAAAAAGAACATCCAATTGGCAAAAGAAAATTGGGAGGCCAAAGAAGAATTGAAGGCTCTCAAAGAGCAGATGACTGCTTCTGCTGCTTCACCACCACCACAGGATCCACAGCCTACTCCAGTGGAGTAAGATAGGTTCTATTCATTACCCTTTAGCTCCATTTTCATTATTCTTTTTTTTTTAGTCTGGGATTTGTCTTTGCTGATTTTAGGATTTATTTTCTTGCAAAATGGGCATTGGTGATCAGTTGGAGCATGCATACATATCCATAATAAATGCATACAGTCATGGTCTATATCTCACTGTGTAGTTCTTGCTAGAACTAGAATTTTTTTACTTGGGACGCAATTTGGTCCACATCTCACATAAGAAATGATTTAGGCCATCTTTTGGCACTCAAAATTAGCCACTTGCACCCACTCCATATTATCCATACACTTTCACACTATTACAATGAGGACATTGTAAATCTCAAAGTTTGGGGTGGGGAAAGTCCACCATGGAAAAAGCATAAACATAGAAAAAGAGCATAACTCTTAAAATATGCCATGTTTGGACTTAGGCACAAAAAAAGTCCCATAGGGGCTAAGTGCATTGCATTCACCAAAGAAAAAAGCACAAAAGTGCCAAATCTGAAAAAAAAAATTGAAAAATGATGCAAAAGGTGAAAATAAGAGGCAAAGTGAGCATAAGAAAAAGCCAAAAAGAGTGATCCAGTTCATTAAAAGTCCTTTTGATCTTAATTGTGAGATGTGAGTACCATAACAAAAAGAAAATCTTACTAGCATATGGTTCATACTCATGGTAGATTAAAATCATGGACATTTTGGATTTATGAAGGGTTATGCCATGTATTCTTGGGTTGATCATCTATATGTGTGCACTTAATGCATCCATCTTGCAAATCTTATCACTTGAGTCAAAATTTTCATTTCTTTTACTCTCTTTTTGTGTCTTAATTGCTTGGGGACAAACAATATTTCAAGTTTGGGGTTGTGATGGCACTAATTATTTAGTGCCATTATGCTCTTTTTCTCTTTCTTTTAGGATAGTTTTTACCTTATAATCCCAACCTTTGAGTCATTTTAGTTCATTATTTTCTCTTTTCTTGTTTCTTGGAGCTAAAGATATGAAGAACTTGTTTTATTGCATTTGGATAAGCTAATTGGTGTATTTTTGGACAGATTTATAAGTGCAGCAAGCTGCTGCAGCTTCCTTACAACAGCCGTATGGGGAGCTTAATGGATAAGCTAGGAGGAGCTTTTTGTGGGAAGACCTTTTTGAGTTATGGATCAGACTTTTGGGAACCTTCTAGACTAATATTTGGCTGATTTGTATTTTGTGGTTAAACACTTTGTCTTTTGGTTGTTAACCTTTGGATAATATGTCTTTTGTACTTTTAGTACTTTATTTAGTGGTAATTATCTTTTGTGTCACTCCCCTTGGTTATAAAAGGGGAGCTTGGGGTAGTAATTTAGGATCCTTAATCCATTCTCTATTGTCTCATTTTATAATTGGAAGTAATCTTTTGGCTACCTTCTCTTGTTCTTTATTTTATGCTTTATAATTCTTAGCTTTCTTTAATTTGCTCTTTACATTATTTGCACTTTACATTATCGTCATTTTATTTCTTGTAATTTATATTCAGTCATTTAATTTATGTCATTTATATTTATGCATTTAATTTCCGTCATTTATCGCTTTATGTCTTTAAATATGAGTAGCTAATTTATTTAGCTCGGGTGTAAGATAAAAGGGTGAGATTTCAATCCAAAGAAAGGTGGACATTGTTTCGCAATAACAATGTTCCATCATTTCATTTCAAGTTTTATAAAGTTCAATGACACTTCTTGACGAACTGATCACTTGCTAAAGTGTTAAAGTGCGGTTGACTTAGAGATAAGCTACCAAAAGCACGTCAGTTTGAATGATATGAGAAGTAGACTTGAGAGAGTTGCTTTTTATAAACTGGTTTATTCTCGACAAGTTGATCGCTAGTCATTAGTGTTAAAGTGTAGAGGACTTAGAGATAAGCCCCTTCGAACACGTCAACTTGGATGATATGGGAATCGGCTCGAGAGAGCGGTTTTAGATACAAAGAGATTTGATCGTCCATATATTTTGAGGACTTTATTCTACATTATAAATAGTTGGAGGCTGCACAGAGATGTGTTTAGTCGACTCTAAACAGTAGTGTGAATATTGAAGTCTGAGAGGAATACCCTCAAAATAGATGGTGGATCTAGTTATGCCCAACTCATGCTGCAGCATGTCTGTAGCATAAGTCTGCTGGAATTTGTGTTTAAATCTCACCTAAATGTCTTACACCCGTGCTTGCTTTATTATTCTGTTAATCTAATAAAGTGACAAACCAAACCAAATCAAGTCTTCAAAATCGCCATCTGAAGTCATTTATTTCTTCTACTTTTTAATCAACTTTTACTCCAATCTCTGTGGGACGATATCCGGTATTTTACCGTTTTATTACTTGAAAGACGATATTAGATCTCATTGTATACTTGCTTTGAGGTTTAATTAGCACACGTCTATAGGTGTATTCCAAGCACTATCACCTATTTAAATGTATCTCTTGTATCCTTTGTAAGTAAGTTGAATCAATAAAGATATACCAGATTCATTGAAATTTACAGTTTCTTGTTCATTTCCCTTGGTTTATTTCATACATTGTGCTGTTTTTGCACTCTTTTTGCATTTTTTTTTGTTTTTGCACTCTATCTGCATTTTTTATGGGCAAAATGTATCAAAACGTAATTAAGTTTGCCTCAATTTCTATTTTTTCTTCCTCAACTGGCCCAACGAACATTCAACTCTTTTTATGGTGTACCCAATTTATTAGGAAAATGGGGTTTTAGCTTAGGTGGCATAAGATGATTTTGATGTGACACTTTTTCCCCCATGTAATTAGAAATTACAGTATAACCGATAATTTGATATTCACTTCATCAATAGTTATAAAATCTAATCTATTGGTTACCGGTCAAAATGGTTATTGAATAATAAAAAAGTAAACTTTTGTTATACAAATTTAGAACAATTCATCGTTACACTAAATACAAATCAAAGCAAACTTTAATTCATTTTGATATACCAATTATGTACTAGTAAGATACAACGGAATGTAAAATTTTAGTTCACATTTATACGCTCAAGAGAACAAAAATAGAAAATAACCTGATACTTGAAGTGCATTTGATTAGGGTTGTTTCAAGTTACGAAGGTAAAAACAAAGTATAATAATCGTGAACCCACGAGACTTATATAACGGTATGAGAGCCCTTGGCCTCCTAGGAGGTCAAGGGTTCAAACCTCACAAAAGGTGATGAGGGTGTATGAGTTTATTTGTTTGAATTTGCCGTATATAAATATTATATACTTAAAAAAAATATAATAATCGAGGGCCCACGAGACTTATATTTTATAGTGTAGAAACCAAACAAGACAAACAAAATCAACGAAAACATGGTTACTGTTATACTGTTATTTTTTATGTAAATTAATTTTTACAATTATTTAAAACTCAAATATGAGAATTTTGCAAAACAAAAAATGCAAATCATAAACTATTAAATAAATTAACCTAAAAAGATGTACGATTGGATTACAACAAGGGATGACGAGCTAGCGATATATTGGGTAAGTTGGATGTCGGATCCCGGATCAAGGTTGGAGGCGTTTGTCTGAAGTGGCATTGACTGTGATCGAGGTGTTGTTTGGATTATGTGTGGCGGGTTTTTCGTGATGTAGGTGTAAAAGGGAGAAACGCTTTGTTATGATTCAGGCATCATGCTGCTCGTGGAGCTGCTGTCCGTTGCGGATCCGGCGATGCCGCTTGTCGTGCTTTGCTGCCTTCCCTTCGGTTCAGCAGTCCTCTGCTGGTGATGATGGTCGTTGTGTTTTGTTTCGTTCATTCGGTCTGTTGTTACAATCGACATCTTCTGTTTGCTTCTCGCAAGCGCATATGTTTTAAGAGCTAAATTCTCTTTCATTTTGTCCCTGGTCTGTTGTTTGTATACTGTGACTTTTGCCTTTTGCTTTGGTATATAAGTTGGTTGTTGTGCAAAAAAAAAAAAAAAAAAACGAAATGGTAGTTTACTTTCGCAAATTCTTTAATTATAGTATTTTACTTTCATTTATCCTTATTACAAAATTATTTTTAATTAATGCATTATGCTTTGAAAAATTTACCCATTATAACAATAAATAATCTTTTGATTTGAATTAAGATAACATATTATAGATTATTCCTTGTAATTGTCCACATGGGACATCTACTTGTAACATATTTGTACTTTCATAAAATTTAAATTTATATATAATTCAATAAATATATTAAATTAATTATAAAATCTAAATTATTTATTAGTATAACAATATTAAAAAGACTTGTAGATCAAAATCTAAGTAATACTTTATAAAAATTGGAGTAAATTACACTTTTGTTCCTCGTGGTTTCTATCTATTATCAACTTTGGTCCCTCTTTCAAACTAATTACAAATTTGATCATTATGGTTGCTATTTTATTTCACTTTTGGTCCCTTTGACCAACTTTAGTAAAAAAGGTTAGTTAAATTATGGGTATTTTGGTCATTATACCTTTTATTTTTCTTTTTCATTTTTTGTTTCATTAGATTATATAGTAAATTACAATTATAGTCCCTATGGTTTGCCTTTTTTTTTCTTTCCTACATTTTTCCATTTTTTCCATTTATACCTTATTATATTAATTAATTCATCATAATTTTAACTAATAATACATTAAAAATATGTATTTCATTTTGTAAATTACACAATTAGAAAATTCTTGTAGATAACTTTAAAATAAGTTAAGTATTGAATATTTTTACATTTTTCTGTAATTTATTTTATATATATCTGCAAATTCGTTTACACTAATCCAAAAAAAAAAATTCTATTGTAAGTTGTGTTTAAAAAAAATGATCGTTTTCTTTATGTATGAAAAAAATCGAAATTTATCTATGTCTATTAATTAAAAAAAATATCGTTTTTAGATATTCTATTTAATTAAATGTTTATATTAAATGTGGATGAAAAAAAAAAACTCTATAATATACTTATTATTTAATTTTTTGCAAAATATAAACTTAAATTTATCATAGTGAGAAATAATAACCAACAACTCCACATTTTCTTTATTTTCATGAATCAATATGCATGGTTAATGAGTCTGCATTTTACGTCAAACAAAATTAGGGTTCATTTGGTTTGACGAAATATTTTCAAGAGATTTTGATCTATGTAAGGATTAAGATTTGGAAATATTTAGAATTTTTGGACTATATGGTTCGTAGTTTAGAATATAACTGAATATCATTCTCTATATAAATTTAAGTTTATATTTTAAATATTTTTTTATTACGATAAATTTAAGTCTATATTTTGATTTTTTTAATAAGTATATTATAAATTTTATTAATTGATACACATTTAAAAAACATGTAACTAATAAACTATTTAAAAACGATATAATTTTTTTTTATTAATAGACATAGATAAATTTCGATTTTTATATAAATAAGAATAAAAGAATAACTTTTATAAAAAGACAATTTAAAATAGAATTATTATTTTTTTGGATTAGTGTAGACGGATTTGCAAATATATACTTTTTATATAAATTGTATAAAAATATTTAAAATTTAACTTATTTTTAAAGTATCGACAAAACTTTTTTAATGGTGTAATTTATAAAATTAAATACGTATTTTAATTTATCTTTAGTTAAAATTATCATCAGTTAATATAATAAGATATAAATGGAAAATGGAAAAAATGTAGGAAAGAAAAAAAAGAAAAAAAAGGCAAAGGACTATAATTGTAATTTATTATATAATCTAATGAAACAAAAAATGAAAAAGAAAAATAAAATGTATAATGACCAAAATACCCATAAATTAACTAACCTTTTTGATTAAAGTTGGTCAAAGGGACCAAAAGTGAAATAAAATAGTAATTACAGTGACTAAAATTGTAATTAGTTTAAAAGAGGGACCAAAATTGATAATAGGTGGAAACCACAAGGACCAAAAGTGTAATTTACTCCAAATATATATTTCTTAAACAAGAAAAATTATTTAAAAAACTATCTATCTATACTATATTATAAAACACAGATAAAAAAACTCTTAAATACAAATTATTAGGTACAAGGTACCATCATTTTATGCAATATTTTAAAAATCTCTTAATTTACAAGTATCAAAGCACAATATACATATTACTACTGCATGCTTCTAACACCCACCAATTTGGTATGTGCAGAACCTTCATTTTATGCAGACATTTTCATGTATCACTATTAATTAATATATTATATTATTATAAATTTGTTTTAATTATATTATTAAATATGTAATTGGTTATTTTTTCTAGATGTCACTAAAATATATAAGATAATCATTGAATTTTAACAAAATACTTAATTTTTTTAATATAAAAAACATTATATTATTAAACCTAAATTAAACAAATTTATAAAAAAAACATTATCAGTTTCTCAAAACCATCCAAAATCGTACTTTAAATCGACAAAAAAATAAAATAAAACATTAAAATTATGATGTACTTCGTTGCATTACACGAGTACTTTTCTAGTATTTCTTAAACAAGAAAAATTAGAAGTGCCATGTTTTAAAAAAATATTTATTTTGAAAATAATATATATCATATTTGTATCAAAAAAATTTAACTTATTTAATAAATATATTAAATTAATTAAAAAAAAATTCTAAATCATCTATTAATATAAGAACGTTAAAAACATTTTTAAAATACAATTTATATCACTTAAATTTTAAAAAATGTTAAAAAATATGTATTTTTAGAACAAGAAAAATAAAAAATGTCACATTTCTTACAAACAAAATATTTATCTTGAAAAAAACAAATCATATTTGGTTAAAAATATGTTACTTTAGGATATTTATTTTTCATAAAAAATTTTGAAAAGGTTTTTTGAAAAGAAAGAGATGAAAAACATATTTTAAGTGGGATATGATCATTGGAATCAAAAGTGAGAAAACTACTAAAAAGATTCGAAAAATATTTTTTTTTTAAATTAATTTTGTCACGTAATCAGATGCGTTATCCGCATCATCTTATATAAGGAGTTAACCATTATTATAATGGATAGATTTTTCAAAATACGATATATTCAATAAGGAAATTAATAAAAGAAGGTTGGTGTTTCACATATTTATCCCAATTTTCATTAACCCATTTAGGAAGGTCGAAAGTTGTTATTATGCTATTGAGCAAGTCTCTATAGCTAATTCGATTTGAATATTATTCTGTTATGACATTTAAAATCACCAATTTTAAACAGGTATATCTTTGTCCTCTAAACTATTTTATCTGCTCGTTTTAGGGATCATTTATCAAATTCTTACCGGTAAGTGTTTACCGGCATGGGGTTCACCTTCATTTATCTTATCATGTAACATTTTTGGCCATGAAAATAGATTGTTAGTAGGCATTTCAAACCCGGTAAGCGCTAACCGGGTAAAAGTCGTTTCTCACACTTACCAGGTAAGACTCTTGGTTCTCTTGGTCCTTGCCTTATCTTTTACCGGGTAAGATTTTTGGTCCTTTCCATTTTCAATCAATAAGGTAAATGATATTGGTAAGAGACCGTTTACTAAATGCTTACCCGGTAAGCACTTACCGGATGAACATGGCAAGAGCAGAGAATCTTACCCTGTAAGAGCGATGATAAGGATGGAGAGGCTTACCCGGTAAATGAGAGTGACAACTCTTACTCGGGTAAGCGCTAACCGGGTAAATTGTTGTATACGATACCATTGTGATGATTACAATCTTATCCAGTAAAGTAAGTTAGTGTGTCGAATTTTATCGATAAACACTTACCGGGTAAGCATTTGGGTAAACGACACTTGCCCTTTAGTTTCAATTATACTATCAGCCTAATTAATGTTTATTTTTGATAAAAAAATCCAATTTTTGTCAAAAGACGGTATTATTGTCATAAATCTTATTTAATATTTTTATTTTAAGAGTAAATTACAAATTTCGTCCCTGTGTTTTGGTGAAAATTTGGATTGGGTCCCTTAAATGAAATAATTTCATAAATGGTCACTGTGGTTTCATTTTTGTTGCGGATCAGGTCCCTCATGTTAACAACCGTTTAAGTTCTCTGTTAGTTTAGAGGCATTTTCATGTCTTCAATGTTTTATTAAAAAATAATTTCATGGGGATGTTTGTTTTTTTAAAAAATAGCTCTTAATGGCTCTTAATCTGAATCGTTCAGACATTTTTATACACCACCTCTTATTAATTATAACTAAAATAAGACTTCAGACTTCAGACATCTTAAAAAACAAACGACACCTTATAATTATTTCAAGGACCTGTTTTGCCAATGATTAAAACCCAAGAATCAAAGTATCAAACCCAGGTTTCGTAAACCCACGCTGCTTTTCAGTTTCTCTCTCCATAGATGTTTTTGCCAACTCTTTTCACTTCCCAAAAATCAAACAAAAACAAATATGTAAACCAAAGAAATTAATCGAAAATTCAAAAAAAATCAAGGACACAAATTCACTTTTGAAGAACAAAATCAACCATACAAACCCATTTATTAAGGGAAAATTGCATCAAAATGGAATCAACTTTGAGTTATTTCCTATTTTGGGGAATAAACTTTTAAAACCATCATTTTAGGGTTTGAAGTAAACTTTTCATTTATTTAAGGGTCTTCATTACCTGTTTAGCATGTAACTGGTTACCTCTAAGTGATGTGGCATAATACAAAATAAAAAACAAATGCTTAGTGGACAACAAAGAAGCCACGCCACTTATTTTTTTTAAGAAAAACTTTATAGGTTTGGTCCCTGTGTTATGGATTTATTACATAGTTGATCCAACCATAAATCAAAACACCACAACATAAAAATCTAAAAACCAGTAATTTAAATAATAAAATTAAATCATTAAGAAATTATTAAAAACCCTAACCTAATTCATCCTCCCATCCCCTCTTTTTCCCTCTCATCCCTCTCGCCTCTCTCGCCTAAAAGCAAATCTACCATCTTTTGCATCCACCAAGCTGTAAAGGATTTCCAGGTAAAGGATATGTCATATGGATTGCTCCTTTACAGGTAAAGGATTTGTCATATGGATTGCATCTCAAGTGATGTTCAGATTTGTTGTGATTGGTGTTAAGGGAAAAATCAATTTTAGGAAACCTTGAATCGTGGGGCTACAGGACTCCAACGGAGACCTCTTCTGGGTTGTATCTCTTTCCCTTCTCTGCATCTATTTCACTTCAAGGCAGCGGATTTAGGCTTTTCTTTTCCTACGTTTGAGTGATTTAGGGTTTGATTCAATTATTTAAGGATTTGATGTTAGGGATCCAGAACTGATTCAGATTTGTATTAAGTAATTTTTTACATGAGTTTATACAAAATTATTGTTTATATTCAAGTGTTCTTGAGATTTGCATTTGTGTTTGATTTTTAAGGTCTAAATTTTACCGGTAGATTAGAGTTCTTGATGTTCAAATGTGGATGATTATGAAATCCAAAAGTTAGAGACCAGCTCTATTTTTTTATGCTAAAATATGAGTTGGAATTTTAATTGTTAAATTAACAAAATTACATACACGTCATTATTTTAGAGTTATATTTTTAAATTTTAAATATGACGTGTAATTTAGTTGGTAGTATTTACCTATGACATGTCATTATTAGTAGGTAATTAGGTAATAGAGACCCTTAAATAAATGAAAAGTTTATTTCAGACCCTAAAATGATAGTTTTAAAAGTTTGTTCCCCAAAATAGAAATCAACTCAAAGTTGGTTCCATTTTGATGCAATTTTCCCATTTATTAATAACAAGATATAAAATAAAACCCATTTTTTAAGAAAAATCAACAAACATACTTTTGAAATCAGTTAATCAAGAACACAAAAAAATATGGAATTCATCGACAACATCAATTTTGTTAAGAACTCATCAAGAGCATAAGAGAATCCTAAATCTAAAAACCCTAAAATTTATACCACATCAAAAAACCATTGCCAAAACCATAAGATCCAAAATCAAAGAGGTGTTAGCCTAGTGGTAAGGCCTTGGGGGGATAGTGCATGGTATACCTATCTACCAGGGTTCGAATCCTGGGGGATGCACTTCGGCGATACCCAGACCTTGGGTCGGCCTTCGGGTCGGTTCGGGTCCAGGTTTACGGGCATACCAGTCTATGGGTATGCGGGTTCGGTCTTGACCAGGCTTAGTCGTACCTGGGCGGGTCCAGTCCATTTGGGCTGGCCCGGGTCGCCGCGGATTAGTCGGTGCTGCCCAATTGGATGCCCGGATACCGCGGGTGCGTGTGTGTGTGGGCATAGCCCAAGTTGCCGTACAAAAAAAAACCATAAGATCCAAAGCGTAATTAGAACCCTAATCAAAACCAAAAAAATCGAAAAGAAGAAGATGGAGCATACGAAGAACCTCCAATTTTCGTTGATTTTCGAATGGTTCAATCGATTTCTTCAACCCAAGGATTCACACTAGAAGAAAAGGTAAGTTCGATTTCTTCACCAAATCCAATTTGACTTCCTCACCAAATCAATTTCTTCACCAGATTTGGGTTGAATTCTTCGATTTCTTCACAGGATCGATCTATTCACCAGATCTGAGAACTGAGAAGAGAGAGAGTAGCCGTCGTGATTGTGGGGTGTTCGTATTTGTTTTTTTTATTTTTATTATTATTGTTTATTATTATTGAGTTTTAAAAATTGACAAAACAGGTCCTTGAAACAATTACAAATTTCATAATATAGCGAAAACATAAAAATACTTCTAGGTTAACGGAGATTTTAAACATGTATTACCATGAGGGACCTGATCCATAACAAAAATGAAACCACAATGACCATTCCTGTAATTATTTCACTTAAGGGACCTAATCCAAATTTTAGCCAAACCATAGGGACAAGATCTGTAATTTACTCTTATTTTAATACTACTAAATTTCAAAACAATTTCCTTATCAATAGTAGTTGTTGACATTGACTTTGACTTGCCTTCCATTATTAAAAGTAGGGGTGTTCGCGGTCCGGTTTGGGCGGTTTAAACCCCAAAACCACAAACCAAACCACTAATGGCGGTTTAGAAAATTTCCAAACCGGGCGGTTTGGTAGCAAGTGACCAAACCGGTCAAACCGGACCACAAAAAAACGGTCTGGTCTGACCGGTTTAGGCGGTTTAGCTCTCTTATATATGGGTTTTGAACTAAAAAAATGTACCATCTATATCCAAAATGAAATTTCAACCGATATAACATTATTAAAAAAAATAATATTTGAATTATGAAAGAAATATCTATCTCTCAAAACTAAAAAAGAATAATGAGCAAGATGGAAAAAACATAAAGATGTCAACCAACAATAGTCAAATTTTTGACAAATATTGGATAAGTTGAAAGATGATTTGGTATTTTGGATTTGATTTTTTACGGATTTCAGAATTTTGTCAATTTAGATACGTGATCATTTGGAAAATGAAAGCTAAAAACATAATGTTTCAGACGGATTTATTTTAATTGGCCCATAAAGATTAAACTTACAACATTAAACATATATATAATTAATACATGCGTATTTTTGGCGGTCGGTCCGGTGCAGACCGCTCAAAAAAACGTTCAAACCGCAGACCGGACCGGACCGAGCGGTTTGACTATTTTTCAGATCAGACCGGACCACTAAACCGTTCAAACCACCAAAAACGGTTAAGCGGTCCAAAGGTATTTTTGAACACCCTAGTTAAAAGGAAACACTGCTTGTTGGATCCATTATTAATTTATTTCATAAACCCTAAATTTCTCAAATCAATCATACCTTCCTATACTTCACCATGGTTGTACTCTCTGAACTAATACAAGAATCTTCATCTTCTTCAACAACTCATGCTCATCATAATTATAATTATGATGTATTTTTGAGTTTTAGAGGTACTGATACTCGTCTTAATTTCACCGATCACCTCCATCAGGCCCTCCTCAATGCTAACATCACTACTTTTTTGGACGATGAAGAGATCGAAACCGGACTATCTTTGAAACCGGAATTGGAGTGTGCGATCAAAACATCGAGGGCTTCAATTATTGTCTTGTCTGAGAACTATGCCTCTTCGACATGGTGTCTCGATGAATTGGTATTGATCCTCGATCAAATGAGGACCTCCGGCCATATAGTTATCCCGATCTTCTATCATGTCGAGCCCACCGATGTCAGGAAGCAACAAAGCAGCTTTGGAATTGCTATGGCGAAACATAAACAGAGGATGGAAGCAGAGACAAATGTGGAGGAAAAAAGCAAATTGGCTGAGAAGACGAGTAAATGGAAGAAAGCACTTGTAGATGTTGCTGATTTAAAAGGGAAGGATGCAAAGGATCGGTAACTACCTTCTTACACCTTTCCTCAATTTTGTTTGATTAACAGATACAGTTTCAATATTATATTCTCTTTAAGCATTTTTATGTTTATTTCATGAGCATAAATAGACATCTTTTTATGTATTTTTTAGTATGTTAACGAACTTTATTAAAATAATAGTTGAATGTGATATAATTGATCTAGACCTTATTTTGTATCATTAAAATATCCAAATCTGGTTATTTAGTTTTGGGGTTGGTGATTTATTTTTCTCACTTAAATCTATTCCAGGCAAGAGACAAAGTTTATTGAAGAAATCGTTACAGACATCTACCATAGATTAGGTGTACCTTTAAGGAGTGCTCTACCACTCTTTTTTGGGATGAAAAAGTATATAGAATTCATCACTTCATGGTTAAAAGATGGATCATCGCATACCGCTGATATTCTCACTATTTGTGGTTTGGGCGGCATAGGGAAGACAACTTTGGCCAGATATGTCCACGAGTTACACTGTCGATTGTTCGATAGAAGCAGCTTTATTGAAGGTGTCAATGAGAGATGTACTCAACAAGTTAATGGACTACTTGATTTACAAAAACAACTTTCTCACGACATTTCAAAAACAAGCCCAATTCATATTCATGATGTTTTCAAATACACCTCTATCATTGAGAATGCACTAGCTCGTCAAAAGGTGTTTATAGTTCTTGATGATATTGATAGTCTCAAACAGTTAGATGCGTTACTTGGAAAGAAAGGTTTTCATCCAGGTAGCAAAATCATAATAACGACTAAAGATTCATCATTGAACGAGAAATATGCACTAATGGATTCAATAATTCAACCCAAGCATACAAAGCTCTTTCTTAAAGGATTAGACAAACATGCGTCACTACATCTTTTATGTTATCATGCGTTCAAGGGCAATGGTCCCGAAAAAGGTTATGAAGAAGTGTCAGAAAAGCTTATGGCATATTGTCAAGGACATCCATTGGCTCTTAAAGTTTTGGGTGAGTCTTTGCATAAACGAGATGTAGCTGAATGGGAGGAGCGCATAGAAGGGCTAAAGGAAGAAACGGATTCCCGTATTCAGCAGGTCTTGCAAATGAGCTTTGACTCTATGCCATCTTCCAATGATAAGGAATTGTTTAAGCATATTGCTTGTTTTTTCGTTGGAAAAGATAGAAACTACACTGAAACAATATTGAAGGCGTGTAGTATCCGCACACTACATGGGATCACAAATCTCATTGACAGATGTCTTCTTACAATCGGACCAAGGAATGAGTTAAAGATGCATCAATTGCTTCAAGAGATGGGAAGAGATGTAGTACGCCAAGAATCGCCAAACAAGCCATGGAAGCGTAGTCGATTATGGTGTCACGAGGAGTCATTGAATGTGTTGGAACAAAACAAGGTAAGATGCCATGCATACTTGTCATAGATGTGCAAATTGTAAGTAATTTGTATTATCTATATACACTTACATAAGGCTTTTTTAGTTTGTTGACATTCATATTCTTCTTAGGGTTCGGGAAAACTTAAAGGCCTCGTTCTTGACATGGAAATGCTTGAGAAAGAGGACATATGTGGATCGTTTGAGTTGGAAACAGATGCATTGAGTAAGATGGAAAATCTAATGCTACTACAGCTCAATTATGTGAAATTTAATGGATCTTATAAGAATTTCCCTCAAAAATTAAGATGGTTGTGTATGCATGGGTTCCCTTTAGAGTATATACCTCCAGATTTACAATTGGAGAATCTGGTTGCTCTTGACATGTCTTATAGCAGGTTGGAATCTTTTAACATGTCTTATCGTAACCCACAACGACTACTTGGGAAGAGGCAAAAGGTAAGAAATTTGAAGCATCTACTTTAATTTTTATAATATTCCATATATCTTGGGTTAATGAAATTTACTACTTATTTTACCTTATCTCCATTTGAACAGTTAAGTGGATCGTGCTCAAAAGACAAACGGTTGTTTAGATCATTGAAGGTTCTAAATCTAAGTTACTGTGAACAACTTCGTAGTCTTGGTGGCTTTTCCGAATTCCCTGCACTTGAGAGTTTAATACTTTCAAATTGCATAAGTTTAATGGAGGTTTGTGAATCAATTGAGCAATGTGATGGACTTGACCACATTGATCTGAGTTATTGCAATGCGGTTGGAAAGTTTTTAAGGACGATAGGCAAGTTAAAGGTCAAAATACTAAAACTAGATGGTTGTAACAACCTCTGTGAATTTCAAATCGAAATGAGGGATCCGAAAACGCTCAAGGCTGACAACATTGGCATGAACTCACAAACCTCTTCCTTTGCCATTGTGGAGGCCATACCGAGAGCTTTAGAATCCTGTTTGATTTATTTACCAAGCTCATTAGTATGTTTGTCGCTTAAAAATTGCAAGTTGTCGAACGAATCCTTTCCAATGGACTTTAGTAGCCTATCCATGTTGAAGAAGTTAAGTTTAGATGGTAATGATATTGTCTCCCTCCCCAATTGTGTGAGAACCATTCCCAGGCTTGAGAAACTTAGCATCAACCGTTGTGCTAGACTGAAGACATTGGAGCATCCTCCACGTACACTAAAACACTTGATATTTGGTTTTAGTTATGATAATATGGAAGGGAAAGTTATATTTGATCGACAAATGTCCCCAATCATGTTAAGTACGGGTATATTGGGGTCTTTTATTGAAGGCATATACAAAGTGGAAGATATGGGAGATGTTGAGGAAGAGGTATTACATAGTTTGGGATGGAGTAATTTAGACTTCACCAAAATTCAGCCGGTAGAGACAGGATCTAAAGTCGAGGTTTGTTCTCAACAACTATCTATTTATCTATGTGTAATTAATTATGTACATATAAATGATGCCGATTAATTAACTAAGGTTTTATTTGGCAGATGGTTTATGAATTTGGGATATTCAGCACAAGGTATGAGGGGAAAGAGATGCCGGATTGGATAAGTGATAGAAGGTGGGAGGGGTCATCAATATCATTTACCATCCCATCATCTCCTAACAACCTTAGAGGACTCAATATCTGCTCCATGCTTATGCTACCAGAGTGGATGAGTGATCGTCCTTCTTTATCGGCAACTATCGAGATTAGTAATATAACAAAGAAGTGCACCTGGATATACCCTTGTGAAGTGTTTAGTAATAAAACTAGAGAGGGTATAACATATTTAAGCCATTGGATGTTTGGGAAGAATGAGATGGAAGATGGTGACCAAATTACTATTACCATTTCATATCCAAATTGTACAAGGGAGTGTGGGGTGAGTTTTGTGTATGATCAAGATGATGGAAAGATGAAAGAAGAGGATGTGTTGGGTTATTACAAGTCATGGAATCATATTATTGGTGGGGATCTCTCTCCTTTTGAATTTACTCCAGGAGAATATTATCTAACCAGAGGGGACCTTTTGGGGTTCGGCCCTTGGCCGGAGCATGTAGGTACGTGGTATATTTATTAAATATCTTTTCCGATCATGTTACTCATATTAGTTAAGTGTTGGAGATCAACACGTACAATCCAACACTTGGGATTTTCCACAACCAAAAATTAATTAATGCAGGTAACAATATCCCTAAGTAGTTGTTAAAACAACAAATAGTTTCCACACCAGCAGCTAAGCTATATGTTACTTGGTGCATTAATTAATGACTTCTTTTTATCTTTATTTTTTTTCATTAGATCACCCTCCTTTGTTTAGAGCTTTCAGCCCAAGCAAGTGAACGTCGTTGGTGGGGTGGCGCACCTAACCTATATATATAAGGTACTTTCTTTTCCATTAATTTCAAACCAGAGACGGATCCAGAATTTTTTTCATACGGTGACACCATATAATACAGACAAAAAAAATTACAAAAAGCACGATTTTTATCGACGTGTGTTCATCTTTTTACCGATTTTCAATATTGCCCGATGTGTTTTTAGCCTAATACATAATTTTAAGGGATTTTTAAAGCTATTTGCTTGTTTTCAAGGAATTTTTAAGTTTTTTTTTTATCAATTTCGAGAGATTTTTTCGGTTTTTTTTTTGTTGATTTCGATAGTTTCTTTTGGTTTTTTGGTTGATTATGAGGTACGGTTGCATCTTCTTGAAGTTTAAAAAATAATACGGTAGCACCTTTGAAAACGATACGGTTGCACAAAATTTTTACTCTTCGTCGGAGAAATAATACGATGACACGTGCCACCGTATTCACCATGCTACATCTGTCCATGTTTCAAACCCCTTCAATTATTTTCCGTGAGACCGGTGAGACCAAGCTTTAAAGTATGAAACTTCACACCAAAAAACTGTGAATGTAAAAAAAATCGAACTTTTCATAGGGAAAACACCGTAAATGTTACGTTCACGGTGTTTTTCGCTGTGAATGTTCGTTTTTTTTACCTTCACAGCGTCTTCACTGTGAAGGTTCGGATATACCTTCACAGTCTTTTATCTGTGAATGTTTGATTTTTTTTAACTTGGTTTAGGTTTTTTTATCTTCATAGTGTGATTACATTATGAAGGTTCAAATGTTTTTTACCTTCACAGTGTTTCGTTGTGAAGTTTCATGTTTTAAGGTTTGGTCTCACGCGGTCTCACGAAAACAGCTTGGTCTCACGTGAACCTGACCTATATAGATATATATTATATATATTATATATAGGGTTTCCTTCTTTTATTAATCAAGGTTTTAGTGTTAACCTTGTTAACTAATCAGGACCATTCATCTTGTAAATCAAGGGTTTAGATTAAAACATATTTTTTATATTTAATGAATGAACACGAATCAATTGAGGATTTTCATATATGAAGAGGGGTAAAGTAGTCAAATGTTAAAAATTGGTATAAGGAAACCACTTGAGCCCCATATTTCACGGCACGACTAAATCAGAAGTTTTTTTATACGATATCTTCTCCACTTCTCAACTAATTCAATATTTTCATCTAGTCGTTTTGAATGTCAATCATGATGGATATTATGAAATTTTTACCATGAACACAGGGAAAGTTATTATTCATATATGAATGTTGTTAACATCTACCTAGTTGATCCATATTAATGTTCATATATGAATATTGTTAACATAACCCTGGTTGTTCATATATGAAAAGAGTTGTTCATATATGAAAAGAACTACATATACCAAAATACTTATTTTTGAAAAATGATTGAATGCTTGTTGTTAAATATTAATGTTCATATATATGATTATGTCGTTTGGTAACCATATGTGAAAGATAAAAATGATGTATATGTGCATATATGCACTTTTTCAGATGCATATATGAAGTTGGAATTAGGTATCTTAGGTTAAAAAGATCATATATGAACCTTAATGATGTTCATCTATGCAATCTTTTGGTGTGCATATATGCAAATCTTCAATGTCCCTATACTTACTTCAAGTACCCCTAAACAATTCGGCCTCCTACTACCAAAACAAAAAAATTATCTTAATTCCTATTGGTCCAAAAAAGTTAACACTATATATATATATATATATATATATATATATAGGGTCAGGTTCAGGGGAAAACCTCAAAAAGTTGAAAAAGTGAGGAACACCCTGGTAGCCCTTCATCTGGACGGTATGTAATAACTCTCATTTTTTATAGTTATTTATCACTCTTTTTCTAGGATTATGTATCATCCATCACTTTCATTTTGTCTATAATGTGATAAAGAGATGATGAGTTATCAAAAGTTTATTTTTTCGCAAAATACTGTACTGTTGGGACTGTGGGCAGGTACCATCCCGCTATGAGCACGAGCAAACCACTTTTAGACAACATCGGACGCTGCATTTATCTGGACAAAATGAGAGTAAAAAGATGATTTTAGAAGCATGCATGGTCTGGAAAATCCCTGAAAATCCTCTTGGTGATGGGATGGATAGTGCATGGTCATAGGGTGAATAATGTTTGATCTTTACCCAAAGAGTTTTAAAAGGAAGAGTCCAATGGTTTGTTTCACTTTATTGGACTATATAAAGAGGCATGGGGCAAACATTAATCCATCATCAAACAAAGCAAGAAATGTAGAAGTCTAGTTCTCTTGCATTTTAGTTGTAGTTGTAGTTTTAGTGTAGTTTAATTTTTAGTCTTCAATTTTCAAGTAGTTTGTATTTTATTTTAATGCAATTAGTTTATAAGTATTTCTCTTCTTTTATCATGTTTTTCATTTTAATTATTAGTTAAGCACCTCATTGGGTGTGGGTGTGAATGAACTTGAGACTAGTAGGCAACACTTGGGTGTGACCATAATTACTTGTTCTTAAGTTTGGTCACTTGAGTCGGGACATAACTCAATGCGGATAAACTGATCACTTTGAAGTGTTAATATTAGATTTTGACCTCGAGAGGGGAGATTCGAAATAACGACTTAAATGATGCACAAAGATTTGAGAAAGTCTTTGATAATCATGTAGAGATACGGGTTTTGTATGATTTAATAAGGTTCAAAATGTCGGTCGAGATTTACATCACAGAGAGATTTGGGTGTAAATCTCCATACCGGTGGAACTTGATGTTTAGAGTCAAACTTAGATAAATCGAAAAACTTAAGAATACATAATTGTGGACACTTTGTAGGCACTTGTGGGCATAGTTTATAAAAGTTCATTTTTGAGAGATGGGGATTTCTATAAATAGTCTTATGCACTCGAGTTCCTAACCATTTTGTGACTACATTTATCTCAAGGGAAACTTATACACATACCCATTTCTTAACTAAAAGTACATTTCATAATTTTTAAAGTTATTTCACCAACAAAAACGATAATTTTTCTAACAACCAAAACATGTGCAAGAAGTTCATTAAACTCTCCGATTCTCAGTAGTCCAGTCCCTGTGGAAACCATATTCGGTAATACTTACCATTTTATTACTTATAACGATCATAGTTGAGGTGTATATTTGCGCCCCCACTGTGGAAACACTGTGTGAAACTATACGGTTTTCCGCTATCAGTATGCACCTGTGCATACAAGTAATTTATAACATGCACACGTGCATAAAAACCAACAAACAATTTATTTTACTTGTGTGCTTTTCAGGTACATCTTCTTTGGGTGATTTTGTGTGTTAATCCTATGATAAGTCAGTTTTCCATTTTTTTTAGGTTTCCCTAGAACCCCCCCCCCTCTCTCTCTCTCTCTCTCTCTATATATATATATATATATATATATATATATATATATATATATATATAAAGGCGAGTTCAAACGAAAATCGATTTTCGATTGTGAACCAGGGGACTAACGAGTGTGTGCCACATGTTCATACCTTCACGAAATACACGATTCATGATGAATAATACATGGATCATGAATTCGTGTATTATTCATCACGAATGATGTACTATTCATCGTGAGTGATTCACGGGTTATTCATGTATTATTCATCATGAATAATACATGGATCATGAATTCGTATATTATTCATCACGAATGATGTATTATTCATCGTGAGTGATTTATTATTCATCATGAATAATGAATGAACGTTCACATTCGTTACTCATACTGAATGTGGACACCTCGGAACACGTGTCACGCTCTCCTTTGACCTTCCGTTCACAACCGAAAATCAATTTTCCATTGAACTTTTCTCTATGTATGTTGGGAACTGAAGATTTGCTTAAGTATGATTACTACTGCTAGTACATCATGGTTACTACTGCTGAGACAGATTACTACTGCTAAGCCAGGTTAATACTGCTTGAAGAAGTTAATACTGCTGAGCACAGTTACTACTGCTAGTGAAGATGGTGAAGATTAGTACTGCTCAGAGTGATTAATGCTGCTACCACTTAATACTGCTTATGTGATAATCAAGATACACACAGATCAAGGCTGAAGATAATCATGGAAGGTTTTGAAGATAATTATGGAAGAATATTCTAAAGATCTTTTATATTTTGTAGTTATCTTTTATTTTCAGTATATGTATAGACTTAGTCAGAATAGTTTGTAACAAGAATATACAATCATTCTGAGTTTTTGTTTAGAGAGAGAATTAACCTCAAGATTTATAATCCTAGTTCTAAAGAAGTAGAATTCGTCTTGGTGAGCCTGTTCATCAAGATTGAGGTTTTGTGTGAAAGCTTGTAACTTTAATCATTCAATAAAGTTTACAAGTTGTGATTTATATTTTACTGTTCCATTGATAGTTGAATATTAAAGTGTTTTTCCGCAACTTCTTTAATATTGTTTCTGAGTGTTATTATTCTTGTTAAGAATCAGATCCTGACAAGTGGTATCAGAGCAAGTATTCTCAGAAACCTTCAGTCATCATGGACAACTCACGCGAATCAAACAGTACTTTTGTTTCAAAGGTTCCCATGCTCAAACCTAATGAGTTTGACATGTGGAAAGTTAGGATCAAGCAGTACATCCTCCTTACAGACTGTTCTATGTGGGACATTGTTGAGAATGGTCCCTCTGCTGAAGGTAAAATTGGACAAGATGGAAGAAGACCACCTCCAAAAACTGATGGTGAGAAGAAAGTGAGACAATTGGAGATGAAAGCCTTAAGCACCCTGCTTTTGGCCATTCCTAATGAGTATCAACATCAGTTTCAACACTGCACTGATGCTCAGATTCTATGGAATGCCTTAGAGAAGAGATTTGCTGGCACCAAGAGCACTAAGAGGAATCAAAGGGATATTCTCAAGCAGCAATATGGGAATTTTACATCTGCAAAGAATGAGTCTATGACTCAAACTTTTGTCAGATTCAATAAGTTAATTGGTGAGTTGGCTACGGTTGGAGTCCAGATGGAACAAGATGATGTCAACCGAAAGTTCCTCAGATCTCTTGGAGATGAATGGACCATGTACACTGTTTCATTCAGACATAATGACTTATTGGAAGAAAAGGAACTGGATGATCTGTACAATGATCTAAGAGTGTTTGAATCTGAGGTGGAAGCAAAGATAAAGCCTACTGGATATGTTCATAATGTTGCACTTCTATCAGCATCAATTGATTCTACTGCTAACCCTGAATCAGTTAATGCTGCCAGTGGAGTAAATCAAGAAAAAGGCAATGAATCTGTTTTTGAAGCATTTCTTTCCAGCCATGGTAACTCCTCTTTAATCAATGATGACTTGGAACAACTTCATCCTGATGATCTTGAAGAGATGGATATTAAATGGCAGATGACCATGCTTTCTATGAGGGTGAAGACGTTCATTAAGAGGACTAGGATGAACAACTTCTCTCAAAGAAGAGAAGATGGAGCAGGCTTTGATAAGTCAAAGGTGGAGTGCTATAAGTGTCATATGAAGGGACACTTTGCCAGGGAATGCAGAAGTGGAATGTCTCACAACAACCATCAACAAGCTCAGACTGGAAGCTTCAACCAGAACAGAAACTCTGCTCAAGCTCTTGTTTCTCAACAAGGAATGGGGTTTGACTGGAGTGATCAAGCTGAAGAGGCCATTCAAAATCAAGCTCTCATGGCAAAAGTATCAGATCTCCCAACTGAGGTACTTTCTAATCTCTGTTCTCAAACTTGCATAGACACTGTTAAAAGGTACAGGGATCACAACCAGAGTATGAGTGATGACCTGAAGAGGTTAGAAAATGATAGAAAAGACTATGTGAGAATTGTTGAGAGGTTTGAGTAACAAATTACAGGTTTCCAAGCCAATGAACTTCAACACACATATGATACAAATTACTGGAAGTGGGAGAAAAATGAGCTAGAAATCCAATTGACAAAGTCTAGTGAGGAGAATAAAAAGTTGAAAGGAGAGCTAGCCAAGGTTAAGCTAGATGTAGAAAAGTTTTCATATGCTTCTAAAGCCATGGATTCAATTCTAAAGGTCCAAATCCATGATAAGCTTAGACCAGGAATTGGATATAATACCACACCACCACCATACAATAACAACTACATCCCTCCTAAATCAGACCTGCATGAGGGATCCACAAAGATAGATCCTTTAGATGAAGTAGTTGTTGAGGACAAGACTGAAAAAGAAGCTGGTAAGAGTAAGAATAATACTGTGAGTGGTGAGATTCCATTAGAAAATAACATTATTACCAATGAGGAGTGTGGAAGGAATTGGGTCAAATCTAAGGACATAGAGAAGACTGAGGGAAAGTCTAAAAAGGTCCATTACAAGCAGACTACAGTTGTGAATCCTGTTCTTTGCAAACAGTGTGCATGTAATGAGTCTGAGCCCCTAAAACATGATAAAAGGAGGGGCAATCAAATAAATTTGAATAATCAGTGGGCTCAGAAACGAGGAGTTGATCTGAGTAGAATCATCAGACCAAAACCTTGTTTCATATGTGGCAAAATAAACCATCTTGCCAAGCACTGTTACTTTAATCCCATTAATCAAAGGATAAATTTTCAAAGATCTATGCAAAAACCCTTTGGTTATAGGAAGGATGAAAGGAACCATGTGGCTAAGAAACCTGTTAAATCTAAAAGCCACATGAAGAAAAAGACTGTAAAAGAGAGTGTCAATATGTGGGTTCCGAAAAGCACTAAAACTATTAGTACTGCTACCACAAATAGTGCTGCTGACAAAGATAGTGCTGCTAGAAGCAATACTGCTGCTACCAATGTTAGTGCTGCTGAGAGTATTAGTACTTCTAAAACTAACATTGTTAGTACCTCTTCAAATGTTAATACTGCTAACTCTGTTAGTACTTCTAACAAGATTAGTACTGCTAAACATGTTAGTGCTGCTAACTCTGTTAGTACTTCTAAAATTAGTACTGCTTCTAGTGTTTGTGCTTCTAGACCAATCATCTTGACAAAGTACTCCAGTAAAGAGTGCTCTGATTTTAAAAATCTCATCAAAAAGGAATGTAAATACTTTGATGAGAAAGGGAGGCCCAAGACCACTTTGGCTTGGGTTCCCAGTCAATACTAATTGATTTATCTTATGTACAGGGAAACCAGCAGCTCAAGGGAAAGAGCATCTGGCATGTTGATAGTGGTTGCTCTAGGCACATGACATGGAACATGGCTTGCCTCAAGAATTTCAAGAAAATTGATGAAGGACATGTTGCCTTTGGTAATACTCCAGATGGAGGTAAGATCAGTGGTAAAGGAGATGTAACAAAAGGTAAAATGACCTTTGAAGATGTTTTCTATGTTGAGCAATTAAGGTACAACCTGTTAAGTGTATCACAGGTCTGTGACAAAAAGCATAGTATATTATTCACTGATTCAGAATGCATTATCCTTGCTCCTGGATTCAAGGTAGTTGATGAAAAGATGATACTACTAAGAACTCCCAGAAAGGATAATGTCTATTGTTTGGATATGGAAAATGTTTCAACCGATTCATCCCTAAACTGTCTTGTTTCAAAAGCCTCTTTGGATGAATCATCACTTTGGCACAGAAGGATGTGTCACATGAACTTTAAAACAATGAATAAACTTGTTGAAAACAACCTTGTAAGAGGTTTGCCTTCAAAAGTCTTTTTAAGTGATGACCATTGTGTTGCTTGTCTCAAAGGCAAACAACATAAAACTTCTCATAAGTCCAAAGAGTTGAACACAGTTTCTTCTTCTCTTCAGTTGTTGCATATGGATCTGTTTGGGCCTACAAATGTCATGAGTATAGGTATGAAATCATACTGCTTAGTTATTGTTGATGATTACTCTAGATTTACCTGGGTGTATTTTCTAAGGACTAAGGATGAGACAAGTGGACTGATCAAATCCTTTATTCTAAGAATTGAAAACAAAACAAATCAAAAGGTAAAAGTCATTAGGTCAGATAATGGTACTGAATTTAAAAATGTTGATCTAACCACCTTTTGTGAGGAAAAAGGAATTGAGAGGCAATACAGTGCTCCTAGGACTCCACAACAAAATGGTGTTGCTGAGAGAAGGAATAGGACACTGATTGAGGCTGCTAGATCTCTGTTAGCTGATTCAAAACATCCAATTACTTTCTGGGCTGAAGCAGTTAATACTGCTTGCTATGTCCAAAACAGAGTTCTAGTAGTCAAGCCTAAGAACAAGACACCATATGAGCTTTTAAATAAAAGCAAACCATTTATTGGATTTTTCAAACCTTTTGGGTGTCCTTGTACCATTCTCAATACCAAAAATCACTTAGGAAAGTTTGATAGCAAGGCAGATGATGGTTTTCTTCTTGGTTACTCATCTCAGAGTAAGGCTTACAGAGTATTTAATTCTTCTTCTAGAATAATTGAGGAAAGTGACAATGTCAAATGCAATGAGAACTCACCAAATCCTATTGGTTCTGGTCCTCAGTGGTTGTTTGACATTGATTCACTAACTAACTCTTTTGGTTTCAGTAGTGATGATTATGCAGGATCAGGTAGTAGAGGATCAGGGGATGAAAAAGTACAAAAGATTATTCCACAATCTGTGATCTTTCCCATACCTACAATGGAACCTGTTGAAATCTGTGAAAATGAGACTGTTACTGAACCAATACAGAGTGAAGAAGAAAGAAGAGATGAGGATATTTTAGAGCATGAAGAGCCAGAAGTAGCTGATGAGACCCCCTCAGCTGACTTAAATGATTCCAATCTAGATGTTGGAATTAATGAAGAACCTAGTCACCAGACAATAACTCAGAAGAATCATCCTCCAGAACTGGTAATAGGAGACATCACTTCTCCTATGATAACTAGGAATCAAAGCAGACTTCAAGAGTTGCAGGATCAGCAACATACAGTACTCTCTTGCTTTCTATCTTAGATTGAGCCTAAGAAGGCTTATGGTGCAATGAAAGATTCAAGTTGGATAGAAGCCATGCAAGAAGAGTTGCTTCAGTTTAAATTGCAAGATGTTTGGGACTTGGTGGACCTTCCAAAAGGTCATAGAGCAATTGGCACCAAGTGGATTTTCAGAAATAAAAAGGATTAGAGAGGAATTGTAATCAGGAACAAAGCAAGGCTAGTGGCTCAAGGGTACACTCAGGAAGAAGGCATAGATTATGAGGAAGTTTTTTCTCCAGTTGCAAGGGTAGAGGCAATTAGGCTGTTTCTAGCCTATGCCTCATATATGAAGTTCAAGGTATATCAAATGGATGTGAATAGTGACTTTCTATATGGAACAATTGATGAGGAAGTATATATCTGTCAGCCCCCTGGATTTGAGAATCCATCATATCTTGACAGAGTATACAAACTTAAGAAAGCACTTTATGGTCTACATCAAGCCCCAAGAGCATGGTATGATACTCTGTCTACCTATCTCTTGGAAAATAGGTTTGAAAGGAGAATCATTGACAAAACCCTTTTCATTAAAAAAAGTAAGAAGGACACCCTACTTGTTCAGATCTATGTGGATTACATCATATTTGGATCTACAAAAGAACATATGTGTAGAGACTTTGAAGAGTTGATGCACAAGAGCTTCAAAATGAGAGCAATAGGTGAACTCACTTTCTTACTTGGGCTTCAAGTGAAACAGCAGATAGATGGGATTTTCATAAGTCAATCAAAGTATGTGAAAGACATCCTAGATAAGTATGGTTTATCAGACTCAAAGCCAACAAGCACACCAATGGAAACACACAAACAGATCACTGCTGATCTTGAGGGGGAGGATGTTGATGTCCATCTTTATAGATCAATGATTGGATCTCTCATGTATCTCACAGCCTCAAGACCAGATATCATGTTTCCAGTGTGTGTTTGTGCCAGATTCCAAGTCAAGCCAAAGCAGTCACATCTTCAAGCAGTTAAAAGGATTTTCAGATACTTAAGAGGGCAACCTAGATTAGGTCTTTGGTATCCCTATGAATCCAACTTTGACTTGATTGCATATTCAGAAAGTGACTTGGGAGGTGCTAATATGGATCAAAAGTCTACTTCAGGGGGATGTCAGCTTTTGGGTGCAAGACTAGTATCTTGGCAATGTAAGAAGCAAACCACAGTGTCCTTATCCACAACAGAAGCTGAGTACATTGCTGATGTAAGTTGCTGCTCTCAGGTTCTATGGATTCAGAATCAAATGCTGGACTATGGGGTAACCTTTCTTCACACTCCAATCTTCATTGACAATAGCAGTGTGCTATTAGCATTGTTAACAATTCAGTCAAGCACTCCAAAACAAAGCACATTGAAATCAGGTATCACTTTATTAGAGACTGCAATGAAAAGAAGCTTATTCAAGTTGCTAAAGTTCATACTGACAACCAGTTTGCTGATCTATTCACTAAAGCTTTTGATGTGGGAAGATTCACTTTCTTGGTCACAAGTGTGGGCATGATCAAATGTTTAAAAAGTGATTGTATACCTGTTACTTGTTTATTTTTGGTGCTACTAATCATCTTTCTCAGGAAGTGTATTGCCTTGCTCAGACTAACACAAGCTTCAATAGTGTAAGTATAGTTAATGCTGCCAGTGTAGTTTTAATGCTGCCAGTGCAAAATTACTACTTCAGGTATCAGTTAATACTGCTAGTTAGTTAATACTGCTAGTGGTTAATACTGCTCTCAGTTAATACTGCTAGTTAGTTAATACTGCTAGTTAGTTAATACTGCTAGTGGTTAATACTGCTCTCAGTTAATACTGCTTTTTTCCCGAATCATATAAATACCCTCTTTGCCCGCCTAAAAGCTCATAACGACTCTTTGAATACTGTTCATCCTCTCCCTAACTCTTTTCTCTCAAGCAACGAGTGTGTTTCAGTCAAGAATCCTCAAGCTCGATGGCATCAATGGCGTTTATTGATGAACACAATGAGATCGCGATGCTTCAAAAGCCTAAGCAAGATGCTGGATTCCATCAGATAGTTGATTTTCTCAAGTCCAGTCATATATCTCATGCTCTTACAGTGTCACCATCAATCTACATCGAGCACCAGAAGCAATTTTGGGCCAATGCCACCGCTGTTACTGAAAACGGTGTGCAGTTGATCAAGACAAGGGTGTGTGACAAACCCTTGATAGTCACTGAAGAGGTTATTCGCATCTGTCTACGACTAGACGATGCTGCAGGTATTACCTCTATCTCTAATGAGGATTTGTTTGCCAATCTCTCAAGAATGGGGTATGGAGGCCCTCTAGGTGTCTTCAAATTTTCAAATGCTAAATTTTCACCCCAATGGCGTTTCTTTGTGCATACTCTTATGCACTGTATTTCTCGAAAAACTACTGGATGGAGTGAGTTCAGTAGTACCATTGCTTATGCTTTGGTCTGCTTGTCCACTGCCAGAAAGTATAATTTCTCAAAAATGATTTTCAATGACCTTGTGTCAAACTTGGAAAATAAAAAGAGTTTCTATATGTATCCAAGATTTGTCCAGACAGTTATCACCACTGAATTGACGGATATGCCTCAATTTGATGAGGTATATGTACCTAAAATCCCCAAAGGCAAGGTCTTTTCAAATATGAAGAGATCTTTCAAGGACTCGGAAGGAGTTGACACCCCATTGTTCTCTACAATGATGGTGGTGTCCCACAATCAAGAAGGTATGGCATCAGGGTCAAGGCCCTCACTAGACCATCCCACTGAGAGCCAATCCCAACCTTCAATCACTATATCAATTCCTCAGTCCCTTCTTCAAAAACCAACTTCACCAATCACCCATACTTACATAAGGAAAAAAGTAAAGAAGGCTCCTTCCCTTCTTGTACCTTCACCCACAAAGCCTTCAAGCCCTCTAATGGAGAATTCTCCATTAGAGAATATCGATAGGAAAACCACAGGGGTGTCTCCCAACCCCAAGGAGGTGCTCACTGAGGAGATGCATGAGCATATGGGTGAGAAGGCTGCCACTACTCCTGCTAGCACAGAGGAGGCCAGTGGTAACATCAATAAGACCTTCCCCATGACAACTTTGAATGTGCAATCATTCAAAGGTCCCAGGTGTCAAGAACCCAAGGGGGTAGAAGGTGCTTCTGCTAGGCAGAAGACCTCTACTACTAAAAGATCCAAGGATCCTTCAAGGGTGGTAAACACACCCAAAGGAGGTGAGGGCAAATATAACTACCAAGAATTGATGGATACAATGGGCAAAATTAATCTAGATGTCATCAAACAGGGAGCAGATATAGAGGAGATGAAATTGGTAATTCTGTCTCAACAAGTGTAGATTACCAAACTGAAGAAAATGGTGAAGAGCTTGGTGCAGAAAAAGAAAAGAAAACAGTATGTGTTAAAGAAGAGGGGAGATGCTTTCAAAAAGGGGGAGAAACAAGATAATGGGGAGAAACTCAGTACTAGTGGTATGGAAGCTAAATTTGAGGGGGAGCAGAATAGGGAAACAGAAAACAAAGAAGCAGAAACTAGTAAAGCAACAGTAACAGAAAAAACACAAGCAACAGTAACAGAAAAGAGAGCAGCAGTAACAGGGCTATCTATTGAAGAGATAGAAATAGCAGAAACCCTTATAAAGGCCAAAACAGACACTCCCAAGGCTACTCAAAAGGCCAAGGGAGTGGTCATTAAAGAAGGAGGCCTTGAGCAGAAAAGAAAAGAAATCAGTGAGGCAGAATTGAAAAGGAAAGGAAAGGCCAAGGTGGATGAATCTGCAAAGCAACCAAAGAAGCTAAAACAGATTGAACTAGATGAGGAATTGGCAAAGAAGTTGCAGGCTGAGCTACAACAAGAAGAAGAGACTCAACAGGCCAAAAATAGGCAAATTGCTCTAGATCTGTCTACTAAGCTGAATGAGGAGTATCAAAAGAGCCTGAAAACTGCAGCTGAGGCTAAGAAAAGATCAGTGAAAGCAACCAAGCACAGAATGCCTGTAAAGACTCATAAAAGACAACCCTCTAAGACCTATCTGGCTAATCAAGAAAGGAGAAAGATGATAAACTTCCTGAAAGGAGCTCTTGGAGATCTTGAAGGAATGTTTACTAACATGACCTATGGTAGGATAGAGGGGTTGTATTCAAAGGAGATGGCAAAGCTTCAAGGGGATTCCACTCAAAGGGAAGAAGCTGAAAGGAGGATGAAAGAGAGACATGATCTCAATATTCAACAACCCTTCCCTGAGGAAACCACTCCTTCAAAGGAAAAGGCTGAAGAAAAGAAGGAAGAGCCTGTTGCTGTGGAAGTTAAATATGCAAAGAGAGTGAAAACTCTAGCCTCCATGAAACAGTCCAAAAAGCCAAGGGTTGAAGAATCAGAAAAGGAGACATAACCATCTGTTGCAGGACATACAGAGCAATCAAGTCAAAGTGCACAACAACCAAGTCAATCTAATGTGCACTTTGAGCTTTACATGACTGTAACAGATGATGAACCAGTACAAGTTGATCCCATTTCTGTGAAAGCACCTTAAATCATCTTTTGGGATATCCTGGAAGATCAAAGAAAGAAATACTTCAGGATTAAGAGAATGGGAGACATATATGAAGTGTATTCTACTTGGGGAAGAATAATCAGAAGTTGTTCAAGATCAGATCTAGAAGAGATGTTTAAGGTTGGAATGAGCCTGTATGAAAAGGAGCTGACAGGAGAAGAAAGGAGCCTAATCAGATTAGCCATGGAGTACTTGTGCATGATGTTTGATCCTAGCAAAGTTCAACATGTGATCAGAGATTTGCATCTAGAGAATAAATTCTGTAACACTCTAAAAATTAGCGGAATAAAATTCGAAATTTCTGCAATATGACTGCTATAAATAGATAAAACCTGAATATAAAACCTACTAAAATCAATCCCAAAGTATCATCCCAAAAGGACGGGGAAACAGTACTATGATCATTAAAACGAATCAAATGAAGGATAGCTAACAACCTAATAATCTAACTTAAGTAAGAAAGATTAACATCGGGTGTTGCTATTCTCCCAAAAGGTATGATCGCTATTTCAAAATGCCAGTCTATACGTCTCCCAAAAAGACCGCTCTTAGTCCAAAGCTATCCGCTCAGTCCCGACGAACCCCACCGGAGACCTGACCTGTCATACATGTCATTTTAAGAAAAAGTGTTAGGTTAAAGCCTAGTGAGATCAGACATTTGTAATTAAAGAGATTTAATATAAAATAAGTAAGAGATTTCCGTTTGTACAACATCAATAATGAAATAGTAATGATAATGCTCTTTGAAATAAACCAATACCTCTTGGGTTAACGGGGGAGACCCGCCTACTAACCCGAATGACGGAACACAAAAGTAAGCCATTCGATGGGTCAGTAAAGCCAATAAACACATAAAGTACACGCAAGGGATGTCAGGCTCAGTAGCTTTAAACATACACCCACGGAAACTCGAGTTCAACCCCGTCGGGTTCCTATGTCGAGCTCCTCATCCAATATCGTAATACTTGAGCACAAAGGACTTATACCGCACCCAGTACCTAACGTGCAGCACGAAGGACTTATACCGCACCCGATACCTAACGTGCCTCGACGTGGAAAACTAGTCGTCCCAACGCCGGAACAATAATAATCAAATACGGGGTCATGACTCCCAAATGCATCACTTAAACCAAATAATGCACATAAGGCCCAACAATTAATCTCAAAGGTGATTAATATGCAATAATTGATATGGAGGGTGTTTTCCACCAAAACCGCTCCCATTGTTTAGCAAAAGACCGTTAGTGAAAGTATAGACGATTCATCCTTATTTCAAATCCCCAAAATATGAAATGAGTTTGATATGCAGACTTATCAGCAGTTAACCAAAATACCAATATTTCCAAGATCATAAGTTTGCATAGTAAGGCCATTCACTTAAAAGTATAACCCAAGTAGAAACTAGTTAAAGAACGTTAATAAAGTTCATAAATCATCATTTCCCCAAAAATCATACAAAACACTAATATCTCAAAAAGTTAGGTTTAACACAATGTTCTACAAAACCAAGTATATGAAAGGGGAGATATTAGGTATTCCAAAATCCACCTTTTGACATGTATAAAGTTTGATAAAATGTGTAAGAACTCACCTTGGTAGTTTCCTTAAGAAGGAAACCAAATCCTAGAAATAGAGGAGATGAAATCACTTGAGAGCTCACCAACCACCACTTCCTAAATGTATTAAGGACCACCATTAATGACCTAGAATCATCATAAATGAAGAGAGAAGTCTAGAGGGAAAGTGCTTACCGAAGTCAGCTGCCAAAATCGCTCCCAAACCCTAGAACTCGGATAAAAATGACTGAAAATCGCGACTTGCCTTTTTATACCCGAAACGCTTGCCGGCGATAGTGACACGGCGAGAGTGACATTTGTCACTCTCGCGGGCACAATCGCGCCAACACCCCCACCCGCGGTACAATCCGGGCGATAGTGCCCGGCGATTGTGACCTTGTTACTCTCGCATGGCACTATCGCGAGAGACGTACCGAGAGTCCTTGACCCCCGGCGATTGTGCCTCTGCGATTGTGACATCCTGTCACTATCGCGGGCACTGTCGCGAGCCACCCCACACTTCACAATTTTGACACTTTTTAGCCCACGATGCTTAACTCCAAAAGGTTTACAATAAAACTGATAAATCCTTATTGTTAAGAGGTTTCCAAAATGAGAACGATAATACACAGGCTCTCAGAATTCGGGGTGTTACAATCCTCCCCAATTTGGAAATGATTTCGTCCCCGAAATCCTACTAACTAAACAAGAGAGGGTATCTACGCCTCATGTCTTCTTCCGCTTCCCAAGTCACATTGGTGCCGCGATGGTGCTTCCACTGAATCTTTACCATCGCCACCTCTTTATGTCTGAGCTTCTTAATCATCCTTTCCAAAATTGCCTCGGGCTCTTCGATACAACGATTACCATCCACTCGAATCTCGGATAAAGGTATGACGCTTTCTTCTTCCGCTAGGCACTTCCGTAAATAGCACACGTGGAAAGTGGGATGAATCCCGTCCATCTCCGGCGGCAAGTCTAACTTGTAAGCTTGGAGTCCGATACGTTCCAGAATGGTAAACGGCCCAAGGAAACGGGGACTTAGCTTCCCACGCTTCCCAAACCGAATCAATCCCTTCCAAGGGGACACCTTTAGCATCACGCGATCTCCCACTTGAAACTCTACCGGTCTCCTCTTTTTGTCGGCGTAACTCTTCTGACGATCTTGCGCCGCTTTCAACCGTTCCCGAATAGATTTAACTTTGTCGGCTGTCTCTTGCACCATCTCCGGGCCGACGAACTGCTTCTCCCCCGCCTCTAGCCAACACACGGGGGTTCTACACTTCCGCCCGTACAAAGCTTCAAATGGCGCCATTCCGATACTAGAATGGTGACTGTTGTTGTACGCAAATTCCACCAATGGTAGATGGGTGTCCCAACTACCGCCAAAATCGATCACGCATGATCTAAGCATATCTTCAAGCGTGTGAATCGTTCTTTCACTTTGTCCGTCTGTTTGTGGGTGGTATGCTGTGCTCAAATTTACCCGTGTGCCCAACTCTTGATGCAAGGCTCCCCAAAATCTCGACGTGAACCGACTATCACGATCGGACACTATCGACTAAGGTATGCCGTGTCTAGAGACTACCTCGTCTATGTAGAGTTTTGCTAACTTATCCATCGGCAAGGTTTCCCGCATTGCTAGAAAGTGAGCACTCTTAGTCAAACGGTCGACAATAACCCAAATAGTGTCGTTCCCTCTCAAGGTCTTCGGTAGTTTGGTCACGAAATCCATGGTAATCTTGTCCCATTTCCATTCGGGTATTTCTAGCGATTGAAGGCTTCCATAGGGTCGTTGATGCTCGACCTTCACTTGTGAACAAGTTACGCATCGCTCCACATAATGTGCTACATCCAATTTCATAACTGGCCACAAAAAATGTAGCTTCAAATATCGATACATCTTGGTGCTTCCCGGGTGGATAGAATACTTGGATTTTTGTGCGTCTTCCAAAAGTAGCTCTCGGCAACCACCAAACTTTGGTACCCACACTCGCCCGTTGAAACACTTGATCCCTCGGCTATCTTCGGTCAACAGAATTTGTTGCTTGGTCATCACCTCATCCTTAAGGTTTTCTTCCTTTAATGCTTCGGTTTGCGCCTCTTTAATCCTTTCCATGAGACTTGACACCAACTTAATCCTGGTAAGTTTGGCTTGAAGTCTCCCGCTATACTCTTTCCGACTCAAGGCGTCAGCTACCACGTTTGCTTTACCCGGGTGGTAGAGTAATTCACAGTCGTAATCCTTAAGTAGCTCTAACCACCTTCGTTGCCTCATGTTGAGTTCTTTCTGATCAAAAACATACTTCAGATTCTTGTGATCTGTGTATAAGGTGCACTTTGTGCCGTAAAGGTAATGTCGCCATAACTTTAGCGCGAACACTACCGCTGCCAACTCCAGATCATGAGTGGGGTAGTTCTTCTCGTGCACCTTCAGTTTCCTAGACGCGTACGCGATCACCTTCCCTCTTTGCATTAGTACACATCCAAGCCCCATTTTGGATGCATCGCTGAAGACCAAAAAATCCTCCGATCCCTCTGGCAAAGATAAGATCGGAGCTTCGCACAACTTCTTTTGCAAAGTCCTAAATGCCTTCTCTTGATCTTCGGTCCATACAAACTTTACATTCTTCTTGGTCAACATTGTCAACGAAGAAGCAATCTTGGAGAAGTCTTGTATGAACCTTCGGTAATATCCCGCCAAGCCCAGAAAACTTCGAATTTCGGATGGACTTTTGGGAGGTTCCCAACTCATCATCGCTTCAATCTTGGCCGGGTCCACCTTCACTCCGTCCTTCAAAACTATGTGCCCCAAAAACTGCACTTCCTTCAACTAAAACTCACACTTGGAAAACTTTGCATAAAGTTTCTCTCTCCTCAAGATCTCTAAAACATCCCGAAGGTGTCGAGCATGATCGACTTCGTTCCTTGAGTAGATAAGGATGTCATCAATGAACACGATAACCGACTCATCTAAGAAGGGTCGGCACACACGATTCATTAAATCCATAAACACCGCTGGGGCGTTTGTCAAGCCGAATGGCATTACTAGAAACTCATAGTGGCCATAACGCGTCCTAAAAGCAGTTTTAGGAATGTCCTCTTCTTTGACCTTCACTTGATGGTAACCCGAACGGAGGTCTATCTTCGAAAAGCAACCCGCTCCTTGCAGTTGGTCGAATAGATCATCGATCCTAGGGAGTGGGTATTTGTTCTTCACGGTCACCTTATTCAACTCCCTATAGTCGATGCACATTCGCATAGTACCATCCTTCTTCTTCACGAATAAGACCGGGGCTCCCCAAGGCGAGGAACTCGGTCTTACAAATCCCTTTTCCAAAAGATCTTGTAATTGGCTCATCATTTCCTTCATTTTTTACGGAGCCAAACGATATGGAGCTCGGGCTATCGGAGCCGCTCCCGGTGTCAGATCAATCTTAAACTCCACTTGACGATCGGAAGGTAAACCAGGCAAGTCGTCCGAAAATACGTCAGAAAACTCCCTTACCACTTTGACATCTTCTATCGTCTTCTTCTCCAGTTTGGCATCTATCACGTATGCCAAAAAGGATGGGCATCCCTTCACTAAACATTTTCGTGCCTTTACCATACTGATGATTGCGACTTCACCCTTTCGTCTTTCACCAAACACGGTCACCGCACGACCATCTGAATCTGGAATTCGGATCAACTTCTTTGCGCAAAGAATTTCAGCATGATTAGTTGACAACCAATCTATACCGACTACGACATCGAATCCCCCGATGACCATAGGCATAAGATCGATCGGGAATTCTCTTCCTTCGATTTCAAGCTTGCAATTCCTTAGAATACTCCGAACCACTACTTGGTCGCCATCGGCCAGCTCTACTACTAACGCCTCGTTTAAACTAGTAGTGGGCATGGATAGTTTTGGGCAAAACAAACTCAACACAAACGAGAAACTAGCTCCCGAATCAAATAGTACACGCGTAGGCACGGAGTTTAGGAGAAACGTACCCGACACTACATCCGTTGACGCTTTCGCCTCTTCCGTGGTCATCTGGAAAGCTCTCCCGGTTGCCTTGGGAGTGTCCACTTTCTTGCCTCCATTATAGCTTACTATTGCCTTCGGACATTCACTTCTAACATGGCCCGGCTCCTTACACCCGAAACAGATACGTTCTTTAATTGGTCAGTCAGTGTAACGGTGGCCAGGCTTACCACATTTGTAGCACGGTTCTGACTTCGAGTTGCAAGGACCGGTGTGTTTACTTCGGCATCTTGAACACCACGGGGAATCCCGTCTCGGACCACCTCCCCGTTGACTGTTGTTGAAGTTGCTCGGCCTCCTCGAAAACGTGTGGCCTCCTTCCCATTTCCTCTTCTCAATTGCTCCACTTCTCTCCGTCTTACCCAAGCCGTAGGAATCCTCTACAAGTTGTGACTCCTCTATAGCCTCTCGAAGGGTAGAGGCCTTGGACACCCGAACCATATTCATCATTTCTGTAGGCAAACCTTTGATGTACGCCTTGATTTTATCTCTTTCGGTGGGGACCAGATGTCCCACCAAACCTAGCTTGTCCATAAATAGCTTGTTGTAATCCTTCACCAACAAATTCCCCTTTTTCAAACTTCGGAACTCATCGACGATCCGGTCCATAGCCCGTTCGTTGCAAAACTCTTCCATGACCTTCTTCTTGAAAGTCTCCCAGCTTAGTTGAGCCAATACAGTGGCTTCAATAGAAGCAGAATATACATTCCACCATGTGAGGGCCGCTCCTCTAAGCATTTGAGATCCAAATACGGCTTTTTGGTTCTCCCCACACCCGCTCGATCGGAAGGCTTGCTCCAATTCCCTAATCCAGTTCATGCATTCTATTGGATTGTCAGTGCCCTTGAACTCCGACGGTCGACATCCGAGAAATGCCTTGAATGTACAAGACTTTGCCTCAGGTCTTACGGTCGGGATTGCCGTCTCATTGGTGGGGATAAGGGGTCCCGAACCTCCAGATCCTGCCACAATCACATTCTCCTCCACCGTCTCTGGTCTACGGTGGTTAGCATCCCTGTCATCCAATAGTTTCAGGAAGGCCTCTTGCTGCTGAGCCATAGCTGCATTCATTGCTTGCATCATCCACTCCATCATTCTAGCTTCCGGAGTTACCTCTTCCATAACTGGGTGAGTTGTAGCGATGTTGCGTCGAGGTACATGCTCCGGTCCTCCCCCAACGCATCTATAAACGGTGGGGGCAAATCGTTATTCGTTACCCTTGGTTGATCAGCCGTAGACGCGGCCGTATCCTGTCCTTCCGGTCGATTTCGCGTATTAACCATAGTCTGCCACACACATGCGAGAATATAGATGAGACTACACGGTTATAAACAAGGAAATGTACCACTACATTCATCAATTATCATAACAACGGAAAACAAGCATAATCACGTAAAACATCTTCATAATAGCGTTAGCTAGGCGAAATTATGAACATGCAATACATAAAAATTTTCATTCCCATTACCATAACTCTTAACTTGTGTAGCTTCCATCGACTCTAGAACTATCTTATCTTAACAGTTCTACCCCATCTCACAAGATCATCGCCTAATTTCACAGCTTAAGTCTAGGTACCCTACTCTTATACCTAGTTCACTTAAACTAAAGCTCTGATACCAACTTGTAACACTCTAAAAATTAGCGGAATAAAATTCGAAATTTCTGCAATATGACTGCTATAAATAGATAAAACCTGAATATAAAACCTACTAAAATCAATCCCAAAGTATCATCCCAAAAGGACGGGGAAACAGTACTATGATCATTACAACGAATCAAATGAAGGATAACTAACAACCTAATAATCTAACTTAAGTAAGAAAGATTAACATCGGGTGTTGCTATTCTCCCAAAAGGTATGATCGCTATTTCAAAATGCCGGTCTATACGTCTCCCAAAAAGACCGCTCTTAGTCCAAAGTTATCCGCTCAGTCCCGACGAACCCCACCGGAGACCTGACCAGTCATACATGTCATTTTAAGAAAAAGTGTTAGGCTAAAGCCTAGTGAGATCAGACATTTGTAATTAAAGAGATTTAATATAAAATAAGTAAGAGATTTCCGTTTGTACAACATCAATAATGAAATAGTAATGATAATGCTCTTTGAAATAAACCAATACCTCTTGGGTTAACGGGGGAGACCCACCTACTAACCCGAATGACGGAACACAAAAGTAAGCCATTCGATGGGTCAGTAAAGCCAATAAACACATAAAATACATGCAAGGGATGTCAGGCTCAGTAGCTTTAAACATACACCCACGGAAACTCGAGTTCAACCCCGTCGGGTTCCTATGTCGAGCTCCTCATCCAATATCGTAATACTTGAGCACAAAGGACTTATACCGCACCCGGTACCTAACGTGCAGCACGAAGGACTTATACCGCACCCGGTACCTAACGTGCCTCGACGTGGAAAACTAGTCGTCCCAACGTCCGAACAATAATAATCAAATACGGGGTCATGACTCCCAAATGCATCACTTAAACCAAATAATGCACATAAGGCCCAACAATTAATCTCAAAGGTGATTAATATGCAATAATTGATATGGAGGGTGTTTTCCACCAAAACCGCTCCCATTGTTTAGCAAAAGACCGTTAGTGAAAGTATAGACGATTCATCCTTATTTCAAATCCCCAAAATATGAAATGAGTTTGATATGCAGACTTATCAGCAGTTAACCAAAATACCAATATTTCCAAGATCATAAGTTTGCATAGTAAGGCCATTCACTTAAAAGTATAACCCAAGTAGAAACTAGTTAAAGAACGTTAATAAAGTTTATAAATCATCATTTCCCCAAAAATCATACAAAACACTAATATCTCAAAAAGTTAGGTTTAACACAATGTTCTACAAAACCAAGTATATGAAAGGGGAGATATTAGGTATTCCAAAATCCACCTTTTGACATGTATAAAGTTTGATAAAATGTGTAAGAACTCACCTTGGTAGTTTCCTTAAGAAGGAAACCAAATCCTAGAAATAGAGGAGATGAAATCACTTGAGAGCTCACCAACCACCACTTCCTAAATGTATTAAGGACCACCATTAATGACCTAGAATCATCATAAATGAAGGGAGAAGTCTAGAGGGAAAGTGCTTACCGAAGTCAGCTGCCAAAATCGCTCCCAAACCCTAGAACTCGGATAAAAATGACTGAAAATCGCGACTTGCCTTTTTATACCCGAAACGCTTGTCGGCGATAGTGACACGGCGAGAGTGACATTTGTCACTCTCGCGGGCACAATCGCGCCAACACCCCCACCCGCGGTACAATCCGGGCGATAGTGCCCGGCGATTGTGACCCTGTCACTCTCGCATGGCACTATCGCGAGAGACGTACCGAGAGTCCTTGACCCCCGGCGATTGTGCCTCTGCGATTGTGACATCCTGTCACTATCGCGGGCACTGTCGCGAGCCACACCACACTTCACAATTTTGACACTTTTTAGCCCACGATGCTTAACTCCAAAAGGTTTACTATAAAACTGATAAATCCTTATTGTTAAGAGGTTTCCAAAATGAGAACGATAATACACAGACTCTCAGAATTCGGGGTGTTACAAATTCCAAAAAATAGAAAACTGGATGATATTTGAAAGGTGTGGAGTCTATGTCATCACTGTAGACAAAGCTTATCATGAGTACTACTTGGTTGATAAGATCTATGATCACAGCAAGGGTAAACTGCAAGCAATGTTGAATGCCAAGCTTACATGTTCAAAGGATTCAGAAATGGCAAAGATTGTGGTAAGCAGAATCATAAATCAAAGCTTGGGTTTGGATCCTAATCTAGGGGTTTAAACCTAGGTTTTGAAAGCATCTTGAAGACCTTATCTGAAGAACTTGACTTCTCTTTCTAAAAGTCAAGTTAGGGGGAGATTGTTGGGAACTGAAGATTTGCTTAAGTATGATTACTACTGCTAGTACATCATGGTTACTACTGCTGAGACAGATTACTACTGCTAAGCCAGGTTAATACTGCTTGAAGAAGTTAATACTGCTAAGCACAGTTACTACCGCTAGTGAAGATGGTGAAGATTAGTACTGCTCAGAGTGATTAATGCTGCTACAACTTAATACTGCTTATGTGATAATCAAGATACGCGCAGATCAAGGCTGAAGATAATCATGGAAGGTTTTGAAGATAATTATGGAAGAATATTCTAAAGATCTTTTATATTTTGTAGTTATCTTTTATTTTCAGTATATGTATAGACTTAGTCAGAATAGTTTGTAACAAGAATATACAATCATTCTGAGTTTTTGTTTAGAGAGAGAATTAACCTCAAGATTTATAATCCTAGCTCTAGAGAAGTAGAATTCGTCTTGGTGAGCCTGTTCATCAAGATTGAGGTTTTGTGAAAAAGCTTGTAACTTTAATCATTCAATAAAGTTTACAAGTTGTGATTTCTATTTTACTGTTCCATTGATAGTTGAATATTAAAGTGTTTTTCCGCAACTTCTTTAATATTGTTTCTGAGTGTTATTATTTTTGTTAAGAATCATATCCTGACAAGATGTATTCTCTCATCAAGATAATGTAATGTAATAAAAAGACTTAGAAACTTTGGTTTATTAAATTTCTTTATTGCATTGATTTAAATTATTTATTCATTCACGTTTTTTTAATTATTATCTAACATCATAATTAACACAATGGATATTTCAACACACAAGTAGTTCTCAAAAGCTTAGAGCTAGTGCCGGCTATTTGTGATATGATTCTATCCGGCATGAAATGTTGGATGTTCGCTTTTCTTTTATGTGTTGCTTTTATGGGTGGATGAAATAATCCAAGTTTTAAAATACCAAACACATGTTTACTAGCAAGTTCCATATTCAAGGTTTAATTACTTACAAAATAGAGTACATTTACACTAATGCGTAAACCTTGCTGACGATTTGACTTACTTGATCGATGTATGTAAGCAGAGGAAATGTAATCGGAGATCTCGAGGTTCAAAAAGGAAGTTATAATGATCTTCATGATTTAAGGAGTTTTAGAGGCTATTATTTATCTTGATTATCTTTCCCTGTTTTAGTTTTGTTTCAGGATTGTGTTTCCATTAGGATTATGCTTTCCTAAAGTTTATCTTTTTTTTTGTATTCCCTATTTAAAGGGGTCTCTGGTTATGGAATAAAAGCAAGAAAATATTTTTCTCAAAAGCTCTAAAGTTTACATGGTATGAGAGTGGTGACGACCAAAAAACAAAGCCACCGCCATGGCCGGCGGAGAAGAAGCACCGCCACCACTACCGGAAAAAATTGAAGCAAGCTTTCCATTCTGTCTAGGTCATTAAGACCGACCATGATACTTTATCACACCGACGCGTCTCATAGGTGATAATTATGATGACTGGATCGGCAATATGCAAACAGCTCTTGAAGCACGAAGGAAGTTCATGTTCTTAGACGGAACCATCACCAAACCCGAACCGACGTGCACACAATCTGATTGGAACACAATTAATGTCATGTTGGTGTCATGGATCATGAACACCTATGATCCAGAAGTAAAGTGTTATCTCTCCAAATACAAGGATGTGAAAAGATTGTTGGAAACATTGAAATCAAGATATGTTGTGGTCAATGGACTAATAATTCAACAACTGAAGACTTCGATTGCAAAGTGTGAACAAACCAAAATCATGCCCGTCGCCGAGTATTTTGGAAAGTTGTCAGCCATGTGGGAAGAATTGAACAATTATGAACCACTCATCGAATGTTCCTGTTGTACTCAATGCTCGGGCGGAAAACAACATGAAGAACGACGCGAAAACGGTATGCTCTACGAATTTTTTATGGGTTTATATTTTGAATATTATGGAACCCTTCGCACGAGCATTATATCTCAAAATCCGTTGTCGTCTTTGGATCGGGCCTTTCAATTGGTAGCACAAGAAGAGAGAGTTCGTCTGGCAAAATCTATTGACGAAAAACCAACATAAGCAGTTAGATTCGTTGTCCATACCGGCCGAGGAAGAGGTTGTCAGGATCTAATTCTTAACAAGAATAATGAACTCAGAAACAATATTAAAGAAGTTGCGGAATTACACTTTAATATTTGACAATCAATGTAACAGTGAATCAGAAATCACAACTTGTACACTTTATTGAATGATTAAAGTTACAAGATTTCAAACAAAACCTCAATCTTGATGAACAGGCTCACCAAGACGAATTCTACTTCTCTAGAACTAGGATTGTAAATCTTGGGGTTAATTCTCTCTCTAAAACGTATCAATCAAAAGTTAATTCTATAAAAGACTTCTACACTATTTATACAAGACATATTACAAGACAATTATCAAAATACAATTGATCTTCAGTCCATAATTATCTTCTTTACTTTAGCAAGTCTTCTATACAGTTGTCTTCATTCCATACTGAGTCTTCATCTCATAAGCAACACTAATCTTCTTCAGAAGTATTAACCATCTTCAGCAGCATTAAACTCATCAGCAGTATTAATCATGTTGGTAGTAGTAATCCCTTAGCAGTACTAACTACTAGCAGTACTAACTCTCCCAGCAGTACTAACTATTGAAGTAGCAGTACTAACTTTTCAAGCAATATTAAATCTACTAGCAGTAGTAATCATGATATACTAGCAGCATTAACCATACTTGAACAAATCTTAAATTCCCAACAATCTCCCCCTAACTTGACTTTTAGGAAGAGAAGTCAAGTTCTTCAGATATGGTCTTCAAGATGCTTTTAACACTTCAGCTTAGTTGCCCAAATTTGGATCCAGTCCCAGACTTTGATTTATTGTTCTTCTTATCACAATTCTAGCCATTTCAGATCCTTTTGCACAAATTAGCTTGGCTTTCAGCATTCCATTCAGCTTCTCCTTGCTATGATCATACACTTTGTCCACCAGAAAATACTCATGATAGCAGTTGTCTATTGTGATCATGTAGACACCACAGTTTTCAAAGAGCATCCACTGATCAATCCTTTTGAACCCATACTCATGATGCAAATCCTTGATTCTGTACACCACCTTTTCTGGTTCAAACATCATACATAAATATTCCATAGCAACTTTGAGTAGACTTTCTTCAGTTCCTTTCATAATAGGCTCATACAGCTTTATTCCCACCTTATGCATTTCTTCTAGGTCATCCCTTGAACAACTTCTAATTACTTTCCCCCAAGTTGTATATACTTCAAACAATCACCAACTCTTTTGAGTCTGAAGTAATCCTTTCTGTTGTCCCTCAGAATATCTCAAAAGATGATTTCTGGTGCCTTCACAGAAATGGGAACAACTTGTATTGGTTCTATTAAAGTCATGTAAAGTCCTACATGCTCATCAGATTGGCTTGGTTGTTGTGCACTTTGACTTGTTTGCTTTGTATGACCTGCAACAGATGGTTCTGCCTCCTTTTCTTCTTCTTCAACCCTTGGCCTTTTGGACTGTTTCTTGGAAGCTATGGTGTTTACTCTCTTTGCAGATTTTACTTCCACATCAACATTCTCTTCCTTCTTTTCTTCATCCTTTTCTTTTGAAGGAGTGGTTTCCTCAGGGAAGGGTTGTTGGATGTTTAGATCATGCCTCTCTTTCATCCTTCTTTCAGCTTCTTCCCTTTGAGAGGAGTCCCCTTGAAGCTTTGCCATTTCCTTCTTATATAACTCCTCAACTTTGCTGTATGCCATGTTAGTAAACATCTCTCCTTTTACACCAGTTGAGCCTTTCAGAAAGTTGATCATTTTTCTCCTTTCTTGATTGGCCAAAAAGGTCTTGGAAGGTTGTCTTTTCTGCTTCTTGACTGGTATTCTTTGCTTGAATGCTTTCACTGATCTCTTCTTGGCCTCAACTGCAGTTTTCATGCTCTTTTGATACTCTTCATTGAGCTTTTTAGCCATATCCAGTGCAAGTTCTCTGTCCTTTTCAGATTGGAGTTGTTCCTCCTTTTCCATCTCTGCTTGAAGCTGCTTTGCCACTTCTTCATCTAACTCTATCTGATTCTTCTTCTTTAAGGGTTGCTCAGATTCAACCATCTTCTCCTTTCCTTTTGCATCCTTTAAACTTGCCTCACTGATTTCTTTTCTTTTCTTTTCAATACCTCCTTCTTTAATGACCACTCCCTTGGCCTTTTGAGTAGCCTTAGGAGTGTCATTCTTGGCTTTGACCAATGTTTCTTCAATCTCTAATTCTTCAACAGATAGCCCTGTTACTGCTGCTACCTTTTCAGTTACTGCTGCCTTACTACTTTCTGCTGCTAGGTTAACAGTTTCTGCTTCTTTGGTTACTGTTTCCCTGTTCTGCTCCCCCTCAAAATGTGCTTCCATACCAATGGGACTTTGTTTCTTCCCTTCATTTTGTTTCTCCCCCTTTTTGAAAGCATCTTTCCTTTTCATCAGAACATATTGCTTTCTCTTCTTTTTCTGCACCAATCTCATCACCATCTTCTTCAATTTGGTAATCTGTACTTGTTGAGACATAATCACCATTTTCATCTCCTCTATGTCTGCTCCCTGTTTGATAACATCCAGATTAATGTTTCCCATTGTATCCATCAATTCCTGATAGTCATATATGTCCTCACCTCCTTTGGGTGTGTTTACCACCCTTGGAGGATCATTGGATCTTTTAGTAGTAGAGGTCTTCTGCCTAGCAGAAGCACCTTCTACCCCCTTGGGTTCTTGGCACCTGGGACCTTTGGATGATTGCTCACCCAAAGTTGCCATGGGTAAGATCTTATTGATGTTACCACTGGCCTCCTCTGTGCTAGCAGGAGTAGTGGCTGCCTTTGCACCCATATGCTCATGCATCTCCTCAGTGAGCACCTCCTTGGGGTTGGAAGACACCTCTGTGGTTTCCCTATAGATATTCTCTAATGGAGAATTCTCCATTAGAGGGCTTGAAGGTTTGGAGGGTGAAGGTACAAGAAGGGAAGGAGCCTTCTTTACCTTTTTCCTTATGTAAGTATGGGTGATGGGTGAAGTTGGTTTTTGAAGAAGGGACTGAGGGATTGATATACTGATTGAAGGTTGAAATTGGCTCTCAGTGGGATGGTCTAGTGAGGGACTTGACCCTGATGCCATACCTTCTTAATTGTGGGACACCACCATCATTGTAGAGAACAATGGGGTGTCAACTCCTTCTGAGTCCTTGGCAGATCTCTTCATATTTGAAAAGATCTTGCTTTTGGGGATTTTAGGTACATATACCTCATCAAACTGAGGTATATCCGTCAATTCAGAAGTAATAACTACCTAGACAAATCTTGGATACATATAGAAACTATTTTTATTGTCCAAGTTTGACACAAGGTCATTGAAAATCATTTTTGAGAAATTATACTTTCTGGCAGTGGCCAAGCAGACCAAAGCATAAGCAATGGTACTACTGAACTCACTCCATCCAGTAGTTTTTCTAGAAATACAGTGCATAAGGGTATGGACAAATAAATGCCATTGGGGAGAAAATTTGGCTTTTGAGAACTTGAAAACACCCAATGGGCCTCCATACCCCATTCTAGTGAGAGTGGAAAACAGATCATCATTAGAGATAGATGTGATACCTGAGGCATCGTCTAGTCGTAGACTGATGCGAATTGCCTCTTCAGAAACTGTCAAGGGTTTGTCACACACCCTTGTCTTGATAACCTGCACACCATTTTCAGTAACAGTGGTGGCATTGGCCCAAAATTTCTTCTGGTGCTCGATGTAGATGGATGGTGACACTGTAAGAGCATACGCGATATGGCTGGACTTGAGAAAATCGACTATTTGATGAAATCCATCAGCCTGCTTAGGCTTTTGAAGCATTGCGATTTCGTTGTGTTCATCAATAAACGCCATTGATGCCATCGATCTTGAGGATTCTTGACTGAAACACACTCGTTGCTTGAGAGAAAAGAGTTAGGGAGAGGATGGACAGTATTCAAAGAGTCGTTATGAGCTTTTAGGCGGGCAAAGAGGGTATTTATATGATTCGGGAAAAAAGCAGTATTAACTGAGAGAAGTATTAACCACTAGCAGTATTAACTGAGAGCAGTATTAACCATTAGCAGTATTAACTAACTAGCAGTATTAACTGAGAGCAGTATTAACCACTAGCAGTATTAACTAACTAGCAGTATTAACCACTAGCAGTATTAAATAACTAGCAGTATTAACTGATACCTGAAGTAGTAACTTTGTACTGGCAGCATTAAAACTGCACTTACACTATTGAAGCTTGTGTTAGTCTGAGCAAGGCAATACACTTCCTGAGAAAGATGATTAGTAGCACCAAAAAAATAAACAATTAACAGGTATACATACACTTTTTAATCATGAGCTCATTCAGAGTTGATTATGCCCACACTTGTGACCAAGAAAGTGAATCTACCCACATCAAAAGCTTTAGTGAATAGATCAGCAAACTGGTTGTCAGTATGAACTTTAGCAACTTGAATAATCTTCTTTTCATTGCAGTCTCTAATAAAGTGATACCTGATTTCAATGTGCTTTGTTTTGGAGTGCTTGACTGGATTGTTAACAATGTTGATAGCAATTCTATTGTCAATGAAGATTGGAGTGTGAAGAAAGGTTACCCCATAGTCCAACATTTGATTCTGAATCCATAGAACCTGAGAGCAGCAACTTGCAGCAGCAATATACTCAGCTTCTGTTGTGGATAAGGACATTGTGGTTTGCTTCTTACACTGCCAAGATACTAGTCTTGCACCCAAAAGCTGACATCCCCCTGAAGTAGACTTTCTATCAATATTAGCACCACCCAAGTCACTGTCTGAATATGCAATCAAGTCAAAATTTGATTCATAAGGATACCAAAGACCTAATCTAGGTTGCCCTCTTAAGTATCTGAAAATCCTCTTAACAGCTTGAAGATGTGACTGCTTTGGCTTGACTTAGAATCTGGCACAAACACACACTGGAAACATGATATCTGGTCTTGAGGCTGTGAGATACATGAGAGATCCAATCATTGATCTATAAAGATGGAAATCAACATCCTCCCCCTCAAGATCAGCAGTGATCTGTTTGTGTGTTTCCATTAGTGTGCTTGCTGGCTTTGAGTCTGATAAACCATACTTATCCAGGATGTCTTTCACATACTTTGATTGACTTATGAAAATCCCATCTTTCTGTTGTTTCACTTGAAGCCCAAGGAAGAAAGTGAGTTCACCCATTGAACTCATTTTGAAGCACTTATGCATCAACCTTTCAAAGTCTCTACACATCTGATCTTTTGTGGATCCAAAAATGATGTCATCCACATAGATCTGAACAAGTAGGATGTCCTTCTTACTTCTTTTAATGAAAAGGGTCTTGTCAATGATTCCCCTTTCAAACCCATTTTCTAAGAGATAGGTAGACATAGTATCATACCATGCTCTTGGGGCTTGATGTAGACCATAGAGTGCTTTCTTAAGTTTGTATACTCTGTCAGGATATGATGGATTTTCAAATCCAGGGGCTGACAGACATATACTTCTTCATCAATTGTTCCATAGAGAAAGGCACTTTTCACATCCATTTGATATACCTTGAACTTCATATATGAGGCATAGGCTAGAAATAGCCTAATTGCCTCTACCCTTGCAACTGGAGCAAAGACTTCACCATAGTCTATGCCTTCTTCCTGAGTGTACCCTTGTGCCACTAGCCTTGCTTTGTTCCTGATGACTATTCCTCTCTCATCCTTTTTATTTCTGAAAATCCACTTGGTTCCATTTGCTCTATGACCTTTTGGAAGGTCCACCAAGTCCCAAACATCTTGAAACTTAAACTGTAGCAACTCTTCTTGCATGGCTTCTATCCAACTTGAATCTTTCATTGCATCAAAGGCCTTCTTAGGCTCAATCTGAGATAAGAAGCAAGAGAGTACTGTATGTTTTTGATCCTGCAACTCTTGAAGTCTGCTTTGATTCCTAGTTACCATAGAAGAAGAGATGTCTCCTATTACTAGCTCAGAAGGGTGATTCTTTTGAGTTCTTGTCTGATGACTAGGTTCTTCATTGATTCCCACATCTAGATTAGATTCATTTAAGTCAGCTGAGGGAATCTTATCAGCTACTTCTGGCTCTTCATGCTCTGAATTCTCCTCATCTCTTCTTTCTTCTTCACTCTGAATTGGTTCAGTAACATTCTCCTTTTCACAGATTTCAACAGGGTCCATTGAAGGTATGGGAAAGATCACAGACTAAGGAGTAATGACTTGTACTTGTTCATCCCCTGATCCTCCACTTCCTGAACCTGCATGATCATCACTACTGAAACCAAAAGAGTTAGTTAGTGAATCAATGTCAAACAACCACTGAGGACCAGAACCAATAGGATTTGGTGAGTTCTCATTGCATTTGACATTGTCACTTTCCTCAATTATTCTAGAAGAAGAATTAAATACTCTGTAAGCCTTACTCTGAGATGAGTAACCAAGAAGAAAACCATCATCTGCCTTGCTATCAAACTTTCCTAAGTGAGTTTTGGTATTGAGAATGGTACAAGGACACCCAAAAGGTTTGAAAAATCCAATAAATGGTTTGCTTTTATTTAAAAGCTCATATGGTGTCTTGTTCTTAGGCTTGACTACTAGAACTCTGTTTTGGACATAGCAAGCAGTATTAACTGCTTCAGCCCAGAAAGTAATTGGATGTTTTGAATTAGCTAACAGAGATCTAGCAGCCTCAATCAGTGTCCTATTCCTTCTCTCAGCAACACCATTTTGTTGTGGAGTCCTAGGAGCACTGTATTGCCTCTCAATTCCTTTTTCCTCACAAAAGGTGGTTAGATCAACATTTTTAAATTCAGTACCATTATCTGACCTAATGACTTTTACCTTTTGATTTGTTTTGTTTTCAATTCTTAGAATAAAGGATTTGATCAGTCCACTTGTCTCATCCTTAGTCCTTAGAAAATACACCCAGGTAAATCTAGAGTAATCATCAACAATAACTAAGCAGTATGATTTCATACCTATACTCATGACATTTGTAGGCCCAAACAGATCCATATGCAACAACTGAAGAGAAGAAGAAACTGTGTTCAACTCTTTGGACTTATGAGAAGTTTTATGTTGTTTGCCTTTGAGACAAGCAACACAATGGTCATCACTTAAAAAGACTTTTGAAGGCAAACCTCTTACAAGGTTGTTTTCAACAAGTTTATTCATTGTTTTAAAGTTCATGTGACACATCCTTCTGTGCCAAAGTGATGATTCATCCAAAGAGGCTTTTGAAACAAGACAGTTTAGGGATGAATCGGTTGAAACATTTTCCATATCCAAACAATAGACATTATCCTTTCTGGGAGTTCTTAGTAGTATCATCTTTTCATCAACTACCTTGAATCCAGGAGCAAGGATAATGCATTCTGAATCAGTGAATAATATACTATGCTTTTTGTCACAGACCTGTGATACACTTAACAGGTTGTACCTTAATTGCTCAACATAGAAAACATCTTCAAAGGTCATTTTACCTTTTGTTACATCTCCTTTACCACTGATCTTACCTCCATCTGGAGTATTACCAAAGGCAACATGTCCTTCATCAATTTTCTTGAAATTCTTGAGGCAAGCCATGTTCCATGTCATGTGCCTAGAGCAACCACTATCAACATGCCAGATGCTCTTTCCCTTGAGCTGCTGGTTTCCCTGTACATAAGATAAATCAATTAGTATTGACTGGGAACCCAAGCCAAAGTGGTCTTGGGCCTCCCTTTCTCATCAAAGTATTTACATTCCTTTTTGATGAGATTTTTAAAATCAGAGCACTCTTTACTGGAGTACTTTGTCAAGATGATTGGTCTAGAAGCACAAACACTAGAAGCAGTACTAATTTTAGAAGTACTAACAGAGTTAGCAGCACTAACAGGTTTAGCAGTACTAATCTTGTTAGAAGTACTAACAGAGTTAGCAGTATTAACATTTGAAGAGGTACTAACAATGTTAGTTTTAGAAGTACTAATACTCTTATCAACACTAACATTGGTAGCAGCAGTATTGCTTCTAGCAGTACTATTATTGTCAGCAGCACTATTTGTGGTAGCAGTACTAACAGTTTTAGTGCTTTTGGGAATCCACATCTTGACACTTTCTTTCACGGTCTTTTTCTTCATGTGGCTTTTAGATTTAACAGGTTTCTTAGCCACATGGTTCCTTTCATGCTTCCTATATCCAAAGGGTTTTTGCATAGATCTTTGAAAATTCATCTTTTGGTTAATAGGATTAAAGTAACAGTGCTTAGGAAGATGGTTCAATTTGCCACATATGAAACAAGGTTTTGGTCTGATGATTCTACTCAGATCAACTCCTTGTTTCTGAGCCCACTGATTATTCCAATTTCTTTGATTTCCCCTCCTTTTATCATGTTTTAGGGGCTCATCCTTGTTACATGCACACTGTTTGCAAAGGGCAGGATTCACAACTGTAGTCTGCTTGTAATGGACCTTTTTAGACTTTCCCTCAGTCTTCTCTATGTCATTGAATTTGATCCAGGCCCTTCCACAATCCTCATTGGTGATAATGTTATTTTCTAAGGGAATCTCACCACTCACAGTATTATCCTTACTCTTACTAGCTTCTTTCTCAGTCTTGTCCTCAACAACTACTTCATCTAAGGGATCTATCTTAGTGGCTCCTTAATGCAAGTCCTTCCTATCCTTGGTCTCTAGTAAGTCTGATGTAGGAGGGATGTAGTTGTTGTTGTATGGTGGAGGTGTGGTATTGTATCAAATTCTTGGTCTAAGCTTATCATGGATTTGGACCTTTAGAATTGAATCCATGGCTTTTGAAGCATAGGAAAACTATTCTATATCTAGCTTAACCTTGGCCAGCTCTCCTTTCAACTTTTCATTCTCCTCTCTAGACTTTGTCAGTTGAATTTCTAGATCATTTTTCTCCCACTTCCAGTAATTGGTATCATATGTGTGTTGAAGTTCATTGGCTTGGAAACCTTTAATCTGTTCCTCAAACCTCTCAACAATTCTCACATAGTCTTTTCTATCCTTTTCTAATCTCTTCAAGTCATCACTCATACTTTGGTTGTGATCCCTGTACCTTTTAACAGTGTCTATGCAAGTTTGAGAACAGAGATTAGAAAGTACCTCAGTTGGGAGATCAGATACCTCTGCCATGAGAGCTTGATTTTGAATGGCATCTTCTGCTTGATCACTCCAGTCAAACCCCATTCCTTGTTGAGAAACAAGGGCGTGAGCAGAGTTTCTGTTCTGATTGAAGCTTCCAGTCTGAGCTTGTTGATGGTTGTTGTGAGACACTCCACTTCTGCATTCCTTGGCAAAGTGTCCCTTCATATGACATTTATAGCACTCTACTTTTTACTTATCAAAGCCTGCTCCATCTTCTCTTCTTTGAGAGAATTTGTTCCTCCCAGTCCTCTTGATGAACTTCTTCACCCTCATAGAAAGCATGGTCATCTGCCATTTAATATCCATCTCTTCAATATCATCAGGATGAAGTTGTTCCAAGTCATCATTGATCAAAGAAGAGTTACCATGGCTGGAAAGAAAGGCTTCAAACACAGATTCATTGCCTTTTTCTTGATTTACTCCATTAGCAGCATTAACTGATTCAGGGTTAGCAGTAGAATCAATTGATGCTGATAGTAGTGCAGCATTATGAACATATCCAGTAGGCTTCTTCTTTGCTTCCACCTCAGATTCAAACACTCTCAGATCATTGTACAGATCATCCAGTTCCTTTTCTTCCAATAAGTCATTCTGTCTGAATGAAACAATGTACATAGTCCATTCATCTCCAAGAGATCTGAGGAACTTTCTGTTGACATCATCTTGTTCCATCTGGACTCCAACGGTAGCCAACTCACCAATCAAATTATTGAATCTGTCAAAAGTTTGATTCTCATATTGCTGCTTGAGAATATCCCTTTGATTCCTCTTAGTGCTCTTGGTGCCAGCAAATCTCTTCTCTAAGGCATTCCATAGAATCTGAGCATCCGTGCAGTGTTGAAACTGATGTTGATATTCATTAGGAATGGCCAAAACCAGGGTGCTTAAGGCTTTCATCTCCAATTGTCTCACTTTCTTCTCACCATCAGTTTTTGGAGGTGGTCTTCTTCCATCTTGACCAATTTTCCCTTTAGCAGAGGGAGCATTCTCAACAATGTCCCACATAGAACTGTCTGTAAGGAGGATGTACTGCTTGATCCTAATTTTCCAAATGTCAAACTCATTAGGTTTGAGCATGGGAACCTTTGAAACAAAAGTACTGTTTGATTCGCCTGTGTTGTCCATGATGAATGAATGTTTATGAGAATACTTGCTCTGATACCACTTGTCAGGATCTAATTCTTAAAAATAATAATGAACTCAGAAACAATATTAAAGAAGTTGCGGAATAACACTTTAATATTTGACAATCAATGTAACAGTGAATCAGAAATCACAACTTGTACACTTTATTGGATGATTAAAGTTACAAGATTTCAAACAAAACCTAATCTTGATGAACAGGCTCACCAAGACGAATTCTACTTCTCTAGAACTAGGATTGTAAATCTTGGGGTTAATTCTCTCTCTAAAACGTATCAATCAAAAGTTAATTCTATAAAAGACTTCTACACTATTTATACAAGACATATTACAAGATAATTATCAAAATACAATTGATATTCAGTCCATAATTATCTTCTTTACTTTAGCAAGTCTTCTATACAGCTGTCTTCATTCCATACTGAGTCTTCATCTCATAAGCAGCACTAATCTTCTTCAGAAGCATTAACCATCTTCAGCAGCATTAAACTCATCAGCAATATTAATCATGTTGACAGTAGTAATCCCTTAGCAGTACTGACTACTAGCAGTACTAACTCTCCCAGCAGTACTAACTATTGAAGTAGCAGTACTAACTTTTCAAGGAGTATTAAATCTACTAGCAGTAGTAATCATGATATACTAGCAGCATTAACCATACTTGAACAAATCTTAAATTCCCAACAGAGGTCACGGTAGCCGAGGAGAAAAACCTGACCGAGTAAACCTTACATGTACGCACTGTAAGAAAACTGGAAATGAAGCATCTTATTGCTTTGAATTTATCGGTTATCCTGAATGGTACTTGTTAGGTCTGATTTTATAGTAATCATTGTATTTATAGGACTTGGTCAATACTGTGTTTAGAGCTGATCAGTATTGTATTTGACCAAGGGTATTTAAGTCCCTTTGGTCTTTGTTGGTTGTAAGTTTGACACGCACAATATATAGAATTCATACTTTGCGCCTCTAGTTTCTCTCTCTCTACTTTCTCTCTCTAGAAGTTCTAGTGATCTTGGACTTTCAATTGGTATCAGAGCTTGCTAGATCTTGAGAGAATTGAGAGATTGATTTTCTGTTTCTGAATTTGTTGATTGAAATCGAAAATTTGATCAATTTTCTTGAATTTTTCAAGAAAATCTCGTTTTCTTGAGTTCTCATCAAATTTGGATTATTTCTTGGATAAGTTTGTGCGAAATTGATTTGTTTAGACTCGTTTTTAGTAATCGATCACGTTTAATTCATATTGTTTTTTATAAAAATCAAGTTTAGATCATCGATGTCACCCATGTGTCAGGATCGAATTCTCAACAAGAATTAATTCTCAGAAACAATATCAAAGAAGTTTGCGGAATAACACTTTGATATTCAATGAAACAGTAAATCAACACAGTAAATATGAAGAACAAATTGTAAACTTGTATTGAATGCTTTGAAGTTACAAGATTACACACTCAACCTCAATATTGATGAACAGGCTCACCAATACGAATTCTACTTCTCTAGAATTAGGATCTATGCCTTGAGGTTGTTTTTCTCTAAAAGAATGAAAACTTAAAGTTAAAAGTAATCTGACTATTCTAAACAATACAATATATATATACTGAATACAAAGATAATTACAATGAATAAAATATCTTCAGTATATCTTCTATGTATATCTCTAAGCTTCCATGTATATCCTTTCATACGAATCTTCATCATATAAACAGTATTAATCTTCAGCAGCATTAACTTTCTTCTAGCAGCATTAACTACTAAGCAGTACTAACCACTAGCAGTACTAACTAGCTAAGCAGTACTAACTTTGTTCAAGCAGCACTAACTTTGACTAGCAGTATTAATAGTACTAGCAGTAGTAACACTCAGCAGTACTAACCTTTAAATCTTCTAGCAGTACTAACTCTGAACCAGCAGCATTAACCATACTTAATGAATTCTTCAGTTCCCAACAATCTCCCCCTAACTTGACTTTTAGGAAAAGAAGTCAAGTTCTTCAGATCTTCTTCAAGATGCTTTCAATACCTCACATTCAGTTGCCCAAATTTGGATCTAGGCCCAGACTTTGATTGATAGTTCTTCTCACCACAATTCTGGCCATTTCTGAATCCTTAGTACATACTAGCTTAGCTTTCAGCATCCCTTCAAGTTTCTGCTTGCTATGATCATATATTTTGTCAACTAGGTAGTATTCATGATAACAATTGTCAATAGTAATCATGTATACACCACAGTTTTCAAAGAGTATCCAATGATCAATCTTTTTGAACACATACTCATGATGAAGATCTTTAATCCTATGCATCACCTTCTCTGGATCAAACATCATACATAAGTATTCTATTGCCACTTTGAGAAGATTTTCTTCAGTACCTTTCAACACAGGCTCATAGAGTTTCATTCCCACTTTGTACATTTCCTCTATGTCTGCTCTTGAACAACCTCTGATTACTCTCCCCCAGGTTGAATATGCTTCAAATGCACCACCAACTCTTTTAAGTCTGAAGAAATCCTTTCCATTATCTCTTAGAATGTCCCAAAAGATAATCTCTGGAGCCTTCATGGAGATTGGAACAGCCTGTACAGGTTTTACTATAGTCATATACAGCCCCACATGCTCATCTGATTGCTCTTTGGACTGTTCTGGGTTCTGCACAGGTTCTGCTGAAGGTGTGACTGAAGGTTCTGCTTCAGTTTCTGCTCTTTCTTCCACTCTTGGCCTTTTAGATTGCTTTTTGGAAGCAATTGTCTTCACCCTCTTTGCAGATTTAATTTCTATATCAGCATTCTCTTGTTCTTCCTTCATTTCTTCAGCATTGTCCTTTGAAGGTGTGGTCTCCTCAGGGAATGGTTGTTGAATATTTAGGTCATACCTCTCCTTCATTCTTCTTTCAGCCTCTTCCCTTTGAGATGAGTCCCCTTGGAGTTTAGCCATTTCTTTCTTGTACAATTCCTCAACCTGACTGTATGCCATATTGGTAAACATTTTCCCTTTGACACCAATTGCACCTCTCAGGAAGTTAATCATTCTTCTTCTTTCCTGATTGGCCAAAAAGGTCTTAGAAGGTTGTCTTTTCTGCTTCATTACTGGCATTCTTTGCTTAGACACTTTCACAGAGCTTTTCTTGACTTCAGCTGCTGCTTTTAAACTTTCTTGATACTCTGCATTTAGTTTTCTGGCCATTATCTTTGCAAGCTCTCTATCTGTTTCTGTTTGAATCTGTTCCTCTTTTTCCATTTGCTCTTGAAGCTGCTTTGCCATCTCCTCATCCCTTTCAATCTGACTTCTCTTCTTTGAAGGTTGTTCAGGTTCAATCATCTTTCTTTTTCCTTTTATATCCTCCTTCATTTTCTCCTTTTGAGGTTCTCCTTCATTGATGACCACTCCTTTGGCCTTTTTAGTAGCCTTAGGAGTGTCATTCTTTGCTTTTACTAAAGTCTCTGCTATCTCCATTTCTTCCACAGAGAGCCCTATTTCTGCTGCTTCAGTTTCTGCTGCTACTTTTACTTCAGCAGCAGTAACTGTTTCTGTTTCCATCTCTTCCTCTGTCTCCCCCTCAACTTCAGCTTTCTTTTCAACAGTTTCCCCTTCATGCTTCTCCCCCTTGTTGAAAGAATCTTGAACTTTGTCTCTCTTTTTGAGTTCAAACTGTTTCCTTCTTTTCTTTTGAACCAGCCTGGTCACCATCTTCTTCAGTTTTTCAATCTGGACTTGTTGTGACAGGATCACCAGCTTCATCTCCTCTATTTCTTTTCCTTGTTTCAAAACATCTAGATTGATGTTACCCATTGCCTCCATCAATTCATCATAGTTATATTTGTCCTCACCTTCTCCAGGAGTGTTACCCCCTATTGAAGGATCATTGGATCTTTTAGTAGTGGAAGTCTTTTGCCTAGCAGAAGCACTATCCACCCCTGTGGTTTCTTGGCACCAGGGTCCTTCAAATGATTGCTCATTCAAAGTTGCCATGGGGGAGGTCTTATTGATGTTACCACTTTCCTCCTCTGTGCTAGCAGGAGTAGTGGCAGCCTCATCACCCATATGCTCTACCTCCTCCTCAGAGAGCACCTCCTTTGGGTTGGGAGACACCCTTGTGGTTTCCCTTTGGATATTCTCTAGGGGAGAATTCTCCCATAGAGGGCTTATAGGCTTAGTGGGTAGTGGTACAAGAAGGGAAGGAGCCTTCTTTACCTGTTTTCTCTTGTAGGTTTGGGTGATGGGAGAGGTTGGTTTTTCAAGAAGTGACTGGGGAATTGATTTTGAGAGGGAAGGTTGGGCTTGTCTAGCAGTGGGTTGGTCTAATGGGGGCCTTGACCCTGCTACCATACCTTCATTGGTTTGGGACACCACCATCATTGTAGAGAACAATGGGGTGTCAACTCCTTCAGAGTCCCCAGCAGATCTTCTCATATTTGAGAAAACCTTGCCTTTGGGGGGTTTAGGTACATATACCCCAACAGGTTGAGGTATATCCGTCAATTCATGGTTGATAACTGCTTGAACAAACCTGGGATACATATAAAAGCTCTTTTTGTTTCCCATGTTTGAGACAAGATCATTGAAAATCATTTGTGAAAAATTGTACCTTCTGGCAGTGGCCAAACAGACCAAAGCATAAGCAATGGGACTGCTGAACTCACTCCATCCAGTGGTCTTTTTCGAAATGCAGTGCATCAAGGTATGAACAAGAAAACGCCATTGAGGTGAGAATTTAGCTTTTGAGAACTTAAAAACACCCAATGGGCCTCCATACCCCATTTTTGTCAGAGTAGAAAACAGTTCATCATTAGGGATAGAAGTTATACCAGAGGCATCGTCTAGACGTAGACTGATGCGAACTATCTCTTCAGTAACTGTCAATGGATTGCCACATACTGTCGTCTTGATCATTCGCACACCATTCTCAGTAACAATGGTGGCATGTGCCCAGAATTGCCTCTGATGCTCTATAAAGATAGTTGGAGACATAGTGATAGCATGGGCAATGTGGCTAGTCTTCAGAAAGTCGACTATCTGATGAAAGCCTTCTGCTTGTTTTGGCTTTTGGAGCATTGCGATTTCATTGTGCTCGTCAATGAACTCCATTGATGCCATTGACCTTGAAGATTCTTGCCTGAAAACTTTGAACTTTGAGAGAGAAAGGGTTTAGAGCGCAAGAGAACAGTATGCAAAGAGTCGTTATGAACTTTTAGGCGGGCAAAGAGTATTTATAGTATTCGGAATATAAGCAGTATTAACCTAGAGCAGTATTAACCACTAGCAGTATTGACTGAAAGCAGTATTAACCACTAGCAGTATTAACTGAGAGCAGTATTAACCACTAGCAGTATTAACTGAAAGCAGTATTAACTACTAGCAGTAGTAACGGCTAGCAGTATTAACTAACTAGCAGTATTAACTGAAAGCAGTATTAACCACTAGCAGTATTAACTGAAAGCAGTATTAACCACTAGCAGTTTAACTGAAAGCAGTATTAACTACTAGCAGTAGTAACGGCTAGCAGTATTAACCACTAGCAGTATTAACTGAAAGCAGTATTAACTACTAGCAGTAGTAACGGCTAGCAGTATTAACTAACTAGCAGTATGAACTATACTTACTCCTTTTAAACTTGCTAAACACTGAGTACTGCTATGCATATCCTGAAAAAGAAGATTAGTAACACCAAGAATAAAAATATACAGGTATAAAACCACTTTTTGAGAAGAAGATTATTCAGAGTTTATCATTCCCACACTTGTGACCAAGAAAGTGAATCTACCCACATCAAAAGCTTTAGTGAATAGATCAGCAAACTGATTATCAGTGTGAACTTTGACAACTTGAATAAGTTTCTTTTCATTACAATCTCTTATAAAGTGATACCTGATTTCAATGTGCTTTGTCTTTGAGTGCTTGACTGGATTATTTACAATGCTAATAGCACTGCTGTTGTCAATAAAGATTGGAGTGTGTAGAAAGGTTACCCCATAATCCAACATTTGATTCTGAATCCATAAGACTTGAGAACAGCAACTTGCAGCTGCTATGTACTCTGCCTCTGTTGTAGATGTGGATACTGTGGTTTGTTTCTTGCACTGCCATGAGACTAGTCTAGCACCCAAAAACTGACATCCTCCAGAAGTTGATTTTCTGTCCAAGTTTGCCCCACCTAGATCACTGTCTGAGTATGCTATTAGGTCAAAAGGTGAGTTATGAGGATACCAAAGTCCCAATCTGGGTTGCCCTTTGAGATATCTGAATATCCTCTTAACAGCTTGAAAGTGAGATTGCTTTGGCCTAACTTGAAATCTTGCACATACACAGACTGGAAACATTATATCTGGCCTTGATGCTGTGAGATACATGAGAGAGCCAATCATGGATCTATAATAATGCACATCCATGTCCTCCCCCTCAAGATCTGCTGTGATCTGCTTGTGTGTTTCCATAGGTGTGCTGGCAGGTTTTGATTCTGAGAAACCAAACTTGGTTAGAATATCTTGCACATACTTGGATTGACATATGAAAATGCCATCTGACTTCTGTTGAACTTGGAGTCCAAGGAAGAAAGTAAGTTCCCCCATGGAACTCATTTTGAACCTTTGATGCATTAAATCCTCAAACTCCTTGCACATGTTGTTTCTTGTAGAACCAAAAATAATGTCATCAACATATATTTGGACCAGCAAGATATCCTTCTTCTTTCTTTTGATAAATAGAGTCTTATCAATGACTCCTCTTTCAAAGTCATTTTCCAAGAGATAGGATGACAGAGTGTCATACCATGCTCTTGGGGCTTGATGTAGTCCATAAAGTGCTTTCTTTAATTTGTATACTCTGTCTGGATAGCTTGGGTTTTCAAACCCTGGTGGTTGACAGACATATACTTCTTCTTCAATTGATCCATAGAGAAAAGCACTTTTTACATCCATTTGATAGACTTTGAAGTTCATGTAAGAAGCATAGGCTAGGAATAGTCTGATTGCTTCTATCCTAGCCATAGGTGCAAAAACTTCTTCATAATCTATACCCTCTTCTTGAGTATAGCCTTGAGCCACCAGCCTTGCTTTGTTCCTTATGACAATACCTCTTTCATCTCTCTTGTTTCTGAAAATCCACTTTGTGCCAATTGCTCTGTGACCTTTAGGAAGGTCTACTAGATCCCATACATCTTGTAGCTTGAACTGTAACAGTTCTTCTTGCATTGCTTCTATCCAGCTAGATTCTTTCATAGCATCATGTGCCTTTTTAGGCTCAAGCTGGGATAGAAAACAAGAAAGGACTGTATGCTGTTGATCTTGCATTTCTTGAAGCCTGCTTTGATGTCTAGTCATCATAGGAGAAGAGATATCTCCTATTACCAACTGTGGAGGATGATTCTTTTGAACTCTTGTGTTATGACTAGGTTCTTCATTCAGTCCAGCCTCTAGATTAGAGTCATGCAACTCACCTGAAGTGTTTTCAGATGCCACTTCTGATTCTTGAGTCTCCTCATCTCTAGTGTCTTCTTCACTCTGACTTGGTTCAGTAAATGATTCCTTTTCACAGTCTTCAACTGAATTTACTGTGGGTATGGGAAAAATCACAGATTTAGATATACTTTCTTGAACTTGTGTGATCTCTGATTCTCCACTACCTGTTCCTGTATACTCATTACTGAAACCAAAAGAGTTAGTTAGTGAGTCAATGTCAAATAGCCACTGAGGTCCAGACCCAACAGGATTTGGTGTGTTCTCATTGCATTTGACATTGTCACTTTCTTCAATTATTCTAGAAGAAGAGTTAAATACTCTGTAGGCCATACTCTGAGATGAATATCCCACAAGAAATCCATCATCTGCTTTGCTATCAAACTTACCTAAGTGAGATTTGGTATTTCGAATTGTACAAGGACACCCAAAAGGTTTGAAGAAACCAATAAAAGGTTTTCTTTTATTTAAAAGCTCATAAGGGGTCTTGTTCTTTTGCTTGACCACTAGAACTCTGTTTTGGACATAACAAGCAGTATTAACTGCTTCAGTCCAGAAGGTAATTGGCAATTTTGAATCAGCCAACAGAGATCTAGCAGCCTCTATTAGTGTCCTATTTCTCCTTTCAGCAACACCATTCTGTTGAGGAGTCCTAGGAGCACTATATTGTCTCTCAATGCCTTTTTCTTCACAAAAGGTGTTTAGATCATGATTTTTAAACTCAGTTCCATTATCTGATATAATGACTTTTACTCTTTGATTAGTTTGGTTTTCAATTCTTAGAATAAAGGATTTGATAAGACCACTTGTTTCATCCTTAGTCCTTAGAAAATATACCCAAGTAAATCTGGAGTAATCATCAACAATAACCAAGCAGTAAGATTTCTTGCCTATACTCATAACATTTGTAGGACCAAACAGATCCATATGCAATAACTGGAGACAAGTAGAAACAGAATTTAACTCTTTGGTCTTATGAGAAGTTTTGTGTTGTTTGCCTTTAAGACAAGCAACACAATGATCATCACATGAAAAAACTTTTGATGGTAAACCTCTTACAAGGTTATTTTTAACAAGATTGTTCATAGTCTTGAAATTCATGTGACACATCCTTCTGTGCCAAAGGGAGGATTCATCTATAGAAGCTTTTGAAACAAGACAATTTAAAGATGAATCACTATCAACATTGTCCAAATCAAGACAGTAAACATTGTCCTTCCTTGGAGTTCTAAGTAGTATCATGCTTTCATCAACTACCTTGAACCCTGGAGCAAGGATCATACACTCAGTATTAGTAAATAATATACTATGTTGTTTGTCACAAACCTGTGATACACTTAACAGGTTGTACTTTAATTGATCAACATAGTAGACATCCTCAAATGTCATCTTACCTTTGGTGACATTACCTTTTCCACTTATCTTACCACCAGTAAGATTGTCTCCAAATGCAACATGTCCTCCATTGATATGTTTGAAATCCTGAAGGCATGACATGTTGCCTGTCATGTGCCTAGAGCAACCACTATCAACATGCCAAATGCTCTTTCCCTTGAGCTGTTGGTTGCCCTACACATTAGATAAATCAATTAGTATGATTGGGGACCCAAGCAAAAGTTGTCTTGGGTCTCCCTTTCTCATCAAAGTATTTACATTCCTTTTTAATGAGGTTTTTAAACTCAGAGCACTCTTTATTAGAGTATTTTGTCAATATTATTGGCTTAGCAGAACCAACACTAGAAGCAGTACTAACCTTAGAAGTACTAACAGAGTTAGCAGTACTAACAGGTTTAGCAGTACTAACCTTGTTAGCAGCATTAACATTGTTAGCAGTAGTATTACTTCTAGCAGCACTATCATTGTCAGCAACACTATTTGTGGTAGCAGTACTAACAGTTTTAGTGCTTTTAGGAATCCACATATTGACACTTTCTTTAACATACTTTTTCTTCATGTGGCTTTTAGTTTTAACAGTTTTCTTAGCCACATGGTTCTTTTCAATTTTCTTATAACCAAAGGGTTTTTGCATGGATCTTTGGAAATTCATCCTTTGTTTCATAGGATTGAAATAACAGAATTTTGCAAGATGATTCAATTTGCCACAGATAAAACAAGGTTTTGGTCTATTGATTTTACTCAGATCAACCCCTTGTTTCTGAGCCCATTGATTATTCCAGTTTCTTTGATTTCCTCTTTTTAAACCAGAATTTAGGCTCTTGGCTTTATTGCAATCACACTGTTTGCAAGGACCTGGATTCACAACTGTGGTCTGTTTGTAATGGACCTTACCAGACTTTCCCTCTGTCTTCTCTATGTCCTTGGATTTGATCCAAGCCCTTCCACAATCATCATTGGTGATAATGTTATTCTCTAGAGGAATCTCACCACTCACCTTGATCTCCTTACTCTTGCCAACCTCTTTCTCAGTCTTATCCTCAACAACTACCTTATCTAAGGGATCTATTTCAGTGGCTCCCTCAGGCAAGTCCTTCCTATCTTTGGTGTCTAACAGGTCTGAAGTAGGAGGAATGTAATTGTTGTTATATGGTGGAGGTGTTGCATTGTACCCAATTCCTCTTCTCAGCTTATCATGAATCTGATTTTGTAGTAAAGAGTCCATTGCTTTAGAAGCATTTGAAAACTTTTCTACATCAAGCTTAACCTTGGTTAGCTCCTCTTTCAGTTTTTCACTCTCCTCTTTAGATTTGGTCAGTTTAAGTTCTAAATCCTTTTTCTCCCACTGCCAGTAATTTGTGTCATATGAGTGTTGTAGTTCATTGGCTTGAAAACCTTTGATCTGATCTTCAAATCTCTCTACAATCCTTACATAGTCTTTTATATCTTTTTCTAATCTCTTAAGGTCATCACTCATCTTCTGATTGTGATCCCTGTACCTTTTAACAGTGTCTATGCAAGTTTTAGAGCAGAGATTAGAACTTACCTCAGATGGGAGATCAGATACTTTAGCCATAAGAGCTTGATTCTGAATAGTTTCTTCAGCTTGATCACTCCAATCAAACCCCATACCTTGTTGAGATACAAGGGCTTGTGCAGAGTTTCTGTTGAAGCTTCCAGATTGAGCTTGTTGATGGTTGTTGTTGTGAGACATTCCACTTCTGCATTCTCTAGCAAAATGTCCCTTTTGATGGCATTTGTAACATTCCACCTTGGACTTGTCAAATCCTGCTCCATCTTCTCTTCTTTGGGAGAAGTTGTTCCTCCCAGTTCTTTTGATGAACTTTTTAACTCTCATGGAGAGCATGGCCATTTGCCATTTAATATCCATCTCTTCAAGATCATCTGGATTGAGTTGTTCCAAGTCATCATTAATGAGAGAAGAGTTTCCATGACTTGCCAGAAAGGCCTCAAACACAGTTTCAGTGCCTTTCTCTTGGTTTGTTCCATTAGCAGCATTAACTGATTCAGGGTTAGCAGTAGAATCAATTGATGCTGATAGGAGTGCAGCATTATGAATATATCCAGAAGGCTTCTTCTTTGCCTCCACCTCAGCTTCAAATACTCTAAGATCATTGTACAGATCATCAAGTTCTTTTTCTTCCAACTGATCATTCTGTCTGAATGACACAGTGTACATGGTCCATTCATCTCCAAGGGACCTTAAGAACTTTCTGTTCACATCATCTTGATCAATCTGTACTCCCATAGTAGCTAGTTCACCAATTAGTTTATTAAACCTGTCAAAAGTTTGAGTCATGGACTCATTCTTAGTTGAGATGAAGTTTTCATACTGTTGCTTTAAGATTGCCTTTTGATTTCTCTTGGTACTTTTGGTACCTGAGAATCTCTTCTCTAGAGCATTCCAGAGCATCTGTGCATCAGTGCAATTGCAGAATTGGTGTTGATACTCATTTGGAATGGCCAAGAGCAGTGTGCTCAAGGCTTTCATCTCTGTCTGCCTTGTCTTCCTGTCTGCATCTGTCTTTGGAGGGGTTCTTTTGCCATCTTCACCAATCTTTCCTTCATCAGATGGGCCATTCTCAATGATGTCCCACATAGAGTAATCTGTGAGGAGAATATATTGCTTGATTCTGATCTTCCACATGTCAAATTCATTGGATCTAAGCATTGGAACTTTTGAGACCAAAGTACTGCTTGATTCTGTAAGATTTTCCATGATGAATAACTGTTTCTGAGAGAGTTTAGCTCTGATACCACATGTCAGGATCGAATTCTCAACAAGAATTAATTCTCAGAAACAATATCAAAGAAGTTTGCGGAATAACACTTTGATATTCAATGAAACAGTAAATCAACACAGTAAATATGAAGAACAAATTGTAAACTTGTATTGAATGCTTTGAAGTTACAAGATTACACACTCAACCTCAATATTGATGAACAGGCTCACCAATACGAATTCTACTTCTATAGAATTAGGATCTATGCCTTGAGGTTGTTTTTCTCTAAAAGAATGAAAACTTAAAGTTAAAAGTAATCTGACTATTCTAAACAATACAATATATATATACTGAATACAAAGATAATTACAATGAATAAAATATCTTCAGTATATCTTCTATGTATATCTCTAAGCTTCCATGTATATCCTTTCATACGAATCTTCATCATATAAACAGTATTAATCTTCAGCAGCATTAACTTTCTTCTAGCAGCATTAACTACTAAGCAGTACTAACCACTAGCAGTACTAACTAGCTAAGCAGTACTAACTTTGTTCAAGCAGCACTAACTTTGACTAGCAGTATTAATAGTACTAGCAGTAGTAACACTCAGCAGTACTAACCTTTAAATCTTCTAGCAGTACTAACTCTGAACCAGCAGCATTAACCATACTTAATGAATTCTTCAGTTCCCAACACCATGAACGAAGCGTTTGCTTGTCGGCGAAAGTTACTCTCAAGCATGTTCTTTTAGTTCCCCAACTTACTTGCAATTTAATTTCGGTTTCTCAGTTAAATGATGACCTGAAGTGCACTCTTCAGTTTGACTCTTCTATGTGTTCTACACAGGATCGATCGAAGGAGCTGATTGGAACGGGGATTAGGTGGGATGGACTTTACTACTTTGGAGAAGAAGGTTAGGTTCAACATATCACAACAGATGAAGCAACTTCAATCTTGGAGCTTTGGCATAAAAGAATGGGGCATCATTCCGAAAAAGTGAAGTTACTCCCTCCGGTTAGCAATACAACGAGTAGTTTAAACAAAGCGTGCGACACTTGTTTTCGTGCCAAACATAGTAGAGATAAATTTCCTTTGAGTAATAATAAAGCAAGTCGAATTTTTGAGAAAATACATTGTGATTTGTGGGACCCTAAAAAAATACCTCCTCGTGTGGTGCACGATATTTCTTAACTTTGGTTGATGACTATTCATGTGATGTTTGGGTCTATTTGTTGATGGACAAGACCGAAGCTTTTCGAACTTTTATGTATTTTGTTTCCATGATAGATCGTCAGTTTTCTCAAACTGTTAAAATAGTCCAAAGTGATAATGGCACCGAATTCAATTGTTTGTTGGACTATTTTTCTACGACAAGAATTCTTTTTCAAACATCTTGTGTTGGGACACCGCTACAAAATTGGTGCGTTGAAAGAAAACATCGACATATTCTCAATGTTAATCGTGCTCTTCTTTTTCAAGTAGGCATGCCTATTTTCTTTTGGGCGAAGCTGTCCTCACGGCTGCCCACCTAATCAATCGGACCACATCTATTTTGCTCAACAACAAAACCCCTTACGAACTTCTGTTTGGGAAATCTGCCTCGTTCAACACTATACGGACGTTCGGATGCTTGTGTTTTTCTCATAACCAAAATGCCAAAGGTGATAAATTTGCAAGTCAAAGTCGCAAATGTTTTTTTGTCAGTTATCCCTTCAGCAAGAAAGGATGGAACTTATTTGAATTGGACACCAAAGAATTTCCCGTGTCATGGGATGTCAAATTCTTTGAAAATACCTACCAACTCATGGATCGAGAATCTAAAAACATTATGCTGGAAAATGTCGTTTGTTAGGACTGAAAGTCCTAGTGCATTGAAAATTGTTTAACACATTTATAAGGGTTTGAATTGTAATATGTTGAAAGTGTTTGTAAATGGGCTTTGAGGCCCATTAGGCCAAATACGCTTCACATTTAAAGTGTTGTGTTAACCTAGGTTTTAGGTTAATGGTCATTCATAGGTTTACTTAGCCGTATCAGATATTCTCTCTGTAAACCTAAACCCTTTACTGATAAATCTAATCATATGACCAGCAGTTGTGATTGATTCTTATTGTTTCTTGATTATTATATCGTGATTGCAATATATCTGGTATCTACAATTGGTATCAGAGCCGGATCGAATTAACTTCTATTCGATGCGATCAAAAGGTTTGTCTTAAATTCCTATTTCTTATCGACTTTTGGTTTGATACAGTGCATAACTGGTTTTTTTTCAAAATTAAAGTTTTTGATTTAAGTATTAGTTATTAATCTGATAAAGTCGAGTTGGGTTTATGTTTTTGAAGTTGAATATTCAATTAATTTTGCATTAAAAAAAGGGGGTTTTTTATTTTTTCTGTCGATTTCTTTGTTCTTTATCGCCGAATTGTTTACATTGTTGTGTTCATTGAAATCAAGGTTTTTGATTTGAGTTTTAGTTGTTATTCTTACAAAATAATCTGGATTTCTGATTTTTGAGCAAATTGGTCAATTGATTTTGATTTAAAAAGGCTGTTAGTGATCGACGGTGGATTCAAAGTTGAGACCGGCGGCGGTTGTGGTTTACACCACTTGTGACCTAACAATTGTAACAACTCTTAATGTGATTGGTTGTTGATTATCAATTGATGTTGTGTGGTTCTAAACATAATGATCGTATGGATGGTAAAATCTAGTAATCGTTTTTTTTGTTGAAGACAGTCGCACATACCGGGTTCTTTCTCAAAATTTCACGTCATCCCCAGGACTTTAACTCCCAGTTCACAAACTCCCGGACTACCTGGGTGTGAACTCCGGGTACATAGTCCCCCGGGCCCGGACTCGGTAACTCCCGGTACATACCGGTCTTATACCGCCCGGTGTTTAACTCCTGGTTCCCACCATTTTCTCCGGTATCCCCCGGGGTCACCTCTCCCGGTCCTTGATACGTTGTTAACCTCTCCCGGACCTTGGCATTCGAATAATTCCGTCCTCACAACAAGGTTTGAGTTTTTCGATCGTTTTTATTTCGGTTGATTCGGTAGTGATCGTGGATGAACTTTTTCGTTTTTAAATCATAAGGGTTGTTTACAAAGCTTAAACGATCGATTTTGATCGTAAAAATTTCACCCATATCAAGTTTTTAAATTCTCGTTCGGTTTTCGAAAAATCTTCGGTTGCTTCGTTTGAGAGTTTGAGAGATTGTTTCGGGTTCTAATCAGTTGAGGGAGCTTAAGGGAACATAAACGATCGTTTTTTATCGAAAAGTTTTAACCCATATCGAGTTTTTAAGTTTTCGATTGGTTTTCGAAAAGTTTTCGGTTAGTTCGTTTGCGATCGTGGGTTGACCGTTTAAGTTTTAATCTGTTGAGGAGTGATCAGGGAACTTTAACGATCATTTTGCATTGAATATTTCTAACCCATTCAAAGTTTTGCAGGTGCGTATCATCGGAGAAGACGATGAATAGTGTTTTAACCGGATTTCGTTAAGTTTCCGTTAAATGCTTTACATTTAGTCCTTTTTCGTTAGTGTCCGTTAGTTTGTTAGTTTGGTTAATTTTACTTCATTTTTAGTCCTTTTTCAGTTAGTGTCCAGTTAAGTCCGTTAGAAGTTTCAAATTATGCACTTTTAGTCCCTCTAGACTCTAGTTAGTAGTTTCATTTTGTGTCATTTTTGGTCCTTCTACCTTTAAGTTTCACTTTCTGTCATTTCTAGTCCTTCTACTTTTAAGTTTAATTTTCTGTCCCTTTTAGTCCTTGTAGTATTAAGTTTCAGTTTGTGTCACTTTTAGTCCCCGTATTTCAAAGTTTCAATCATTTGTCATCTTTGCCCCCTAAACTTTCAAGTTTCACACGTTGTCACTCTTGGTCCTTACACATTGATTCTTTCATATTTTGTCAAGTTTAGTCCCTAGACTTCAAGTTTTTCAAGCAACAATGTCTCATCCAACTTATTCTAAGCTAAAAGAGAAAGTTTCTTGTTTAGAAGCTAGAGTTGAAAGACTACTTGACAAATATGATAATCAACTCATTGAAAATTCTGGAAACTTGTGCAAAATTTCAAATCTAAAGGAAGAGTGTGAAAGTTTTTCAAAAGATTCTGAAGAGTTAAAAACCAAAGTAAATGATCTTACGTACAAGCTCCATATGTCAGAAAATGAGAAAAATTGATATTGTTAGTAAAAGTGTGTCTTATAAAAATGAAAATAAAAGGTTAACTGACCAGTTAAAAGATCTCGAACTTGAGCTTTACAAACGTGGTCAAACTAATCAAACGTTCCATATGAACACACCCAAATAGTTCAAGGACTCCAATCCTGAATGGGGAATCAGATATGACAACCCTCATTATCTGAAAAAGGCCTTGACCAAAGTTTCCACGTTATATGCTTTCGAATTTTTGGGAGTGGACAAGACTTACCCAGAGTCCAAAATCAGATGGACCAAACCACTTGTTGATGAGGATCTGGAACTGGAAACTTTGAGAAGGAAAAACACTAGCTACCACAATGCAACTTCCTTTTGTTTATGACTCATTGAATGCGTCATACAACACCGAAAAACCCTGTTTTCTGTCAAATGACTATTTTTGAAGTTATTCTCAGGCTGTACTTGATTCAAAAACCATTGAAACTGAGGAGGAACCAATGGACCACAAGATCTATGTTACACCTATGATTTTAGAAAAGAAAGTTGTCCATTTAGAAGAGTCATTTGAACAGGAAAGAATCAATTTTCAAGGGGAAAAAACAGGAGTTGTTATCCAAACTCGAGTGCGTCAATTTCAATCAAAAAGAATCTGGATCTAGGGAGGAAAAAGAATACTTTCTGACAGAGGTAAACAAACTCACTTCTCAACTGTCTGCCTTGGCAACAGATCTGCTGAAAGAACAACATCACAAAGCTGAGCTTCAGGCTAAGCTTGACTTACTCCAAGAGGAGAAGATTAATCTGTCAGAACATTCTTCTCCACCCTCAGATATCTCTTCCTGCAAAGCTTTTCTGGGTGATTCTTCACCAAATTCTTCTGATAAAGGAAAAGAGCCTCAGTTGGAGTATTTAAAAAAGAATCGTCTTTCTGATTTTCAAAATACTTCCGCAAATGATCCTTTGAAAAACACAAATCTATCCAGTTTCCCGACTCCCACAAGTAATAATGTCACATATGATGAGGAAAAGGAATTCTCAACGTTCTTGAATTCAGAGGTATGTTCAGACAGAAAGTTAGACCAGTTTGATTTCGATCCAAAACTCCCAAGTCATGTTGATTTTTTAGATTCAACTGGTGAGCCACCGGTCAAATTTTATAAAGGCGAATGTTCAACATCTGCCTCTCAAAAGGTTTATATGAACAAATCTTTAAAGCAAAAATCTAAAAGACGTTCACATAAACAAAGAAAGACCGGAACCTCTAACAAAAGACATACTTACTACTCCAGTTCTTCTGATTGCGAGCTTAATGATTCTTCAGATAATCATTTCTCCAGAAAAGTAAAGATGGTTTGGAGAAAGAAACCAACTACAGAAGACAGTGAAGGAAACAAGTCTCATGATTCTCCTATAGTTGATACAAAGTCATTTATTTCCAAGACTGATTCACCTACTTATGTTTATTCTACAGGAAAGTTGATCAGTCTAAACCGAGAAAAGATCTATTGCACTCACTGTGGAAATAGTGACTTTGTGGACTCAAGATACGTAAATAGTTGGTATGGTACTTATAGCATCCCCAATCCTCAGTTTAGTAGCTTCAAAGCCAAGGCAACTAACCATCAAGGATCCATCACAACATGGATACCAAAATCTACCTAATCTGTTTTGCAGGAATGTCATGTGTGATTTAATTCAGATTATTCACGTCACATGACTACAATCAAGGGTTATGCCACTTTTGAGGGGGAGTACCATGTTTTTGTTTAAATTTTCATATCGACTTCTGAACACTTCATTTCAGGACTCGTTCTTAAATGTTTTTGACTTCTGATAATCTCAAATCAGAAAGTTTACTTCAATGTTCTATTTTGGCGAGTTAAAGGAGTGTTAGGGCTATTAATGTTTCTATGGACCTACCCAAGAAACACATCCAATTCATAGATATTAGTGAGTGGTCTAGATTGATAGATGAGTTCGGAGTAATTAAAAAAAGGTTAGGATGTGACAAAACTTAAAAGAAATATTGGTCCTTACCAAACCGAGTCAGTTATCCGGGTTACCACATAATCTATTCATTCTCGTTCTTTGGAGATGGGTATTGAAACAGACATGGACCTAGTGTCGATAACTCGTGTCACCCCACCCAGCCACTCAAGTATCTCTCAAAAGATACTTGTTTCATATATGCACGTAGATTTAACACATAATCTATCTATTCTTCACTCGGAGGACTTAGATATTGAAAAAGGAAGACATCAACTCCGGTCTCCAAACATCATATTCATCTCACTGTGTCTATTGATTTCTTAACCTGCGTCCCAGGTTGAATCAATCTTTGAGCCTAATCGACATGATTTATACTTCTTTCACATACACACGAATCTTTGTGATTCCCCTTGCATATCTTTGTGATATTGCCGGAACAGTTTGAGAAGTAATTTTTAATATTTTACTTCGGTGATAACTGGAAGTCCTATCAGAGATACATCGATGCCAACTCTGAAAATAGGCCACACAATTATTTTAATTGTTGTGATAACAGTTACTCTTGTGTTTCTGTGTTAGCTGTTACCCTTGGTTACTAATCGCTTTATCTGATATTTTGCTACTCATCCGGTTAGTCTTTGAAGATACATGATGCTCAGGATTCTCCTAATCATCATGAGGGGGAGAACGACACACAAATCAAAGACACATATTAACATGTTGAGGGGGAGTTAGCAAAATCTGAGGGGGAGTAACAGAATTTCTTAAATCTGAGGTTGAAAAGCCTTTGGATTCAAAGATTGCAGCTGAGCAGAAAAGATTTTATTGCATTTCTTCTATCCATATCATGTGGTGTCTGCTACAAGTTTGTCCCACCTACGAGTTGATTGAAACAAGTTCTGAAGCTGAAAGTCAATTCATCTCACGGTTCAAAGACAGATTCTTTGTTATTAAACCGAAGATGCACTGTGGAATGTCACGTAACTCGCACATTATCTTTCTTGTGTGCTGATCTGATGTGTTGAGTTTCTACAGTTGAAAGTTGTTTGATAGTGCGTTCAGTCGAGGCTATTGTACATTGAATATGGTTACAAAGTTGAGACTATGAAGACCAAGAGATTTATTCAAGGGGGAGCTTGGAAAGATATGAAGTAAAGCAACACCAAAGTTCTTCAAAGATTCAAGAGGGAAAGAAGATCAAGCTTGAAGATTTCAAGATGATAAATGCCTTATTCAACTTTAGGGGGAGATTGTTAGGACTGAAAGTCCTAGTGCGTTGAAAGTTGTATAACGCATTTATGAGGGTTTGAATTGTAATATGTTGAGTGTGTTTGTAAATGGGCTTTGAGGCCCATTAGGCCTAATACACTTCATATTTAAAGTGTTGTGTTAACCTAGGTTTTAGGTTAATCGTCATTCATAGGTTTACTTAGCCGTATCAGATATTCTCTCTGTAAACCTAAACCCTTTACTGATAAATCTAATCATATGACTAGCTATTATGGTTTATTTATTGTTCATCATTGATTATTATTGTTGATAAATCGCACTGTTCTGGGATCTACAATTGGTATCAGAGCAAAGAGACAAGAATTTTGATCCAAAAAGGTTTGTCTAAAACCCTTTAATTGCTTATATTGGTATCTGCTTGTGATTGAGTACTGTTTTGCTTATTCTATGAGTTTTCTCTGTGATCGAAATATAGATCCGGGTTTATATCTGCCTATTGATTTTCTGGGTTTAGGGTCATATCTGCATAATCGATTTCTGGGTTCATCAAGTTAGTGAGTTCGGTCTATCATATTGGTCTCTAGTATATTGATTTTCTGCTATATCGATTTTCTGGATTAACAAGTTTTTGAGTTCGGTCGAGTATAGGTATGTCATATGTTCTTATCTGCAAATCTGTGCTAATCGACTTTCTGCATTTTTTCTAAAATCATCAAATTGAGTTCTGAAATTAAAGTTCTTCAAATCTGTGAGATCTAGAAATCGATTTTGGTTTGATTAATCTATTTAAAGTTATCTGATTATCTGATTGTATGGTTCGATCGCTGCTTTTGTCGAAGAACAAAAGATCTGGATTAATCGCCCGGACTTACCTTGCCCCCGGATTGAAGTCGCCCGGGTTGTTCTTTCGACTGGGGTGTTGTCTCCCGGATCCTCCCCGGTCTTTGTCGCCAGGGTCTTTGCTGTTGACCGGGTCCTTGCCTTCGACCGGGTCCATTGTTCGACCGGGTCCATTGTTCGACCGGGTCCTTGTTCGACCGGGTCCTTGTATCCATCTTAAAGTTATCTAATCTCTCTTTGGATCAAAATTGTTTGTCTCACGATCACTACAGTGCATTAAAGATGAATTCAAGGGACACTCTAGCCATTGGTTCAGATCAAAAACCTTCGGTGCTCTATCGGGGAGAATATCCACAATGGCACGATCGATTCATCAATTTTATCGAAGCGAAACCCGACTATGACAAGATAATGTTATTTCTGAAAGAGGGGCCACAAGCCTGGCCGATGAAAGTCCTGCCTGGAGACCAAACCCAAGGTCGACAAGAACGCCAACTCGCAAAATCACTCAGTGAGTTTACCCCTCAAGAAAGGAGTCGGCATGACGTGGAAAAGCATGCGAAGACCTACATTCTACAAAGCCTGCCTAACGACAGATATGCCTGCATCGATAGCTACAAGGCCATTGCGAAAGGAATGTGGTAACAGATTGAGAAGATGATGATGGGTAGCCGAATAAGCTCTCAGCTGAAGATCACCAACTGTATTTCCAGATATGACAGCTTCAAAGAAAGAAAGGGCGAGACATTCACGGAAACATATGAACGGTTCAACCAACTTCTGAACGATCTGCATAAAATCCACATCATGAAGACCAACACTGAGAACAACATCAAGTTCATGAACAACCTTCAGCCGGAATGGAGGACGTTTGTCTCTCATATCTACCATACTCAAAGCCTGGAGAAAATTTCTCTGCCTGAAATATATGAAATGCTTCTACAGGACGAAGAGGAAGTTCTTGAGTTGATGGGAAATCAAAAAGCAGACGAAAAGCCGTTGGTTAATCCATTAGCGCTCGTCTAAGATAAAAGAGGTCGATCTGTCAGTCGCACCCCTGAAAAGGAACCTGTGCAAAGTGATTCTGAACCCGAAGACCCTAACAGTGATTCGGATCCAGAATACACTCAGATTAAAGAAGCCGTGATGTTCTTAACTCAAGCATTCCAGAAAAAGAAGTTCTTCAAAAAGTCATCTTCAAATAATCAAAGATATTCCACTACTTCTCTCAAACGACATAAGGAGAAGTATGAAGAGAAGAGATGCCTTGATGAAGGAAAGAAGATTGAGAAAAAGCATGATGAGAAAACCAAAGACGAGCCGATCAAATGTTATAACTGTGGTCGCTTGGGTCACTTTGCCAAATAATATCGAAAGCCTGTCGTGCGCAACTCAGAATACTACAAGGCCAAGATGTTGTTGGCTAAAGAAAAGGAAGCAGATAAGGCTCTCATGGCAGAAGATGACCACTGGCTTAATCTATCTGATGAGAAAGAAGAAATTATTGATAGAAGTTAGTCATTAAGGGTTACATTTTTTTTTTTGAGAGGGTATCCCAGACCACATTGGACCCAGACTAATCCCTGGCAATATGGGCCGAATCCCGACTGCTAAAGCATGTAGCCCGGGGTCGAAGCCCCCGTACCTCTAGGATGCGTCCCCCAGGATTCGAACATGAGACCGCTACTAGCTAGTCCACATGCCTTACCACTAGGCTAACACCCTTTTGGTCATTAAGGGTTACATTAGCTGATCAGAAATTCTCTCTGTAAACCTAAACCCTTTACTGATAAATCTAATCATATGACTAGCTGTTATGGTTTATTTATTGTTCATCATTGATTATTATTGCTGATAAATCACACTGTTCTGGGATCTACATCGTTCCTCATAATGTTGATGTTCATGAAGATTTCCGCTACAATGAAACCGAGATCGACATGGGTTCTAACGTTTCTTCTACTGAGAAACACTCCATGGATACAAATTCATCAAACCCTAAAAATCCAAACGTGGTAGATGAGCCCGATCAGTGTCCAACGTCCACTGATCAGTCCCAATCGTCGGCCCAACCCGAATCAGCTTCTCCAACAACACGCCTGAAGTTGAAAACACATCTGTTTCATCTACTGATCAACCCATGGGTCGTGGTTTACGCAATAAAATGCCCCCGGTCCATCTAAAAGACTATGTCACTCGTAAGTTGCTCTGAAAAGTCCATCCTTTGCCACCCCATCTCCACTCGACCCATCATGTACTTTGTATCCTCTAGCACATTATATAAATTGCAATAATTTTTCCAGGCCACATCAAAACATTCTTGCAGCTATCACATCGGGTCATGCGCCAAGGACGTTCAAGGAGGCAATGAAAGATGATGATTGGAAGAAATCTATGCAACAAGAAATCCAAGCTTTAGAATAAAATGGCACATGAACTCTTGAGCCGCTTCCTCCCAGCAAACGCGCTTTAGATTGTCAATGGGTGTATCGTATCAAATATCTTTCCAGCAACAACATCGAGCGTCTCAAATCTCGGTTGGTTGTCCTTCGAATCATCAAGAAGCCGACATCGATTACACTATAACTTTGCTCCGGTTTTATCAAAATGACCACGATTCGAGTCTTTCTTGCCATCACTGCTTCCAAAAACCGGGAACTTCACCAAATGGATCTGCATAATGTGTTTTTGCATGGTGATCTTGAAGAATAAGTTTACATGAAATTTCCTCCCGGATTTCAAAACTCTATTCTGAATCTTGTATGCCGATTGAGAAAATCCTTGTACATCTTAAAACAAGCCCCACGATGTTGGTTTGCTAAACTTGTCATAGTCTTGAAGAATTATGCCTTCTTACAGTCCTACTCGGACTATTCTTTGTTCACTTATACAAGTGGTGACATTCAAGCTAGTCAATGTACTTGTTTGGGTAAAATTTCATAAGTCACGACCGACGCAAGAAACCAAACGTCTCCAATCTTAAGACTACTCTTGTATTAAGATAAGGTCCTGAAGACCACACATACTTACGTCCCAGGTCGTAAGTAATGACAGCGGTCGTAAGACTCTTACGACCACGACCAAAGAATCTTTCGACAGACTTATATCTTACAATCTTTGTAACGTAACTAACGATCATATCATTTATTATCTACGACCGTTTTTCTTTATTACTCATCATTGCAGGTTCAATGTACATTTATGGGCAAACGGTCATAACGTACATGCATCATCAAGATCAATCATTGTCAAGACCGTTGGAACATTAAAGGCACATATATGAAGACCAAAGCTATATATATCAGCTCGAAGAACCATTCGAGGGGGGCATCTGATAAGTAAAAATCACATTGGAAATACACTACATACAAGAACCTTCAAATTACTCGCTCTCAGTTAAGAACTCTCGCAGAAGTGCTCTATCTCACGACGAACAACATTAACCTACAATCTGTTTACTTTTATTTGTAATCTCGTTAAGTGTAATGTCAATCGCTCCTTCACAAGGACGACGTCCCTGTTTGACGTCCATAGTGCACTTGACGATATCTGTTATCATCCATGGTTTTTACCCTCGACGGGGTTTTCCGCGTCACCAAAATCTCTGACTCTTATTTACTTTTATTCCATATCATACGATTTGTGGATCGATCACTTACTTTAGTTGTTAAAGCTCCACACCGATCTTAAGTCTTCCTTTGGACAATTTTTGGCATTAACAATATTCATCTATGTTGATGAGTTACTTATCTCTGGAAACGAATCTGCTGCATTACAAACGTTTAAGGCTTATCTTAGTGATTGGTTGAAAGTGAAAGACTTGGGCACCTTAAAGTACTTTATTGGCATAGAAGTGGCTCGTAGTTCCACTGGCATTTTCATGTCCCAACGCAAATACACTCTCGACATCATCTCCGAAACACGTCTGTTAGGTACAAAACCATCAGGCTTTCCTATTGAGGAAAATCATAAACTTGGTCGTGCAACATGAGATGTACTTGCCAAACCCGAACAATACCGTCGACTTGTTGGTCGCCTTATTTACTTAGTTGTTACTCGCTCAGATCTTGCTTATTCCGTACACATTTTGTCTCAGTTCATGCAATCTCCTCGGGTTGAGCATTGGGACGCAACTTTAAGAGTTGTTTGTTACTTAATAGGGTCTCCCAGTCACGGTATTCTTTTACACTCCGATAATGACTTGTCATTGCAAGGATGGTGTGATTTTGATTAGGTAGCCTGCCCCATTACTCGTGTATCTCTCTCGGGTTGGATAGTCTTTATTGGCCATTCTTCCATCTAATGGAAAACTAAGAAGCAACATTCGGTTTCACGCTCTTCTGCCGAAGCCGAATATCGCTCTATGGCTGCCGTAACGTGCGAACTCAAATGGTTAAAGGGACTACTTTTGAGCCTTGGAATCAATCATCCCAAATCCATTCCTCTATTTTGTGATAGTCAAAACGCACTTCACTTGGCTAAAAATCCGGTCTTCCATGAACGCACGAAACATATTAAAGTTGATTGTCATTTTGTTCATGACGCAAGTCTTGATGGCATGATAGAACCTTCTTTTGTGACAACCGGCGAGCAACTAGCCGACATTTTCACCAAGGCTCTTGGCAAATCCAAGTTTGATCTTATGCTTTCCAAGTTGGGCATTTCCAATCCCCATGCTCCAACTTGAGGGGGGGGGGGGGGGAGTAATCGGGGATCTCCAGTTTCAAAATGGATGTTATAATGATCTCCATGATTTAAGGAGATTTAGAGGCTATTGTTTTTTTAGTTTCCTTTCAGGATTGTGTTTCCTTTAGGATTATGCTTTCCTAAAGTTTATCTTCTTTTGTATGGAATAAAGGCAAGTAAATATTGTTCTCAAAAGCTCTTAAGTTTACAAAATGTAATCACAATCACTTCCTTGTTGATTTTCTCTCAACCTCAATATATCCCCCCAAACCTACTTTTTTCAAAACCGTCATAAAAAGTCATTTTTGTACCGGTGCAAGTCCAAAGTCACCAATAGATCTTTTGCTGGAAACTCTTTGATATCGCAACAATTTGAAGTTTTTTGCAACTTTAATTACATGTCTTAATTGGATAAGTAGTTTATTCATGTAAATCTTGTGCTATATACATTTCTGAAGGCTTTTCCATGTTACCACTTTTATTAATCATTGAACATATTCTAACGTGGATGATGACAACATTGAAATCTTAAACCAAAATGACAAGAATATAATATGGGTTCTGCCATACCGGTCTCGAGTATCTTTATGTATAAGAGATATGGGATATCAAACATTTCATACCATACATAACCCAATCAATATAAGGTATTGTTAGTTTTTTGGAAGAAAAAAACTCTTATTAACCATTTGTCTTATCATGCAAGGGGTTAGAGTGTGTCTTCTTTTTGTGACAAGACCTTTTATCGTCCTTTTATTGAAGAGGTAAACACATATCTTATTAGCTTCTTATTGGACAAAGTGTAGAAATACAAACACCACCTCAATCCCACTCTCGATCCGGTTTCAACGTTTGTGCTCCTAGCATATCGACCAACTGCACGGTGTGATTGTAATTAAATATACTTTGGATAATTCTTTAAGTTGTTTTCTAGATTGTAGATATGATTTCTTTGTGTAGTCTTTTTTTTTTATCTGTAGGTTATGTTTCCTTGTACATGTTTATATATTATAGGAATACAATACAACCCTTCGTAAGGGATTCACATACACTTTCATTAAGAATTATATAAAATAGTTTAACGATATTAGCATATGTAATCTAAACTTGCACATTTTTCTTTTGAAGCAGATACTTTAATTATATGGATTAAGATAGAAATGGTTAATAAAACCAATATCGATTAATAAAATATTGTTGAAGGATAAGTGTGTGTTAGTCTCAAGGATATAACGATATATATATATATAGCCTTAGGTTCATTTGAGAAATGGTAAATATATGAGAAATAGAGAAGTAATCCTAGCCATTCATATGGTCAAGATCGGATTTGACTGGTCAAAAGTTGCGGCTTTGACTGGTCAAAAGTTGAGGCTATTCCAAAAATAGAAGGACACTTTCGTAATTTTTACAAAATACAAGGGTTGTGTTCATATATGAACATGTATAATTCACATATGAACTATATGTTCATATATGAATCAGTGTAATTCACATCTGAACTCTTTTAACTTATTCATATATAAACCTTTGTGATTCATATATGAACTAATTAACTGATTCACATATGAACTAATTAACTGTAAGTTCATATATGAATCAGTTGAACTAATTAACATATTCATTTATGAACTTTTGTGATTCATATATGAACTAATTAACTGATTCTCATATGAATTAATTAAATGATTCATATATGAACGTATAGTTCATATTTGAATCATGTAGGTTCATATATGAACTCATGCCACGCATTTTACGAAACTATCCCTCTACCTTCTATAGACCATGCAAGGAATTATCCGGTGCTTTACGATCAAAGCCGCAAATGTTGACCAGATGAAAAAGTCACATTTGACAAAAAAAAAAAAAACTAACTTTAACCATGTAAAATTACCAAAAATGACATCTAGAAAAAAATAATCAATTATAATATTTAATAATATAATTAAAACAAATTTATAGTAATATGATATATCAATTAATATAATTAAGGTAATAAATAATATAATATGTTAGTTAAAAGAATTTAAAGTTTATTATAATATATATATATATATTATAAAATTTTGAATTTTAAAACAAATTTTAAAAAACAATCTATATTAACTTATGATTTTAAATAACCGTTACATATAACATGGAAAAATAATCAAATATTAATTACAGAAAATAATAATAATTGATAATTAAAATATATTGATCAATATTAAAAAAATTGATATAATTATCAATAATAATGTATAATTAAAATTTATGTTATAATTTCCAAATAATATTAATTAATATTTATTAATTAATAATTAAAATTTTATATAATTAATTGCTAATATATAATAATGAATATTAATGAGAGCATAATTGAAATAGTCACAGAAAACCTGCTACTCCAAGTAACTTATCAAAAAACTAAATTATAATCTAACATATGTCAATCCAAACATGTAACCAGAAAATAAATTAGCTTATTTTTGCCAAATGATGCCTAAAATGTTTTGTTATTTGTTCAGTTATTTGAAACGATATTGAATAATTTATTTAAGACCTATTAGTGTAATTTATTTTAAATGTTTTATCTTATTCAAATGTTTATTTTAATTCATAATTGTTATAATTAAATTCATATGCTTATCTTGATAATGAGTTCCTTCTCAATGTTTTCAATCTCATAATTAATTTGTGAAAGTTACATTTCTAACCCTATATTTTTGGCCTTTTGCCAAAAGTGTGGTATTAATTTTTCACTATCATACTTTTTAACTAATGTCAAAATCTACCAAATTAATAAATGTTATATGTATTTCATTACTGAGTTAATTGCAATATATTGAAAAGATTTTGTCAAATGGGTGATTCGATGTCCTAAACTCAAAAGAACTTGAGTACAAATGTAAATATCTATTGCAAATACTATTTTTGTGGAAAGGTACAAGAATATACCTAATACCAATCAACATTGACCCTAAAAACCAACCTTTTGAAAAGGTACAAACAAGTATCATCATGTTTTGAGACGATATATCGGTCCTAGCTTTCATAGGTAATACATTATACTAGAATCATTTTATCAAAGAGAATTCAAGGAGTTGTTCGGTAAGGTAGCGTTTGGTACGCAGACCGGATGAGATTGGACTGGACGGGACGGGACTGGACAGGACTAATTGTCTGTCCTATGTTTGGTACAGGACAGGACAGGACAGTTAAAATGACCAGATTACCCTTAAACATTCACAAACAAGTCTAGTGTACTAAAAATAATTTAAACTAATTTAAACATTCCAACATCAAAAGTTTAAATATTCCAACATCAAGTGTATCAAAAATAATATAAACATATCTAAAATATTAGATATTTCAACACGTATCCCCCTTTTGCTACTCAACTTATACCCTCTCTGCTGAAAGTGAAAACCCTAGAACAAACCAACCCCCAATAATGGCGTCAGAACAGATCGAATCTCACCGTGAAAACGCTCAAGTCTACATCGGTGAAGCCATCTGCAAGGAGAAACACATGAGGTTCTCGCCAAATTCTCCCTCCCAAAAGGCTTGATCCGATGACCGACGTCACGGAGGTTGGCCACAACGCTTCCACAGGATTCGTGTGGGTTCGTCGGAAAAGGAAGCTTCTGATTTGGGTGACGATTTCCGATATCTGATTTGGAGGCTATGAAGTGGGAATGATTGATGGTAGAGTTTATCAGATGTATAAAGAAAAAGGGTAAAATTGTAACTTTAATCCCATGTTGTTCCACCTATTTTGGTGGAACAAAAAAACTCAACTTTTGTCCCGTGAAATTAACTTTTTGTCCCATGTTATCCTGTATATTTATGTCCCATGGCATATGATAGGTGTTAATTATTTAACCCTAAAACACCACTTTTTATTGCTTTTATAGATTTTTATTTGCCCAATTTTGCCTCTTGAGTCATTTCATTATCTTATTTTGTTCCTTTTCTTAGTTTAACATAAGTTGTGGTTTTTCTCTAAGTTTTATGAAGAATTTCACTTATTTTCGGTTCAATCATACAGGATCCTACATGATGCTGTCAACTCGAAGCTGCAGGATCTGATGTTGGGCCTTTTTTCTTATTGGGCTCACTCTTTGGCCGAAAATTGAAGAGAAGATTGAAAGAAATAGGCTTGGCCCATGGACTAAAGACTTGGATTTTTGCCCTAACTTGGTGGCTAAGTTGCGTTTCTTTATAAATAGAAAGTATATGTTAGGTTTTAAAAATCATCTTTTGATCATACAATTTTAATCTCTCTCGAATTGTTGTAATTGGCAAGCACTAGAATTCTCTTTTGCTAATTGTGGTTTGGTGAATTATCTTTACAAGCTTTGAAGAAATACAAGTACTTTTGGTTTATAATTCCATCTTTTGGTAACAAGTGTTGGTTCTCACAAGTTAAATTTCGAATTACTTCTTGTTTACTAAAAAATATTTTCGAGCTCCAAAAATCATCCTAAGGCCGTGGCCTTGTTGTGATCTCCCAAATCGATTTTAAAAGTGTTCGGTTACTTTTATGTTGATTTCAATTGTTTACGTAAGAATTATTACTTGGTTTGTTTTTGCTTTCTCAATTATTCTAGTCTTTAAAATCGTGTTTCGCATTGGATTTAATTCTTTTGTGACACTTGGCTAGTGTTAAATTGTTGAAACAATTCCCAAGTATTTTTCAACGTATTCAAGTTTCGTTTGCTTTATTTCTTTTGGCTATTTTTTTATTTTACTTTTAGAACTAAGCCGTTATACTTGGTGTTCTTTCGGATTAAATTCCTTCTGTGCCAAGCGGTGAATTTTCTATCTAGTAAAATTATTGTTTCCAAGTTTTATTTTGCAAGTGTTCTAGTTTTCAAACGAAACTTCCCGCGCAAGTTACTAAATCTGGCAGCACTTACAACAACATTTACTTTCTGCAATTTACTGCTTTATTTACTTTTCCAGTTATTTAATATACAACATTTTATATTTCCTGCACTTTACTTTCCAGTTATTTACATTTTCTGCAATTTAAAATTATGTCTTCACTTCAGATATTAATTACTTGCACGACAAGTTTTCTTTTTAAACTTCAACTTTTGCACTTTGATTTCAATTTTCTATCTCAGTTATTTACTTTTATGTATTTAATTATTTTGTGAGAAAATCCAAACAATGATAGGCTAAAACCTTAGTTTGGGGTGCAAGGCAGAATTAGGACTGAGACCGATGAAAAAGTAAAAAGGTGTTAACAATATAGTTTAAAGTTTCGTTGAAAATATCTCAGGATTACAGATAATTAATTGACAACTAGTTAAATGTATGAAAATGTGTAATCCCTAAAAATGTTATATCAAATGTTAATTTTGGGATAAACAAGATTGCTATAATATATTTTCACCGGATCATTTATTTCTGTCCTAACTCACCTTTGCACCCTTTGTCTTTTCTTACGGCTGATCTTTTCTTAAGCATTAACTAAGACTCGTTAAAAGATTTTTTCAAATTCGCCATCTGAAATTGACTTTTACGTACCGGACTTTTCGGGTTAAACTTTCACAATCTTCCCTGATAATCGATATCCGGTACTTTGTACCACTATTACTTGTTAAGAGACGATAGTAGGATAAGGTGTATACTTGCACTGAGTTCTATTTAAGTGAATCTAAAAAAGGATTGCACATAAAATTCTTACACCAATATACTAAACATGGGACTATTTTTTTTGTTCCGTCCCATCCCATCTAGTCTGCATACCAAACGCACCCTAAATGTGGAAAAATCAAGACGTAAAAAATGACAAGGAGCAAATAGACTAAGCGATAAAAATCATCCAAGTGAAGAAGTGGGTAAAATGTTAAGCACTAAAATGATGACCAAACAGAAGCGAGCGCAACTTGGTCGTTAGTTTGGATATTTCGTGTGAGTTTGAAATCTCGGGTTGGTTTTCTCCATAGTTTAAACTAGCGTGAAACTAGCGACAACATGCAGATGACTTTTAACCCTTTTTCAACTAAGGTTAGGAGGCATTCAACAAACTATCTTGGAGAGGACGCAAGAGGCGATTTTGGAGAGACATTTTCATCAAGAAAGCGATCAATTGAAGCAAAGGAACCAGCGTGAAGCACTCGGTCATCACAGATTTGTCCAATGGTTCGTGGGTATTGCAAGTCAAAAGGAGTTTTTACGAATTCAAATTTTGTCGTGGGACCATTATTTAGAATAATGATTTTTTTTATCGTTTTGCTTTATAATACCCCCATCATGAACTAATCTTAAGATGTTGGGGGTTGGATTAACTTTGGTTGTAATCATATGAGCACATAAACTTGTTTCCTTCATCAGTTTTTCCCATTTAATGAAGCATATGAATTTGAGATTAATGCTTTTGTGAGTTTGATCAACTTTCAATTGATTTATTCGTTATAGATCAAATTCGAGATAATTCATTGTTAACTAGAATTGGATTTGTATGCCTATGATGAGAATGTGGATAGAGATATACCAAGTAAGTCTTAGTACTGTTTCAATCTAGGCCTTAATGAATTTTGATTCCATGTGAGATCGAGAAATAAAGCTTATGTTTTCAGAATAAAATCTGTTGTTACTCGAGAGAAAATAATAGTGAATTTAGTGATTGGCCTGGTATTTATTAAGGAGAATTATCCGGTAAGTGTTACAAGTAAAGTGTTCTTTATAAAATCCATCGGGATTCCAACCCTCAACTATTTTTCTCAGAAAAAGTTACCAAAATTGTTTCTTGTTTTCATTCACGATTTAATTTAAGTTACATGATAATTAATTTCCACACAAATCATCATTTAGACCATCCAGTTAATAGTGAATATAATCATTGTGATACTCAGTTCCTAGTTCCCTTGGTTTGATACTCGTACTTCCGGTACATATTACTTGATTCGATCCATACACTTGCGATTAGATTTTGGGGAGGGGGTGTAAATCCACCTATTAGACCTCTAGATGAGCTTCACCATAAAAACCCAACAGTCTCCGTATACGACTTTCCCGAGTACCACCGCAAGACCCCAACTTTGTATATGACATAATTGAGTACCACCGCAAGCTTTCCAACTATGACTTAGTTATACATTGTTGGACCTTGTGAATAACAGTCAAGAAGATCTTATGAAAATGAAGCATTTTCATATAGACCACTATCTAGACTTAAGTGATGACATCAAAACTCCACATTTAACAACAATAACAAACTCATATAAAATATTATATTTAAAGTTGCAATCTTTAGTTTTGCGATTTGAAAAGTGTTCACTATGTGTATAGTGGGTATCACAATGGGTATCATAGTGAGTGGGTATCACAATGGTTTATATGTTACTGTTTAGAGGTTCTTGGGTATCATAGTGGTTTACGGCGGAATAAGTTTGGCCGGAGTAAGGTTCACCAACCGGAAGGAGAGAGGATAATTACCAAAATCAATATTTTTTGATAATTACCAAAAATAATAATTTTTATAACTACCAAAAGACAAATTTACCCCAAAATGTTATCCATAAATTTAAATGTTTTGAAAATTAATGGATAATTACCTAAATTAATATTTTTAATAATAGTCATTGATTTTTAATAATGTATGGTTGAGATCGGATCTCACAGTTACCACAAGCACCGATTTCTCTACTGAAGGGCCCCTTATATATGTATGTATATATATATATATATATATAGGGGGCCATTCAAGGGAGAACTCGGTTATCTGTGGTAACCGTGAGATCCAATCTTAACCACAAATGAAAGGATAAATTAGGAAAATAATAATTTTGGTAATTTTAATTAAAATTTCAATCAAAGGGTATGTTAGGTATTTTAGAAAATTTCTCTCTCCTCTCTCCGACAAACATTATTCCAGTGACCATATGATGCACATTGTGATATCTTTGCATAGTGTGATACATTTTGTAAACATCAAAAATAACAAAAATAACTAAGAAATGTTGCGATACCCTTTGTAAAACAGCGAAGACACACTGTGATACACTTTGTAAGACAGTAAGACAGAAACTCAATGTGATACCACTGTGATACCAAAGAACTTTCGAAGCAGTAAGATGGAAACTCAATGTGATATCACTGTGATACCATTTCGAATCACAATGTATCACAACGTGATACACCTTATGATACATTGTGATCCGTCGTCGTTGACGGTGTTGTTGACAGTGCTGCATGATGCCTTCCACCATCTCCGCCACCAGAAACAAACCTAGTACCACCAGAACTTCTTACACGATCGTCTTCTTCTTATTCTTCCATTGTTAACCGGTGGTAGAATAGGTTGTTGAAGGAATCCGCTACGATGTAAACTGTTCCAATGGCTATGAACGGACCGGTGTTGGCACCACCGACCGTCTGCCCTTGTGGACCAGCTAGTGGTATGGCGAATTTGTTAGCAAAAGGTGTTAGCACGACGGATGGTGGAGATGACGACGGAAGTACGGCGGCGAAGATCGATAGCAACTCGAAACAACCGTGGAAGGTGATGGTGATGGGTTATAATTGGAATATGCTTGTGGTATTGTGGAGAAGAAAATGAACCAGTGCAAGTCGTGGAAGGTGATGGTGGTGGTGGGTTGTCATTGGAACATGCTTGTGGTCTTGTGGAGAAGAGAATGAACCTGTGCAGCAGCGCCTACTATTATTTTAGAGTTTTGACAATTATTTTAGGGTTTTGATGAGTTGTCAGCCCCATTTAATTTACTAATTTACCCTTTATTCTATTTTAGTAAATAACTATAATTATCCTAAATGATTGGTTCACATTAGATCTCACGGTTAACACAAATAAGATAGTTCTCATTTGATTAAGCCCCAATATATATATATATATATATATATATATATAGAGAGAGAGAGAGAGGGGGGGGGGGTTAGTGGAAAACCTCAAAAAAAATGAAAAACTAAGGAACCTTCATCTAGACGATATGCATTTATGCATACAAGTAAATTAAGTTGTTTTGTTATGCACTTATGCATTATGCATTTGTGCATATGCACGTATGCATTATGCATTTGTGCATATGCACGTATGCATTATGCATTTGTGCATATGCACGTATGCATTATGCATTTGTGCATATGCACGTATGCATGTTACAAGTTACTTGTATGCACAAGTGCATATCATCTAGATGAAGAGCTATCAAGGTGTTTCTCAGTTTTCTGTTTTTTTTTTTTGAGTTTTTCTTCAGAACCTGACCCTATATATATATATATATATATATAGAGAGAGAGAGAGAAAGAGATGCACAATTATTTGTTAACCAAGTAAATAGTATTAACTTTACAAACTAATCTAAGCATTTCAATTTTTTTTATCAACGATTGTAGTTAAATAAGAGGTTATAATCTGATAAAAAAATTAAATGGTATTAAATGTAGGACATTTTTGAAACAAACTATTTTTATTTTTAGAAGATAATCATATTTTGTTCTTGGAATATAATCATCCTCTTACTATCTCCTCTCTCCCTCTTGAATCCGTCAACCTCATCCTCATACGCTCTCCCTCTTGAATCTGCCATTGGCACCGATGAATCGTTCTACACAACCGCTATACTACCACCACCACCCGCCTCGCCATCGACGCCACCAACCACCACCACACGCTGCCTAAAAACGTGATGTAGGCTCTCGTTCATACACTTCTCAATACCTGTCGCATTGTAACTTTCTCATATTTAGGCTTATGTCGGAAACCCTCATTTGGAGCGTTGCCTAAAAACATGATTTGGCCATTTTCGTATTTTCTTAAATAGTTAGCATCCTCCTTTGATCATCGGAAGCATCAAATGAGAATGAAACCTATTTAAAAGAACACGAGAACGAAAAATCACGTGCAAAATCACATGTGATTTTACATGTGATTCTTGCAACCTGAAATTGCTGCAAAAATTTGTTGGTGATTTTAGTGAAATTATCGGTTCATTTTATGTAATTGGGTTCAGAAGATAATAATGGGGTTGGTAGCTAGGCTATAACACGAGTTAGAAGGTGTGGAGTGCACACTCGTGTAAGCTTGCTAGCACCCGGGATTGTTGGATGATCATGATTGGAGGGTTACTAAGTGGTTAGGTTGACAGTGCTTGACACGGGCTATGGCGTGGGTTCATCCGCGCCATGAGTCGTGCGGGTCTCCGGAGGGTTCGACAAACAGTGTTTGGTGTGGCCTACGGTGCGGGTTCATCCGCGCCACGAGCCACGCGGGATACTGGAGTGTTTGTCGAACAGTGTTTGGCACGGGTTTCCGTGCGGGTCCACCCGCGCCGCCAGCCACGCAGACCTCCAGACTTGTAACTGCCAATCTCTTTGATAATCAAGTTTGTAACCCCCAAATCATTGTGTAACCGCCGGTTAATTATGTCAACAATCAATCCCATTAAATGGGAAATTATTATCATTAATAATATAGGATCGGTTATGATTCTCTTGTTGTTTAAATAAGATCGATTTCTGCCAGAATCGATACCGATGAATTGAGATTATCCTCGAGGGAATTTCGTGATACCCAGGCAGAATAGGGTCGAAATATAACTTAAGGAAAGCGAGCTCTCACGTGATCTCGAATTCTTATCCAAGTCCGGATCACTCTCTCTTCTTTCCCTCTCTAAAAATCTTAAGTGATATTTTCTCACCGTAAGAGAGATGGTGAGTGATCATCCGTGAGAGACATGACGACCAAGTTCACCAAACTCGAGAAGTTTGAAGGCGTCGATTTTCGGCGATGGCAAAAGATGATGCACTTCTTGTTGACCACGTTGAAAGTCGTGTACGTGTTAAGCATGTCGATAACGAAAGTGATGGAGGACGAGACGTTGGAGATGACTCGTCGTCGCGGCAAATTGGAAAACGACGACTACATCTGTCGTGGCCATATCTTAAACAGTATGTGTGACTCCCTCTTTGACATTTATCAAAATGTTGAATCTGCTAAAGAGCTATGGGACTCTCTTGAGTCCAAATACATGGCGGAGGATGCTTCTAGTAAGAAGTTCCTCGTGAATAATTTCAATAATTACAAAATGGTGGATTCAAGGCCTGTGATGGAGAAATATAATGAGCTCCTACGCATTCTAGGCTAATATGCTCAACATGATATGAAGATGGACGAATCCATCTCTGTATCGAGCATAATTGATAAATTGCCTCCCTCTTGGAAAGATTTCAAAAACATGTTGAAACACAAGAAGGAAGAGGTGTCTCTTGTACAACTCGGTAGTCACTTGCGCATAGAGGAATCTCTTCGAGTACAAGAGGCTGAAAAACCTAAAATGAAAGAGTTTTCTGCATCTTCGGTGAACATGGTGGAAGAGGGAAGATCCAACAATTTCAAGGGAAAACACAAGTTCAATGAAGCCAAGAAAGGTCCCAACAAAAATGTTAAATTAACCTATTGGACTTGTGGCATGACCGACCATCTCAAACGGGATTGTCGGGTTGTCAAGAATAAGAATGGAGCAAGCGCAAGTGGTGGTGGGCAAGGATCCAAGGATCAACACCCACTGCAAGGTCAGTTTATTGACTTTGGTTTTAATTCAAATTTGAATTATGTACCACTAATATTCGAATCATTTTATGTGCAGGATGATGATGATACTTGGTGGATTGACATGGGTGCCTCGAGTCATGTGTGTAAGGATCGACATTGGTTCACCACTTTGGAACTGGTTGAAGACGGATCCGTGCTACACATGGGGAACGAGTCAAATTATCCCATTCTTGGATGTGGCTTAGTTAGGCTAGAGTTTAGTTCTAGCAAAATTATTGAACTTTTAGACGTTTTGTTTGTACCACAAATTCGAAAGAATTTGGTTTCCGGTAGTATCTTGAATAAGTTAGGATATAAGCAAGTTTTTGAATCCGACAAGTTTACCTTGTCAAAAGGTGGCTCTTTTGTAGGTTTTGGTTATTTGAATAATAATATGTTTATGTTGAGTTTCAATAAAAATAAGTTTGATTCAAATTCTGTTTATATTGCAAATGAGAATTGTATTGATTCTTTTTTGTGGCATGCAAGGCTTGGTCATGTTAATTTTAAAAGAATGGTTGAAATGTCAAAAGACGGTCTTATTCCGGCCTTTGACGTTAAAACCGGAAAATGTAAAACTTGCATGTTGACAAAGATCACTAGGCAACCGTTTCCCAATGTGAAAAGGGATTCGTCGGTGCTTGAATTAATTCATAGTGATCTTTGTGATTTGCATTCAACTCCATCTTTTGGCAATAAAAAGTATGTCGTTACTTTTATTGAAGACGCTTCAGTTTTTGTTATATTTATTTGTTACACTCAAAAGATGAATTGTTGGATAAATTTAAAATTTATAAAACAGAGGTTGAATTGCAAATGAACGATTTTATTAAATGTTTACGCACCGATCGTGGTGGGGAATATTACGACCCCATGTTTTTTCCATTCTGTAGGAATAATTCATGAAACTACAGCGCCTTATACACCACAACAAAATGGTGTGGCGGAACGGAAGAATAGAGTTCTCAAAGAAATGGTGAACTCTATGTTATCCTACTCGGGATTGAGTGATGGATTTTGGGGTGAATCCATGTTAACGGCTTGTTATCTATTAAATCGAGTTCCCAATAAAAGGAACAAGATTACCCCATACGAACTTTGGTTCAAGAAAATGCCTAACTTGAATTATATTCGAGTTTGGGGTTGTCGAGCGGTTGTTCGACTACCCGAACCCAAAAGGAAAACCTTGGGTGAGAAAGGTATTGATTGCATCTTTGTTGGATATGCCGAGCTTTTCAAGGCCTATAGGTTCTATGTTATTGAACCTAATGATTCTATAGCGATTCCCACCGTTATAGAATCGAGAGATGTTTTATTTGATGAGACTAGATTCTCTTCAATACCTAGGGCGAAAGACCTTGTTCCAAGTACTAGTGTAACTAGTGAGGTTGAAGAACAAGCAATTGTTCCAACCGAAACTCCGATGCTTCGAAGGAGCAAAAGATGAAGGATTGAAAAATCCTTTGGTCCCGATTTCCAAGTGTACTTGGTAGAGGGATAAAGAGATGATATTGGTTCATAATTCTCTTACTGTTATAGTATTGAGGAAGATCCAAAATCATTTGATAAGGCTATGAAGTCTCAAGATATTGCTTTCTGGAAAGAAGCAATAAATGATGAGATGGACTCCATCATGGGTAATAATACTTGGGTATTATCGGACTTGCCACCGTGTTGTAAGCCTTTGGGATGCAAGTGGATCTTCAAAAGGAAGATGAAAGCTGATGGATCAATCGACAAGTTCAAAGCTCGATTAGTAATCCAAGGCTTTAGGCAACATGAATGCATCAATTATTTTGATACCTATGCCCCGGCTGCAAGAATCTCCACGATTAGATTGTTGATAGCCTTAGGAGCTATCCAAAATTTAGGGATTCACCAAATGGATGTCAAAACGGCAATCTTAAATGGTGACTTGGAGGAAGAAGTTTACATGAAACAACTGGAAGGTTTTATTATGCCCGGAATGGAGCATAAGGTGTGTAAACTTGTAAAATAATTGTATGGGCTTAAACAAGCACCCAAACAATGGCATCAAAAATTTGATGAGGTTATCTTGTCCAATGGTATTATGTTAAACCAAGCGGACAAGTGTGTGTATAGCAAATTTGACACATCCGGTAACGGAGTAATCATTTGCTTATACGTTGATGACATGTGATCTTTGGCATCGACCAAAATCAAGTTGATAAAACCAAAGAGTTTTTGTCATCAAGTTTCTCCATGAAAGATATGGGAGAGGCGGAGGTAACCCTTGGAATAAGGATCAAGCGTGAGAACAAAGGGATTGCAATTACGCAATCTCATTACATTGAGAAAGTATTAAAGAAATTTAATTGCTTTGATTATTCTCCGGTGAGTACTCCATTTGATCCGAGTGTGAATCTTATGCCCAATTCGGGTGAAGTGGTGTCACAACTCGAGTACTCAAAGGCTATTGGATGCTTGATGTATGCCATGACAAGCACTAGGCAGAATATCGCTTTTGCCATAGGGAAGTTGAGTAGGTATACTAATAATCCTAGTATACATCATTGGCAAGCGATAAGACGAGTATTTAAGTACTGGAAGAAAACCATTGATTATGGTTTATCATATGTCGGGTTTCCTTCAGTATTAGAGGAATATTCGGATGCAAGTTGGATTACCAACTTAGAAGATCACTCTTCTACGAGTGGTTGGGTATACTTGCTTGGGGGAGGTGCCATCTCATGGGCTTCCAAGAAGCAAACTTGCATCATGAGTTCGACTATGGAGTCGAAATTTGTGGCATTAGTTGTTGTCGGTAAAGAGGCGGAGTGGCTAAGTAATTTAGTCCATGAAATTCCGTTATGGTCGAAACCAATATCACCCATTTCTATTCGTTGTGATAGTGCGGCTACTTTGGCTAAAGCTTATAGTCAAGTATATAATGGCAAGTCTAGACACTTAGTTGTTAGACATAGCATGATTCGTGAGCTAATCATGAATGGGGTGATTTCGGTTGAATTTGTTTGGTCACAACAAAATCTAGCAGACCACTTGACGAAGGGGTTATCTAGGGACTTGCTTCACAAGTCGGTGATAGGGACGAGAATAAAGTCCATTTAAATCTATAACGGTGAGATACCCAATTCCCTTATAATACAACGTTAGACGTTGGATTCAATGGGAAAGCTCACTCTAAGTGATTGGAGCACAAGATAATCATCCCAAGGTATGTGCTCGGTACTGCAAGCGAGGAGGTAATTTGTAACACCCTCAAAATCCGGAATAGCAACTTATTTAAAATTTCTAAATACATCAACAAATACCTTGAACTACAAACATAAATTGAGAATCAACCTTAAAATTCCCATTCATCTTATACATACATTCTACGAACAGGACGGGTGTTACTAAACCCAATAACAAATACTATATTCAATCCTGCGAAGGACTTAATGCCCATGCATAGTCTCTATCTCCAACTCGCGGAAGACTTAATACCCATGCATAGTCACTATCTCCAAACTAGAACCTGATGCACATGTCGACAAATAAAAAGGGTTAGGCTTAACGCCTAGTGAGCTCAAGAGTTTTAACATGAATGAATAAATTTTTAAAAGCAAGGAAACCAGTTTAAAGCGAGATCCTTCGAAATAATATACTTTAAAATGGAAACGACACATTTTCCCACAATATGCACTTTTAAAGACAATGCTCCCAAACACACGTTTCATGTAAAATGATGCAATCCGGAACTCTCCCAAAATGGGGTCATAGTTCGATATTCCAATTATGAAATTGTAAATAATACCTTATATCCCAAATCACCCAAAACACGGGCGGGACATAATACTCGACCCTTAAATAAAGGAAAACGATTCTTAATAATATGGTACGTCATTGAAAACATGTAACTCAATTTAATACTCACGCGACCATAAAGTAGAATGAAATCCCAATATTAAAGCATGGACAATTAAATATCCAAATTACGATGGGCCGACGACGGGGGCTATCCGTATCCGTTGAGAGTGGAGGAACACAACAGTAGTCCACTCATACAACGTTAATCGTATGACACTTCACGACCTACAAGCCCAAGTGTCCCTACGACTCCTTTCAACTACACCCCAGAGTCAACTGGCCTTGCGACTATTAACCTGAATATCACTTCAAAGGCCCGACACAAGGGGGATACAACCATCGCATTGCCCCCACATGGCGGAGGTTCTATAACGCCCATCCAATGACTACTCTAGCCATGATAGCACAAACCCATAAGTCAACCCTCCTGATGTATAACATGAAAGGACAGGGTCATAAGGTGGATTCCTGGAGATTACCCCGCACCACCCCATTACCCATTAAGAAAGACCGACTCACGTGCCTATGGATCCAATGCAACACGGTCTAACATTACACGACTACCCAGGAATAACAACGCACTCGAGCCTGTAATTATAAATATGTAATAAAATGCGTTAAGATGTAAACCACCTTTTTGGACTCTAAATCGAGTGTCCTCAAGACTCTTTTAAGCCAACACCGAGCTAAGATGCTCAAAATCCATTTGACCAATAATTATCGGTCCTCCAATTAATGAAATGTCTTTACAATAACGTTTATGAAGACACATATCTCAAAGACGAGATTAACCCAAACTCCACACGAAATGGGACTAACGATTTTCCAAATGGTTTATGAATACAAATGTACCAAAATGCATATAACATGAAATAGACTTCATTTGCACCATCAATGATGCATAATTCCTGAGAATAGCTTTTACTTGTACAAAATCACCATGAATGTGAAAACCATGCTATTTACTCGTTAAAACATTCAAAACCCAAATATGAGCATTTTATGAGGCTAACCCAACCCAAGTTCACCAAATACGAAAACTTATCAAAATACTCACTCTTTGACAAATAACCAAGTAAAACATATTTTACTTCGAAATACTCCAAACTTATCAGCAGTTAACCATTTCGTATAAAACACTTTAAAATAACCATTTTGGCATGTACACCGTTTTCACAAATCAACTTGAACTCACCTTGCTAGATTTAGGCTAAATCTAGATTTCCCACAACGAGATCTTTGAAGGCCGCTTGAATCCTCAAGCCGAAAACTTCCAAAACCTAGATCCAACATTCCAACCCAAAAATAACCATAATCAACCATAAGGAAACATTCTCCAAACATAAAAATACCAAGATCTCAAACAAGATCAAAACCCTAATTTCTCCAAAACCATCAAATCCGAGATTTGAGATATCGAACCTTAAGAAACCACCAATGGAGCATTTATAACCTTATTACAAGAAAACTTACCCTTGAAGACAAAGAGACTTCCGACAACACCCAATCCAACACTTCAACCCGAGCTCCCAACCGATGAACTTGATGAGGAAGATGAAGATGGAGGTTTTGTGGTTTAAGGTTCCAACTAGTTAGATGATGAAGAATCATGTGGTTCAAGGGGGAAAACCATCAAAATGGGATAGGGTTCGGTTTTAGGGTTTGGGAGAGAAAAGGGAAGAAGATAGAAATGAGAAAATGAGAAGAAATGGTGAAAATCGCAACATTTAACCCACTGGTACGCGTAGGCTATTGTGCCAGGCGATTGTGCCATGGCACAATCGCTAGAAATGTACTGTGGGTGCTCAAGCTTTGGCGATTGTGCCAGGATATTGTGCCCTCTGGCACAATCGCTGGCATAGTCGCCCAGGTGCCCCTGAACTCCAAAAATCCGACTTTTTAACGCCAATACTCCCGATACTCCGAGGGACTTTAAACAATGCATTCCCCAACAAAACCCCACTGTTTACAAGTCACAGAAATGTCCGGGTGACATTTACTTACCGAAATTTACGGGTGTTACAATCCTCCCAACCTTAGAATGATTTCGTCCTCGAAATCTAGATTCGCATGAAACTTTGCCCCCAGAAGGATTTCCCTTAACCCACTATCAGGACCTTTGTACAGATACACACATATCTTGCCCCTCTTGGGCACATTATACTCATAACCGAGCGAACATTTAACTCTCCACAGTAACCTTTTACCAAGAAGGTTACGGTCGTCTCCCAACCTTAGAGCGACAATTACTACCTCTAGGGTAGTTCGTGACCTCAACATTTCACCAATCAATTCCCTTCGGAGCATCACGGATCCGAACCCAACGTCAAAGATGGTGACCAAACTCCCATGAATCCTCAGATTCCTACTGATCCACTCCTAATTTCTATAAAGACATTCTTCCAAGGCGCACCAAAACGTCCTGCATTCAACCGGTTAACACAGATTCGGCTGTCACTCAACTCCGACCCAACACCAATCTCACAACATTCCTAAAGTAACATCCTTATCACCACAGGAATGCTTGGGCACATCGATACTCAATCCTCAATACCCAAACTCCTTTCAAAATCCATCACCGAAAGGTCACTATTTTCCATAATCCAACCGGGTTACATACATCCATTCCAAGATCCATTGACCTCAAGAAAACAAGTCGACGCCTAGGACTAAACGGTGACCTCGAAACGTGGACATCTCGCCCAAAATTCTACTCCAGACGGATTGTCGCACCAAGGTTGACACCTAACAGAGAGCTAAAATTTCAAATCTTACATCTCTAGCAGACAGATCACCAAAATTTCCTTTGATCGCGGACTCGCTAAGACGGTACACCAACCACATAAGCCATGGTGCCACACTGACGAGCAAACCACCAAAACGAAACCCAATCTAATCGCCAATAATTACCTAAAACTTTAACTCGCATGATCACCGAAGCATAAAATCACCCCTTAATTAACCGGGAAGACTTAAGTCTACTATTTCCATTAATCGGGCGCACCGATTCATCACTGAAGCCCAAGATCCAAGACTGACCGCAAGGCGGATCATCCGACGCTTCAAATCCCAAGGGCTTCCTTAGTCCCTAATTACAACTGCTCTTATAACAGAGGTTTAAATCTATAGGCCTAATGAGTTCAAGGTTTTTCAACCAGTATGCCAATTTGAGTTTATAAAACTTTCGAATATAAAAGCTTCTTAACGATTAAACGTGCGACAAAATACACTACCGTTCATTCGATAGGTTTCAAAATTGATCATTAACACAACGCATATGAAATCATTTCCAAAATTCATTTGTTCAATACTTACGTTAATAAAGACAATAATAAAACATGCGTAATAATTTACACTATACGTGAAAATAGGTTCCTATATTCTGACGCGTGCAATAACTGTTTGTACAACTCCCAAAAGAGACAATCACAATTTTAACTTTAAAAATTCTTCCTCTTTAACCAAAAGACGTTGCAGCACAAAAGTATCAACAACCCCATATGCAACAGTTTATTTTCCCAAAGCCAGGTAAAATGATGGAAATGCGAATAAGTTTCAAATCGAGTTTAAAGCTTTGAGCCATCCAGATAAACACATTTGACCAAATAGAAACCACAGCGACATCAAAATTGCTAGCTCGTTAAATGCATTGCAGAAACTTCTAACAGCAAAAGTTAATGATTGAAATATGCCCAGAACAAAAGCTCTGTTTGAAACAGCGTAAATCTTTTATACAATTACTCACACCAACACCATAATTTATTCCAATTGCAAAAAGTATGAGACAATTGACATTGGTATAAGGCCCAAAGATAATTTGCATGATAATGGAATTCCCAAAACATGTGGGATGACATCAAATAACAGCATTCATAAAATAACCCACACCATGATGCACAAGTACATGACCCCGAAATTATTTACGCGACGCAAAATGACGTAAGATGAGACACCATAAACCCAACTGAATTTTCGCAAAACTCAATAATGTTAAAATCATGCAGTGTCAAATTTTCATCTCTCAATCAAGAGTGTAAGACGGCAATATGGCTAAAACATTAAGCTTTTAAGAGTTTCCTCTTTTAATGCAATGAAAGGTAAAATGACACATTTAACCAAATTCACATGGGACACGACGCCAAATAACTCGCAAGTTAACATGGAGCAAAATTAAAACTCACGCATAAAAGGACACCGCAAAACAACACTCCATGAAATTTAACAAACTCGCACAACTAAAATTCTCAAGAAATTCCGACTCAAAACGTGGGATTAACCTTTCCTTTAAAACCATCAACATACGTGGAGGCGATCCAATGTCTAGGTTAAAATCTCATAGTTACTTGCCCAACACCCAAATGACATTAAAACATGGATATTACAATATCCGAAAATAACATTACACACAAGACGTGAATAAGGAGACTTTTGATCACAATTTGCAATTACGTGCAACAAAACAATTTCAAGTATGCTTAAGCTCACAGTTTCAAATATGATGTGTTAAATGATTTACCAAAACTTTATGATATAAACCGCTTTTTTTTGTTTTACGAACATAAGAAACAATTTATGCAATTTATTTCAGAAGTAAATTTAGTGCATGAATTTGATTGGCACTTGGCATCATAGGACTACCCTTCCCAACAACCCGACAGACTATCGTCATTCGGATGCATCAAACGTCTTAAAGTCACAATCTCAATAATTTGATAAACTTACGAATTCTCCTTGAAATAGAATCGGTCTAACAAACTCACAGATCTAAATCCAACCAAGATTTTCGACCCAAGAGGATCAACTTAGTGACCTCCTCGCGCTTAGCTATCTCTCTCGGACAAGTGTCCTCAAGACTCTTTTAAGCCAACACCGAGCTAAGATGCTCAAAATCCATTTGACCAATAATTATCGGTCCTCCAAATAATGAAATGTCTTTACAATAACATTTATGAAGACACATATCTCAAAGACGAGATTAACCCAAACTCCACACGAAATGGGACTAACGATTTTCCAAAGGGTTTATGAATACAAATGTACCAAAATGCATATAACATGAAATAGACTTCATTTGCACCATCAATGATGCATAATTCCTGAGAATAGCTTTTACTTGTACAAAATCACAATGAATGTGAAAACCATGCTATTTACTCGTTAGAACATTCAAAACCCAAATATGAGCATTTTATGAGGTTAACCCAACCCAAGTTCACCAAATACGAAAACTTATCAAAATACTCACTCTTTGACAAATAACCAAGTAAAACATATTTTACTTAGAAATATTCCAAACTTATCAGCAGTTAACCATTTCGTATAAAACACTTTAAAATAACCATTTTGGCATGTACACCGTTTTCACAAATCAACTTGAACTCACCTTGCTAGATTTAGGCTAAATCTAGATTTCCCCCAACGAGCTCTTTGAAGGCCACTTGAATCCACACGCCGAAAACTTCCAAAACCTAGATCCAACATTCCAACCCAAAAATAACCATAATCAACCATAAGGAAACATTCTCCAAACATAAAAATACCAAGATCTCAAACAAGATCAAAACCCTAATTTCTCCAAAACCATCAAATCCGAGATTTGAGATATCGAACCTTAAGAAACCACCAATGGAGCATTTATAACCTTATTACAAGAAAACTTACCCTTGAAGACAAAGAGACTTCCGACAACACCCAATCCAACACTTCAACCCGAGCTCCCAACCGATGAACTTGATGAGGAAGATGAAGATAGAGGTTTTGTGGTTCAAGGTTCCAACTAGTTAGATGATGAAGAATCATGTGGATCAAGGGGGAAAAACCATCAAAATGGGTTAGGGTTCGGTTTTAGGGTTTGGGAGAGAAAAGGGAAGAAGATAGAAATGAGAAAATGAGAAGAAATGGTGAAAATCGCAACATTTAACCCACTGGTACGCGTAGGCTATGTCAGGATCGAATTCTTAACAAGGATTAATTCTCAGAAACTAATATCAAAGAAGTTGCGGAAAAACACTTTGATATTTAATAAAACAGTAATCAAACACAGTATATAATGATCAAACAGTAAACTTGTATTGAATGCTTAAAGCTACAAAATTACACACTCAACCTCAATATTGATGAACAGGCTCACCAATACGAATTCTACTTCTCTAGAATTAGGATCTATGCCTTGAGGTTGATTTCTCTCTTGAAAAATAATTATCAAAAGTTTTCTAACTATTCTAAACAATACAATATATATATACTGAAGATAAAAGCTAATTACAATTAATAAAATATCTTCAGTATATCTTCCATCATTATCTTCAAACTTCCATGTATATCTCTAAGTTATCCAGCTGTTATCCTTTCATGCAGATCTCCATCTTATAAGCAGTATTAATCATAAGCAGCATTAATACTCTGAGCAGTATTAACTCTAGCAGTACTAACCATGCTCAGCAGCATTAATCTCTTCAAGCAGTACTAACTTTGAACTAGCAGTACTAATCTTGTTGAGCAACATTAACCATCAACTAGCAGCATTAATAACTAGAAGTATTAACTAGAAGTATTAACTGTTTTCTTCTAGCAGCATTAACTAGAAGTATTAACTGTTTTCTTCTAGCAGTATTAACTACAACTAGCAACATTAACCACAGAAGTAGTAACCATGTTGAATATTAACTTCAGAAGTATTAACCATGTTGAACTAGAAGTAGTAACCATCCTTGGCATATTTCAGACCCAACAATCTCCCCCTAACTTAAATTTTCAAAACTGAGAAGTTAAGTTCTTCAACATAGGGTCTTTATGATAATTTCAAAACTTTCTGCAATTACTAGTTCTTCTTGATTCAGTTTCTGCTGTTATCTTCTTTTCTGTTTCTGTTGTAGTTACTGCTTTGTTTCATCTTCTTCACTTATCTCCCCCTCAAAATAAGATTTCATATCAACTTGATTCTCCTTCTCATGTCTTCTCAAGTTCAGTTGTTTAAGTCTCCCCCTTTTTGAAATAATCATGATTTGTGCTCCTTTTCATCTCTTTTATCTCCATAATTTGATTGTGAACTTTCAGACTAATTGTACCAAGTGTATCCATCAATTCTTTGTAGTTAAATCTGTCCTCACCTTCTTTAGGTGTGTTTACCACCTTTGAAGGATCCTTGGATCTTTTAGTAGAGATCTTCTGTCTAACAGAAGCACCTTCTACTCCCTTGGTTTCTTGGCACCTGGGACCTTTAGATAATTACTCATCTAAAGTTGCCATGAGGAAGGTCTTAGATATGTTCACACTGTCCTGTCCTGCACTTTGTGCAAAGTCAGTAGTGTGTGCCTTACAACCCATATGCTCTTGCATCTCCTTATTGAGCACCTTCTTGAGGTTGGGAGACACCTCTATGGTTTCCCTTTGGATATTCTCTAAAGGAGAATCCTCCCTTAGAGGGCTTAAAGGCTTAGTGGGTGAAGGTACAAGAAGGGAAGGAGCCTTCTTTACCTGTTTTCTTTATCTGTTTTATTGGTGAACTTGGCTTATGAAGTAGAGACTGTGGGATAGATATAGAGTGGGAAGGTTGGGATTGGCTAGCAGTGGGAATGTCTAATGAGGGCCTTGACCCTGCTGCCATACCTTCTTCAGTGTGGGGCACCACCATCATTGTAGAGAACAATGGGATGTCAACTCCTTCAGAGTCCCTAGCAGATCTTCTCATGTTTGAGAAAACCTTGCCTTTAGGGGGTTTAGGTACATATACCTCATCAAAGTGAAGTATGTCCGTCAATTCATTATTAAGTACTTCTTGTACAAACTTTGGATACAGATAAAAGCTTTTTGATTGATATCCAGGTTTGACATAAAATCAATGAAGATCATTTTTAGGTATAGAAAACTTACATTAGCAGTAGTAGCACTTATCAGCAGCATTAACACAGACTGGCAGTAGTAACACATACCAGCAGTATTAACACAGTCTGACAATATTCACTGAACTAGAAGTACTAACTACCTTTCAGTATTAGCAACCTTTTTCACTTTTCTAACCTTCTGCTGGATCAAAAGTAACATGTCCTCCATCAAATCTTTTAAAGAATTTGAAGGCAATCCATGTTCCTTGTTATGTGCCAAGAGCAACCATTATCTTCATTCCAAATGCTCTTCCTCTTGAGCTTTTGATTGCCCTGCACACTTGATAAATCAGTTAGTCTTTGATGGAACCCAAGCCAAAGTGGTCTTGGGTTGACCTTTCTCATTAATATAATCTGTCAGTTTGGTCTGAATGAGTTGTTTAGGAATCTCATGACTGGAGTACTTTGTCAAGATTATAGGCTTGGCTGCATTACTACTAGAATCAGCACTAGCTTTGTTAGCAGTACTAACTTGGTTAGCAGTACTAATCAAGTTAGCAGCACTATTTTTGTTAGCAGTACTATCTGGGATAGCAGTACTAACAGGTTTCTTTGCAATTGGAACCCAAACTTGAACAAAGTTGTTTGCTTTCTTTGTCTTTAAATTACTCCTTGGCTTATTTGGAGTATTTTTCTTTGGTTTAGCAAACTTGTTCTGAGCATGTGATCTTATAGGTGCTCTGTTCTCAGCCATATGATTCCTTCTCTGATTTCTATAACCAAAAGAGTTTTGTGGTTTTCTTTGAAAAGTGACTCTTTGGTTGATAGGGTTGAAATAACAGTGTTTGGCAAGATGATTCAATTTGCCACAGATAAAACAAGGTTTTGGTCTATTGATTTTACTCAAATCAACTCCTTGTTTTTGTGCCCACTGATTAGTCCAGTTTCTCTGATTTCCCCTTGGTTTATCATGTTTTTGGGGCTCAGATTTATTGCAAGAACACTGTTTACAAGGGACAGGATTCACAACTGTGGTTTGCTTATAATGGACCTTCTCAGACTTTCTCTCAGTCTTTTCTATGTCCTTAGACTTGATCCAAGCCTTTCCACATCCCTCATTGGTGATAATGTTATTTTCTATAGGAATCTCACCACTCACAGTGTTCTTCTTACTCTTTTCATTAAAGTTCTCTTCTTCAGAGTCTGTTTCAACCACCACTTTTTCTAATGGATCTACCTTTGTGGCTCCATCAGATGATTCCTTCCTATTCTTGGTCTCTAGCAAGTCTGATATAGGAGGGATGTAGTTGTTGTTGTATGGTGGTGGGGTGGTGTTATAGCCTATTCCTCTTCTAAGTTTGTCATGGATTTGAGTTTGGAGTAAAGAGTCCATTGCTTTAGAAGCATTGGAAAATTTCTCAATATCCAGTTTGGCTTTCTCAAACTCCCTCTTTATCTTCTCATTCTCCTCTTCTTTCTGTTTTAGCTTAAATTCATACTGATCTTTCTCCCACTTCCAGTAGTTTGTGTCATAAGAGTGTTGAAGCTCATTGGCTTGAAAACCTTTGATCTGATCTTCAAATCTCTCTACAATCCTTACATAGTCTTTTATATCTTTTTCTAATCTCTTAAGGTCATCACTCATCTTCTGATTGTGATCCCTGTACCTTTTAACAGTTTCAATACAGGATTTAGAACAAAGATTAGATGTTACCTCTGTAGGAATTTCTGAGCTTGAAGACTCTGAACCTTTAGCCATGATGATGTGATGTTGAGTGTAGGTTTCTGAGAATACTAGCTCTGATACCACTTGTCAGGATCGAATTCTTAACAAGGATTAATTCTCAGAAACTAATATCAAAGAAGTTGCGGAAAAACACTTTGATATTTAATAAAACAGTAATCAAACACAGTATATAATGATCAAACAGTAAACTTGTATTGAATGCTTAAAGCTACAAAATTACACACTCAACCTCAATATTGATGAACAGGCTCACCAATACGAATTCTACTTCTCTAGAATTAGGATCTATGCCTTGAGGTTGATTTCTCTCTTGAAAAATAATTATCAAAAGTTTTCTAACTATTCTAAACAATACAATATATATATACTGAAGATAAAAGCTAATTACAATTAATAAAATATCTTCAGTATATCTTCCATCATTATCTTCAAACTTCCATGTATATCTCTAAGTTATCCAGCTGTTATCCTTTCATGCAGATCTCCATCTTATAAGCAGTATTAATCATAAGCAGCATTAATACTCTGAGCAGTATTAACTCTAGCAGTACTAACCATGCTCAGCAGCATTAATCTCTTCAAGCAGTACTAACTTTGAACTAGCAGTACTAATCTTGTTGAGCAACATTAACCATCAACTAGCAGCATTAATAACTAGAAGTATTAACTAGAAGTATTAACTGTTTTCTTCTAGCAGCATTAACTAGAAGTATTAACTGTTTTCTTCTAGCAGTATTAACTACAACTAGCAACATTAACCACAGAAGTAGTAACCATGTTGAATATTAACTTCAGAAGTATTAACCATGTTGAACTAGAAGTAGTAACCATCCTTGGCATATTTCAGACCCAACAGGCTATTATGCCAGGCGATTGTGCCAGGCGATTGTGCCATGGCACAATCGCCAGAAATGTACCGTGGGTGCTCAAGCTTTGGCGATTGTGCCAGGCTATTGTGCCCTCTGGCACAATCGCTGGCATAGTCGCCCGGGTGCCCCCGAACTCCAAAAATCCGACTTTTTCAACGTCAATACTCCCGATACTCCGAGGGACTTTAAACAATGCATTCCCCAACAAAACCCCACTGTTTACAAGTCACAGAAATGTTCGGGTGACATTTACTTACCGAAGTTTACGGGTGCTACATAATTGTTCTTTTGTAAAAGTGTATGTGCAGGTGCATGATGAAAGAAACTACCTATATGAGTGCGAAGTGTGGCCGCTTCAAGAAGCTTGGACTTAGCTTTAATGCACTCACGAATGGATAAGGACACACGACCTATATAGTGTCAAGATTAAACTTTAGAGAATCTTTTAAATTCATGTGTATGTTATTTTATGGTACTCAAATGGGTTGAAGGGTTCAATCCATAGGACACCCGGATTATCGAGTATTTGAAATGTGTTATGTACTACGATGAGAATTCAATCTTTTAGATATTTTCATTTATGCATGAGTTTGTTTCCTATATTAATTGTTGTTTGTGAACCAAGGATTACACTAAAATGGGGGAGGAATGTTGGTGATTTTAGTGAAATCATCGGTTCATTTTATGTAATTGGGTTCACAAGATAATAATGGGGTTGGTAGCTAAGCTATAACACGAGTTAGGAGGTGTGGACTGCACACTCGTGTAAGCTAGCTAGCACCAGGGATTGTTGGATGGTCATGATTAGAGGGTTACTAGGTGATTAGATTAAAAGTGCTTGGCGCGAGCTACGACGCGGGTTCATCCGCACCACGAGCCGCATGGGTCTCTGGAGGGTCAGTGTTTGGCGCGGGGTACATCATGGGTTCATCCGCGCCACGAACCGCGCGGGACACTGGAGTGTTTGTCGAACAATGTTTGGCACGGGTTTCCGTGCGGGTCCACCCGCGCCGCCAGCCGCATGGACCTCCAGACTTGTAACTGCCAATCTCTTTGATAATCAAGTTTGTAACCCCCAAATCATTGTGTAACCGCCGGTTAATTATGCCAACAATCAATCCAATTAAATGGGAAATTATTATCATTAATAATATAAGATCGATTACGATTCTCTTGGTGTTTAAATAGGATCGATTTCTGCCAGAATCGATACCGGTGAATTGAGATTATCCTCGAGTGAATTTCATGATACCCAGGTAGAATAGGGTCGAAATATCACTTAAGGAAAGAGAGCTCTCACACGATCTCGAATTCTTATCCAAGTCCTGATCACTCTCTCTTCTCTCCCTCTCCATCGATTTTCTGCCCCCCCCCCCCCTCCCCAACAAAATTGTCCGCATACATTTTTTGACCACTAATGTAAAATCACATGTGATTTTTCACGTGATTTGTAGTTCTCGTGTTATTTTAAATAGGTTTCGATTTTCGTTTGAATTAGACTCTATAACTAAATATTAATATATAAATATATACACATAATTATATAAAATTAAATATTAATATTTTTCTTTAAAATGTTATCATACATATTGTATATTAATAATTGTATAATTTCATTTTCTTTATATATTTATCCAAGGTTTAATGATAATTAAATGAGAAAGAATGTGGGATCGGGAAAATAAATATAACAAAAAAATGTTGACTTATTTATAATTTTATTTAGAATAATACTACAATGTTTTATAAAACAAATTGTATATAAAATAATTACTATATTTATAAATATATATCTTATTAATATGTTTAAGGTTTAACAATATTATTTTGTAGTTCAAAATGATTTTTTTTACCATTTATTTATTATTATTTGTTGTTACCCGTTATTTTAATAGGTAGGGTATGGATATGAATAAAAGATTTATAAAATGGATAATTACTTATTTCTAGGGTTGTAAACGAACCGAACGTTCAGCAAACCGTTCGTGAACTGTTCGGCGGGAAGTTCATTTATGTTCGTTTATTTAATAAAGGAACGAACATGAACACATTTTTTTATTCGTTTAGTTAAATGAACGAACATGAACAATCGTCTCGTTCGTTCATTTACGTTCGTGAACGTTCGTTCATTTATGTTCGTTAATGTTCATTCAGTTATGTTCGTTCATTTATGTTCGTTTACGTTTGTTTATGTTTGTTTCTATATATATATATATATATATATATATATATATATAGGGTCAGGTTCACGTGAGACCAAGCTGTTTCCGTGAGACCGTGTGAGACCAAGCCTTAAAACATGAAAATTCATACCGAAACACTGTGAAAGTAAAAAACATTCGAATCTTCATAATGTAATCACACTATGAAGGTAAAAAAAACCTAAACCAAGTTAAAAAAAATCAAACCTTCACAGATAAAAGACTGTGAAGGTATATCCGAACCTTCACAGTGAAGACGCTGTGAAGGTAAAAAAAAACGAACATTCACAGCGAAAAACACCGTGAACGTAATATTTACGGTGTTTTCCCTATGAAAAGTTCGATTTTTTTTACCTTCACAGTTTTTTGGTGTGAAATTTCATACTTTAAAGCTTGGTCTCACCGGTCTCACGGAAACTATTTGGTCTCACGCGAACTTAAGTCTATATATATATATATATATATATTATGACATTAATGTGTCAAAGTACTAATTAAATTAATTTTTTAAAAATTCTTTTTTATACCTCATAAGTTTATCCGTTTTCTTTATTTTGTTATGTTATTTTTTAAGAACGAAATGATGAGTAACGATGGTTGTTTTTTATTCATTTGTGTTCGTGTATGTTCATTTATGTCCGTTCGTTTACGTTCGTATATGTTCATTTATGTCCGTTCGTTTACGTTCATTTATGTTCATTTATGTTCGATTGTTTACGTTCGTTTTGCTCTTAATGAACGAACATAAACGAACACGAACAAACATATTTTCTTAACGAACGAACATGAACACAAAAAATTTCGTTCGTTTACCGTTCGTGTTCGTTCGTTTGTTCGGTTAAGTTAAACGAACGAACACGAACAAGCCTCCGTTCGTGTTCGTTCGGTTCGTTTATAGCCCTACCTATTTCTTTACCCGCTAGTTTAAATGGATAGGATAATAACGAAATAAATATTTACACTTTTTTAGTTTTTCTCGTAAATAAAATTAAATAACTTCACGTAAACTTTTTTTTTTGAAGCAGCAACACCACTTTACTAACCACCAGAAAAACACAAGAGTTCAAACACGGAAAACGCCAACCAAAAAAAACAAAACCCAAAGGACAGGTTTGCGAGAAGCAAATAGGCCTCGACAGAAACGAAAAAGAAGCAAAAAACAGCCAGGCCACTGACAGCCCTCACGACTCCAAGCGAACAGCCACCGAACGGCAGCTCCAAGCTGCCAAACGAGCCCCCAGCATCGACCGGACTAGAACACACTCCACCCTCGACAGGACAACATGAAAACGCTCACTCGGTTGGGTTCAAAATCCACCTCGTCCAATCCATCGGGCTCTTTTTGTCTCTACATTTTATCCACTCGAAAATCTTCATTTGAAACTGAAAAAAAGAATCTTCAATCTTGCTCTTCTCATCATCGAAGACTATTTTGTTCCTATGCACCCAAATAAAGTAAAGTAGACTCCCCACCACCGCTTCCCATAACACTCTCTTGTTTGTAGCCTCCCCCAACGTAAGTTCTTCATTCATTAACGCTCGAATAGTATCCACCTCTTCAAGATTCTTCTTCCACTATTTCCCGGTTAGGTTCCAAAGCCTTTTTACCTCCTTACAACCCACTAGGGCATGGTCCACCGTTTCGGTCATATCGCCACATCTTGGACATAACACTGAGTCCAAATCAATTCCCATTCTCTATAAGACCGAACGACAAGGAATGCGCCTCAACCTCGTCCTCCATATGAAAATACAAATCTTTTTCGGAATCGAAGAATACCATTTTGTCTCCAAGATATGCCCATTTCCTCCCACCCTATTATCCTCGATCAACTCCCGAAGTCTTTTCACGTTGAATCTTTCATTTACATCTAAGTTCCACACTAAACTATCCTTACCATTTTTTTTCGAAATCCAATTTAGAAGTTTCCTTTCTAAATCTTCCAATTCCCCACATTCTCTACCTCTCGGCTCTCATCTCCACCCCCACCTCCAAGTCCACCTATCTCCGATCCATTCTCCCCTATCCGAAAAATGACATTTTTATTAGTTTCTAAACAAAACAACCGATGGAATTCATTTTTTAAAGCTCCCTCTCCTGCCCAAGAGTCCTCCCAAAACTTCGTATCCTTACCATCCCCAATTTTTATCCGAAAAGACCTTGTAAACTCCACCCCTATTCCGTCCAATTCTCTTCCTACTCGCAAAATATTCCCCAAGTTGTTCATTTTCCTCCGAACCCACTTTCCTGCCCCTTAAACCACCCTCTTCCCCGTAAAGGCTTTTTTTCACCGACACCCATAAAGAATCTTTATCCCATAGAAACCGTGACCACCACTTACCCAAAAGTCCCCAGTTCGCCGATTGAAAAGATCCCACGTTCAAACCTCCCTTTTTGAGGGAAGTCAAAGTTCTATTCCAATTTACCCAAACCGTAGAAAACTTTTCTCTTTCCCCTCCCCCCCTCCCCAAAAAATCTATTCCCCCCTCTCTCTCTCTCTCTAACTCTTAATCACTCCTCTCGGGGCTCGAAACAACGAGAAAAAATATAATGACAAACTACCGAGGACCGATTTAATCAAAGTTAATCTACCTTCGAACGACATAATCCTTGTTTTCCAAGAAGCGAGTTTTCTCTTTACCTTTTTGATTGTCGGCTTCCAATGATCGAATTTATTCATCGATGCACCAACAGGGAGACCAAGATATATAAAAGGAAGAGTACCCCAATCTAACGCATACATCTAGGCCACAATTTAATTTCATCCTCCATGACCCCTACCCCATAAATTTTGCTTTTGCCAACATTAATCTTCAACCCCAAAATCTCTTGAAAACAACGAAGAATATTCATGATATTTTTCAGATTTGGTAAGCTCCATTTACCAAAAAAGATCACGTCATCCGCGTATTGCAAGTGTGACACCATTGTTCCGCTTCTCCCCACTTTAATACCTTCGAAAAGACCTTTTCCCACCACCTCCTTTGTTAACACATGAAAGTTTTCGGCCGCAACGAGAAAGAGGAATGGGCCAAAGGATCCCTTTGCCTCAAACCCTTTTCCATCTTGAACTCCTTTGTCGGGTGCCCATTTATGGGCACCGATAAGGACACATAATTTAAACAAGCCTTGATCCAATTTCTCCATATGATCCCGAATCCCATTGAGTCCAAACTCTTTAGAAGGAACGACCATTCCACACTATCATAGGCTTTCTCGAAGTCCACTTTAAAAATCAAACCCCTTTTCTTTTTCTTTTTGACGAAATCTACCACTTCATTTGTAATCAAAACCCCGTCAAGAATGTATCTCCCTTTTATGAAATCACTTTGGACCTTACTTATCAGCTTCCCCACCATGGTCTTCATTCTCTCTGACAAAATTTTCGAAACCACTTTGTAGAACACTTCGATCAAACTTATTGGCCGGAATTCCCTTAACCCCAACGGGTTTTCATTTTTTGGAATCAACACAATGAGCAAAGAATTGCACCCCAACTAATTTCTTCCTTCTCCCAAAACCAATGTAACGCCCTAGATAAATCGTCCTTAATAATACCCCAAAACCTCTTAATAAATGTAAAAGTAAAACCATCAGGACCGGGCGATTTATTAGCCCCACAACTCTTGACCGCATTCCAAATTTCATCCTCCACGAAGGGTCGTTCCAAAAAAGCCGCTTCCTCTCTAGACAATTTTGAGAATTTGTCTGTAACACCGCAAATTTGGTAAGAGCAACTGACTAAAAATTCCGATAAAACATCAAGAAAGGGATAAAACTTCTTCTTACGATCCAAAACTCAATATGCCTCAAATACGAATTCTATAATTAACCTTAACAATTATATAACTCTAATTATATATACAGACTAAATTGAAGTCGGGTGTTACTTAACACAAATACGAGCTGCCCTTCCCGAAACTATTGCTGAAGACTTTACCAAACTATTCACTCCTTGGGCACACATCTGGCACTCCTAACTTCACGGTGCTACTAGAACTATTCCCAACAGAACCTGTTGTACATGTCGACAAATAAAAATGTTAGGCTAACGCCTAGGGAGTTCAAGAGTTTTACATGAATAAATATACCTTTAAATGGAATGAACTTCACTTAAAATCATGACCTTTCAAATAATATACTTTAAAAACGTGGAAACAACTCGTTTCCAATATCATGCATTTTCAAAGATGGACACCTCATTACAAACCTTCTTTATAAAATGATGCAACTCAAACTTACCCGAATCGATAGTATGAATCGACTCCCATTTAAGAAAAGTAGATAAAGCGTTACACCCCAAAACACCCAAGCGCGGGTGGGGAAAAATACCCAAGCCATAAATCATTGTCAAAATTCGCATATACAATACGTCCGAAAACATGGACACTAGGCCCAATACTCACGCGACCATAAGCGAAAGGAAACCAAATATCAAAACATGGGGATGACATACTTCATTCAAACCTTAATATACGTGGATGAAGGTCCAATATTAAGGTCCTAATTCACTATCGACCACATAAGACCAATGATAATAAAGTAAGACGTCAACATATAAGATACAATTGACCGACGACGGGGGAGACCCATATCCGTTGAGAGTGGAGGAACAAAAAAGTATGCCACTCTTGCAACGTTAATCGCATGACACCTCACGACATGAAAGCCTAAGTGTCCCTACGACTTCTTAACAAGTTACACCTTAAGAGACGGTTGACCTTGATGAACATTACAAAGAACTCCATCCCGAAGGCCCGATACACTTAAAGACTACCTCCCAGGCATTACTTCAAGCGACGGAGGTCCTAGTGCCTACCTCTCAGGTAGCACCTCCAGACTCAACCCTCCAGTGTCTACTTGTAAAGTTTTTGGTCGTAAAACATGGGTACCAGAGTTCAACCCCACAATATCCAATTGACCATCCAAACGGACTGACTTACGTGCCTATGGATCCAATGCAACACAGTCTAAGGGGGCCTTTGGTTCGCTGGATTCCGCCGGAATCTGATGGAATTGGAATGGTCAATTCCATTGACCAAATTCCATCATGATGTTTGGTTATCCATGGAATGGAATTGAATTCCATGAATTTCTTCAAATGTGGATTTGGTCATTCCTTCACAAAAGTGATGGAATTGAATTCCATTCCATCTAATATTTTGAAAATGACAAAAATACCCTCTTAACAAAATTAAAACCCATCAGATGTGGATTTGGTCTCCTCTCTCTCTCCTATCTCCTCTCTCTTTCTCCTATCTCTCTCATCTATCCTCTCTCTCTCTCATCTCCTTCCTCTCTCTCATCTCCTTCCTCTCTCTCATCTCTTTCCTCTCTCTCTCCCATCTCTCTCCTCTCTTTCTCCTCTCTCTTTCCTCTCTCTCCTCTCCTCTCTCTCCCCTCTATCTCTTTCCTCTCTCTCCTATCCTTTTTCTCCCATATTTCTCCTTTCTCTATCTCTCTCCTCTCCCCGTCTCCTCTCTATCTCTTTCTTCTCTCTATCTCTCTCACCTCTCTCTCTACTTGCTCCCTCTCCCTCCCTCTCTCACAATCTCTCTTCTCTCCTCTCCCTCTCTCCCCCTCTCTCCTCTCTCTCTCGTCATTTAAAAAATATAAATAAAAAGATAAAAATAAAAGAAAGGGTATTTTTGTCATTTTTCAGAATTCCATTCCAATTCCTTTGCAAACCAAACAGATAGATTCCAATTCATTTAACTGATTACATTCCATTCCTGCCAACCAAACACTTGGTCAAACCTGATAACATTCCATTCCAATTCCTTCAAGATTCCAATTCCTTAGACAGATTCCATTCCTTCAAAAATCATTCTGCGAACCAAACATCCCCTAACATTACATGACTACACAGGAATGACCAACGCACTCGGGCATGTAATAAACATCAATATGCAACACGGTGCATTAGCATGTAAACCATAACTGGGCTCTACATTGAGCCAGTAAAACTGGACAAGTGTCCTCAAGACTCTTTTAAGTCAACACCGAGCTAAAATGCTCAAAACCCTTTTTGACCAACGATTAACAATCCCCAATTACATAACACAATTGACTCACGTCATGCAAACACACTCCAAAATACATGGGTAGACTCCAACACAGTTTAGATTGGGACAAATAGTTTTCCAAATAGATTTATACTATTTATTCTTTCAAAACGTCCCATAACACAAAATCAAATATTTTACCCAGACAAACACTAAAAGTGTATCTTTGCCAAATAATTTCCATTTATGCAATAAATCATCAAAACACTTTCATTTATGTTTTATTCATTAAGATGCCCAAAAATCCCAAATGTGGGTGTTTTGTAATATTTATAAAGTCAATCACCTCAAATAATCAAAACTCACCAAATGACTCAACTAATGATAATTTCATGCAAAACATATAAACACTATAAAATGAACATTTTGGCATGTACAACATTTTTACAAATCAACTTGAACTCACCTTACTAGATTTATGCTAAATCAAGATTTTTACCCAAAATTGAGCTTCCTTGAAGAAATCTGAATCCTCAAACCAAAACTTCAAAAACCTAGATCCGCAAGTTTTCAACCATAAATATTCATATTCAACCATTTAGAATTGTTCCCCAAACATTTTATATCAAAACCATCATTTAGGCCAAAACCCTAATATTGACCTAAATTCTCCAAAATTATCACATCCGAAATTTGAGATACAAGAACACTAGGAAATCATCAATGGAGAATTTATAACTTATAGCAAAGTTTAGAAACTAGATGGATGAACTCACTACTTAGGTTTTGGTGAAAACCTAGAAAACCCCAAATTCCTTGAAGATGGAGGTGATGATGATGAGCTCGTGACCTTTGCTTCCAACCCACCACCAAATACTCTTGAATCTTCCCAAAACTAACAATCTAACCTTGAAAATCTCTCAAAGACGAAACCATAGCATTTTGAATCGCCCAAAACGGAGTAGAAATGAGCACGATATGACCAAATGAAGAAAATCCTGATTTTATGCACTGCAGGTCTGGCGCGACCCTGCCATGCGACAGTGTCATCTGTCACTGTAGCAGGCATCATTGCCCAGGATGTACGAGGCCCCCTTGCCTCTTGCGACCCTGCCATGCTACAGTGCCATCTGTCACTGTAGCGGACACTGTCGCCTGGGATGTACCGAGAGTTTTTTCGACGGCTTTCCTGACCCTTTCCCGACCATTCCTCGACCGTTCTCCCGGACATTCCACGACCTCTCTTCTGGCTATTCCTTGACCGTTCTCTCGTAACATTTGATGCTATTATGCAAGTTATCGTGCCATTGCCATAATTTCATGGCACAATCGTTGGGACGACCGAACACTTGGTAACGCCGGTGCTATTGTGACATATGTCACAACTGCATGGCACTATAGTCGGGACTACCACACTTTCAGTACCATTGGTGATATTGTGACAGATGTCACAACCACATGTCACTATAGCCGAGACGACCATACTCTTAGTACCATTCGTGCTACTGTGACAAGTGTCGCAACTATAAGGCACTATAGCCATACTCCATATGTGGTTCTTCCTTTACCGATTCACCCAGTTCAACATTTTTTTCTTCTTCAATTGGGATAAAAAAAATCAGGATGTTACATTGTCCTCTTTCACACACGGACCAACACTCTTCTTTTGTGATGAAAACTTGCTTTTGAAGAAATCAAAAGCAAAATCTTTAATTTTTTTCGGGTCATCCGTCCAAATCGAGTTTATGTTCATACCTTTGATGTTATTTTTCCTCTCCCTATATTTTATAGCCGCATGAAAAATATATCCGCATGAAAAAGCTTTGAATTCTCATCTCCCTCCACGATCCATTTCGCTTTTGTTTTTTGCCTAACCATGTTGATTTTTAATTCCTCCATCTCAAGCCACTTTTTTCTAGAAAGGATCCATCGCTCTCTTTTCTCATCCTCCCATCGAGTCGTTTCCGCTTCATTTTCAATTTTAAAAATCTCCTCCCTTAGCCGATTCAATTTTTCTTCCATGTTGCCAAATCGATCCTTACTCCAAGTCTTCAAACGTTCTTTTACTTTCTTCATCTTGTCTCTAAAAATGCAATCCGGTCGTTTTGAGAAAACTGACGCATTCCAAGCCCCGATCACCAATTCTTCAATACCCTCCTCTTTAAGCCAAGCGTCAAAAAATCTGAACGGTTTCGGTCCAAAATCGGTTCTGTCTTCGTAAAGCATTATTGGCATGTGGTCCAACCATTTTCTCTCAAGCGCCTTGACCCCCACGTTACTCCACATTAAACTAAACTCATTCGTTGTTAGAAAACGATCTAATTTACTAAATTTGAGCCTGTCATCACTTATCTGCGTGAATTTCCTCCCACCCATTGGAATTTCCACTAAGCTACTCCTTCTAATGAAATCGTTGAACTCGACGACCCCTCTAACTTCGTTGAAATCCCCAAATAAACACCATTTTACCTCCTCTTTGGCTATAACTTCACGTAAACAAATGTACCTAAAAAAAGTATAAGTTTAATAGTAACATCGATAGTTATCATATGTTTGTTGGTTGATTATTGCAATCTTTTTTCAGAATCACAAATCATTTATGGTTATGTTTGGCAAACTAGTTGATAAGCGAGCTGATGAAAAAGTCATTTTTGACAAAAACTAGCTTAATAAGTATGTAAAATTACCAAAAAATACATCTAGAAAAAAATATCAATTACAATATTTAATAATATGATTAAAACAAATTTATAGTAATATAATATATTAATTAATACAAATAAGGTGGTAAATAATATAATATTTTAATTAAAAGAATTTGAAATTTATTATTATATATATTATAAATTTTGAATTTTAAACCAAATTAAAAAAAAAATCTACATTAATTTATAATTTTAAATAACCGTTACATATAATATGCAAAAAATAATCAAATAATAATTACAAAAAAAATAATAATTAATAACTAAAATATATTGATAAATATTAAAAAAAAAATTGATATAATTATCAATAATTCTAAATAATTAAAAATTCATATCAATATATAATTAAATATTTTATAATTTTTAGATGATATTAATTAATGTTTATTAATTAATAATAATAAATTTAAATAATTAATAGTTATTTATAATTATTAATTATATATAATAATGAATATAATAAAGGTATAATTGGAATAATCACAAAACAAAAGGCTTTTCATAAGTTATTTAAAATAACTTATCAAAAAGTTAGTCTATGTCTATCTAAATAAGTATCTAAAAAATAAGTTAGCTTATAAACTAACTTATTTTTGACAAACGATGCCATATCACATATGTATTTGTTTTATTCCAAATGTTATTTGTTATGCTTTATTTCAAGTGAAATTTCGATTCTCTAAAAAATAATTAGGCGAAAAAGTGCATTAAAGCATGATATGATTGATCAAGAAAAGGGGCTTCCACCGAATTTCATAATTAAAGCTTTGGATTCCTTGTGAAGTTTGGAACAAATCCTATTTTCTTTGGACCAACCATGACCCACATCTTTGTTTTTCGAGACCAATCATGCATGACCACATCTCTATTTTTTTATTCTGTTTTTCAAGACAGTTGGACCAACAATGATCACATCTATGTTTTCAAGACTAAATTTGGACCGATGGTGCATCCGTTTAGTGTTTGTATAAATGTCTAATGTAAGGTTCTTATAAGCAAAAAGTGTAATGACTTATAAAATTTATTATTGTGGAGAGTTCTTATAAGAACCCAAACTCTTTTAGGTTCTTATCTTAATGTTTAGTGTGAAGTGACATATTACTAGTTTTTATTTTTATTTTATTGACTTTATAATCATTAATATTATATATTTAACTTATATAAGTATTATATGGGACCCATAAATAATGTTTTTATAAGAACTATTATTTTAGCATTTTATGTGAGTTCTTGTTTTGATGAGTTAGAGGTAATGTGACAACAAAAAGTGTAAAAAGAAGGTTATTATAAGAACCTCCATTGAAGATGCTCTAATTACCATTTATTAAGTATAAAATATAATTATCATTTATCAAGTATAAAATATAAACCAAACCGACTCAATGCATCCGTCACAATGTCCTTGAGTTAACATATAAAATCCAATGGACTCAATCTTAGAGATGAATTGAATAAAACAAAATAAAAACCATAATAACGAAAAAAATAAAATTTAAAAGCTAAGAATGAAAATGGTTATAAACAACAAACAACAACTAGTTTACTCTGTTTACTATGCTAATTATTTAAGTAACACAACTAAATAAAAAAAAAGTTGAGATATTTCATAAAGATAACTAAAATGTAATTAGTGTTATTTTTTAAGGCCAAGGTTATTTTACAAACCAGTGAAATCTAGCAAACCGTATAAACCGTGATTTTCCTTGTTTAATTGAACGAAATTGTTTCATGAAAGTGTTTAATATGATGACTTTGTTTCATATAATTCTTTTCTTGAGGAAATTGTTTCACTAATTTTTGTTTATATGTAATAATGAAATTGTTTCATATACTTCTCATTTTGATGAAATTTATTTTATATATTTTTGATTAATCAACCCATTTATATTTTGATGAAAAGTAGTTGTTGACTTTTACTTGGGCTTCCATTATTAAAAGGATATGCATACTGCTTGTTTGATTCATTATTCTTCATATGTTCATAATCTCTCAAATCATTCATACCTTCCCATAGTGATCATAATGGTTGTTCTCTCTGAACTATTACAAGAATCTTCATCTTCTTCAATAACTGATCATCGTCATCATAACTATGACGTATTTTTGAGTTTTAGAGGTATCGACACTCGTCTTAATTTCACCGATCACCTCCATGAGGCCCTCATCAATGCTAACATCACTACTTTTTTGGACGATGAAGAGATTGAAACTGGACTATCTTTGAAACCAGAATTGGAGAGTGCAATCAAAGAATCCAGGGCTTCTATTATTGTCTTGTCTCAAAATTATGCTTCTTCGACCTGGTGTCTCGATGAATTGGTACTGATCCTCGATCAAAAGAGGACCTCCGGCCATATTGTTATCCCCATCTTCTATCACGTCGATCCCTCCGATGTCAGGAAGCAACAAAGCAGCTTTGGAATTGCTATGGCAAAACATAAAGAGAAGATGGAAACTGAGACAAATGTGGAGAAAAAAAGTGAATGGTCTGAGAAGATGAATAAATGGAAGAAAGCACTTGTAGAAGTTGCTAATTTAAAAGGGAAGGATGCAAAAGATCGGTAACAACCCTCTTACCCATATTTCCACACACCTCTCCATGATCAATTTTGTTTGATTAACACATACAATTTCAAAATTATATTCTCTTTAAGCATTTCTATGTTTCATTATCATAAATACACATCTTTTTATATATGCGTTTTTAATTTGTTAACGAATTAACTTGATTGAAATAATAATTTTAAATGATATAATTGATCTGGACCATTTAAATATCCAAATCTGGTTATTTAGTTTTGTGGTTGGTGATTTGTTTTTCTCGCTTAAATCAATTCCAGGCAAGAGACAAAGTTTATTGAAGAAATCGTTACAGACATCTACCATAGATTAGGTGTACCCTTAAGGAGTTCTCTACCACTCCTTTATGGGATGGAAAATTATATTAAATTCATCACTTCATGGTTGAAAGATGGATCATCACATACCGCTGATATTCTCACTATTTGTGGTTTGGGCGGCATAGGGAAGACATCTTTGGCCAGATATGTCCACGAGTTACACTGTCGATTGTTTGATAGAAGCTGCTTTATTGAAGGTGTCAATGAGAAATGTACCCAACAAGTTAATGGACTACTTGATTTACAAAAACAACTTTCTCGCGACATTTCAAAAACAAGTCCGATTCATATTCATGATGTTTTCAAATACACTTCTATCATTGAGAATGCACTAGCCCGTCAAAAGGTGTTTATAGTTCTTGATGATATTGATAGTCTCAAACAGTTGGATGCCTTACTAGGAAAGAAAGGCTTTCATCCAGGTAGCAAAATCATAATAACGACTAAAGACTCATCATTGAACGAGAAATATGCACTAATCGATTCAATAGTTCAACCCAAGCATACGAAGCTCTTTCTTGAAGGCTTAGATGATCAAGCATCGCTACAGCTTTTAAGTTATCATGCGTTCAAGGGCAACGGTCCCAAGAAAGGTTATGAAGAAGTGTCGAGAAATCTTATGGCATATTGTCAAGGACATCCATTGGCTCTTAAAGTTTTGGGTGAGTCTTTGCATAGACGAGATGTAACTGAATGGGAGGAGCGCATAGAAGGGCTAAAAGAAGAAACAGATTCCCGTATTCAGAAGGTCTTGCAAACAAGCTTTGACTCTATGCCATCTAACAATGATAAGGAATTGTTTAAGCATATTGCTTGTTTTTTCGTTGGAAAAGATAGAAACTACATTGAAAAAATTTTGAGGGCGTGTAGTATCCGCACACTACATGGGATCAAAAATCTCATTGACAGATGTCTCCTTACGATCGGACCACTGAATGAGTTAAAGATGCATCAATTGCTTCAAGAGATGGGAAGAGATGTAGTACGCCAAGAATCACCAAACAAGCCATGGAAGCGTAGTCGATTATGGTGTCATGAGGAATCATTCAATGTGTTGGAACAAAACAAGGTACATGTATACTTGTCATATTTGTGCAAATCGTGAGTAATTTGTATTTTTAATGTACACTTGCATAAGGCTTTTTTAGTTTTTTGACGTTCACTTTCTTCTTAGGGTTCGGGAAAACTTAAAGGCCTCGTTCTTGACATGGAAATGCTTGAGAAAGAGGAGATATGTGGATTATCTGACTTGAAAACCGATGCATTGAGTAAGATGGATAATCTAATGCTACTACAGCTGAATAATGTGAAATTCAATGGATCTTATAAGAATTTCCCTAGAAAATTAAGATGGTTGTGTATGCATAGGTTCCCTTTAAAGTCTTTACCTTTAGACTTACCAATGGAGAATATGGTTGCGCTTGACATGTCTTACAGCAATTTGGAATCTTTTGACATGTCTTACGGTAACCTACAACAACCTGGTAAAAGGCAGAAGGTAAGAAACTTGAAGCATCTACTTTAATTTTTATTATTCATGTATATTGGGTTAATGCAAATACTTGATATTTACCTTATCTCCATTTGTACAGTTAAGTGACTCATGCTCAAAAGGAAAACCGTTGCTTATATCATTGAAGATTCTTAATCTAAGTTTCTGTAGACAGCTTCGTAGTCTCGGTGGTTTCATCGAATTCCCTGCACTTGAGGAGTTAATACTTGCAAACTGCATAAGTTTGATGGAGGTTTGTGAATCAATTGGGCAATGTGATGGACTTGAGCTCATTGATCTGAGTCATTGCAATGAGGTTGGAAAGGTTTTAAGGACGATAGGCAAGTTAAAGAAGGTGAAAGTACTAAAACTAGATGGTTGTAATCTTGGTGAATTTCCGGTCGAGATGAAGGATATGGAATTACCGGATATGGTGAACTATGTTAACATTGGCATGAACTCACAAAGCTCTTCCTCTGCCATTGTGGAGGCTATACCGAGAGCTTTAAAGTCCTACCTGATTTATTTACCGAGTTCATTAGTATGTTTGTCATTGGAAGATAATAATTTGTCCAGCGAATCCTTTCCAAAGGACATGAGTAGCCTATCCGTGTTGAAGGAATTGTATTTAGATGGTAATGCAATAGTTTCACTACCCAATTGTGTGAGAAGCCTTCCCAGACTTGAGATGCTTAGTATTCAAAAGTGTAGTAGTCTGAAGTTACTAGAGCATCCTCCACGTACACTGAAAGAATTGAGATTTGGTTTTAGTGTAGATAATAACGAAGGGAAAGTTGTATTTGATCGAGAAATGTGCCCAATCAAATTAGGTTTTCTTATTATGAATTTCAATACATATCCGGGGTCTTTTATTGAAGGATTGTGGAAAGTGGAAGATATGGGAGATGTTGAGGAAGAGGTATTACGTAGTTTGGGGTGGACTAATCTAGACTTCACCAAAAATCAGCCCACAGAAACTAAAGTCCAGGTTTGGTCTCATCAACTATATATCTATTTATCTATGTGTGATTGATTATGTACATATAATTGATGTTGCTTAATCTTGTACTTGGAAGATGAAATATGAATTTGGAATATTCAGCACAGCTTATAAGGGGATAGAGATGCCGAATTGGATAAGTGATAGAAGGGAGGGGTCATCAATATCATTTACCATCCCATCATCCCCTTACAGCCTTAGAGGATTGAATTTCTGTTTTGTGTATAGTGTTTCAGAGGAGAGTATCCATCCTTTTGTAGATATCAAGATTAGTAATATAACAAAGAAACACACCTGGATATACAGATATTCTGAGGTCTATTTGCAGCAAGCTGTAACATATTTAAGCCATTGGATGTTTGGGAAGAACGAGATGGAAGATGGTGACCAAATTACTATTGTATTGGATGCTAATGAATTTGTTACAAGGGAGTGTGGGGTGAGTTTTGTGTATGATGATGATGATGATGGAAAGAATAAGACGGAAGAAGATGATCCGTTGGGTTATTACAAGTCATGGAATCATATAATTGGTGGGGATCTCTCTCCTTTTCAAACTACTACTCCAGGAGAATATCACCTAGACAGGTGGCACTTTTTTGGTATAAACTACAACGATTATGTAGGTATTAATATTTGTTAACTATATTTTATCATGTTTCTCATATATAGCTAGTGGAGATCTACGCCTACAATCCAACACTTACAGATTTTTCACAACCAGAAATTAATGCAGAGATAAGAATATCAATAACTAGTTGTTAAAACAATAATTTCTTTTCATAGCGCGCAGCTAACCTCTGCTATATATTAATTACTTCTTATTCTTTCTTTTTTTTTTTTCATCAGACCAACAACCTTTCTTCAGAGCTTTCCGCCCAAGCAAGTCAAGTGTCACACCTAAGCAGCTATATATATAACAAGGTACTTTCTGTTACATTTCCAAACCCCTTCAATTATATATATTATCTCATCAACATATATAAATAAAAACACAATATCATGTTCTCATCAAAAATTTCTTTATTGCATTGGTTTTAATTATTAGATACCCAAAAATGATATCTACTTTGACTATGCAGCCGTTCACCTTTTCAAAATTATTATTATCTAATATCATAATCAACACAAAAGGATATGTGAACACACAAATAATTCTCAAAAGCTTATAGCTAGTGGCCGGATATGGGTGATATAATTCTATCTGGTATGAAATGTTTGATATTTGCTTTTCTTTTATGTGCTGTTTTTTATGGGTGGATGCAATATCCAAGTTTTAAAATAGCTAACAGAGGCTTACGAGCAAGACCCATATTCAAGGTTTAATTACTTACAAAATACACTACTTTTACACTAATTAGTGATAAACCTTGCTGACAATTTGACTTTCGTGCGTGATGCATGTATGCAGGGGAAATGTAATCACAATCACTTCCTTGTTCATCTCCTCTTTCAACCGTAATATATCCCCCCATTTCTCGAGTCGAAAGTCACCAAGAAATCTTTTGCTGGAACCTCTTGATATCGTAACATTTTGAAGTTTATTTGCAGCTTTAATTACATGTCTTAATTGGATAAGTAGTTTATTCGTGTACATCTTGTTCTATTGAAATTTCCAAAGGCTTTTCCATGTTACCATTTCTCTTAATGGTTGAAGATATTCTAACGATCATGGAGAAGAGTAAAATACATACAAGCTATCTTGAGGGAGAGAACAATATTCACATCAGAAAGCAAGGGAAGGTCTATATGAGGATATCTAGTTTCCTTATAAGAATGGAATGATCTTAGTGAAATAGTGCTGGTGTGTCGATATTTCTTTTCACACATCTTGTTCTGTTGAGTTTGTTTATGTTTTAGGTATGCAGATGATATTCACATGCAACTTAGGTTTATTGAGCAAAATCTATATGTGAAAATTTTCCCTAACCTATGATATAACAGTGTTTGGTTAGGGTAGCAAACTTTGCTTAGAGTCTATTAGTTACAGTAGATGGGAGGTGGAGGGATCGTTGGGGCGAGGGCGGCTCTTTGGTCGGTACATAGGTAGGTCCCTTGTGCCCTAGGATGGGTAGAGACTCTTTGAAGTTCTAAAAATTTCCTTCAAGACTCCAGTTTCTCTCTTAATAATTAAAACAATATTTGCAAGTCAGAAGTTTTCATGGAAACGGTGATCTATCTACTCTAGGGACAGAGGTAAGGTCTACGACATCCTAACCCAAGCCCCTACTTCCCACGTGGGATATTCTTGGCATGTTCGATTTGGTTTGGTTATTTCTTCTTATTGAGAACTCAATATCCTTTGTTAGTCCAAAAACGTTATGGTATAAACTTCATGATGATTGAGTTGAAGCGGCCGTCTATAGAACATGATATGACTCCTCAGGTGAGTTCCTTTATGAAGGTTATAGAGTCTACAGTCTTGTTCTTATAAGAATACATCCTCGTATCCCAACCAAATATGTTGTAGTCCGGGCATGATTGATATCAATCTCTAATTCTAGGGGTGTTAGATTCAGATCATAGATTTTATTAGGGTTTTACTTCCATATAGTTCATAATTGAGCCAATTAACCATCTTTTGTACAAAATGTAAAAGATTTTCCCTCGGTAAATACACATTCTTTTTAACCCTAAACATTGATAATAAACACATTTTCATTAAATATGAAGATGGAAACCAGGTGGAAATATCAAGATAAGGTTCAACAAGAATCCTAAAAGTCAAATGAATTATGGTTAATTCGTTTATGACGGTTTAAGAATAACTAAAGGATTAACGACATCAATGCCTTCATGAATTGGACAAGATGCACCCTCTTATTCGACTCCCTTGTTCAGTTCTTGTTACACGATCAATCATTTAGATGCGGGTTAGATGTTTGTGTGCAAAGATAATTTCACTCTTTATTGTGTGCTCAAGACGACCAAAATCCTAACTAGTGAATGTTGCTCGGTCTAGAATGGATTTTAACAAGACTCCAAAGTTGGTCGTTCTTGATATTTTTTTTGCTCTATCCTTTTTCTCAAGATGTCCTTTTCGGGAATGAATATACCTATCCAATGGTGAACTCTTATCAATGTGAATAAGGCTATCATTGGCAAACTAGCTTATAAGCTGTAAATATAGTTGGTAGTTGATAAATGCATGTTTGGTATAAAAAAACTAGCTGATAAGCTAGATGACTGAAAAATAACTTAAAATGACATGTGGAAAAGTTAATCGGAAAAATATAATGGGTATAACTGGAAAGAGAATCTGGAAAAGCCCATGGAGCTTATTTTCAAAAAGCTAGTTTATTGCTAACTAAACGAGGCCTTTTCAATAAGCTAAAGAATAAGCTAGTTTATGTTTGCCAAAATATGGCCTAATAGTAATGGCAGCTAACATCCTTCATGATGATAGTGACACCCGAAGTGGGTATTCATGCATACAACTACTCTTACCTTTGAGGCAGAGGACAGGTTTTGGTTTGGTTTACACAGATGTTACATAGATAGTGATTTGCGTAATGGTAGAAAGAGAAAACATCTTCTAGGATGGAAGTTTCAAATGTTTTTACATGCAATTTTTGATGCGCAGATTGGCTTGATCCAGAAACTTTTGTTTGTTTCAGATCAAGGCATACTGCATCAATGATCTTTTGATCATTCCCTTTAGATGAAGATGACATGATAATTACACAAAGAGAGAAGAAGTGAAATAGAAAGAAAGTATTTTATTGAATGATGATCAAACACACACACTTACAATGGTGGCCGATTAGCATGTCTTATACATGCTCAAACGGCGTGAATAGAGGGAGGCGACGGTTGGCAGGGATGCCAAAACCGTCGACTGTAAACCACCACACTAAACCGCATTTCGGTTTTTAAGTAGATAAGGTTTTCTAAACAATAATTAACTAAACATTAATTAAACTATATACTAAAATAATTAATCCTATGTTTTGACATTTATAATATTTCTAACATTCCCCCCTAAATGTCAAAACATCTTTTGATTTTGAAACTTCAAATTATGACGACAAAGTCATCACCATCATCCGAGCCATCGTTCGGTCCTGATTTTCTTCCGTGTAGTAACCTTCAATTTCCGGGTCTTCTTCCTCCGTTCCCTCACTTTCTTGTTCGTTGCTTTCAACTGGTTTATTTGCTTCCTTGACGTCAATCCGGTCATCTTGACCCACTCCACTAGTACCTCCATCTTTTGAGGTACCCACGCCATTTTCTGCTTTACAACCTTCCGTTACTTGAGTCCTAACGGGCACCACTCCGTACTTGTGACTCGTCATGCTTGTGTACCTTCCGTACCACTTTTGAGCAAACATATAATATTCGTGCGGGTGTAGGAGATAATCAATAAATAGTCTATTGAAGGTCTCACCGTAAAATTCCGTATAACCAAAACTTTGTGCAATTTCACCCCAAAGCTTTTCAACTGTGATGATTTCATGTCCACCATAACTGTCAATTAACTGATAAAGATCAAACAGACATACCTCCAATCCGGCTATCTTCGGAGGTACCACGACTTCTTCGTTATCCTTAACCTTGTAGAACCACGTGATTGCTTCATCAAACTTCTTCTTAAAGAACTCCTTGTTTGCATAGGTAATCTTGTTACATTTGACCAATATCATGAATGTAGTGAATTCTTCAAGAGTTCGGATATGTACGGGCACTAAACTCCCGTGTATCTTGATCTTTTCTTCTTCTTCCAACATCGGCTTCTTCCCTTTATCCTTCAAACCCGTACTCGCGGATTTTTCTTCTTGCTTCCCTTTAGATTGTTCACACATATGTGTGATCTTGCACTTCGTATCCTTAACTTCTACTTCAAAGCCTTGAAGTATAAGTTGTTTCATGCTAAGAACATTGATATTGATCTCCGGGACATATGGTACAACATATGTTCGCTCATTTGTATTCACACTAACTTCACCAATTCCATGCACATTTATAGGATCAAGATAATGTTCTTCATCATTGATGAAGAAACATTTTCTTAAGGTATCGAACATCTCCTTAGAGGGAGACATGTGCCTTGATGTCTTTGTGTTCACGTACCAGATTTCATTCCAAGTTCCGACATCCGTGCCCTCGATCAAATAGTCTTCGTTCACGACAATCCTTTCGGTGTGCATTTGTGTTTGCGTCTTCTTCATTGGACAATCCCAAGCGAAATGTCCCTTCAACGTGCATCTATAACACGTTGGCCTTTTCATCCTTGCTTCTTCCTTTTCGCTGATTCCATTCAGACCGCATCGTGACTTCGAGTTCTTCGATTTAGTATGGGATCGTACATGTGATTCTTGAAGTTGTTGTGGTCTGATCCATTTTCTCCTTGTCAATTGTTGTCTCCTCCGTTGATTCAACCTTCGGCTCTGATACCACTGTTGCGCAAATTGGCTTGATCCAGAAACTTTTGTTTGTTTCAGATCAAGGCATACTGCATCAATGATCTTTTGATCATTCCCTTTAGATGAAGATGACATGATAATTACTTAATTAACACAAGTGAATAACAACAAAGAGAGAAGAAGTGAAATAGAAACAAAGTATTTTATTGAATGATGATCAAACACACACACTTACAATGGTGGACGATTAGCATGTCTTATACATGCTCAAACGGCATGAATAGAGGGAGGCGACGGTTGGCATGGATGCCAAACCCGTCGATTGTAAACCACCACACTAAACCGCATTTCGGTTTTTAAGTAGATAAGGTTTTCTAAACAATAATTAACTAAACATTAATTAAACTATATACTAAAATAATTAATCCTATGTTTTGACATTTATAATATTTCTAACAATTTTCCAACACTTATTTAGCATAATCCTTAGTCTAAATTAGTGTGGAGTTATGAGTGATGGTTGAGTTGGTTGCAAGGTTTCATAATTTTTACGTAGCTAGTGTAAGACATTCCTTATCAGTTGGTGCAACTCGACCTCAAACTTTTAGGGGGCGTTTGGTTCGCAGAATGTTTTTGGATGGAATGGAATATGTCAAAGGAATTTGACTTTGAAGGAATTGGAATGGAATGTCAATATAATTTGTTAAAGGAATTGGAATCTGTCTGTTTGGTTCACATAGTGTAACTTTGGAATTAGAATAAAATATTAGTAAATGACCAAAATACCCTTTTTGAAAATTTTGAAACCAAAATCCAACTAACATTGTTCAGGTCGGTGGTGGTTTAGATTGGTGGTCAACAATGATTGAGATAGGTGGTCGGCGATTGTCCAGATCGGTTGTGGATGGCGGTTGTTCAGATTGGTGGTGGCTGGCAATGGTTTAGATTGGTGGTGGTCGACGGCTGTGGTTGCCGGTTGTTCAGATTGGTGGTGGTGGTCGGCGGTGGTGGTTCAGAACGGTGGCCCACTGTGATTCCGATCGGTGGTGGTCGATGGTGGTTCAGAACGGTGGTCGACGGTGGTTCCAATCGGTGGTGGTCGACGGTGACTCCGATCAGTGGTGGTCGGCGGTGGCTCTGATCGATGGTGGTCGGCAGTGGTTCAAAATGGTGGTCGGTGGTGGTTCCGATCGGTGGTGGTCGACGTTGGTTCAGAACGGTGGTCGCTGGTGGTTCCGATTGGTGGTGGTCGGCGGTGGTTCAGAACGGTGGTCGACGATGGTTTTGATTGACGGTGGTCGGTGGTGGTTCCGATCGGTAGTGGTCGGCGCTGGTTCAGAACGGTGGTGGTCGGCGCTGGTTCAGAACGGTGGTGGTCGGTGCTGGTTCAGAACGGTGGTCGGTGGTGGTTCCGATCGGTGGTGGTCGGTGCTGGTTCAGAACGGTGGTCGGTGGTGGTTCTGATCGGTGGTGGTCGGCGGTGGTTCAGAACGATGGTTGGTGGTGGTTCCGATCGGTGGTGGTCGGCGATGGTTCAGAACGGTGGTTGGTGGTGGTTTCGATCGGTGGTGGTCGGCGGTGGTTCAGAACGGTGGTTGGTGGTGGTTCCGATCGATGGTGGTCGACGGAGGTTCATATGGATCTAGGTAAATGGGGATAGTTTTGTCTTTTTGAGAAAATGGGATGGAATAGAATTGAATTTCTTCTCAAATGTGATGCAATGACCAAATCCATGAATGGTGGAATGTGTGGAATTCAATTCCATTCCATGGGAAACCAAACGCCTGAAAGGAATTTGGTCAACGAAATTGATCATTCCAATTCCTTCAGATTCCATTGGAATCCTGCGAACCAAACGCCCCCTAGCGTGTTTTGTAATCTCTGAAACTTCTCGTTAAATGTCATTGACTGATATCAAATGCAATAAAAATGCAATATCTTGCTATTTCCCATTCAATTGGTGTATTTAAGAAGGTTTTCGTATTAATATTTGAGAACTAGAGTGGTCCTCGTATTTAAGTACTCTATCTGTCTCAGAAAAAATGCAACGCTTTCTATTTTCCATTGTTCTAGAAAGTGCAATGGTCTCTTTCTGGAAACACCTTCTCGAACTTACCTATTTGTCCATTACCAATCATTGCAAGATATTGATGAGATTGATTATACTTCACAACTTTTTCTTTCTGCTATATATGTTAGAATCAGGCCAAATCATACATTGAAAATGTAGTATTGATTTTGATGTGTACGTGAGGAAGAAATTAGTAGGTAGGGGTGCATTTAACCCACCCCTTTCTCAAATCATTAGTTAAAGACTTCTATTTTGCTCAATCATATGACAAGTCAAACATTGCCTTAATTTTATGACAAAAATTGTATATCCATTATTTATTTAGGCTTAGGTTTTTACTTTTTACAGAAACAACTGTTCTACCCTTTGAGCTAGAGGACAAATCTGCGTACATCGCCCATAAGCTACATCTGAGTGGGACATACCGAGTATGTTTGATTTTAGCTGGTAGTTCTAATAGACATTGGTAGTTAACATCTGTTCGTGAAATAGATGGTTACAGTAATCTTCTTGGACGATGCCATTTACTTCTTGTAACCTTTTATTCGACTTTTGATGTCCATTCTAGATTACATCCCACTTATTGCAACCTCTCATTCGGTTTTTGCAGAATGAACATGATAAGATTCGAGAACTACCACAACAACTAGCAATCGAGAAAAAAAGATCAACAACCTACAAACGTCATCTCGAAATGGTTTTCGAGCATATTGAAGAATACAATCAATCTTTATCGAAAAAAGATTGAAGAAATTGTAAACAATCTGAATGAGTTGGAGTCGAAAGAGATTAAAACCCGTAGATAGTAAGTTTTTTTTCCGACAAAATAAGTCTAATTCATCATATACATAAATCTTTAGGATGTTGTGTATTTTCGGCGCTGCTTGTTGATTTTGCAACTTTGCCTGTAGATGCACTGATGCACATTGTGAACATACCAATTTTAGAAACTTTTAAAAGACTTGTGTATAATTGAAAACCTTATATAGTAATTAAAGATGCCTTATGTGAGGAAGCCTTTTAGATGCCCCTGGAATTGAGTGATAGGTACTTCCAATTTCTTTTTCATCCGCCTTGGTTTATTGCATGTTTTGTGCTGTTTCTTGCACTCTTTTTGCATATTTTTTTTGGCAAAATATATCAAATTGTAACTAATTTAGTCTCGGTTTCTATTTTTTTTCCTCAAGTGGGGCAACGAAGCTTCAATTCTTCTTATTTTGTACCCAAGTTATTGGGGAAATAGGGTTTAAGCCTATACGTGGCATCTGTTGATCATGGCTCTTATCCGACAAGTGAGAGTGATGATTCTTACCCGATAAGTGCTTACAGGGTAATAAACGCTTACCATCAATCCAATTTTGAAGGCCGAGGATGTTGCCCCATAAAGTAAATGATAGTGGTCACTCTTGCTGTTATCCGGTAAGCGTTTTGGTAAACGGCTCCTTAAAATGAAATTGGTAAGGGTTGTTTCAAGTTGTGAATGAAAAAACAAAATACAATAATAGATGGTTCACCGGACTTAGCTTTTGCAAGGTGCAGAAACCAAAGAAGATGAACAAAATCAATCAAAACGTGGTTTTTTATATACGGTTATTTTTTATATACATTAATTTTTACAATTATTTAAATATCAAGTGGATTTCTTAAAACACGGAAAAAAGAAGGGTTTGATATTTAAAGTGGACTTCGAGAAAGCATATGACTCGGTGGAATAGGGTTTTCTTTTGGATTCATTGAAGGAGATGGGATTCGGTAAGAAATGGAGGAAGTGGATAGAGACATGCCTTAAATCGGCAAAGGTGTCGGTTCTAGTCAACGGGGCACCAACAAATGAATTTCATATGGAGAGGGGCTTAAGGCAAGGGGATCCGCTTGCCCCCTTCTTATTTTTGATAGCGGCCGAACGCTTGCACAATATAATGGAGGTAGCGGTGGAAAAGGGGCTATTTGAAGGCATCAAAGTGGGGAGAGACGGAGTTGAAATCTCCCACCTTCAATACGCCGATGACATTATTTTCTTCGGGGAGTGGAACCTCACAAATTTAAAGAACCTCATGAGAATCCTAAAGTGCTTTCATGCGGTGTCGGGGTTAAAATTGAACCTAAGCAAAAGCAAATTTATGGAGTTGGAGTCTCGGAAGGTGAGATTCAAGCGTGGGCAAGAGGCTTAGGATGTGCTTGGGATAACTTGTCGTTCATATACCTTGGCCTCCCGGTGGGTGCATCGATGAGGAAAGCTAACCAATGGGCTCCGGTGGTTGAAAAAATGAAGAAGAAATTAGCAACGTGGAAATCAAATTTGCTTTCGTTTGGTGGTAGATGGACTTTGGTGAGGTCGGTCCTTGGTAGTATATCTCTATACTATTTCTCGTTGTTCCGTACCCCGGTAAGTGTGTTGAAAGAATTAGAGAGTGTAAGGTCCAAATTCTTTTGGGGAGGGGCGGGGGAGGGAAGAGAGAGGAAGGGTCAGGCTTGGGTTAAATGGGAGAGTATCGTGAGATCCTTTGAAAGGGGTGGGCTGGATATTGGGAAGCTTAAAGATATGAATTTGGGGCTCCTTGGGAAATAGTGGTGGCGTTTTTACAACGAGAACGAGGGCCTTTGGGTTAAAGTAATTAAAAGTATTTATGGGTGGGACGGGGGACTTGGGGAAGGCGGACAAAGGGGGAATGCGGCTTGGGTCAATATCAAAAGCAGGGTTGGACATCGATAAAGAGGGATTATCCGTTTCGGGTTCGTTTGGGAAGCGGCTAGGAGATGGCTCGAGAATTAGATTTTGGGAGAATAGGTGGGTTTCAAGTAGAAAACTTAAATAGAGGTTCAAGAGATTATATCTTCTTGAGATGGACAAAGAGGCGACGGTTGCGGCTAGAGGTGAGAGGAGTGGGGAAGAATGGAGTTGGAAATAGGGGTGGAGAAGGGAACCGAGGGGGAGAGAGATTGGAGAATGGGACGACCTAAAGGAGGTGATCGCAGAAAGTACACCAATGGAAGACTATACGGATAGAGCGGTGTGGTGGTTGGATAAACAACGGGGATACTCAGTCAGTAAATTGCGGGCATTGATAGAGGAAAAAAGGGCAACGGAGGCTGGAAACGTAATGGCAACCACGTGGATCAAAGCAATCCCTAAGAAAATCTGCATCTTTGTATGGAGTGCGAAGATGGGTAGGATTCCGGTGCGATCGGTATCGGACAAGATGGGAATGGACTTAGATTCTTCCCTATGTCCGAGGTGCAACCAGGAGATAGAGACGGTGGATCATGCGCTAGTTAGGTGCGACGCAGTTAAGAAGATATGGAAGTTGGTGGAACATCAACACGGAGGCGGTAAGTTCCTTAAATGACCTTCTTGGTCTCGGAGGGCAATCGGGATCTTACGGGACAGGTATGAAGAAATGGACAACAATGGTTTGGGGGATCCTTTACCTCATTTGGACAAACCGAAACAAGATGGTGTTCGAAAAGGGTAATGGGTCAGTTGCGGATAGGTTCTTTGACTTCCAGTTAAAAACATTTGAATGGGTCACTAAGAGGGATAAAGAGCTCTCCACGGAATGGTCGACATGGCTCTCGTGCCCGCTTGGTTGTTAGAGTCATATGGTACGAAAAGAGGGGTATGGAGCTCACATTGGATCAAAATGGGTATGTTCAAGGTGTATTAAAAAGGGACAGAGGGAAATAGAGGCTGCTGGTGGTGGCTCGAGAAAAAGTTGCTGATAATTAGAGGTTGTGGGATGTGGTGGTTCTAGGGACAGAAAAAGTGTACAGGAGGCTCCAATCTATCGGGAGGTCGAGGAATAAGGCAGGGGGATGTGGGTCGGGACTGTGTTTTGGGGCTGTGTAGATGGGGCTGGAGTAGGCGACTCGGTTTCAAAATCAAATGAATTAAAAAGCAACATTCCTTTGTGCGGATGATTATGGGTGCGATCCAATCAAGCGACTATCGTTTCGGATTCGTTGACACGTCGCAGGTGGGATTCGAGCGTCGTGGCAGGCTGTGGTCAAGCTGTTTTCAAGATACTGTTTGGTTTGGTGCTGCTGCGGTGCTTTTGGACTGGTTGGTGCTGCGATTTGGCCTTGTTGCTGCTCGTTATTCGGCTTGTTGGCATGTTCTAGAGAACCCAGGTCGTGAGGATATCAATCGGCGTAAAGAACCTCGTGGTGTAGTGGCCATCGGTTACATAATGGGGTCGTAGACGATAGAAGCAGTTATATTGGGTGTAAATCACATGGGGAACATAAAAAGTTATTCGGGAATATAAAAAGTGAAACATATGGAGTTAAGTATTAGAGGTGGGGTGGGTATGAGGGGGGTGGGGTGGGGTGTATATAAGGATTTGAGAGTGTCAATAAGTTTTCCCATACATTAACCGGCTCCGATCCCATCGTCTTCTTCCTATCAACAATACTTCCCCAAATCCCCATGTTTGACCATATCAACAACCGTTGACTCTGAAACTGAAAGGGCATCTGGGCAGTTGGTATGTTGCCATCAATCTTATTTGATATGTTTATTTTTATTAGTGAATTTTTCAAACAATGTCCTTATTAATTAATAGTAGCAGTTGACTTTGACTTGGGCAACCATTATTGAAAAAAATACACTGCTTGTTGGATCCATTAATTATTCTTTATATCATATGTTCATAAATCCTACTCCTCCTCTCATCTCTCAAATCATTCATACCTTCCCATTGTTCATAATGGTTGTTATCTCTGAACTATTACAAGAATCTTCATCTTCTTCACCAACTCATCGTCATCATAATTATGATGTATTTTTGAGTTTTAGAGGTTTCGACACTCGTCTCAATTTCACCGATCACCTCCATCAGGCCCTCGTCAATGCTAACATCACTACCTTTTTAGATGATGAAGAGATCGAAACTGGACTATCTTTGAAACCGGAATTGGAGAGTGCAATCAAAGCATCGAGGGCTTCTATTATTGTCTTGTCGGAGAATTATGCTTCTTCGACCTGGTGTCTCGATGAATTGGTATTGATCCTCGATCAAATGAGGACCTCCGGTCATATAGTTATCCCGATCTTCTATCATGTCGAGCCCACCGATGTCAGGAAGCAACAAAGCAGCTTTAGAAATGCTATGGCAAAACATAAAGAGAGGATGGAAGCTGAGACAAATGTGGAGAAAAAAAGTGAATGGGCTGAGAAGATGAATAAATGGAAGAAAGCACTTGAAGATGTTGCTGATTTAAAAGGGAAGGATGCAAAGAACCGGTAACTACTTTCTTACCCATATTTCCACACACCTTTCCTCAATTTTGTTTGATTAACACATACAATTTCAATATTATATTCTCTCTTTAAGCATTTCTATGTTTATTTCATGATCAACAAATAGACATCTTTTTATGCATTTTTTAATCTGTTAATGAACTTGATTAAAATAATAGTTGAATATGATATAATTGATCATTTAAATCTTCGAATCTGGTTATTTACTTATTTAGTTTTGTGGTTGGTGATTTGTTTTTCTCGCTTAAATCAATTTCAGGCAAGAGACTAAGTTTATTGAAGAAATCGTTACACACATCTACCATAGATTAGGTGTACCTTTAAGGAGTTCTCTACCGCTCCTTTATGGGATGGAAAATTATATTGAATTCATCACTTCATGGTTAAAAGATGGATCATCGCATCCTGCTGATATTCTCACTATTTTTGGTTTGGGCGGCATAGGGAAGACATCTTTGGCCAGATATGTCCACGAGTTACACTGTCGATTGTTCGATAGAAGCAGTTTTATTGAAGGTGTCAATGAGAAATGTACTCAACAAGTTAATGGACTACTTGATTTACAAAAACAACTTTCTCACGACATTTCAAAAACAAGTCCGATTCATATCCATGACGCTTTCAAATACACCGCCATTATTGAGAATGCTCTAGCTCGTCAAAAGGTGCTTATAGTTCTTGATGATATTGATAGTCTCAAACAGTTGGATGCGTTGCTTGGAAAGAAAGGTTTTCATCCAGGTAGCAAAATCATAATAACGACTAGAGACTCATCATTGAACGAGAAATATGCACTAATTGATTCAATACCTGAACCCAAACATACGAAGCTCTTTCTTAATGGCTTAGATAAGCAAGCATCACTACAGCTTTTAAGTTATCATGCGTTCAAGGGCAACCGTCCCGAGAAAGGTTATGAAGAAGTGTCGAAAAAGCTTATGGCATATTGTCAAGGACATCCATTGGCTCTTAAAGTTTTGGGCGAGTCTTTGCACAAACGAGATGTAGCTGAATGGGAGGAGCGCATAGAAGGGCTAAAGGAAGAAACAGATTCCCATATTCAGAAGGTCTTGCAAATGAGCTTTGACTCTATGCCATCTTCCAATGATAAGGAATTGTTTAAGCATATTGCTTGTTTTTTCGTTGGAAAAGATAGAAACTACACTGAAACAATATTGAAGGCATGTAGTATCCGCACACTACATGGGATCACAAATCTCATTGACAGATGTCTCCTTACGATCGGACCAATGAATGAGTTAAAGATGCATCAATTGCTTCAAGAGATGGGAAGAGATGTAGTACGCCAAGAATCACCAAACAAGCCATGGAAGCGTAGTCGATTATGGTGTCATGAAGAATCATTCAATGTGTTGGAACAAAACAAGGTAAGAGGCTATGTATACTTGTCATAATTGTGCAAATTGCAAGTAATTGGTATTATCTGTGTACACTTATGTAAGGGTTTTTTAGTTTTCCTTACATTCACTTTCTTCTTCTTAGGGTTCGGGAAAACTTAAAGGCCTTGTTCTTGACATGGAAATGCTTGAGATAGAGGAGATATCTGGATCGTTTGAGTTGAAAATCGATGCATTGAGTAAGATGGATAATCTAATGCTACTACAACTCAACTATGTGAAGCTCAATGGATCTTATAAGAATTTCCCTCAAAAATTAAGATGGTTGTGTATGCATGGGTTCTCTTTAAAGTCTTTACCTTCGGACTTACCAATGGAGAATCTGGTTGCTCTTGACATGTCTTATAGCAATTTGGAATCTTTTGGCATGTCTTATGGTAACCCACAACAACCGGGGAAGGGGCAAAAGGTAAGAAATTTGAAGCATCTTTTTCAATTTTTATTTTTAATTCGTGTATGTTGGGTTAATGCCATTAATTCACTTAATATTTACCTTATCTCCATTTGTACAGTTAAGTGGCTTATGCTTCAAAGGCAAACAGTTGCTTAGATCATTGAAGATTCTTAATCTAAGTTTCTGCAAACACCTTCGTAGTCTTGGTGGCTTTATCGAATTTCCTGCACTAGAGAGGTTAATACTTGCAAATTGCATAAGTTTGATGGAGGTTTGTGAATCAATTGGGCAATATGATGAACTTGACCTCATTGATCTGAGTTATTGCAATGAGGTTGAAAAACTCTTAAGGACGATAGGCAAGTTAAAGAAGGTGAAAATACTAAAACTAGATGGTTGTAATCTCGGTGAATTTCCGGTGGAGATGAGGGATGTGGATTTACTTGATATGGTGAACTATGTTAATATTGGCATGAACTCAGAAACCTCTTCCTCTGGCATTGTGGAGGCTATACCGAGAGCTTTGAGGACCTTTGTGATTTCTTTACCGAGCTCATTAGTATGTTTGTCACTTAAAGATAATAATTTGTCCAACGAATCCTTTCCAAATGACATGAGTAGCCTATCCATGTTGAAGGAGTTGTATTTAGATGGTAATGCAGTAGTTTCACTACCCAATTGTGTGAGAAGCCTTCCCAGACTTGAGAAACTTAGTATTAATGATTGTCGTAAACTGAAGACATTGGAGCATCCTCCACGTACACTAAAAGAATTGATATTTGGTTTTAATGAAAGTAATGTGGAAGGGAAAGTTGTATTTGATCGAGAAATGTCCCCAATCATGTTAAATTTTCGTCTTTTGAATTTCGACACGTATTTTGGGTCACTTATTGAAGGCATGTTTAAAGTGCAAGACATGGCAGATGTTGAGGAAGAGTTATTACGTAGTTTGGGATGGAGTAATTTAGACTTCACCAAAATTCAGCCGGTAGAGACAGGATCTAAAGTCCAGGTTTGTTCTCAATAACTATCTATTTATCTATGTGTGATTAATTATGTACATATAATTCAGGCTGATTAACTTGTAATTGGCAGATGCTTTATGAATTTGGGATATTCAGCACAAGGTACAAGGGGAAAGAGATGCCAGATTGGATAAGGGGTAGAAGGGGGTCATCATTATCATTTACCATCCCATCAAATCCTTACAGCTTTAGAGGATTGAATTTATGTTTTGTGTATAGTGTTTCAGCCTTAGAGGGTATCTTCTATCTCTTACATATCGAGATTAGTAATATAACAAAGAAGCGCACCTGGATATACACTTGTCCTGTGTTCATTAAGGAAACTAGAGAGGATATAACAAATTTAAGCCATTGGATGTTTGGGAAGAATGAGATGGAAGATGGTGACCAAATTACTATTTCCATAATAAAACAATATGGTGGTAGTATAACGGAGTCAGAGTGTGGGGTGGTTCTTGAGTATAAGATGACGATGGAAGAAGAAGATGATGCGTTGGGTTATTACAAGTCATGGAATCATATTATTGGTGGGGATCTCTCTGCTTTTCAAACTACTACTCCCGGAGAATATGCCCTAGACAGGTTGCACTTTATTGGTCAAAGCTTTTCCCACAATTATGTAGGTATGTGGTATTGATCATATTTGTTAAATATCTTTTTATCATGTTTCTCATATATATATATATATAGTGGAGATCTATGCGTACAATCCAAAACTTGGATTTTCCACAATCAGAAATTAGTTAATGCAGATAATTAACAATATCGATAAGTAGTTGTTAAAACAAAAATTACTATCCACAGTAGCAGCTAAGCTATATACTACTTGGTGCAAGTGGATGTAAATATCTTAATATAATAACTCATGAATTAATTACTTCTTTTGATCTTCTTTTTCTATCAGGCCAACAACCTTTGTTTAGAGCTTTCCGCCCAAGCAAGTGAACATAGTTGGTGGGGTGGGGCAGCTAAGCTCTCTCTATATATAATAAGGTACTTTCTTTTCCATTTCCAAACACCTTCAATTATATATATACTCTCGTCAACGTATATAAATTAAAACCCAAAATTATCTTTTCATCAAAGTTTTTGGTCTCAAGATCGTGTAATGTAATAAAAAGACTTGAACCTTTTGGTTTTTTAAATTTCTGTATTGGTTATAATTATTGCATACCCGAAAATGATATTTAATTTGAGTATCTAGTCATTCACGTTTTTTTATTACTTATCTAACATCATAATCAACACAAAAAGGATATGTGAACACAAATTTTCGAAAGGTTAAGCTACTATTACTTACAAAATGCACTACATTTACACCAATTACTTACAAACTTTGCTCACAATTTTACGTTCTTGATGTATGTATGCAGGCACAGGAAATGTAATCACAGTCATTCCTTGTTGATCTCCTCCTTCAAGCTCAACATATCCCCCCATTTCTCGAGTGGAAAGTCACCAAGAAATCTTTTGCCATAAACTTTTGATATCGTAACAGTTTGAAGTTTATTTGCAGCTTTAATTACATGTCTTAATTGGATAACTAGTTTATTCATGTAAATCTTGTTCTATAGAAATTTCTAAAGGCTTTTCCATGTTACCGTTTCTATTAATGGTTGAACATATTCTAACGATCATGGAGAAGAGTAAAATACATACAAGCAAGGGAAGGTCTATCTGAGGATATCTAGTTTCCTTATAAGAACGGAACGATCTTAGTGGAAAAGGTGAGGGTGTGTCGATATTTCTCTTCATGCATCTTGTTCTTTGAGTCTGTTTTGTGTTTTAGGTTTGTCGGCACACCTGCAGATGGTATTCACATGCAACTTTGGTTTATTGAGCAAAATCTATAAGTCAAAATTTTCCCAATCTTTTTTGGTCTTCATTCTTTTGTCAGACCTATGATATGAGTGATTGGTTAGGGTGCAGACTTGGCTTAGAGTCTATTAGAGCATCTCCAATGGAGGTTCTTATAAGAACCTCCTTTTTATACTTTTTGTTGTCAACTCATCTCCAGCTCATCAAATTAAAAACTCTCTTAAAAATCCACAATGATAGTTCTTATAAGAACCTCATTTTTTGTGAGTCACATTGTTTCTTTCAACATCAATAAAAATTAAATAACTTATATTAATAATTATAAGTAAACAAAATAAAATGAAAAATAAGAAAAATGTCATTTCTCACAAACTTCATGATAAGAACCAAAGTTCTTATTTAAGAACCTAAAGGAGTTTGAGTTCTTATAAGAACTCTCCACAATGGTAGTTCGTACAAGCCACTACATTTTTTGTTTGTAAAAATCTTGCATTGGAGATGCTCTTAGTTACCATAGATGTAAGGCGGGGAGATCATTGGGGCGATGGGGGCTCTTTCACTACTGGAAAAATGGTTATCACCGACCAAAATTTTCGACGGATAGTATCCGTCGGTAATTACCGACGGAACACCGACGGAAATTTAATTTTTGCGACGGATAGACTATCCATATTAAATTATTTTATTTTATTTTTTTTAATTTTTAAATCCGTCGGAAATCCGTGGTAATTTATATAATTTAATAAATATTAATTTTTTTCTGACGTCCGTCGGTAATTACCGACGGATTACTGACGGCAGTTAGAATTCCGTCGGTAATCCGTCTGTAAATTTAATAATTTAATAAATTATTAATTTTTTCTGTGATCATGTATGTATATATATATATATATATATATATGTATGTATGTGATCATGTATTTAATATGTATGTATATATGTACATGTACATATGTGATCATGTATGTATATACACATGTACGTATGTGATCATGAATGTATGTACACCATGTATAGTATGTATGTGATCATGTATGTAATATGTATGTATGTACATGTATATATGTGATCATGTATGTTTGTATATATATCATGTATAGTACGTATGTGATCATGTATGTAATATGTATGTATGTACATGTACGTATGTGATCATGAATGTATGCACACCATGTATAGTATGTATGTAATATGTATGTATGTACATGTACATATGTGATCATGTATGTATGTACATCATGTATAGTACGTATGTGATCATGTATGTAATATGTATGTATGTATGTGATCATGTATGTACCATTAAAGCCCAACTAGGAACGTTAAAGCCCAATTGATCTATTAAAGCCTAACTGGATCCATTAAAAGCCCAAATGGGAACGTTAAAGCCCTACTGAATCCATTAGCTGGATATATTAAAGCCAACCGGGTCCATTAAAGTCCAACTGGATCCATTAAAACCCAACTGTATACGTTAAAGCCCAATTGGATACGTTAAAGCCCAACTGGGAACGTTAAAGCCCCACTGGATTTGTTAAAGCCCAACTGGTAACGTTAAAGTCCAACCAGATCCATTAAAGCCCAACCGGATTCGTTAAAGCCCAACCGGGTACGTTAAAGCCTAACTGATCACATTTGGTCCCTGATCTAACTGGAATTAACGGAAAAAGATAACGACCGTTAATTGTTTCCATTAAGTCCAGTTACTTCAGGGGTATTTTAGTCAATTTAAATATAATTTGATAAATTAATTAATAATTTTAAATATAATTTGATAAATTAATTAATAATTTATTTAATAAATTTGATAAATTAAATAAAATTTATTAATTTAAAAGTAATTTATTTAATAAAAAATAAAAAATAAAATCCGTTGTAATCACCGACGGATTTTCCGAAATTTCCAGCGGGAATATAGCCCTAATTTCAGTCTCTCGATCTCACTCTCGATCCCACTCTCGATCCCTCTCTCGATCCCTCTATGAACTCTCCCTCTCGACGACGACCACCGGCGACGTCTCCCTCTCTGAACTCTCCCTCTCAATCTCTCCACAGCCCTCTCCCTCTCGATCTCTCCACAGCGACCTCTCCACCGGCGACCTCTCCCTCTGACAGCCACCTTTCCACCGGCGACGACCGCCTCTCCCTCTCGATCTCTATACAGTCCCTCTTCGTCTTGTTCAGGTATTGCTTTGAGCCATGAACTGTGTTGTATTTCATAATAACTAAGACAACTATGTTGTATTTCATATATAGGAACTGATCACAAATGCTAATGATATATTTTATATATTCATGTAAAATAAATCTAATGAATATGGTAATTTTTTGTGTTTTAGGTATATGTTGTATAATAATTAGAGGGTGTCTGTTCAATATGTTTTGGTTTCTTTCCATATTATACATTTAGGTAAAGTGTTATCGCTCATATTATATATTTTCCCCCTAAAAAAAGTAGCGTTTATGATTTGTAATCGGGTAAAAAATTTCATAATTTGCCTAGTTTTTGTTTATCAACCAAGTATAACTCAACCCCCAAATTACCCCCTTATTAGCACTTGGTTTCTTATACTGAGGTTAGAATTTGATATTACAAGAATCAACGGTAGTTTTAGTACCCATTGCTTTTTATAAGCCAGGTATCATTTATTAACCCAAAATCGCATCAGTTTTAATATATGGAATTCACATTTTTCAGATACATTTTGCAGGGTGTAACGAGTGTTTTTGTAGCTATGATTATCTGTATTTTGCAGGGTCTTATTACACTTGCTTAGCCATGTTATACATGATGCTTAATTAATGTATTCTCTCACCAAGGGGTTATACCTATTCCCTTGCTTAATTAATGCTTAAAAATTGTTTCTTTGAGCCAATGTGCTTTTGCATTCTCACAAGGGGTTATACCTATTCCCTTGGTTTCCAATTGAAAACAATTGATCTTGTGTGTGAATATCGCCCAAGATGATATATATTGCATCAATTAAGTTTTATCTGTTGATTGAAGGACCAGTAGTCTCAGCAATAACTGTTTTTTTAATGTTGGTGATCTTGAGAAATCTGTCGGTAAATATGTGTGTAAATTTGTGTGTTTGTATAAATATGTGTGTGTATAAAATGGGTTTTATATGATGGTCACTTGGATGTCGGTTGTAACTTGGTTTTGTCGGTAGTTGCATATTCAAGGTCATATATTAATTAGTTGGGTTGTCAATTGTTGGGCAAACATTAGGTTGATATACGGAAATATTCATTTTATAGCCGTTATGCCGCTGAAATTTTAAAAAACTAACGGTTTTGACTTTTCAATAGTCAAACTATTACACTTAGAGTTTAAGAGTCATCCAAAACTCCTCTACACCTATGGTATGACTTTCCAATAGTCAAACCATTACACTTATGATTTATGTACACTTATATCATTTTCTGTTAACCATTCTCTATTTTTAGATGTCTGGACGCCCTTCTAGGGGTAGTAGGGGTTTTAGGGGTAGGGGCAGTAGCAGCTCCGCTGGGTGTGGTGACCTCCAGGCCGATGAGTTCACCGGAGACGCACTAGATCAGATCCAGTCTGATGACGGACTAGCAGTGGGCTCGAGGGTTAGAGGCCCGAATGTGGCATCACAGACGACCCAGCCGAGTCAGCGACCGCCACTTTTGTTGTCTGAAGCGAGCGGGTAAGTAGATGTGATATATTATTTATTCTAGTACATAATAAACCGATCCTAATGTTTTTTATGTTGTATATTTTGCAATTGTGAAGGTTTAGGGACAAGTCGGCAATCCGGAGGATATTGCCGTCTTTAAGTCCATGTTCGATGGTCCTTGGGCTCATTTTAGGGATGTCCCTAAGGAGCACTATCCACTGCTGCTGGATCGATTTCGGGTAGGTATTTTACTCTATTTAACTTATTGAGTGGATTTATTTTTACTTAATCAAAACAATGTGTTTGCAGTTGTATTATAGTTGGCCTCCTGAGATGGACGCCGACGTAGTAGCGGCATTCCGGCGTATCCTAAGTAATAGGTACCCGGACATGATGAGAGATGCCCGTCTATTCGCCCAGGGCAGGGATTTAGACATTGATGGTGTCCAGTTCGACGGACGTGACTACACGATTCTTGTTGTACACCCTCCAGAGTGGATCCGGAGTGAGTTTTGGGTCCAGATGATTGAGCAACTGGTTTGGTTTGTTTTGAATACTTGTATCTGGTTGTACTAGGATTTATATTGATTTATGTCTTCTTTTTAACAGGTATGGAACACCGACAGATTCCGACGGATTCCGACGTGTATCTGCGGCCAATACGGCCAATCGGGCCACCGAGTATGAGGGGATGACATCCAGACACTGTACTGGATCTATTAGTATCGCTATGCATCGGGACCGCATGGTAATTTATCATACACGAGACTAAATGTGTATAATTGATGAATATATGTACTATATACATGATTTTATTATCTACTAACAATTTAAGTTGTGTATTGTAGAAAGATGAATGGGGCCGTGAGCCTACCAGCGACGAGGTTTGGGAGGCTACACACTGCACCAACAGGAAGCTTGTTCCTGGTGCAACTGGTCCGTCCACGGATCCTCCGATCTACGTTTACCCAAACGCGACTCATACGGCGGTAAGTCCAATTATGCATGGCTAGATATTTGTTTGTTTTATAAGATAGATAAAAATTATAGCAAACTTAGTTTAGGGTGCCATTGTTGGGCAGGCGATAGGATTGTTTTGATAAAAGAACGTCATGGATATATGTTCAAATCACAGTTGAAATGCTGCCGAATTTTCTATAGGTTAGTTGACTTGACAATGTCTAATTTGGTAAACTGTAGGATGCCTACCATCGGATTAGGGAGGAGGAGTACCTGGCCTTACCTCCCGGCACTGTACCTCCCAATGGCGTCGAGTTGTGGGAGCGTAGTGTCGAAGGACGGCGTAAGGGTCGTATTTTTGGATGGGGGACCAGTCAGGATCCCTATTATGCTATGACCGGTGATTCAGGTGCCAGTTCGAGCGGGAGCACGCGCGACCATCGCGATGAGGAGGTATGCTTGTCAAATGTTGTTTAACATTGTTAATCATATGTTTGTTAAATGTTGTCTGACATTGTTCTATATATGTTTGTCAAATGTTGAATTTCAGTTGGAGGAGCTGAGGCAGAGGTTAGAGAGAGAGGAAGCAGAGATGATGCAGGAGCGACTACAGAGAGAGGGAAGCAAAGAGGATCCGGATGCAGGAGCGAATGGATAGAGATGAAGCAGAGAACAGACAGATGCAGGAACGAATGACACAGTTTGACGTGTTCATGATCAAGTTTAACAATCAGCACCCCTTTCCCCCTCCGTAGGATTACGTTTATGTATTTATAGATATTTTGTACACTTTAAGACTTAGTAATATTTAAAAATTGGCAGGTCAGGATAAAAACTGAAAAATTTTAATTTTTAATTATTTAAAAAAAAATTACCGACGGATTATCCGTTGGAAAATATTTTTTAATTTAATTTTTATTTAATAAAAATCCGTCGGAAATCCGTCGCTAAATCCGTAGGAATTAATCCGTCGGTGAATAGCCGTCGGTAATCCGTCGCTAAATATAGTCCGTCGGTGATCCGTCGGAATTAACCCACGCCGTCGGTAACCGTCGGAGATCCGTCGGAAAAATAAGCCATCAGTGATCCGTCGGTAATATCCGTCGGTGATCTGAACGCCGACCACCTTTATACCGACGGATCGCCGATAAATTTCTCTTTTACCGACGGATCACCAACGGATTCGTCCGTCGGTGATAAGCCTCTGTTTTGTCGTGTTTGGTCGGTTCATAGGAGGGTCCCTTGTGGCCTAGGATGGCTAGAGGTCTTCACAAAGACAATCTATCAACTCCTATAGGGATAACGTTTGTGTACATCCTAACCCTTACTTGGTGGGATATACTAGGCATGTTTGATTTGGTTCAGTTATTTATTCTTATTGCAGAACTCAATTTCCTTTGTTAGTCTAAACTTTATGGTGTATAAACTTCATGGTGATTGGGTTGAAGTGGTTGTCTATAAAATATGATATGATACAGTTGTTCTTAGAGTACATGCTCGTATCTCAACAAAATATGTTGTAATTTGGCATGATTGATATCAACCTCTAAGTCTAGGAGTGTTAGATATAGGTTATAGATTTTATTAGGGTTTTACTTCCATATATGTTTATAGTTGAGCCAATTAAAGCATCTATTGTACTAATTGTAAAGGATTTTACCTCGGTAAATACACTATCTTTTTAACCCTAAAACGTTGACAATAAGCATTACCCTCAAGACTGAAACCAGGTGGAATATCAAAAGTGTGATGATTTTGCATCAAATATGAAGATGGAAACAGGTGGAAATATAAAAAGTGTGATGATTTTGCATCAAATATGAGGATGGAAAACTAGTGGAAATATCAAAATAAGGTTCAACAAGAATTCTGAAAGACAAATGAATCATGGTTAATTCATTCATGATGCTTTAGGAATATTAAAGGATTGACCACATCAATGCTTCATGAATTGGGCAAGACACACCCTCTTATTCGACACCTTTGTTCACTTGTTATTACACAACCAATCATTGGAATGGGCGTTAGATGATTGTGTCCGAAGATGATTTCACTCTTTATTGTGTGCTCAAGATGACGAAAACCCTCACTAGTTAATGGTGTTCACTCTATAATGGATTTTATTAAGGCTTCATAGTTGGTCGTTCTTGATATTTTCTTTTACTCTATCCTTTTTATCAAGATGTCCTTTTTGGGAATGAATATCTTTACAATTGTGGAACTCTTATCAACTTGAATAAGGCTAATTTTGGCAAAGTAGCTTAAAAGCTAGCCGGTAAACTTATCATATATGGTAAAAACTAGTTGATAAACTAGATGACAATATAAAATGACTTAAAAAGACATGTTCAAAAATTAATTGGAAAAATATAATGGGAAGAATTGGAAAAATGTGGAAAAGTCCATGGAACATATTTTCAAAAAGCTAGCTATTGGCTTAACCAAACAAGGCTTTTTTCATTAAGCTCGAAAAATAACTTAGCTTATGGTTGCCAAACATGGCCTAATAGTAATGGTATCTAACATTCTTCGTGATGATGGTGAAATCAGGGGTATTCATGGATACAACCGCTCTTACCTTTGGGGTAGAGGACATGTCTTGGTTTGGTTTACACATAGATGTAAGTGTAGATGGTGATAACTGATAAGTGTGATGGTAGAAAGAGAAAGGTAAAGTCTTCTTGGATGGAAGTTTCAAGTGTTGTTAGATCCAATTGTGCGCACACACTTATTTACCATGATCATTGGCCTAAATTAGTGTGGAGTTATGAGGGATCGTCAAGCTGGTTGCATGTCTCATGATCTGTAGCTAATGTAAGACATTCCTTATCTCAACCCCAAACTTTTAGCTTGTTTTGCTATCTCTAAAACTTTTCGTGTCATCGATTGATACCAAATGCAAGAAAATGCAACACTTCCTGTTTTCCTTTCTAAAGAGTGCAATGTCCTCTTTTCTGGCAACACCTTTTCAGATTTACCTGTTTGCCCATTACCCGTCATTGCAAGATATTGATTTGATTGATTACATTTCACAAGTTTTCTCAATTTTATCTTATTAAGGGGTATTATAGGTATTTAATCATTAGTCAGAGATTTCTATTGTGTTCAATCATATGACAAAATCAAATATTGCCTTAATCTTATGACAAAAATAGTATTCGTCATTTATTGCTTTACTCTTTGGGGAAGAGAACAAGTCTGCATACATAACCTGTATCCCTACTTCCGAGTGGGACATGTGGGGTATGTTTAGTTTTAGCTGGTAGCTCTAATATAGATCGGTAATTAACATTTTTCCGTGAAATGATGGTTACAATAATCTTGTGGAGGATGCCATTTTCTTTTTACAATCTTTCATTCAGCTTTTGATGTCCATTCTAGATTACATCCCACTTATTGCAACTTCTTATTCGGTTTTTGCAGAATGAACATGATGAGATTCGTGAACCATCACAGCAACTAGCAATCGAGAAAAGAAAATCAACAACCTACAAACGACATCTGGTAATGTTTTCCAGGCACATTGAAGAACACAGTCAATCTTTATCGAAAAGATTCAAGAAATTGTAAACAACGTGAACGAGATGGAGTCGAAAGAGATTGAAATCCATAGATAGTAAGTTTTTTTTTTCCTGACAGAATAAGTCTACTTCATCACATACAAAAAACTTAGGATGTTGTGGATTTTCGGCAGTGCTTGCTCATTAGCAACTTTGCCTCTAGATTCACTTTGTGAACTTAGTAATTTTAGAAACTTTTTTTCTTTCGTCTTTTTAAAGACTTGTGTTCAACAATTGAAAACCTTATATAGTAAATAAACATGTCTTATTTTATGACAATCTTAGGGAGCCTTTTGGAATGCTCCCGGGAATCGAGCGACAACAACTTCCAGTTTCTTGTTCATCTGCCTTGGTTTATTGCGTATTTGTTAACAATCTTAGGAAATGTAAACGGAAGGTTCTTATGTAAATCCATTGAAAAAATCTATTTGAAGATGCATATGTGAACCAATGCTACAAATTTATTCATATATGTTCACATATGCACCTTCAAATGGAATTTTTCAACAATTCACATATGAACTTGTGAACTTAAGATCTTAAGATTCTAGAGAGAGAAAGCTAGAGAGAGAAAGTGAATGTGGAGCCAAAAGTAGTATTGTATTCAAGATATGCAAAAGTAATCTGTTGTCTTTAAAAACAACTAAGACAAGGGTTTATATACCCTCAAAGTAAAATAAATACGAAGGTTACAACTAAATTGATCTAACAATCTCCCCCTTTGTAACCTTTGGCACCGAGCTCTAAAATCAAGAAAATCTTCTGATATCCACTTGAGCTTCAAGGCGACGTAAAGCATTTCGAAAGTTGATTCTGTCTTGAATTACATCAATTGCCTTCTCCAATCTCAGTAACTCTTTGTTTCCTTCCTTTTGTGGATAAAAATTGAATCTATGTCTGTTTGCCACATTCTGCTTTTCATAATTCAACTTCTGAATTAGATGCATCTTGATAAGCTTCAAAGTTCCATCAGAATACTTGCAGACTTCTTCAAATCTCATAAAACAATGACGACCCTTCAAGTTTCTGTACACCACACCATATGGTTCATCAACAACAGTATATAATAAGAAACTTTTAATGTTGTCGAGCTTCTGTTTTGGCTTGTGCAAGTTGACCGTAGGTTGATGATTTTCGACACCCAACTGAAAATCAAATAAGCTATAAAAGCGAATTGTTCTGATAATATGTCTTCTGACAGTGTTGAAGGCTCTATTCATATCATCTGATCGTTCATTGAGAGAGCTGAAGAAATTGAATAAAAACTCAATATCATCCACATGAACTTCATTAAAATTTGCTTCTGTGAAAGTATAGTCTTTGCAGTCTCTTCGTTGTACAGTGAAATTAGAAACCCAGATGTTGAATATGTTGAACATGGAAACACATTTAACTTGTACAATCCCCTTCTCAGAATATACTTTTTCTTTCCCTTGTCTCAAATACCTCATGGCCATCAAATAGTTCTGTTTAACAAGATCAGACTCTTTTTCAATGCCCAAGAAAAACTCAAAACTCAAAGCAGTCTTGTGTTTCACAAAAATACTTCTGTGAGTATCTTCAAGGTATACATTTCGAAACACCTGTCTCATATCTCTAGCCTCAAACCTTTGTCGTCTATGATCCCTTGAAATAGGAATTCCTGAAGATCTAAGATTTTCTGGAATAAAATCAGGAGCCATAAAATTAGGATCCACTGACTTACCAGATTTACTTGTTGGAGCACGAGGAATCTTGGTAGGTGGAATTACAACTGGAATAGACACATTAGAAACAATTGCTGGAGGCTCAGAGACAACTGATGTAGAAGATATAAGAGTTGTAGAGACAAACAGAGGATTTGAAACTGCTTCAGACTGAATCTGAGAAGAATCATCTTGTGGAGAATTCTGTTCATCTTGAAAAGGAAATCTAACTTCTTGAGATGAAAGATCTGCATACAATACATCAGCATCACTATCATCATCATCTTCTTCTTCTTCTTCTTCTTCTTTGACTTTCCAAAAGCTTTCAAACTTGGCATCAATTTCATTTTCAGAATCCACATCAATAATATTTTCGTAAGATGCTCTGAAATTTTCAAACGCTTCAGCCTCAGTCATATTCACAGATTTTGGTATAACAGAAGAAACTGGCTCAGAATCTGGATCAACATAAAGTACCAGTTGTAAATTGTTTTCTGTAGAAATGTTAGTCTCTGGAAGATTTACTTTGCTCAACATGTCTTCAAACATAGACTGCATTTCTGTTTCTGCTTCTTTAGGCTTTTCTTTATCAGCAGAGCATGTTTCACTTGGAGCAGTTTCTGCTTTATTTTCTTTAGAAAGATCAGCTGCAGACTCATCCAAGCGTCTCTTTTTCTCCCCCTCATGATCAGGTTGAGAATCATCATGATCATGTGAACGCTTGTTAGATGGTCCAGCTTCAGCACGACACGAGACATTTGGAACCTGCAAGTGTTGAGCAATAGCAAAAACAGTGGATTGCAATTGACCCAAACCTAACTGTACCTCATCTCTAAATTTCTCAAAGTCTGCTCGTAAAGCAGAGAGAGAATCTTCAGTTGTAGGTGGTCGAAATGATGGCTGAAAAGATCTGAGAAGAGACAAAAGATCGATCGACTGTTGATTTGCTGGAGCCATAGATGCAAGTCGAGCTCTTAAGTGCTCAGCTACTTCCTGAACAGAAAGATCATCAATACGAGGACCTGCAGGAGTAAAAGAAGAAGATGCACCCGCAAAAGTTGATGAGATAGTAGCACATGAATCCATTTGAGCAGAAGAAGATAGAAGACCCGATGACATAGTAGAAGACGAAAAAATCGGTGTAGATAGTGAAGGTGCAGAACCCAGAGCTGCTGAATGAGAAAGATGAAATTCTATGGGTTTGCCGGTCAATAACTGTGGAGGAATAATAGAAGGATCAATATTTGACAGATTTCCTTGCAAAAACGCCTCCATCCTGGCTAATTGAGTATCCATTTATGCATCCATAGAAGCCTTTGTTGTCCGTAGAAGATTATGAACAATGTCTAATTTTGAAGAAGAGTGCAAACCAGAAGAAGTGAACCCCATAGTCAATGCTGAATCAGTTGTAGATACAACAACAGTAGAAGATTCATGAGCAGCAGAAAATTTCTTCAGTGAAAGATCAAGCTCGTCTACAGCAAGATGGCCAACAATTGGATTTATTGGAACAGACTCATCATCAGAACCTTCTTGATTGGATTGAAAATCAACAAACTCTTGATTATCATCATCAACATGTAATTCCTCAAGTTCATCTTCAATGACAAAGTGAATATCTGAACCTGATTCAGGGATTGCCTGAACCAAACGAGAACCAACAGGGAATGCCTGTTGTTGTTTCTGAATTTGCTCTGCAACTTCTTGAACTTCATCAACATGTTCCTCTGCAACCTGGTCTTGAACTTGTTGTTGTAATTGAGCAACTTGAACATCTGTATTAGCATTCTCTGACTGTGGAATTTCGTAATCATGATCTAGCATGTATTCTACCACAGCTTCATTTGTCAAATCTGCATAATTGACAATAAGAATTGCTGGAATGAGCATCCATTGATCTTCATTCGTAAACGTATGCTTTTGAATCTGGAAGTATTTACACTGATAATCAGCAATGCGAGGCCACTGTGTGCAAGCAGGAAAATTCTCTGTGCTATCCATAATGCTCCGAACAAAGATCTTCAAAAATCGCAAAAACGGCACAAACTTTCTTCTATTGTTTGTCGCTTTAGCATATACAACTTCTGAAAGACCAGTCCAGATGGCCAAAGTATAATCGATATGAAGATCGTGAATAACATAGTAGAATAGCTTCAGAATCGGCATGCTTGTGCTATCTGTACCAGTAGCCTTTGAAGTTAAGCACCGATTGAATATAGAGAAGAAATCATACCAGAGAGGTGGAAGCTTAGCCTTGTGAAACTGAGTCACTTTTCTGAGTTCACCATTATAACCAAGTGCAATAATGCCATCAAGAACAGTTTGATCAGAAGGGAACGGATCATAAGCAACTTTGCCTGGTCTGGAATCAGGGCCTGGAAATTGTAGAAGCACACGTAACCTTCTGAAAGTAAGCCGAGATTCAAACTGATCTACATTTATCAGTAAATGTGGAGGATTTACTTTATCATTCTTTGTAATATAGTGCCAGGCTTGCTGCACATATACCTCAGGAACATCAACTGTTTTTGTCAACGCATAAGCAAGGGGATGTCCTCTTAAAAATTTCTTTCACCACTCCATGTATGTTCAGATGTCCAAAATCAACATAATGATTATTGCCCTTGTAAGGAAGGAAGTGAGAATGATGCAGAAAATCATCCGGAACTAGTCCTTGAGCAGATTGATCAGCTGTTGTTGAAGGCTGAGAAGGCATAGGACAAAGCCTAGAAATTTGTTCTTGATCATTAAGATGATCCAAGAGATCATTCTCATCTTGTTGTACTTGAACATCAGCCATTAAGTCTGAAAAGTAAGCATAGTTAAAAAGTTAGGACATAATCAATCTGAAAGAACCAAGTGAGGTTTTCGGTTGTAGAATAAACCGAAAAGGGTAAAATTCGGTTGAAACAAGAACCGAAAAGCAAGGTTCTCGGTTGCACCAAGAACCGAGAAGAGAGGTTCTCGGTTATAACATAGACCGAGAAATGAGCTTCTCGGGTATGGATTGAACCGAGAAGCAAAGATGGCAAAAATATATAGTGAACCAAGGTTGAAGTACTCGGTTGAATGGAAGAAACCGAGAAATGAAGTTTAGTTAGTGAACCGAGAGTTGAAGTTCTCGGTTGGTGAGAGAACCGAGAAGTGAAGTTATCGGTTGATGAAAGAACCGAGAAGTGAAGTTATCGGTTATGAGTGAACCGAGAAGTGAAGTTCTCGGTTATGAGTGAACCGAGAAGTGAAGTTCTCTGTTATGAGTGAACCGAGAAGTGAAGTTCTCGGTTATGAGTGAACCGAGAAGTGAAGTTCTCGGTTATGAGTGAACCGAGAAGTGAAGTTCTCGGTTATGAGTGAACCGAGAAGTGAAGTTCTCGGTTATGAGTGAACCGAGAAGTGAAATACTCATTCCAGATTATAATCGAAAGAACTTCCTTTGCTCCCCCTACAAAAATGCATACATAAAACCTTTCAATCGAAGCATAAGAGTAGAAAAACATACCTGTAATGCGGAATTTGTTAAAAAAAACAAAAAATCGACTTTAAAATCTAGAAGAACCAGTCGATTCGAATACTCCCCCTGAACTTCACCAACACCGAAATGAGAAAATCGATTCGTAGAAGAATCGGCGAACCACGAAACATATAAGTGAAATGAAAATGAGTCGAAGACAAACTGAAAGTTGAAAAGAAAATCTGGAACCCAAAGAGACCGAATGAAAGAGAAAATGAAGAAGAAGATGAATAGTGACCTTTGGGAAAAGTGAAAATTTGAAAAAAAAAACCGGGTTTTCAAGAAAAAACACAAAAAAATATTTAAAATATTGAGAAAAGAAAATCATTTCATATTTCATCAACATTTTTAGAAAATAAAATTGAACAAGATTTTGTAATTACTGAGTATTTTAAAGAATAAAAAATAATTGACAAACAAAATTTGACCTAATAAAATTTTCATAAAGTAAACCATCTAATGAAATTCTATGCATGTTTTTGGAACTATAGACATGTATTATTGCATAAAGAGTTTATATAAGTTCGAAAACAAAGATTTTCATCCTTCTAATAGGTGGACAAACATGAGAAAAAATGATCAGTCTTAAGAAAAATGTATTTCACTATATAAGAGTAAAATCAGCTGTTACTCACACTAAAAAAATAGAACTTTCATAGATTTACAGGTTTATCACATCTTAGCAGTTTTACCAAGTATCATGAGATGTTGTGCTCATTGGCATCTTTTTGTACAGTGTGCACATTGGCATCTTCAAATGAGTGTGCTCTTATAGCATCTTTTACATTTGTGCACTATGGCATCTTTTTAACCAGAGAGTTTAGTAAGCCTAGAAAACATCGTAAACATAGCTTTCTATCTGATCCTATAGCAGGTTTTCTGATCAGCCGCTCCCAGACCATAGCCTTAGGGGACTAGGTGACAAGCACCCCACATAACTTACTTACCCAGATCAGAAAGGCTATATCGATATTCCCTAAGCCCATTCATATCAGTAGAACATGACTTTCTAACTGGTTTTATAGCAGAATTTCTGATCGACCGCTCCCAAACCGTAGCCTTAGGGGGTCAGATGTCAAGCACCCCGCAAATCTTACTCTTCCAAACCAGAAAGGTCACAGATATGAACTATCAAACTAAATGATTTCTGTATTACGAAATATGAATTATTTTATCATCTCAATCACTAGGATCAACTAACTAATTAGTTTAGCCTATATCTCCATAATCATCCATAAAATTTGAAAAAATAAAGCCTTGATGACTATTATATATTGACCTACATATCTTAAAACACATATCAAAATTTTCATGAAGTGGACCATTCGAGATCAGAAAATTTTGAAATTTGAACAAATAACACTCATTTATAAACAATAAACTTGTAAATATTTCCTAGGCATGCACAGGCAATCAAAAAATAGAAAATTTATAAAAATTCTATTCTGTTAAACAATATTTGTTAATCATTTTGAATCTTTAAATTAAGCATTCCAATTTTCGTCAGAAGAAAATTAAAGCGTTTTTCATCCAATGCTTTAGTAAAGATATCAGCTAATTGATACTCAGTAGGTACAAAATAAAGTTCAATCGTACCTTCTTCGACTTGATGCTTTATAAAGTGATATCTCATATCAATATGCTTTGTTTTAGTGTGCTGAACCGGGTTTACAGAAATAGCAATGGCAGATTTGCTATCACAATAGATTGGAATCTTGTTGTAATTCATCCCATAGTCCCGCAGCTGTGTTTTCATCCATAACACTTGAGCACAGCAGCTTGCAGCGGCCACATATTCTGCTTCAGCAGTACTGATTGACACACAGTTCTGTTTCTTTGATGACCAGCTAATCAAACAATCTCCCAAAAACTGGATATGCCCGGAAGTGCTTTTGCGATCAAGCTGATTTCCTCCGTAATCTGCATCTGAAAAAGTTGTTAATGAATAATCAGAAGATTTAGGATACCACAAACCTAGATATGGTGTTCCTTTGATGTAACGGAAGATCCGTTTTACAGCTAACAGATGAGATTCCTTTGGATTCGCCTGAAATCGTGCAAGTAAGCATGTTGAAAACATGATGTCCGGTCTACTGGCAGTTAAATACATTAGTGATCCTATCATGGCTCTGTAAGTCTTGATGTCAACAGTTTTTCCATCTGGGTCCAAGCCTATCTTTGCACCATGAGCCATTGGAGTTCCAATGCTTGTAGATTTGTCCATATTGAACTTCTTCAGAATGTCAAAGACATATTTGGCTTGATTGATAAAAATCCCATCTGAAAGTTGCTGAACATTGAGTCCGAGAAAGAATTTAATCTCTCCCATCATACTCATCTGAAATCTAGAAGTCATGAGATCGGAAAACCAAGTACAAAGTGAAGGATTAGTAGCGCCGAAAATAATGTCATCAACATAAATTTGAACTAAGCAAATATCAGAATCTTTTCTAAAAACAAACAGAGTAGTATCGATTAAACCTTTTGTGAAACCTGAGCTTAGCAGAAATGCAGACAATTCGTCATACCACGCTCTTGGAGCTTGTTTCAAGCCATACAATGCTTTGTCGAGGATGTAAACATGATCTGGATGATCTTTGTCCATAAAGCCTTCCGGTTGAGAGACATAGACCTCTTCTTTTAGACGACCGTTAAGAAACGCTGTCTTTACATCCATCTGATAAACTTTAAAGTTCTGATAAGCAGCAAAAGCAAGAAACATTCGAATAGCTTCAAGACGTGCAACGGGAGCAAATGTCTCATCATAGTCTATCCCTTCTTGTTGACGATAGCCTTTTGCAACAAGTCTTGCTTTGTTTCTGACAACAATACCCTCTGAATCTTTCTTGTTTTTAAAGATCCACTTCGTTCCGATAATGCTCTTTCCTCGTGGTTTTGGAACAAGACGCCATACCTTTAATGCCTTGAACTGATTCAGTTCTTCTTGCATTGCAATGATCCAGTCTGGGTCGACCAGTGCTTCAGAAACTTTTGTAGGTTCAAGCTTGCTTAGAAAACAAGTGAACAAACATTCATTTGAAGAAGCAACTTTTGACCTAGTTGATACCGAAGAAGCAGGATCACCAATGATTTGATGAAGAGGATGCGCCTTTGTCCATTTTGTCGTATGAGGTATAGGAATTATTTCATCTTGAACAGTTTGAATATCATGAGATGAAATTATGAGAGGTTCTGAATCAGAAGAGATAATCTGTGTAGTATTAATTATTGGAGGAGGGACTACTTCAACTGATTCAGATAAAGTAACATCTGGAAATGTTGTTTGAGAGTCATCAGAAATAGCTGGAGCATCTTCAGATTGAACTGGTGGAGAAAAATCCAGCTCTATAACAATGGATGGTTCCAGTTGAGATGTAGTTTCAACTGCTGATGTAGGAAGTTCAGTCACAGGAACATCTGGAATTGCATCATCAGAATTTTGTGTAGCAGCGGAAGAACTTGTAGAAGCAATGCCAGGTTTCTGTAATACAGCAGTAGAACCATTAGAAGAATTAGTTTTAGGTGCATCATCATAAAAATTTTCAAATAATAAATCAAGATCAGTAAGAATAATAGATGAAGTATTAGATGAAAAATCTTGATTATCAAAAATCTTCACTGGTTCTGATCTTGATTTATCAGAAGCATTCTTAATAACACCGGGTTCTGATCCAGACTGGTCAGAAGCCAAACCAGCAGCTTCATCAAATCTGACATTGACACTTTCGATGACTTTGCGCGAAGAAGTAAGATATACTCGATAAGAAACTGAAGAAATTGAATAACCAAGAAAAATTGCTTCATCAGCCTTTGGTGCAAACTTGTTGAGGTTATCTCGATCGTTCAGAACATAACATTTTGACCCAAACGCTTTGAAGTATTTGATATTGGGCTTGATTCCATTCATCAATTCGTATGGAGTCTTATTGAATCTGCGATGAAGAATCGAACGGTTCTGAGTATAACATGCAGTAGAGATAGCCTCGGCCCAAAGAGAGATAGGAAGTTCAGAGTAAGCAAGCATTGAACGAGCAGCTTCTACAAGCGTACGATTGCGGCGTTCAACAACTCCGTTCTGTTGTGGTGTACGTGCGGCAGAAAACTGTTGTTGGATGCCATGTTCATTATAAAAAGCTTGTAAAATGTTGTTCTTGAATTCTGTACCATTGTCTGATCGGACAATCTTGACTGCCTTTTGCTTGTTAGTCTGAGTAGTCTTGATGAGAGTGATAAGTATCTCCGGGGTTTCGTCTTTGGATTTTAGAAAACGAACCCAAGTGTATCTTGAATAATCATCAACAACGACCAATACATAGCGTTTCTTACCAATGCTCTTTGTCTTCATTGGGCCACACAATTCTACATGAAGGATTTCTAGAATATCCTTTGTGCAAAAATCAGGCTTTGGCTTGTGTGCAACTTTCTTCATTTTGCCTTTCTCACAATCTCGGCAAAGTTTGTCTGTTTGAAATCGAAGAGTCGGAAGATCACGAACTGAGTCGTTTTTAGCAAGACGATCAATGTACTTGAAATTGAGATGAGCTAGCCGTCTATGCCACAACCAGCTTTCTTGGACTGAAGCCTTTGAAAGAAGACAAGTCTTGGAAGGGAACTTGGCTGTTGAAAAATCAATAGTGTAAAGATTTGACCGTCTTCTACCAATGAGAAGTTCCTTACCACTGTCATCTTTGACTGTAACTCTTTTTGATTTAAAATTGACTCCCAAATTCTTATCACAGAATTGCCCAATACTAAAGAGATTGAAGTCGAGTCCTTCAACATAGCTAACTCTTTTAATCGTTATGTTGCCTTGTACAAGATCGCCATAGCCAAGAATAGGAGAAGTATCTTTGTTTCCGAACCTCACACGACCTCCAGACTGTTCTTTAAAATTTGACAATAAAGATTTATTGCCAGTCATATGTTTTGAACATCCAGAGTCCATATACCAGAGATGACTAGGCTGCACTCATGTAAAAAAAAAAACTCACAAAGATTTAGGAACCCACTTCATAATGGGTCCCTTTTTATTAGAACATTCCATGAGTTTGTTAAAGAAAAATGCACTTTTCACAAAAGATTTTGCATAGTGAAACAAATAAGAGTTAGTACATTTAGATGAAATGTGTAAAGCAATAGAAGATAGATCACATGGAGAAGATGAACATGAGATATCATGTTTAAGAATCAACATTTGCTCACGAGAATATTTTTGAACATTATTCAAACTAGCAAATGTGTTTTTATTACAAGTATCATCACGTTTATCTAATACATGTATATCATCTATTTTTCTATTCTTCACCCGCCATTCCATCTTGATTTCCTTTCTCAAAGGCCGATCTGAAAAGGAAGAATCAGAATCAGATTTATCAGACTCATCCTTATCTTTCTTCTTAGACTTTCTTGACCGTCTTCTTTTTCTTTTCTTTGAAAAATAAAAATCATTGAAAGTCAAAGAATCATCCATTTGATCAGACAACTTATATGATTCACCTTCAGTAGCATAAGTCGAAAAATTATCACAATGATAAGAGTAAGAATCTGGTTTTCGTTCCAAGGATGAACCGAAAACTGATGTTTTCGTTTCTAACTGAGACCGAGAAAGTCCAGTTTTCGTTTCCAACTGAGACCGAGAATATTCAGTTTTCGTTTCTAACTTGGACCGAGAACCAACACTTGATGAAAATCCCATTTTATTTTCAACTGAAACTTCAGAAAATCCAGAAACTTGTTTTTCAGAAATAACATTCTTTTTAAAACTAGATTTAAAAACAGTAAAAATGATATCTTTTTCCAAACTGTTTTGAATAAAATCATCATCTATCTTAACTTCCAACTCAACAATTTTAGATTCTAAAATCAAAGGAGGAACGTATTTCTTAGTATTATAAGATGTTTTAGAAACACTATCCTCATTTTTGTTTACAATATAAGAATCAAAATAGTCGTTTGGTAAAGTTGTTTTGTTAGATGAGTTTGTATTTAAAAATATCCCAGATTTATTTTTCTTTTGAGGATCAGGAAAATATTTTGTATTTTCACGCGAATAAACAAATGGGAGTTCCATTCTAGTGTTTTCCGTTCTTCTCTTAGCCTCATTATCTAAGATTTGCTGTTCATTCATCCAATCTATTATAAATTGGGGAGCATAACGAGCAAGTCTCAAATATTCAAAGTGATATATAGTAGGGGATTTGTTAATGGCTAAATTTAAATATTTAGGACTTTCATATCCAAGCCCCCACTTTTCTTTAATGGACTCATAACTACGAGGTTTATTCATATTAATTGTTTGTTCAGATTGAGCTCTCATATATAATTTTTCTTCTAAATCAACAATGTTATTTGAAAGCTCATTTTTAGAATTGGTCAAGCTAGTCAATGAATCAAGATAAGTCTTGTTTGAACTTTCCAACTCATTTATTTTATTTTGCAAATTTTCTTTGGTATCATTTAGAATCAATTTTTGATCTTCCAAAGAAATTTGTAATTTTTCAATTTTATAAGACTTTTCTTGATTCACTTCCTTTTCAGATTTAAGCATTTTTCGAAAATTTTGCAAGGCATAAATGATAATATCAAACTGAGAGTTAATGAATTTAATTTCTAAGTCAGAATATACCTCAGACTCATCAGTTGAATCATCATCTTCATCATCAGTTTGATCATCACCGATAAAGCACATTGCTGCAGTTTCCTCTTTTTCTTCTTCATTATCAGAGAAATCAACAAATGATTCTTCCTCAGCTAAGAGAACAGCTCCATTTTCCTTCTTTTTCAACATATCAGCCTTCTTTTGATAGTAGGTAGAATCACGAACCACCTTTGTTCGGCATTCTTTAGAGTAATGACCTACTTTACCACAGTTGTAGCATGTGGGAGGTTTCTTCTCATCCCTCTTTTCTTCCACAAGCTTTGGATGATCAGGCTTTGGATAGATAATCTTTGACCCAGAAAAATCCACCTTCCTTGACCCAGATGAAAGTCGAAGATTGTTGTTAGAGCTGGCCCGGTTAGGAAACTTTCGTGCAAATTGCTGAGAAAGTAAGATTATTGCTTTTTGAAGAGCTTCTCCTTCATCATCAATATTCCCATCATAAGTATTCTCAAAAGCTTGCTCAGTAAATTTTGCAGTCATTAGAGCAATAGGATTTACATCTTTTCCTTTCTTCTTCTTTTCTTGCTTTTCTTTCTTTGCCACAATAAGATTTTCTTCATTCAGGAGAATTTCAAACATTTCTTGAATTGGCATGATTGAAATCTTTGGATCAATACGAAGTCTATGACATGCCTTTGTCCATTCAGGTTGAAGAGCGTTCAGAAACTTTAAGTTTGTTTCCAACGGAGACTTTTCCACACTAATCTTGTATAAATCATTTATCACAGCACAGAATCTATCAAAGACAGTCTTCAAATCCTCCCCACTCTTTGCTTTGAACTCCTCAAAACTGTTCATGTATCTCGTTTTTCGAAGTTGAGTAGCCACCACTAAGCCAAGCATGATTTTCTCCAAATGAGTCCACATAAGCTTTAGATTGTTCTTGTAACAATCTACACGATTATATATGTGATTTGGCAAGGCAAGAATGAGATTAGACTTAGCAATTCTTTCTCCGTTGTACTTTAAAGATTCTTCTTCATTGTACTCATCAACTGGCTTTAGTATTGTGGATTGTTCAGTATTAGCAGTGGCTGGAATGATCTTGATAGGTCTCTCAAAAGGAGGATTGGTTAAAGCATGAACCATGTAATCCCCATTTTGTTGTCTCTCAAGAAAATTAATAAATCGATCTCTCCATTGAGAATACTCATTCTCATTAATAAGCACAGGGGGATGTGTATCTGTCCCGAGAGACATCATCAACTCATTCTTATAAACTTGAGATTGAAGAGACATGCTGAATAGTAGCAGAGAGCTTTTCGGCTGAAGAAAATAAGAACTGAAAACCACGCTTTTCGGTTGTTGAGGAAACCGAAAACCAAACTTTTCGGTTATATAAGAGACCGAAAACTTAGCTTCTCGGTTGAAGATGATACTGAGAAGAACGAAAACCCTTAGCCGAAAACCTTAGCCGAAAACCTTATTCGAAAACCTTAGCCGAAAAGAACAAAATCCAGATGAATTAACCGAAAAACTTGAAGAAAGAACCGAGAACCCTGATGAATAACCCGAAAACTCTTATGAATGAACCGAAAATCAATTCTGTCCAGTTTACGAACGAAGAAAATCACACAAGTCCAAAATTTCTCAAAACACTCTCACGGAATTCACTTAGAAACAGGTTCATTAACCAAAACTAATCCAAATATAGATCAAACACCAAAAATCAGCAAGAATTCGCGAAGAACAGAAAAAAAAACTCGAGAACTTTTCTGGAATATTCAAAATTGACAAATTCGATTACAAAATGATCAAATCTTTGCACGAATCAAGAACAAAACATGTTCTACACTGAATTCCGAAGCAATTGAATCCAAATTCACTGAAAATCGTTCAGAAAATCAACATAGATCTAGAAAAATGTCCAGAAAACTATTTTCTTGAAAAAAAAAATTCTGACGAATTAGAAAATCGATTGAACTGATTAACACGAAATTTAGTACTCTACTCTCAAATCTCTCAAAATCTAACCTGCTTTGATACCAATTGTGAACTTAAGATCTTAAGATTCTAGAGAGAGAAAGCTAGAGAGAGAAAGTGAATGTGGAGCCAAAAGTAGTATTGTATTCAAGATATGCAAAAGTAATCTGTTGTCTTTAAAAACAACTAAGACAAGGGTTTATATACCCTCAAAGTAAAATAAATACAAAGGTTACAACTAAATTGATCTAACAATCTCCCCCTTTGTAACCTTTGGCACCGAGCTCTAAAATCAAGAAAATCTTCTGATATCCACTTGAGCTTCAAGGCGACGTAAAGCATTTCGAAAGTTGATTCTGTCTTGAATTACATCAATTGCCTTCTCCAATCTCAGTAACTCTTTGTTTCCTTCCTTTTGTGGATAAAAATTGAATCTCTGTCTGTTTGCCACATTCTGCTTTTCATAATTCAACTTCTGAATTAGATGCATCTTGATAAGCTTCAAAGTTCCATCAGAATACTTGCAGACTTCTTCAAATCTCATAAAACAATGACGACCCTTCAAGTTTCTGTACACCACACCATACGGTTCATCAACAACAGTATATAATAAGAAACTTTTAATGTTGTCGAGCTTCTGTTTTGGCTTGTGCAAGTTGACCGTAGGTTGATGATTTTCGACACCCAACTGAAAATCAAATAAGCTATAAAAGCGAATTGTTCTGATAATATGTCTTCTGACAGTGTTGAAGGCTCTATTCATATCATCTGATCGTTCATTAAGAGAGCTGAAGAAATTGAATAAAAACTCAATATCATCCACATGAACTTCATTAAAATTTGCTTCTGTGAAAGTATAGTCTTTGCAGTCTCTTCGTTGAACAGTGAAATTAGAAACCCAGATGTTGAATATGTTGAACATGGAAACACATTTAACTTGTACAATCCCCTTCTCAGAATATACTTTTTCTTTCCCTTGTCTCAAATACCTCATGGCCATCAAATACTTCTGTTTAACAAGATCATACTCTTTTTCAATGCCCAAGAAAAACTCAAAACTCAAAGCAGTCTTGTGTTTCACAAAAATACTTCTGTGAGTATCTTCAAGGTATACATTTCGAAACACCTGTCTCATATCTCTAGCCTCAAACCTTTGTCGTCTATGCTCCCTTGAAATAGGAATTCCTGAAGATCTAAGATTTTCTGGAATAAAATCAGGAGCCATAAAATTAGGATCCACTGACTTACCAGATTTACTTGTTGGAGCACGAGGAATCTTGGTAGGTGTAATTACAACTGGAATAGACACATTAGAAACAATTGCTGGAGGCTCAGAGACAACTGATGTAGAAGATATAAGAGTTGTAGAGACAAACAGAGGATTTGAAACTGCTTCAGACTGAATCTGAGAAGAATCATCTTGTGGAGAATTCTGTTCATCTTGAAAAGGAAATCTAACTTCTTGAGATGAAAGATCTGCATACAATACATCAGCATCACTATCATCATCATCTTCTTCTTCTTCTTCTTCTTCTTTGACTTTCCAAAAGCTTTCAAACTTGGCATCAATTTCATTTTCAGAATCCACATCAATAATATTTTCGTAAGATGCTCTGAAATTTTCAAACGCTTCAGCCTCAGTCATATTCACGGATTTTGGTATAATAGAAGAAACTGGCTCAGAATCTGGATCAACATAAAGTACCAGTTGTAAATTGTTTTCTGTAGAAATGTTAGTCTCTGGAAGATTTACTTTGCTCAACATGTCTTCAAACATAGATTGCATTTCTGTTTCTGCTTCTTTAGGCTTTTCTTTATCAGCAGAGCATGTTTCACTTGGAGCAGTTTCTGCTTTATTTTCTTTAGAAAGATCAGCTGCAGACTCATCCAAACGTCTCTTTTTCTCTTCTTACTATCTCATGATATTTAGCGTTTTTATTTGAAAAGAGGCATTAGAAATTTAGGTGGCGTTTGTTTTTTAAGTGGTGTTGAAGTCTGAAGTCTGATTTCACTTCCGATTTTTAAGTGATGGTGCTGAAGTCTGAAATCTGAATAAAAAAGACTGTTTGTTTTTTAAATGGTGGTGTTGAAGTCTGATTTCACTTCTGTTTTTCAAGTAAGCATTCGATCTCTCAAAAACAAACAAATCTCACCTACAAACACAATAATAAACTAATGATGTTGCTAAATTAAACATTTTGAATCAAACCAAGAACAAGTGAAACAATCTGCATGAAAGTCACAATGGGGGTAATTTTTTTTCTTCCAAAGGATTCAAGAATTCATGTGATTCGTACATATCTTAAGTCCAACGTTAGTAAGATGAGCAATTTTTAACATCAAACTTCCAATCTTCAACATCAAACATCCAATTTTTAACATCAAACTTCAAATCTTCAAACATCATACATCCAATTTTTTAACAAGGCGAGTCTCTTGTGCTTAATAGCAGCAGTAAGAAACACATAAATCAAACCACATATATCGAACAAAGAAGCTAGATCTGGAGAAACCATCCACATAAATCGAACAACAACAACAGAAAACAAAAAAAAAACGAACAGCAGCAGCAATAAAACACAAAAAACGATGGAGAAACAAAAAACTCGAACAGCAGCAATAAGAAATCATAGCAACAAACATGAAAAACCATATAAGCAAATACAGCCAATCAATGAATTAAAAAACAAAAAACTCAAGGTGTAATTTCATGTTTCAGTTGTGAGTCTTTATATGCAATATAAGCAAATACAGCCAATCAATGAATTAAAAAAAAAAGTAAAATACCAAGCACTAGCACTAGCAATGAATTAAAAAAGTAAAAAAAGTAAAATAAAAAAAGTAAAACCTCAACTAACCATTTTATTGAGCCATGCATAAGAAGCCTAGAACAACAATCTACAGTGCATTTTCCACAAGCATCTTTCAAATAATGGTTGCATCCAAAAGAAGCAAAAATTATTGGACATATATTGTGTTTTTACAAATACATTACACAATTGATCAATGTAAGTCTACTTCTTTTTTGGATCTGAAAAAAATTAACAATTGGAAGTGGGAAATAAAAGGAAAAATCAAGAGAAGTTGGAGAGAAATTGGAAGGGCGCAATGGCAAAAAAATATAATTTTAGTTTTTCAAAGGATTCAATTTGATTGGTTGGAAACTAAAGATTAATGATTGAAGGTTGTTGATTTCGTTGGTGGAGGATTGAAGATCCGGATTTGATTCGAGAGAGGTTTGAGTTTCTTTTAAGTATTCTTTTTAATAATCGTATTTATTAATTTTAGTTTAGTGTTAGAATAAGGTTTGAGTTATTTGTTTTTTTATATCGTTGGCTTTTAATAGTGATTTAGTATTCATGTTATTGCGGTTTAGTTTTATTTTATGGACTACATTGTAAAAGTACGAATTTTTCATTGTGAACGATATGTGACAAGTATTGTTTGTTTGAATGATTTTGTATTCACATTATTTCGTTAGTTATAAAGTTTTAATTTTTATTCGTTTAATAACTTAATTCAACTCTCAATCCAAACCTTTTGAAGTAGTATTATTTGTAATAATTAGATTTTGGTTTTTAGTTAGATTATTTTTTAGCTTTATTCGAGTTAATTGGGTAGTCAACCTTTGTGACACACGTGCATTCAATTTAATACAAATCATTAACGTAATCATTGATTCGTTGAGAAGAACGATACCCGACTTACCATATTTACTGATATAAGTTAGGTTTATAAATTTAAACATTGTTGTGCGTATAACGACACATGCATCAGGAGAGAACAATATTCACATTAGAAAGTAAGGGAAGGTCTATCTGAGGATATCTAGTTTCCTCATAAGAATGGAGCAATCTTAGTTAAAGAGAGCTTGTGTGTCTATATTTATTTTCACACATCTTGTTTTGTTGAGTCTATTTTGTGTTTTAGGTATGCACATGAAATTCACATGCAACTTAGGTTTATTGAGCAAAATCTATAAGTGAAAAATTTCCCCATCTTTTTCGGTCTTCATTCTTATGTCAGACCTATGATATAAGAGTGTCTGGTTAGTGTAACAGACTATGCTTAGAGTCTGAGTTACAATAAATGGGAGGCGGGGGGATGGATGGGTAGAGGTTGGGTTAGGGCGAGGGGCCTTTTGGTTGGTACCTAGATAGTCCCTTGTGCGGTAGTGCCCTATGATGGCTAGAGACTCTTTGAGCTAGGCTCTACAAATTTTCCTTCAAGCTTTCAGTTTCTCTCTTAATTTAAAAAAAGTTGCAAGTCAGAGGTCTTCACAGAAACGATCTATCTACTCTTAGGGATAGAGGTAAGGTTGCGTACATCCTAACTCCAAGCCCGTACTTCCAGGTGGCATATACGGTTTAGTACTTCCAGGTGGGATATATATACTCAACATGTTTGATTGGGTTTGGTTATTTCTTCTTATTAACTCCTTTGTTAGTCTAATTGTTATGGTGTATAAACTTCGTGATGATTGAGTTGAAGTGGTTGTCTATAAAACATGATATATGATTTCTTAGATGGGTTCCTTTATAAAGGAGTACATGCTTGTATCCGGACAAAATATGTAGTAACTGAAGGATTGACCACATGAATGCCTCATGAATTGGACAAGATACACCCTCTTATTCGACTCTGTTGGTCCCAAATAGCAGTAAATAAACAAGCAAAGTATTGTAGAAGGGGGGTTGAATACAATACACACAGTTTTTCACTTAATTTAATTCTTATTGATTTGAAATCAAGAATTACACATAGAAAACTTTGATTGTTGCGGAAGAGAACATATGAGATATGTTCAAACAATCTTACACATAGAGAATAAAGAACAATTGTAAAACACTTAGAAAACAGTTGAACTTCGTAGAGAGAAAGTTGCCAGGCACTTAGAGAACTTGAAGGTAGTAGAGCTGGGTGATCTTGCATGTTGAAACATCCATCATATTTATAGTGCCTCATGCATTTAATGCATGAGACACCTGTCGAGCAAGGGATGGACACAGGTCTTCAGCAAGGTACAGGATGTACCTTTTGTCTTGAGGTGTTTTGGCTTGAAGTGTTGACCTGCATGATGGTGTAGACCTTTCCTTAAAATGGTGTAGGAGACAAAGCTTACTTTATCTGATCATCAGATGAGGTCCACGTCAATGCAAGATATCACAAATATACTTTGTCAGATAAGTATAATGTGTTAGAAGGAAATCTTCAGGCATCTTCGGCTCCTGAAGATGTGAGAACATCTTTAGCTTCTAGGGAGAGGTCATCGGTTGCCGAAGGCTTGAGAGATCTTCGGATTTTCCCGAAGATGTGAGATCTTTGGATTTTCCCGAAGATGTGAGAACATCTTCACAATCCTGAAGATATGTGATTGACACCATCCTGGCCGATGGTGTTGATCACTTGGGCATGCTTGGCTTTAGGCAGAGGAGACTATCTTCAATCCGCTTTGAGAGATGTACTCCTTCTTTGTCTTCTTCGGCTAATCTTCGACTTCACCGAACATTTGTATAGAAACCAAGCTGCTAAAAGAACCTCAAACATATTCTAAGTAGGATGATATAAGATGGAAGATCAGGAGGTCATCTTCAAATCTTCAGATGACCCAACAGACTCCCTTGTGCGCTTCTTATTACACAACCAATCATTCGGATGAGCATTAGATGATTATGTCCGAATATGATTTTACTCTTTATTGTGTGATCAAGATGACCAAAACCCTCACTAGTAAATGGTGCTCACTCTAGAATGGATTTTACTAAGACTCCAAGGTTGGCCGTACTTGATATTTTCTTTTCTCTATCCTTTTTCTGAAGATGTCCTTTTCGGGAATGAATACCTTTTCAATGTTGAACTCTTATCAACATAAATAAGGCTAATTTTGATAAGCTAGCTGATAAACTAATCATGTTTGGTAAAAACTAGGTGATAAGCTAGATGACAATATAAAATTACCTAAAAGGACATGTTGAAAACTTAATTGGAAAAATGTAATGGGTATTCGTGGAAAACTGTGGAAAAAGCCATTGAGCTTATTTTCAAAAGGCTAACTTATTTTCAAAAAGCTAGTTTATGGTTAGCCAACTGAGTTTTTTTCAATAAGCTCAAAAAATAAACTATCTTAAGGTTGTCAAACATGGCCTAATAGTAATGGTAGATAACATTCTTCATGATGATGGTGGCACGAGAAGTCTCATGGGTATTCATGGACACAGCCGCTCTTACCTTTGGGGCAGAGAACATGTCTTGATTTAGTTTACACATAGATGTAAACATAGATACTGATTAGCGTTATGGTAGAAAGAGAAAGGTAACGTCTTCTATATATGATGGAAGTTTCAAGTGTTTTTACATGAAATTGCGCACACACACTTAATTAGGATAATCATTGGCCTAAATAAGTGTGGAGTTATGAGTGATGGTCGAGCTGGTTGCATGGTCTCATGATTTGTAGCTAGTGTAAGACATTCCTCATCAGATGGTGCTACTCTACCCCAATCTTTAAGTCTGTTTTTCAATCTCTGAAACTTCTCGTTAAGTGTCATTGATTGATACCAAATATACAAGAAAAAAACAATTAGTCAATGACTTTATTTTGTTCAATCATATGAAAAGTCAAACATTGTCTTAATTTTATGATAAAAATAGTATTCATCATTTATTTAGGCTCGTGTCTTTATGGAAACAATCACTCTACTCTTTGGGGTATAGGACAAGTATGCTTAAAGAGTGGGCCATTCTAGGTGTGTTTGGTTTTAGCTTGTAGCTCCAATATACATTGTAGTTATCATTTGTCCGTGAAATTGATTGTTACAATAATTTTGTTGGACGATGCCATTTACTTCTTGCAACCTTTTATTCGACTTTTGATGTCCATTCTAGATTACATCCCACTTATTGCAACCTTTCATTTGGTTTTTGCAGAATGAACATGATAAGATTTGTGAACTATCACAACAACTAGCAATCGAGAAAAGAAGATCAGCAACCTACAAACGTCATCTGGAAATGGTTTTCGAGCACATTAAAGAACACAATCAATCTTTACCGGAAAGGAATCAAGAAATTGTAAACAACGTGAACAAGAGTCGAAGGAGATTAAAACCCGTATATACTAAGTTTTTTTCGACATAATAAGTCAAATTCATTACACACAGAAATCTCTAGGATGTCGTGGATTTTCAGTATTGCTTGTTGATTTGCAATGTTGCCTGTAGATGCACATCGTAAACTTACTAGTTTTAGAAAGTTTTTCTTTCATCTCTTGAAAGACTTGTATGTACAATTGAAAACCTTAAATAGTAATTAAGGATGTCTATATTTGTTGACAATCTTAGGGAGCCTTTTGGATATCCATGGGAATTGAGTGATAACTACTTCCAGTTTCTTGTTCATTTGCCTTGGTTTATTGCATATTTTGTGTTGTTTTTGCTCACTTTGTTTTACATCTTTCCATGAAGAAAATGTATCAAAATGTAACTAATGTTTAATTCCTCATATTTTATACCCAATTTATTTGGGAAAATGGGTTCAACCTATGTGACATAAGTTGATTTTGATGCAACACTTCTTTCATGTAATTAGAAATTCATGTAATTAGAAATTACAATACAAGTGACAATTGGCATTCACGTCACCAATAGTTATAAAATCTACGGATGGTCAAAATAGTTGCGCAATAAGGAAAAGTTAACGTTTGTTATACTGATTAAGAATAATTCGTCTTTACTAAATACGAACATGGCAAACTTCATTTTTGATATATTAGTTGTTTACTCATAAGATTCCAATGAAATGTAAAATTCTAGTTCACATTTATACACTCAAGAGAATGTCAAAAAAGAAAAAACAGATACTTAAAGTGCATCTCGTTAAAGTATGCCACTTAGCAACACACACACACACACACATATATATACATAGAGAGAAACATTCAAATGAGAAAATTAACTAAATAAAAGAACACGAAAACGGCTAAATCGTGTGTAAAACTAAAATTGCATGTGATTTTGTACTAATGGCCAACGAAAAGGTGTGCAGGTGATGTGACCCACAACCTTATGTGGCCCACAACCTTATGTGGCGGCCAAAGTGAATCACATTTGATTTTAGTGTAAAATCACATTTTATTTGATCGCTTTTTTATTCTCTTATTTGGTTATTGTTCACGCATGCCTTAGCAAATCTAGATTTATTAATTTTAGAATTACATTGAGTTGTTTGAAAACCCATGACTCTCTATTGTGATAATGCTAGTGCCATCTACTTATCTTCTAATCCGGTAGAACACCAACACACTAAACATGTTGAATTGGATATACATTTTCTACGACAAAAGGTTGCTCTTAGCCAGGTTCTTCTATAACATGTGTCGCCTTCGTCTAAATATGTAGACATCTTCACTAAAGGCCTACTATCTTCTATTTTCTTGGAATTTAGCTCCACTGTCACGTTAGCACTCTTCCCGTATCGACTCGACTGTGGGGGTGTGATATAGTAAATATAATTTTGTAAATTATTTTAGTTGTTTACATAATCATAACGATGATGGCATATATATAAATCTAAAACGAAGGATCATGTGATAATAGGAGTTAAGGTGAGAAGCGTAAGAAAGGAATCTGAACCCTTTATCACTTTTAATTTCACCCCCACTCCGTGAATTATGCTTATCACGGGAATTGATCCGGTGTACCAAGATCTTCAATTATGATTTGTTCATGTGTGGAGATCCCTTTTTACATTTCTCACCATAAGTTCCATTCTCACTGGACCAACCTTTTTATAATCTAAACTTACACATTTTTTAAGCAGATACTTTAATTAGTGGATTGAGATGGGTCATGAGATTATTTCTTAACATAAACCGTTAATCATCTATACTATATTATAAAAAGGCATAAAAAACTCTTAATTACAACATTTTAAGCACAAGTTACAACTAATTAAAGCCAATTACTTAATTTACAATTTCTTAATGCTTTGGTACAACCTTTCCAAGCACAGTATCTCACATAATCATCTATTTGTGGAATGGATACTCATTTATTAATATAACTATTTATTTATTTTTTTGTGGAGGATTTTATAAATAATCTATTTTAAATATAGATTTTACATTTAAATCTATATTAATAAGATGTAATATAAAAAAAAAATTCTTCCGTATTTTTTTATATTACATCTCATAATGATTTTTTTCATATTTTATTTTATAAAATCTTTTTCCATATTTTATTTTATAAAATCTTTTTACATAATGAGATGTAATATAATATAAACTCTTTTTTCTTCCGTATTTTTTTTGCTAATATAAAATCTATTTTATTTTATAAAATCTACACGTATTTTACATTAGCATAATATAAAATCTACACGTGTTTTTTTTTATAATATAAAATCTACACGTATTTTTTTCACGAGCATTAAAAGAAGGTTGATATGAATTAAAAATAAAAAATAACGAGATACACTAATAAATTATCGTATTCTTTAAAATAAAAATATTCCGCAATAGTCAGATAAATATGTTGTGAGACATGTTGTTTGAGTTTTAAATAATATAATACAAAATTATTACCAATATTATTGCACAAACTCATGACAACAAACGATTAAAAATATATGCAAGTTAACCACTTATGAAAATACATTCGTTTTTCACATTATATTTCATTAACTGTTAACAGAGAAGTTACGTTTCATTTAACTCGGTTCAATATTCCAACAAAAAATTTATCCTCCCGTGCAATGCACGGGCCCAACACTAAAACCTAATGTACTACCTGTAAAACTTTTAACCCTAATTAATATATTTCATTCTTATCCCCCAAAATTCTTATCTCTAATCCCCAAACCCTAAAATTATGAAATTTGAATTATGATAAACATAATCAAAACAGGATGAACATCTCAATTTAAATATAAAAAATTTAAAATATATAAAATAATTAATGAATTTTAACAAACTACTTAATTTTTTATATATAAAAAACATTATATTGTTAAGCCTAAATTAAACAAATTTATATATAAAAAACCATTATCACTTAATAAAAACCATCCAAAATCGTACTGTAAATCAATAAAAAAACAAAAAATAAAAATAAACATTAAAATCGTGATGTATTAAGCATTATGTACTATTATTTAATGTTAATCTACTTAAAATCTCTTAAAAACAATTAATGAAGCAATATGTACTATTTTTAAATGCTTTTAACCCTAATTAATAAATTTCATCTTTATCCCCCAAAGTCCTTATCTCTAATCCCCAAATCTTAAAATTATGAAATTTGAATTCTGATAAACATAATCAAAACAGGATAAACATCTCAATTTAAATATAAAAAATTTAAAATATATATAATAATTAAAGAATTTTAACAAACTACTTAATTTTTTTTATATAAAAAACATTATATTGTTAAGCCTAAATTAAAAAAATTTATATATAAAAAATCATTACCACTCAATAAAAATCATCCAAAATCGTACTGTAAATCAATAAAAAACAAAAAAAAATAAACATTAAAATCATGATGTATCTCGCTGCATTGCGTGAGTACGCTTCTAGTAATAAATGAATTCAGATAATTTTCATAAATATCTAAGTTATATAAATAAACTCTCATCATTTTTATAAATATCCGAATTGCGTGATTTTTATAGTTTGTACTTATAATGAATATCTCGATTATTTCTTAATTTAAAACGTTGATCATAATATATAAACTTTGATAATTTTCATAAATATTTAAATCATAACAGATAAATTCTCATCATTTTTACAAATATCTTAATTAATTAGTTTTTGACATCGTTTGACAAAAATAAGTTAAACTAACTTATTTTTGAAGTACAAAAATAAGTGGTGTTGAAGTCTGAAGTCTGATTTCACTTCTGATTTTTAAGTGGTGGTACTGAAGTCTGAAATCTGAATAAAAAAGATTGTTTGTTTTTGCAAACTGAAAACGTCTGAATATGTATTATTGTCAATTTTATCCATGAAAATGTGATATTGTTGAATTTAATTAAATCATACTACTAAAATCAGTGTTCATAACGACTAAAATCAATAGGAATCAATTTATCTATTGTATTATATTACATTCTATTATATTACTTTGCATTATTAATGAGGAAAAGTGATGATGAAGAACATAGGAACCTGATACAAGTAATTTCCATCATCATCTTTCCCATCTCTCCTCCTCCTACTCCATTTTCATTTCTTCAATCTGTCCACAAGTCATCTCCATCATCATCTTTCCCATTTCTACATCTCCCTCCACCTACTCCATTTTCATGATTGTAAAACCTACCCACCAAAATATAAAATAAAAATACAAGAACCGCTTTTGTTTGATTTTTCCACGCATCCTCTTCTTAATTTTTCTCTCTCTTCTTTCACTTTCTCTATCTATAATCCTTAAAAGATGATGAATATGAGTTGAAATATGAGGATGAAAAACAAAAACCCTCTCAAAAGTGAAAACCATCCAACCATTTGTATGCAAAATTCAAGCTTTAATCTTCAAAATACCCATTTTCTACGCAAAATTTAGGCTTTAATCTTTAAAATACCCATTTCTTAGGTGGAGGTCTCCCCTCCATTGTATGATTCTGAGCTAAAACTCAGAAAAAAAAACCCATTTCTTCCAAATACCCATTTCTTAGGTCGAGTGACAACCCATAGGGGCAAAATCAACGAAAAAACTGGAGGGGGGAGATCGAGATACATGGAGATCGACTGGATTTGGGTCGAGATCGATTGGAGAGGATGCACTTAGAGGTCGCAGAATTTGGAGATTGAATGAACTTGGAGAGGATGACTGATGCGGGATAAGAGGTTTCAGCGGCTGTTATAAGAAAATAAGTGGAAAAATGTGATTGGGTTACCACTTTTTGTTCAGATGGATTTAAGTGATAAGTGGGTCTGAAAAGGAAAAAAATACAAACAGTCTTATTTCAAAAATGTCTGACCGAAAAAATGATAAGAGATAAATAAGTTCTGAAAACTAAAAAACAAACAACCCCTAAATAAACTTTATAGTATGTACTAACTGATAAAAGATTGTTGTATTTGGTGTGCACCGGATTTCAAACACTTGTCTTCTCATCTTCCATGCACTTTCATTATCTATATCTATACTATCTATACTATATTATAAAAACGGCATAAAAAACCCTTAATTACAACATTTTAAGCACAAGTTACAACTAATTAAAGCCAATTACTTAATTTACAATTTCTTAATGCTTTGGTACAACATTTCCAAGCACAGTATCTCACATAATCATCTATTTGTGGAATGGATACTCATTTATTAATATAAATATTTATTTTTTTGGTGGTGGATTTTATAAAATAGATTTTTTATAGCATAATCTATTTTAAATGTAGATTTTACCTTTAAATTTATATTAATGAGATGTAATATAAAATCTTTTTTCTTCCGTGTTTTTTTATATTACATCTCATAATGATTTTTCCATATTTTATTTTATAAAATATTTTTACATAATGAGATGTAATATAAAATCTTTTTTCTTTCGTATTTTTTTTGCTAATATAAAATCTATTTTATTTTATAAAATCTACACGTATTTTATATTAATATAATATAAAATCTACACGTATTTTTTTCACGAGCTTTAAAAGAAGAAAAAAAAAGATTGATATGAATTAAAAATAAAAAATAACGAGATACACTAATAAATTAGCGTATTCTTTAAAATAAAAATATTCCGCAATACTTTCCAAATTAACCAAGTGTAAAGAAAATAAAATAGAAACGATGTAGATATAAAAATATTCTTCCATGTTTTTAATATATTTACATTTAAATGTAAAATCGAAAATGAAAATAAAATATTTTAAAATATTCTCTACATTCACTATAAATATATATAGCTTCTTTATGTATCATCCGAGTACAAGAAGAAGACGAACGGTCGGGTGTCAATGGCAGAACCTGCAACTGAACAAAAGGTATTCCACTATATTTTTGTTTCATTGAAAAACTACTTTTTTATATTTTATTTTATTTACTGAGTATTTATTTTATTTTTCAAAACCAACAATCATATTTTTCGAAGTAGGGGAATAAGAAAATACTATGAGGTCTTGAAGTCAATAGTTAGATAAATTTTCAAGTGGTACTGAGTGAATTTGAACTATACCAGTTGAGTTGCCGGTTACAAAAGATAGAAATCATTTATTTTATTTGTCATATTTGATGTGGGTTGAATGTTGTTAATTAATCTACAGATTTATACGTTCAAAGTGATTGTCAAGTGTTGTCGAGGAGGTTTCAGAAAAATTGCAAAATCTGTAAAAACGTATGTTCATATTTATAATTATTTCAATAATAGTGATATGTTGTGAGACATGTCTTTTGAGTTTTAAATAATATAATACAAAACTATTACCAATATTATTGCACAAACTCATAACAACAAACGATTAAGAATATATGCAAGTTAACCACTTATGAAAATACATTCGTTTTTCACAGAGAAATTACGTTTCATTTTAACTCGTTCAATATTCCAACAAAAATTTTATTCTCCCGTGCAATGCACGGGCCCAACACTAGTATTATAAAACACGGATAAAAAAACTTTTAAATACAAATTATTAGGCACAAGGTACCATCATTTTATGCAAGATTTTAAAAATCTCTTAATTTACAAGTATCAAAGCACAAGATACATATTACTACTGCAGACTTCTAACACCCACCAATTTGGTATGTGCAGACATTTCCTTTTATGCAGACATTTTCATATATCACTATTAATTAATATATTATATTACTATAATTTTGTTTTAATTATATTATTAAATATGTTATTGGTTATTTTCATTAAAATATATAAGATAATCATTGAATTCTGTTGGGTCTGAAATATGCCAAACATGGTTACTACTTCTAGTTCAACATGGTTACTACTTCTGAAGTTAATATTCATCATGGTTACTACTTCTGTGGTTAATGTTGCCAGTTGTAGTTAATGCTGCTGGAACAAAGTTAATACTGCTAGAAGAAAACAGTTAATACTTCTAGTTAGTACTTCTGTTATTAATGCTGCTAGTTGATGGTTAATGTTGCTCAACAAGATTAGTACTGCTAGTTCAAAGTTAGTACTGCTTGAAGAGATTAATGCTGCTGAGCATGGTTAGTACTGCTAGAGTTAATACTGCTCAGAGTATTAATGCTGCTGAAGATTAATACTGCTTATAAGATGGAGATTTGTATGGAAATGATGACAGCTAGATAAACTGAAGATATTCATGGAAGCTGAAGATATTCATGGAAGATATTCTGAAGATATTTTATTAATTGTAATTATCTTTTATCTTCAGTATATATATATAGTATTGTTTAGAATAGTTAGAGATAACTTTTTTATAATCATTCATTCTAAGTTTTAGAGAAAATAAACCTCAAGGCATATATCCTAATTCTAGAGAAGTAGAATTCGTCTTGAAAGAGTCTGTTCTTCAAGATTGAGGTTGAGTGTGTAATCTTGTGATTTGATAATTGAATACAAGTTTACAAGTTGTTGATTATACATTGTTTTGTTTACTGTTACATTGAATATCAAAGTGTTATTCCGCAACTTCTTTGATATTAGTTTCTGAGAATTTATTCTTGTTGAGAATTCGATCCTGTCAAGTGGTATCAGAGCAAGTATTCTCAGAAACATGCAATCATCATTCTTCCTTGAAATCAGAAATCATCAATGGCTAAAGTTTCAGATTCTTCAAGCACAGAAATCCCCACAGAGGTAATGTCTAATCTTTGCTCTAAAACTTGAATGGAAACTGTTAAAAGGTACAGGGATCACAACCAAACAATGAGTGATGACCTTAAAAGATTAGAGAGAGATATAAAAGACTATGTAAGAATTGTTGAGAGTTTTGAGGAACAGATCAAAGTTTTCCAAGCCAATGAACTTCAAAATTCTTATGATACAAATTACTGGAAGTGGGAGAAGAATGACCTAGAACTTCAGCTGAAAAAGTCTAAAGAGGAGAATGAGAAGATAAAGAGTGAGTTTGAGAAAGCCAAGCTGGATATTGAGAAATTTTCCAATGCTTCTAAAGCAATGGACTCTTTGCTCCAAACTCAAATCCATGACAAACTTAGAAGAGAAATAGGTTATAACACCACACCACCACCATACAACAACAATTACATCCCTCCTATATCAGACTTGCTAAAGACCAAGAATAGGAAGGAATTGTCTGATGAAGCCACTAAGGTTGATCCATTAGACAAAGTGGTGGTTGAAACAGACTCTGAAGAAGAAGACTTTAATGAAAAGAGTAAGAAGAACACTGTGAGTTGTGAGATTCCTCTAGAAAATAACATTATCACCAATGAGGGATGTGGAAAGGCTTGGATCAAGTCTAACGACATAGAAAAGACTGAGGGAAAGTCTGAGAAGGTCCATTATAAGCAAACCACAGTTGTGAATCCTGTCCCTTGTAAACAGTGTTCTTGCAATAAATCTGAGCCCCAAAAACATGATAAACCAAGGGGAAATCAGAGAAACTGGAATAATCAGTGGGCACAAAAACAAGGGGTTGATTTGAGTAAAATCAATAGACCAAAACCTTGTTTTATCTGTGGCAAATTGAATCATCTTGCCAAACACTGTTATTTCAACCCTATCAACCAAAGAGTCACTTTTCAAAGAAAACCACAAAACTCTTTTGGTTATAGGAATAAAAGAAGGAATCAATTGGCTGAGAAAAGAGCACCTTTAAAGTCTCATGCTCAGAACAAGTTTGCTAATACAAAGAAAAATGCTCCAAATAAGCCAAGGAGTAATTTAAAGACAAAGAAAGCAAACAACTTTGTTCAAGTTTGGGTTCCAATTGTAAAGAAACATGTTAGTACTGCTATCCCAGATAGTACTGCTAACAGAAATAATGATGCTGCAACCAATACTACTACTAACAAGGATAGTGCTTCTACTAGTATTAATGTTGCAAAGCCTATAATCTTGACAAAGTATTCCAGTCATGGGATTCCTAAACAACTCATCCAGACCAAACTGACAGATTATATAAATGAGAAAGGACAACCCAAGACCACTTTGGCTTGGGTTCCCTCAAGGACTAACTGATTTATCAAGTGTGCAGGGCAATCAAAAGCTCAAGAGGAAGAGCATTTGGAATGAAGATAATGATTGCTCTTGGCACATAACAAGGAACATGGATTGCCTTCAAATTCTTTAAAAGATTTGATGGAGGACATGTTTCTTTTGATCCAGCAGAAGGTAAGAAAAGTGAAAAAGGTATAGTTTCAAAAGATAAAGTAACTTTTGAAAATTTTATGGTATATGGTACTACTAACCTTGTGTCTGTAAGTGTTTCAGGTTGCTAATACTGAAAGGTAGTTAGTACTTCTAGTTCAGTGAATACTGTCAGACTGTGTTAATGCTGCTGGTATGTGTTACTACTGCCAGTCTGTGTTAATGCTGCTGATAAGTGTTACTACTGCTAATGTAAGTTTTCTATACCTAAAATGATCTTCAATGATTTAATGTCAAACCTGGATATCAATCAAAAAGCTTTTATCTGTATCCAAGGTTTGTACAAGAAGTACTTAATAAGGAATTGACGGATTAACCTCATTTTAATGAGATATATGTACCTAAACCCCCTAAAGGCAAGGTCTTCTCAAATATGAGAAGATCTGCTAGGGACTCGGAAGGAGTTGACACACCATTGTTCTCTACAATGATGGTGGTGTCCCACACTGATGAAGGTATGGCAGCAGAGTCAAGGCCCCCATTAGACCATCCCACTGCTAGCCAATCCCAACCTTCCCACTCTAAATCAATTCCCCAGTCTCTTCTTGATAAACCAACTTCACCAATCACCCAAACATACAAAAGGAAACAGGTAAAGAAGGTTCCTTCCCTTATTATACCTTCACCCACTAAACCTTTAGAGAATATCCATAGGGAAACCACAGGGGTGTCTCCCAACCTCAAGAAGGTGCTCAATAAGGAGATGCAAGAGCATATGGGTTGTAAGGCTCACACTACTGACTTTGCACAAAGTGCAAGACAGGACAGTGTGAACATATCTAAGACCTTCCCCATGGCAACTTTAGATGAGTAATTATCTAAAGGTCTCAGGTGCCAAGAAACCAAGGGAGTAGAAGGTGCTTCTGCTAGGCAGAAGATCTCTACTAAAAGATCCAAGGATCCTTCAAAGGTGGTAAACACACCTAAAGGAGGTGAGGACAGTTTAACTACAAAGAATTGATGGATACACTTGGTACAATTAGTCTGAAAGTTCACAATCAAATCATGGAGATAAAAGAGATGAAAAGGTGATCACTACTTATCACTAGCAGATAGATCATTTCAAGAAGCTGGTACTGAAAAAGAAGAAAATTAAAGTTTGTATTGATATGAAATCTTATTTTGAGGGGGAGATAAGTGAAGAAGCTGAAATAAAGCAGTAACTACATCAGATACAGAAAAGAAGATAACAGCAGAAACTGAATCAAGAAGAACTAGTAATTGCAGAAAGTTTTGAAATTATCATAAAGACCCTATGTTGAAGAACTTAACTTCTCAGTTTTGAAAAGTTAAGTTAGGGGGAGATTGTTGGGTCTGAAATATGCCAAACATGGTTACTACTTCTAGTTCAACATGGTTACTACTTCTGAAGTTAATATTCATCATGGTTACTACTTCTGTGGTTAATGTTGCCAGTTGTAGTTAATGTTGTTGGAACAAAGTTAATGCTGCTAGAAGAAAACAGTTAATACTTCTAGTTAGTACTTCTGTGATTAATACTTCTAGTTAGTACTTCTGTTATTAATGCTGCTAGTTGATGGTTAATGTTGCTCAACAAGATTAGTACTGCTTGAAGAGATTAATGCTGCTGAGCATGGTTAGTACTGCTAGAGTTAATACTGCTCAGAGTATTAATGCTGCTGAAGATTAATACTGCTTATAAGATGGAGATTTGTATGGAAAGGATGACAGCTAGATAAACTGAAGATATTCATGGAAGCTAAAGATATTCATGGAAGATATTCTGAAGATATTTTATTAATTGTAATTATCTTTTATCTTCAGTATATATATATAGTATTGTTTAGAATAGTTAGAGATAACTTTTTTATAATCATTCATTCTAAGTTTTAGAGAAAATCAACCTCAAGGCATAGATCCTAATTCTAGAGAAGTAGAATTCGTCTTGAAAGAGTTTGTTCTTCAAGATTGAGGTTGAGTGTGTAATCTTGTGATTTGATAATTGAATACAAGTTTACAAGTTGTTGATTATACACTGTTTTGTTTACTGTTACAATGAATATCAAAGTGTTATTCCGCAACTTCTTTGATATTAGTTTCTGAGAATTTATTCTTGTTGAGAATTCGATCCTGTCAAATTCTAACAAAATACTTAATTTTTTTATATAAAAAACATTATATTATTAAGCCTAAATGAAACAAATTTATAAAAAAAAACATTATCACTTTCTCAAAACCATCTAAAATCGTATTGTAAATCGACAAAAAAATAAAATGAAATATTAAAATCGTGATGTATCTCGCTGCATTGCGCGAATACGCTTCTAATTTCATATAATTGGAATGGCCATATGGTGATATTAATACAAGTTACCAATATTCAAACTTCTATTTTTCTAAATAAACTTACAATCGTTTTCCCTTTCTATTTTTATTTTATTTTTCAAATGGAAAACGTGTGTAACTACTTAGGGGGTGTGCTTATTTAAAACAACTTATGTGTTTATATAAAAGTGTTTATTAACTTATGTTTGTGTTAAACCGGAGTTTTATAAAAAATTGTTTGAATTAGCTTATGGTGGTATCAGAACGTAATAAACTAATAAGTTGGTATTTAGGGTTGTTTGGGATTAGTTATACATGTAAAATAACCAAAAAAACTCATAAGTTCTTTTCAAATAAGTTAATAAGTTAGAATATAATGACTTATTAAAAACTCTTTATCAACGTTGACAAAACGGTATAAACAGTTTTTTTCTCTCATCCAAACACTGAAAACTGCTTATCAGCGATGACAAAAAGAAATAAGTTAATAAGCTATTTAAATAAGCAATCCCAAACACTTTAAAGTATCTCTAACAGCTTCTTCAAAATGAAGAAAATGAGGATTTTGAGCTAATGTTTTGTTACAACAACTTCACCAAAACTATCTCCAGAATGGAAAAAGTAGGAGAGATAAATATTTTTTCTCCAAATACGGAAAACAACCTAAAAACAATTACCAAGTGAGAGCACCAATAAGAAAACGTTATCATACATGTATATTAATATGTAATTTAATTTTCTTTTTATATTTATCGAGTACAAGGTCATGATAGTTAAATGAAAAAGAAGAAGATTGGATCGGGAAAATAAATACAACAAAAAGTGTTGCCTTTCAAATTTTATATTGTTGTTTTTAAAATAATAATTATATTTAGAATAATATTACAATGTTTACTAAAACAAATTATGTTGAAAAAAATCTTTACTATATTTATGAACTTATATTTAACGTATATGTTTGAGTATAACAATATTATATATTTGTAGTTAAAAATGCCTTTTTTTTAATCATTTATTCATTATTTGTTTCGTTACTCGTTATTTTAATGGACAGTGTATAAATACTGATAAAGTTTTATAAGATGGATAAATTAATTACTCGTTTCTTTGCCCATTATTTCAAATAGATATGATAACCGAATTAAATATACAATTTTTATTTAGTTTTTTCTTCAAAAAGAAAATGATATAATAAATAATTTCACCTAAATAGATGTGCCTAAAGTAACATTGGTAGTTTTCATATATTTATTGGTTGATTATTGAGAAGCCTCTTTTCAAAGTGACAAACCATTTATGTATAATTTTTTAATTTTTTTCGGGTTCCATTCCCATTTACTAAAAAAAACCATTCATGTATTTGTTTTATTAATACTTGTTATGCTTCATTTCAAGTTAAATTTCGATTTTTTAAAAACATTAATTGGACGAAAATAATAAAAAGCATTGATTACGAGCATAAAACATGATCAAGAAAAGCCACTTCCACCAAATTGCATAATAGGAATTTGGACGCCCTGTGAAATTCGGAACAAGTCCTATTTTCTTTGGACCAAACATAACCACATCTCTAATCAATTTGGACCAAGCATGTGTTGGGGAGGGGGGCAGAAATCGATGGAGAGGAGAAGAAGTGAGTGATCGAACTTGGATAAGAATTCGAGATCGCGTGAGAGCTCGTTTTCCTTAAGTGATATTTCGACCCTATTCTGCCTGGGTATCACGAAATTCACTCGAGGATAATCTAAATTCACCGGTATCGATTCTGGCAGAAATCGATCATTTTTAAACACCAAGATAATCGTAACCGACGCTATATTAAAACCGATAATAATTTCTCATTTAATGGTATTGATTGTTGGACATAATGGTGGGGGGTTACAAAAGGATTTGGGAGTTACAAAGAGATTTGGGGGTTACATAATCGAAATCTGCAACAGTGCACGGTGCGGGTAGCTGCGCGGCACAACCCATCCGGGCCCCTGTTTCGTCCCCACTCTCCAGTGCACGGCGCGGGTTAACCCGTGACACAACCCGCCCGGTGCACTGTTTCAACCCACAATCCAGTGCACGACGCGGGTAGCCGCGCGGGTTAACCCGCGGTACAACCCGCCCGATGCACTGTCTCAATTACAAACTGATAAACCACCAAACAACCGTCCAACTATCCCGGGTCATAGTTAGCCTACACGAGTATGCACTACACACCTCCTAACTCGCGTTATAGCTTAGCTACAAACCCCATTATTATCATGTGAATCCAATTACACAAAATGAACCGATGATTTCACTAAAATCACCAACATTCCTCCCCCATTTTAGTGCAATCTTGATTCACAAATAAAATTTAATATAGGAAACAAACTCATGCATAAATGAAAATATCTAAAAGATTGAATTTACATCTTAGTACATTACACATTTCAAATACTTGAGAATTCGGGTGTCCTATGGATTGAACCCTTCAACCCATTTGAGTACCAGAAAATAACATACACATGAATTTAAAATAATCTCTAAAGTTTAAACTTGACATTATGCAGGCCATGTGTCCTTATCCATTCGTGAGTGCATCAAAGCCAAGTCCAAGCTTCTTAAAGCGGCCATACTTCGCACTCATATAGGTAGTTCCTTTCATCATGCACCTGCACATGCACTTTTACAAAAGAACAATTACCTTCTTCACTTATAGTACCGAGCACATACCTCGGGATGATTATCTTGTGCTCCAATCCCTTAGAGTGAGCTTTCCCATTGAATTCAACTTCTAACGTTGTATTAGAAGGGAATTGGGTGTCTCACCGTAAGAGATCTAGATGGACTTTAATCCCATCCCTACTACCAACCTGTGAACCAAGTCCCTAGCTAACTCCTTCTTCAAGTGGTTCGCTAGATTTTGTTGCGACCGAACAAATTCAACTGAAATTACCCCATCCGTGATTAGCTCACGAATCATGCTATGTCTAACACCTAAGTGTCTAGACTTGTTATTATATACTTGACTATAAGTTTTAGCCAAAGTAGTCGCACTATCACAACGGATAGAAATGGGTGATATTGGTTTCGGCCATAACGGAATTTCATGGACTAAATTCATTAGCCACTCCGCCTCTTTACCGACAGCGGCTAATGCCACAAATTCCACTCCATAGTCAAACTCGAGATGCAAGTTTGCTTCTTGGAGGCCCATGAGATGGCACCTCCCCCAAGCAAGTACACCCAACCACTCGTAGATGAGTGATCTTCTAAGTTGGTGATCCAACTTACATCCGAATATCCCTCTAATATCAAAGGAAACCCGACATATGACAAACCATAATCAATGGGTTTCTTCAAGTACTTAAATACTCGTCTTATCCCTTGCCAATGATGTATACTAGGATTACTAGTATACCTACTCAACTTGCCTACGAAAAAAACGATATCCGGCCTAGTGTTTGTCATGACCTACATCAAGCATCCAATAGCCTTTGAGTACTCGAGTTGTGACACTGTTTCACCCAAATTGGGCATAAACTTCACACTCGGATCAAATGGAGTACTCACCGGAGAACAATCAAAGCAATTAAATTTCTTTAATACTTTCTTAATGTAATGAGATTGCGTAATTGTAATCCCTTTGTTCTCACGCTTGATCCTTATTCCAAGGATCACCTCTGCCTCTTCCATATCTTTCATGGATAAACTTGATGAAAAAAACTCTTTGGTTTTATCAACTTGATTTTGGTCGGTGCCAAAGATCAACATGTCATCAACGTATAAGCAAATGATTACTTCGTTACCGGATGTGTCAAATTTGTTATATACACACTTGTCCGCTTGGTTTAACATAAAGTTGTTGGACAAGATAACCTCATCAAAATTTTGATGCCATTGTTTGGGTGCTTGTTTAAGCCCATACAATGATTTTACAAGTTTACATACCTTATGCTCCATCCCGGACATAACAAAACCTTCCTGTTGTTTCATGTAAACTTTTTCCTCCAAGTCACCATTCAAGAATGTTGTTTTGACACCCATTTGGTGAATCACTAAACTGTGGATAGCTCCTAAGGCTATCAACAATCTAATCGTGGAGATTCTTGCAACCGGGGCATATGTATCAAAATAATCGATGCCTTCCTGTTGCCTAAAGCCTTGGATTACTAATCGAGTTTTGAACTTGTCGATTGATCCATCGGCTTTCATCTTCCTTTTGAAGATCCACTTGCATCCCAATGGTTTACAACCCGGTGGCAAGTCCGATAATACCCCAAGTATTATTCCCCATGATGGAATCCATCTCATCATTTATTGTTTCTTTCCAGAAAGCAATATCTTGAGACTTCATAGCCTCATCAAATGATTTTGGATCTTCCTCAATACTATAGCAGTAAGAGAATTGTGACCCAATCTCATATCTTGATCCTTCTACCAAGTACACTTGGAAATTGGGATCAAAGGATTTTCCGATCCTTTCTCTTTTGTTGCTTCGAAGCATCAGAGATTCGGTTGGAACAAATGCTTGTTCTTCAACCTCACTAGTTACACTGGTACTTGGAACAAGGTCCTTCGACCTAGGTATTGAAGAGAATCTAGTCTCATCAAATAAAACATCTCTCGATTCTATAACGGTGTGAATCTCTATAGAATCATTAGGTTCAATAACATAGAACCTATATGCCTTGGAATGCTCGACATATCCAACAAAGATGCAATCAATACATTTCTCACCCAAAGTTTTCCTTTTGGGTTCGGGTAGTCGAACAACCGCCCGACAACCCCATACTAAAATATAACTCAAGTTAGGTCTTTTCTTGAACCAAAGTTCATATGGGGTAATCTTGTTCCTTTTATTGGGAACTATAGTCAACAAATAACAAGTCGTTAACATGACTTCAAACCAAAATCGATCACTCAATACCGAGTAGGATAACATAGAGTTCACCATTTCATTGAGAACTCTATTTTTCCGTTCCACCACACCATTTTGTTGTGGTGTATAAGGCGTCGTGGTCTCATGAATGATTCCTACGGATTGGAAAAACATAGGGTCGTAATATTCCCAACACGATCGGTGCGTAAACATTTAATAAAACCATTCATTTGCAATTCAACCTCTGTTTTATAAATTTTAAAATTTTCTAATGCTTCATCTTTTGAGTGCAATAAAAATACATAGCAAAACCGAGAAACATCGTCAATAAAAGTAACGACATACTTTTTATTACCAAAAGACGGAGTTGAATGTAAGTCACAAAGATCAATGTGAATTAATTCAAGCACCGACGAATCCCTTTTCACATTAAGAGAAGGTTGCCTAGTGATTTTTGTCAACATGCAAGTTTTACATTTTTCAGTTTTAATATCAAAGGCCGGAATAAGACCGTCTTTTGACATTTCAACCATTCTTTTAAAATTCACATGACCAAGCCTTGCATGACATAAAATAGAATCAACACAATTCTCATTTGCAACATAAACAAAATTTGAAACAAAATTATTTTTATTCAAACTCAACATAAACATGTCATTTAACAAATAGCCAAATCCTACAAAAGAGCCATCTTTTGACAAGATAAACTTGTCGGACTCAAAAACTTGCCTATATACTAACCTATTCAAGACACTACCGGAAACCAAATTCTTTCGAATTTGTGGTACAAACAAAACGTCAGTAAGTTCAATTATTTTGCTAGAACTAAACTCAAGCCTAACTAAGCCGCGTCCAAGAATGGGAGCATTTGACTCGTTCCCCATGTGTACCACGGATTCGTCTTCAACTGGTTCCAAAGAGATGAACCAACGTCGATCCTTGCATACATGACTCGAGGCACCCGTGTCAATCCACCAAGCATCATCATCATCCTGCACGTAAAATGATTTGGATATTAGTGGTACATAATTCAAATTTGAATTAAAACCAAAGTCAATAAACTGACCTTGTCGTGGGTGTTGATCCTTGGATCCTTGCCCACCACCACTTGTGCTTGCTTCATTCTTATTCTTGACAACCCGACAATCCCACTTGAGATGGCCGATCATGCCACAAGTCCAACAAGTTAATTTAACCTTTTTGTTGGACCTTTTCTTGTCTTCATTGAAATTGCGTTTTCCCTTAAAGTTGTTGGATTTTCCCTCTTCCACCATGTTCACCGAAGGGCCAGAAACCTCTTTTATCTTAGGTTTCTCAGTCTCTTGCGTTTGAAGAGATTCCTCTATGTGCAAGTGACTACCGAGTTATACAAGAGACAACTCTTCCTTATTGTGTTTCAACATGTGTTTGAAATCTTTCCAAGAGGGGGACAATTTATCATTTATGCTCGATACGGAGATGGATTCGTCCATCTTCATATTGTGTTGAGCATATTGGCCTAAAATGCGTAGGAGCTCATTGTATTGCTCCATCACAGGCCTTGAGTCCACCATTTTGTAATTATTAAAATTACTAACGAGAAACTTCTTACTAGAAGCATCATCCGCCATGTATTTGGACTCATGAGAGTCCCATAGCTCTTTGGCAGATTCGAAATTTTGATAAATGTCAAAGAGGGAGTCACATATACCGTTTAAGATGTGGCCGGGACATATGTAGTCGTCGTTTTCCCATTTGCCGCGACGTCGGGTCATCTCCAACGTCTCGTCCTTCATCACTTCCCGCATAGGCGTGCTCAACACGTACACGACCTTCAACGCTGTCAGCAAGAAGTGCATCTTCTTCTACCATCGTCGAAAACCGACGCCTTCAAACTTCCTCCAGTTTAGTGAACTTGGTCGTCATGTCTCTCACGGATTGATCACTCGTCATCTCTCTCACGCAGGAAAGTATCACTTAAGATTGTGGGGGAGGGAGACATAAATCGATGGAGAGGAGAAGAAGAGAGTGATCAAACTTGGATAAGAATTCGAGATCGCGTGAGAGCTCGCTTTCCTTAAGTGATATTTCGACCCTATTCTGCCTGGGTATCACGAAATACACTCGAGGATAATCTCAATTCACCGGTATCGATTATGGCAGAAATCGATCCAATTTAAACACCAAGAGAATCGTAACCGACGCTATATTAAAACCGATAATATCCCATTTAATGGTATTGATTGTTGGACATAATGGTGGGGGGTTACAAAAGGATTTGGGAGTTACAAAAAGATTTGGGGGTTACAGAATCGAAATCTGCAACAATGCACGACACGGGTAGCCGCGCGGGTAAGCCCGTGGCACAACCCGCCCAGGCCCTGTTTCGTTCCCACTCTCCAGTGCACGAAACGGGTAGCCGCGCGGGTTAATCCGGGGCATAACCCGCCCAGTGTACTATTTGAACCCACAATCCGAAGCACGACGCGGGTAGCCGCGCGGGTTAACCCGCGACACAACCCGCCCGATGCACTGTCTCAGTTACAAACTGATAAACCACCAAACGACCGTCCAACTATCCCAGGTCATAGTTAGCCTACACGAATGTGCACTCCACACCTCCTAACTCGCGTTATAGCTTAGCCACAAACCCCATTATTATCATGTGAATCCAATTACACAAAATGAACCAATGATTTCACTAAAATCACCAACAACATGACCACATCTATGTTTTTCGAGATATTTTGACCAAGATGACCACATCTCTATTTTCGAGACTAAGTCAATTTGGACTCATGGTGCATGTGTCGTTGTAGGGGTGTACGCGGGTTGGGACGTTTTTACAACCCAACCCAATTATGGCGGTTTGGAAAATCTCAACCCAACCCAACCCTTGCGGGTTATGGCGGGTTGGGTTGGGTTGGCGGGTTAGTAATATACATAAATTTGCCGATTGAAATACGATAAATAATACTAAAATTATTCTCAACAAAGTTATTAGTTATTACAATTAGGGCTTGTTCGTGTTCGTTTGTTTAACTTAACCGAACAAATGAACGAACACGAACGGTAAACGAATGAATTTTTTTTAGACAAAAGGGCCTTTGGCCTAGCGATAAAAGAGCCTTTGACTTCCTAGGAGGTCGGTTCGAACCTCACCAAAGGTGAGGAGGGTGTGTGAGTCTATTTGTTGTATTTTGCCGTATATAAATATTATATACTTAAAAAAATGAAATTTTTTGTGTTCATATTCATTCATTAAGAAAATGTGTTTGTTCGTGTTCGTTTATGTTCGTTCGTTAAGATGCTAAACGAACATAAATGGACTTAAACAGACATAAACAAACGAACACAAATATACTTAAATAAACATAAACAAACGAACATAAATAAATTTAAACGAACGAACATAAATGAACAAAAAACAATCACCATTACTCATCATTCCGTTCCTAAAAACTAACATAACAAAATGAAAAATTGTGTAAACTTATGAGCGATAAAAAAAGAATTCTAAAAATTCAATTTACTTAATGATTTTACATATTAATGTCACAATATATAAATATATTTATATAATAAATAAACGTAAACGGACATAAACAAACGTAAACAAACATAAACGAATGCAAACGAACAAACATTAACGAACATAAATGAACGAACGTTCACGAACATAAATGAACGAACGAGACCATTGTTCATGTTCGTTCATTTAACTAAACGAACAAAAAAATGTGTTCATGTTCGTTCATTTATTAAATGAACGAACATAAACGAACTTCCCGCCAAAGACGGTTCACTGAACGTTCGGTTCGTTTACAACTCTAATTACAATCATCCAATTATAAATTATAATCCATAAGTCTTAACGTTAATTTGGGTTGTGAATAAACTGCATATATTTATATATAATATAATATAATTTTATAAAAAAAAAATAGTGGCGGGTTGGCGGTTTGGGTTGGGTTGAGTTTTCCTAACTCAATTTCAACCCTTCTAATTAGCGGTTTGGCAGTTTACGGTTTTGCGGTTTCGTGGGTTGGGTTTAATTGGGTTGGGAGCGGGTTGGGTTGGTCGGGTTTCGCGGGTTGACGGTTTTATGTACACCCCTATGTCGTTGTTTGTATAATTAACATTATAATAAGTATAAAATATACAGGAGACTGACCCAATGCTCCCGTCAAAATGTCCTTAAGTTCATATGTAAAATCTAACGGAGTCAATCTCAGGGACGGAAAGCGAAACAAAATAGACACCATAATAATGGGGGGGGGGGGGGGGGGGGGGGAAATTAGAAGCTAGGAAGGAATATGGTTATAAACATCAAATAACAACTAGTTTACTTTGTTTACTATGCTAATTATTAAATATGGTTGATATTAACACAATAAATAAAAGTAAAGATATTGCATAAAGATAACTAAAACGTGATTACTGTTATAATGTTATTTTATTTTGATAAAAAATAATTTTTACAATTATCTTAATCCCAAATATAAATATTTTGCAAAATGAAAACTCGAACGGGATACCTTTTTCTCACTCACAATCCCATCGTTTTCTTCCGATTAACAACAGTTACAACTGATGTCTGCATTGTTGGTACTCTGTCACTCGCCGGAGAACCATTTGAAGCCGGTCGGCGATATCAACAATTGTTGAATTTAAAAGTGTAGGGGCATATGATAAGGCCAACATTTGTTATTAAACTATTGAGTGAGTCTCAGTATCTAATTGGATATGCATGTTGTTCTGCTATACATGGCATTTCCCTAAAATCACCAATTTTAAAGAGCTACATCTCTGTCCTCTCAACTATTTTATCTACTCATTATAGTTATAATTCTACTATTAACTTAATTGATGTTTATTTTTAGTAAAAACCCAATATTTTTTAAAGGCGGGACTGTTGCCATTAATGTTATTTGACATTTTCAGATTTCCAAACAATTTCCTTATCAAAAGTAGTTGTTGACTTTGACTTAGCCTTCCATTATTAAAAGGATATATACACTGCTGGTTGGATCCATTATCCTCCATAGGTTCATAAATCAATCATACATTTCACAATGGTTGTTATCTCTGAACTAATACAAGAATCTTCATCTTCTTCAGCAACTCATCCTCATCATAATTATGATGTATTTTTGAGTTTTAGAGGTTTCGACACTCGTCTTAATTTCACCGATCACCTCCATCAGGCCCTCCTCAATGCTAACATCACTACTTTTTTGGATGATGAAGAGATCGAAACCGGATTATCTTTGAAACCGGAATTGGAGAGTGCAATCAAAGCATCCAGGGCTTCTATTATTGTCTTGTCGGAGAATTATGCTTCTTCGACTTGGTGTCTTGATGAATTGGTTTTGATCCTCGATCAAATGAGGACCTCCGGCCATATAGTTATCCCGATCTTCTATCATGTCGAGCCTACCGATGTCAGGAAGCAACAAAGCAGCTTTGAAATTGCTATGGCAAAACATAAAGAGAAGATGGAAGCTGAGACCAATGTGGAGAAAAAAATTCAATTGGGTGAGAAGATGAATAAATGGAAGAAAGCACTTGTAGAAGTTGCTGATTTAAAAGGGAAGGATGCAAAGAACCGGTAACTACCTTCTTTCATTAACACACACAATTTCAATATTATATTCTCTTTTTAAGCATTTTTTAATCTGTTAATGAACTTGATTAAAGTAATAGTTGAATATGATATAATTGATCAGGACAATTTAAATCTCCAAATCTGGTTAATTATTTAGTTTTATGGTTGGTGATTTGTTGTTCTCGCTAAAATCAATTTCAGGCAAGAGTCAAAATTTATTGAAGAAATCGTTACAGACGTCTACCATAGATTAGGTGTACCCTTAAGGAGTTCTCTACCACTCCTTTGTGGGATGAAAAATTCTATTAAATTCATCACTTCATGGTTGAAAGATGGATCATCGCATACCGCTGATATTCTCACTATTTGTGGTTTGGGCGGCATAGGGAAGACAACTTTGGCCAGATATGTCCACGAGTTACACTGTCGATTGTTCGATAGAAGCAGCTTTATTGAAGGTGTCAATGAGAAATGTACTCAACAAGTTAATGGACTACTTGATTTACAAAAACAACTTTCTCACGACATTTCAAAAACAAGAGTGATTCATATCCATGATGTTTTCAAATGCACCGCCATTATTGAGAATGCACTAGCTCGTCAAAAGGTGCTTATAGTTCTTGATGATATTGATAGTCTCAAACAGTTGGATGCATTGCTTGGAAAGAAAGGTTTTCATCCAGGTAGCAAAATCATAATAACAACTAAAGACTCCTCATTGCACGAGAAATATGCACTAAGCGATTCAATAGTTCAACCCAAGCATACAAAGCTCTTTCTTAAAGGCTTAGATGATCAAGCATCACTACAGCTTTTAAGTTATCATGCGTTCAAGGGCAACCGTCCCGAGAAAGGTTATGAAGAGGTGTCGGAAAAGCTTATGGCACATTGTCAAGGACATCCATTGGCTCTTAAAGTTTTGGGTGAGTCTTTGCATAAAAGAGAAGTAGCTGAATGGGAGGATTGCATAGAAGGGCTAAAGGAAGAACCCAATTCGTGTATTCAAAAGGCCTTGCAAATGAGCTTTGACTCTATGCCATCCAACAACGATAAGGAATTGTTTAAGCATATTGCATGTTTCTTCGTTGGAAGAGATAAAAACTACACTGAAACAATATTGAAGGGATGTGGTATCCGCACATCACTTGGGATCACGAATCTCATTAACAGATGTCTTCTCACAATTGGACCATGGAATGAGTTAAAGATGCATCAGTTGCTTCAAGAGATGGGAAGAGATGTAGTACGCCAAGAATCACAAAAGAAGCCATGGAAGCGTAGTCGATTATGGTGTCATAAGGAGTCATTGAAAGTGTTGAAACAAAAAAAGGTGAAAGGAATGTTTATTATACTAATTATGCATGTTATGAGTATTTGTATATATTATCCATCTACACTTGTATTAAAATTATATATTTTTTTGCATTTCCTTTTTTAGGGTAAGGGAAATCTTCTAGGGCTTGCCCTTGACATGAGAATGCTTGAGAAAGACAAGTTATTTGACTTGAACACAGATGCATTGAGCAAGATGGAGAATCTAATGCTATTGCAACTTAATTATGTGCAACTCAATGGGTCTTATAAGAATTTCCCGGAAGAACTAAAGTGGTTGTGTATGCATGGCTTCCCTTTAAAGTCTATACCTTCAGACTTACCCATGGAGAATCTAGTTGCTCTTGACTTGTCTTATAGTAATTTGGAATCTTTTGACATGTCTTATCGTAACCCACAACAACCTGGAAAGAGGCAGAAGGTAAGAAAGTATTTGAAGCATTTGCTTTAATTTTTATTATTAATTTATGTATGTTGGGTTAATGCCATTAATTCACTTAATATTTACCTTATCTCCATTTGTACAGTTAAGTGGCTCATGCTCAAAAGGCAGACTACCGTTGCTTGGATCCTTGAAGATTCTTAATCTAAGTTTCTGTAAACAGCTTCGTAGTCTCGGTGGCTTTATCGAATTCTCTGCACTTGAGGAGTTAATACTTGCAAACTGCATAAGTTTGATGGAGGTTTGTGAATCAATTGAGCAATGTGATGAACTTGTTCTCATTGATCTAAGTCACTGCAATGAGTGTAAAAATCTTCTCAGAACTATTGGCAAGTTAAAGAAGGTCAAAACACTATCACTAGATGGTTGTAATCTCGGTGAATTTCCACTCGTGACGAAGGATATGGATATACCGAGAGCTTTAGAGTACTATCGGGTTTATTTACCGAGTTTATTAGTTTGTTTGTCACTGAAAGATAATAATTTGTCCGACGAATCGTTTCCAAACGACATGAGTAGCCTATCCATGTTGAAGGAGTTGTATTTAGATGGTAATGCAGTAGTTTCACTACCCAATTGTGTGAGAACCCTTCCTAGGCTTGAGATACTTAGTATTGAGCATTGTGATAGACTGGCGACAATAGAGCATCCTCCACGTACACTAAAAGAATTGATATTTGGTTTTAATCAACGTAATGTGGAAGGGAAAATTGTATTTGATCGAGAAATGTCCCCATTCACAATTATTACGAGTTCATATATTGGGTCATTTATTGAAGGCATGTTTAAAGAGGAAGATATGGCAGATGTTGAGGAAGAATTATTACGTAGTTTGGGATGGAGTAATTTAGGGTTTGTTCAGCCGTTAGAGACAGCATCTAAAGTCAAGGTTTGTTCTCAATAACTATCTATTTAGATTATGTGCATATAATGCGTGCTAATTAATCTTGTATGTGGCAGATGGTTTATGAATTTGGGATATTCAGCACATATTATTATGGGAAGGAGATGCTGAATTGGATAAGTGATTTCAGAAGGGAGGGGTCATCAATATCATTTACCATCCCATTATCTCCTTACAGCCTTAGAGGATTGAATTTATGTTTTATGCTTAGGGTTCCAATTGTTGGAAACATAGGTATGCCAAACACACTTTCTATATTTACTGTTTCAATAACATTGATTTTTTTCTCTCAAATGAAAATACAATATATTTTACACTTAAATATGCACTCAAAGGGATTCCACCCTTTAAGCCAAACGACACATCTATTCTAAACAGTACACCCTTTTACAGAAAGTCATAACTGTTCCATCAAGTAACTGCCATAACTGTCGACACGTGTCTAACTTAATTTTAACATTCCCCCTTAAGTTAGACACTTGATTACCTTCAAACGTTCCTTCATCTGATTGAAGTTTCCAGGCTGGAGTGCTTTGGTGAAGCAGTCTGCAAGCTGTTCTTTTGTACCACAGAATTCTATCTTGACTTCTTCGTTTGAGACTAATTCTCTGATGAAATGAAACTTGATTCTAATGTGTTTACTTTTCCCATGAAATATCGGGTTTTTAGACAAAGCTATTGCCGATTTGTTGTCACAAAAAATGGTAGTAGGAGCATTTTGTGCATAATCTAATTCTTGTAAAATACCTCTTAACCAGATGGCTTGACAACCAGCAACTGAGAGAGCCATGTATTCTGATTCAGCAGAGGATAAAGCAACAACACTCTGTTTCTTTGTTTGCCAAGAGACAGCACCTGATCCCATATTAAAAATATATCCTCCTGTGTTTCTTCCATCATCGATGTTCCCCCAAAAATCACTGTCACTATAACCTACTAACTTAAAATCACCGTCATTAGAGTAGTATATACCATGATTCAAGGTTCCATTTACATACCTCAAAATCCTTTTTCCAGCTTCCCAGTGGCTTATTTTAGGAGACTCCATAAATCTACTTAGAATGCTTACTGAGAATACCAGATCAGGCCTTGTAGCAGTCAAGTACATTAAGCTTCCAATTAAGCTTCTGTATAGGCTGCTATCGACATTATCTTCCCTGCTGTCTTTTGATAGTTTGAGTCCAAACTCCATAGGAGTGACAGCAGGCTTAGATAATCCCATATTAAACTTGGTCACAAGGTTTTGAGCATACCTTTCTTGAAGAATTCTTATGCCATCCTTACTTTGCCTTACCTCAATTCCCAGAAAGTAATGTAGCAGCCCCATGTCAGTCATGTCGAATTCTGCCTTCATATTTTTTTTAAATTCCTCTACCAATTCACTAGAGTTTCCAGTGAATACAAGATCATCAACATAAATGCAAACCATCAAGATCATGCCTTGCTGTTTTTGAGTGAATAAGGTATGTTCTTGAGGACATTTTGTAAAGCCATGTGTAAGGAAGTAATTTTCGATTCTGCTGTACCAAGCCCTTGGGGCTTGTTTCAAGCCATACAGGGCCTTTCTCAAGTGACATACCTTATGTTCTTCTTCCTTCTTTATATATCCTTCTGGCTGATCTGTATAAACATCCTCTTCTAGGAAGCCATTAAGAAAAGCAGACTTTACATCCATTTGATGCACATCCCATTTGTTGTGAGCAGCTAAAGCTAGAACCAACCTCACTGTTTCAAGTCTGATAACAGGAGCAAAAACTTCTTGATAGTCTACTCCAAACTTTTGCTTGTAGCCCTTCACAACTAATCTTGCCTTTAGTCTATCTACTTCACCTTTTATATTCAGTTTGGTTTTATATACCCACCTGACTCCAATTGCCTTGCAACCCTTTGGAAGATCTACTAATTCCCATGTGTTATTCTTTGTGATGGCCTCTATTTCATTGTCCATGGCTCTGATACCAAAATGTTGGAAACATAGGTATGCCAAACACACTTTCTATATTTACTGTTTCAATAACATTGATTTTTTTCTCTCAAATGAAAAGACAATATATTTTACACTTAAATATGCACTCAAAGGGATTCCACCCTTTAAGCCAAACGACACATCTATTCTAAACAGTACACCCTTTTACAGAAAGTCATAACTGTTCCATCAAGTAACTGCCATAACTATCGACACGTGTCTAACTTAATTTTAACACCAATAACGCTGTTAATTGTAGAAATCAAAATTAGTAATATAACAAAGAAGCGCACCTGGATTTACGATTGTCCTATTATCTTTAAGCCCACAGGAGAGGGTATAAATATATGTTTAAGCCATTGGATGTTTGGGAAGAATGAAATGGAAGATGGTGACCAAATTACTATTTCCATATTTGATAATCATCATTTTAGAAAAATGGAGTGTGGGGTGGAGCTTATGTATGATGAAGGAAAGATGGAAGAAGGAGAAGATGATGCGTTGGGTTATTACAAGTCATGGAATCATATTATTGATGGAGATCTCTCTCCTTTTCAAACTACTACTCCAGGAGAATATTATCTAAGCAGAGAGCACTTTCTTGGTAGAAGCGTTTTCTTGGATCATGTGGATTATGTAGGTATGTGGTATACAATTAATATATTTATTAAATGTTCTTTTATGATCATGTTTCTCATATTAATTAATCAAGTGTTGGAGATCAACACATACAATACAACCCTTTGATTATTTTCGACAACCTCAAATTAATGCTTATAACCAGAGGTGGTAAATTTGTACCAAACCAAACCAATCAACATGTGTACTAGCCGTATCAATTAAATTGGTATCAATTAAATCGGTACCGATTATAATTGGCTGGTATTATTGGTACACGGTATTGAATGTTGTGTATCACGGTAGTACCATGGTACCGACTTACTTAATAGTTTAACTAAAAATTAATTATATTAATCAATATTATTCTTATTTTAGGTTTTTATCTTGTTTTAATTATTCACTTACCGCCTAAACCGCGTATAATCAAGGGTATGAGACAACGAACAATGCACCAATATCTAATGCCTAGAATCCTAGCAATTTAGAACATCGTTTGATACTTTTTGTTGTGAAGATCCCACTAATAAAAAAACTTTCACTTACTTTGAATTAGTTTTTTTTTTCTTTTTCATATATTGAATATTATATTTTGTCACATTTGACTTTTTGTTTGAGCATTTTGAATTAGTTTTTTGTTTTTGTTTTGTATATGTAACTTGAAATTGGTATAAGTTGGTACCAACATGCACCATCCAAAAAAAAGTCGGTACAATAACAATTGGTTGATACATGATATAAGATTTTACTTACCAATTGGTTGGTATACGGTATTGGCTAAAAAAAGTCGGTATCGTACCAAGCCCACCCCTACTTATAACAATATCAATAAGTAGTTGTTAAAACAACAATTTCTTCTGCAACAGCTAAGCTACTACTTGTTGCAAATGGATGTAAATTAATAAATTAATTACTTTTTCTTGTCTATTTTTTCATAGGTGGGGTAGGGCACCTAAGCTCTATACATATAATAAGGTACTTCCTTTTCCTTTTCCTTTTCCTTTTCCTTTTCCAAACCCCTACAATTATATATTTATTCTCTCATCAAAGTTTTTTTTTTTTTAATATGCATGATGCGTAACATGTATATATTTGTCTCGGAGAAGTGGTGGTAATTATGGACCGTTTTAATGTTTGCAAGATTATTTATACGATCCTTATTATTTATTAATTAGGTACTATGTTTTCCTCATGGATGCAATACCCATGTTTTAAAATAGCAAACAAAGGTTTACTAGCAAGTTCCATTTTCCATATTTAACGTCAAGTTAATTACAAAACAGAGTGGTAAACCTTGTTGATAATTCGACTTTCTTGATGTCTGCAAGGGAAATGTAAGTACGATTATATTCTTGTTTTTTCTCTTCCTTTAACCTCAACATGTCCCCCCATTCGTTGCGTCAAAAGTATCCAAGAGATCTTGTGCTGAAAAATATTGACACCGTAACAATTTGAAGTTTATTTACAGCTTTAATTACATGTCTTGGATAAGTAGTTTATTCATGTAAATCTTGTTATATAGAAATTCCTAAAAGGCCTTTCCATGTTAGCAATTTCTATTAATTATTCAAACATAGTCTAACAATGTCTATGACATTGAAATCATAAACCACAATGTCCCAAACCGGAGTGGTCGTATCTTTATGCATAAGAAATTAGATATATCAAACATTTCTTACCATACATAGCTCATTCAATATAAGGTGCTTTTTTTAATAAAAGAACTTTTATTAATCACTTGTGTCTTGCCTAATAAAGGCGTAGATTAATAAGACTATATGGATGATAAGCATCAATTTTATATATTTTTACGTCAAAATTACCCCAAAATTAGTGTTGATTGGGTGCTTAAAATACCCCTATTAATTTGAGTTTATTATTTAATTGTTTACTATCTTTAAAATGTGAAGAAATAAAAAGGATTTCAAGTATGTTTTGTGGGTTTTGTATTTACTTTGTGGGTGTATGTCAAGTGAAGCAAAGCTGGAAATAAGAAGCCCAAATTGGTAATTTGGAAAGAGACTTTGGATTATTTGCTTGAGAAGCCAAAGGCCCACAATGAAGCCCATAATTTCAGCTGATCATCCACAATGAAAACATGGTCGCTCAACCCAGTGCCAAAACCCACAAGTTTTCTTGGCACGACTTCTCTGACATATAAAATTCGATTGAAACCGTCAAGTGGAGATCAATGGGGAATCGGACCAGAAATTGAAGGAGGAGCAAGGAGACGATTTAGGAAGCTTTCATCATGATTTCTTCAAATTAACTAGGTATCTTAGATTAGGTTTAATATTTATTCTTCTTACTTAATATTTATTCTTCTTACTTAATATTTTCTTTTCAAGCAATGAGTTTGTAACCATTTGATTGGGCTTGTGTTGAGACTTGTTAATGTTTAATATCATTTGATTTCTAGTTATGCAATTCTTATTTTAAAGGGTTCATCATTGTTATGTTATGGATTTAAGTCGGATCCCTTATATTAATTAACCTAATTGTGAATTGCTAGACGAGACATGGAATCGGTAATTGTTCTGTGTTTTGTGAAGTGGCAAGTAACGCATCAATTGACCACCAAATTAATTGTTTGCCGTTGTAGAATTGTACTAGGCATATACCCGCGCACGATGTGGCGCGAAAAATTATGCAATCGAAGGAACAATTGACAAAGGTATGTATTCGCTCGCGAAACATCAACAACGTTTTCATTTTAAGTTTGTATTCTTCGTTCTTATCAATATTTTAGTCTATGAAAACACGGTGCTTGAGTCGTTTGGTAAACTTATATGTGAATCATAGACTAAAGTATCGATAAGGACGAAGAAATACAAACTTAAAATGAAACATTGTTGTCATTTTGATTTCAAGATGTTTCGCGAGCGGATACATACATTTGTCAATTGTTCCTTCGATTTCACGATTTTTCGCACCACATCGTGAACGGGTATATGCCTAGTTTAAAATAATAATGAAATGTATTTTTAATATATTTTAGTTGATCTGTGATTATGTATTTTTAATATGCTAAAGGTGAAAAGATACGTATGGATAGAAAACAAATTAATTCATAGATATTCATGATATTTAATAGTATGGTTACATTAAATATTATTCAATATTGGGTTCGTTTTGAAGATATTGACGAAACGATTATAATAGTATAATTTGTAAAAAAAGAAACATATTTTTTCATTGCATTTTGTTCATATACAATTATCTGTGTTAATATACCAAAGGTGTAAAATGAAAAATGAAAAAGTAAGGATATAAAGTAAATTAAATAACTAATTGTAAAGATGTTAAATGTAACATTGAATTTTGAAAATAACTGTTTTATAATTTTAATATAATAGTATAGATATAGATAGTATATATAGAATGTTATACATTTATGCTACCCATAAATATATTCAATAATTAGTTTATATTAAAATTATTGACGAAAAAATTATAATATTAGAATTTATAATACTAATGAAACATATTTTTAATATATTTTAGTTGATCTACAATTATGTATTTTTAATATGCTAACGGTAAAAAAAAATAAAACGTATGGATAGAAAACAAACTAATTCATAGATATTCATAGTTTTTTATAGTACGGTTAATTTAAAAAATATTCAATATTCGACTCGTTTTGAAGGCATTGACGAGACGATTATAATGGTATAATTTGTAAAAAAAGAAACGTATTTTTTCATTGCATTTTTTTTCATATACGATTATTTGTGTTAATATGATAATGGTGTAAAATAAAAAAACAAGGAATATAAAGTAAATTAAATAATTAATTGTATGAGTGGTAAATGTAACATTGTAAGGGTGATAAATGTTATTGTACAAAAATTTGTATAATAACCGTTTTAGAATTTTTAGGGATATAAAGTAAGTTAAATAAGTAATTGTAAGGGTGATAAATGCTATTGTACAAAAAATTATACAATAACCGTTTTAGAATTTTTAGGGATATAAAGTAAATTAAATAAGTAATTGTAAGGGTGGTAAATATAACATTTAAGGGTGGTAAATGTTATTGTACAAAAGATTGTACAATAACCGTTTTAAAATTTTTATATAAACCATTTAGTTCATAGATATTCATGATATTTAATAATACGGTTATTTTAAAAATATTCAATATTGGGCTCGTTTTGAAGGTATTGACGAGACGATTATAATAGTATAATTTGTAAAAAAGAAACGTATTTTTTCATAGCATTTTTGTTCATATACGATTATTTGTGTTAACATGATAAGAGTGTAAAATGAAAAATGAAAAAACAACGGATATAAAGTAAATTAAATAATTAATTGTAAGGGTGGTAAATGTAACATTTAATTTTAATGGTTTTTCAAAAACCGTTCAAAAACTGCACTTTTTTCAAGAACCGTTTAAGTCTTTTAATATATAGTAGAGATAGATAATATATATATATATATATATATATATATATATATATATAATGTTACATATTTATGCGCATAAAAATATTCAATAATTAGTTTATATTAAAATTATTAACGAAAAATATTATAATGATATAATTTATTATAATAATGAAACGCATTTTTAATATATTTTAGTTGATCAACGATTATGTATTTTTAATATGCTAACGGTTAAAAAAACGTATAGATAGAAAACAAATTAATTCATAGATATTTATGATATTTAATAGTACGGTTAAATTAAAAAATATTCAATATTGGGCTCGTTTTGAAGGTATTGACGAGACGATTATAATGGTATAATTTGTAAAAAAAGAAACGTATTTTTTCATTGCATTTTGTTCATATACGATTATTTACGTTAATATGACAAAGGTGTAAAATGAAAAAGCAAAAGATATAAACTAACTTAAATAACTAATTGTAAAGATGTTAAATGTAATATTACAATTTTAATATAATAGTATAGATATAGATAGTATATATATAATGTTACACATTTATGCTACGTATAAAAATATTCAATAATTAGTTTATATTAAAATTATTGACGAAAAAATTATAATAATATAATTTATAATAATAATGAAACGTAGTTTAATGTATTTTAATTGATCTACGATTATGTATTTTTAATATGCTAACGGTGAAAAAAAAAACCTATGGATAGAAAACAAACTAATTCATAGTTTTTAATAGTACGGTTAAATTAAAAAATATTCAATATTTGGCTCGTTTTGAAGGTATTGACGAGACGATTATAATGGTATCTGTACTATATTATAAAGATGACATAAAAAACTCTTAAAAACAAATCTTAAAACTTAATGTACCGCTATTTAATGTTAATTACTTAAAAAACAGTCATAAAAGATGTATGTACTACATTTAATGTTATTCATTAATTTTCAATCATTATCTCTAACCATTTTAACTCCCCTAAAATCATTTCCCATTTTAACTCCCCTAAAATAACTCTCAGCATATTTTAGATATAAAAAATCTAAAATATAATTAAAAAATCTTACAGAATATTTTATAAAAAAAATTATATTATTAAACCAAAATAAATTACACTATATTATTAAGTCTAAATTAAACAAATTTATATAAAAAAAATCATTATCACTCTCTCACAACCATCCAAAATCGTAATATAAATCGACAAAAAACAGAAAATAAAATGAAACATTAAAATCGTGATGTATCTAGCTGCATTGCGCGAGTACACTTCTAGTAATTTGTAAAAAAAGAAACGTATTTTTTTCATTGCATTTTTGTTCATATACGATTATTTGTGTTAACATGATAAGGGTGTAAAATGAAAAAATAAAAAACAAATGATATAAAGTAAATTAAATAATTAATTGTAAGAGTGGTAAATGTAAAATTGAATTTAATGTAATTGAATAGGGGTGGAATCATGGGGAGAAAAAAGGGGGTTTCCAAAAACTGTTTTTCAAGAACGGTCTTTTTCAAGAACCGTTTAAGAATTTTAATATATAGTATAGATATAGATATAGATAATCTTGCTTAAATGGTCTAGCATCCGATCATTAGTTAGGACCGATGCTTGTCTTAATTCTAATGCAATTAGTAAGTTAATTTCAATGTTCGTAACAAGAATTGGCTTAATCGATTAGGAACTAATTCACTAGCATCTGGTGCCAGTTTAATTGTAAGGATAAGCGGAGTATTTAATGCGGGTCGACTTAGAGTTGATCTGGAATAAAATGAGAAAATGCTTTTGTGAACAAGTCTATGATACACAATCCAATCAACGGTTTACACTCATGTCAAATTTATTCTTACTATTGTTTTCAGTTTTTTTGTTTATGTCAATTATGCTTAGTTTAAATATCGCAATCCACCCCCCCCCCTTTTTACAAAGGCGTAGAAGTTTAACACATCCATATCTAAGATCCTACTTGCCACTATTACAATTTAGGTTGTAGTATGAGGTATTAGGGCCTCATTATTTGTCGGGGTTGACACCCGTCAATGGACCTAAAATGATAGATATGTTTCAATCGATATCATCAAAATATTGAAGATAGAAACGATAAATTGTCCTAGAATCTCAGTAAATTGAGCATCATCTTATGTTGCTTTGGTCTATTGACGGCCTCATGCAGATTCAAATACATTTATCAACATTATATCCACAATGAAATTGCAATGACAATATACGTATAGCTATCGACTGAAGTTGACAACACTACAACAAATTTTAGGACGTCCAACTATTCTTGGGTATCTTTATAGAGTACTTAAAAAAATGCCTCTGCTATCTAAAACATAACAATAAGTTTTTTTTTGGAAAGGGTATCCTGGGCCTATGGCCCAGACTAATCTCTGGCAATTAGGGCCTTTGGCCAGCTGCTAAAGCGTGCAGCCCTGAGATTATCCTCAGTGGCCACAAGTGCTGCTAGTGGGGCTCGAACCCGGGTTGAGCGCTATGAACTCCCCAATCCTTTACCACCACGCCACATCCCTTGTGGTTAACATAACAATAAGTTGTTAGAACAAACTTAGGGTACCTAACAATTGTTATCCATGGAGTTGGCGAACTTAACATGTAACACCCCGATTTCGAAAGGTATCATTTCAAGTTAATACATAAACCGATATATTAAGGAAAAAAATAAGATATTTGATTTTGGGCTTGAATCCTTGATCTCATAGTCTTAAGAGATGAAGGATTCAATTACGAGTCCAACGTTTCTTTCCGGAGCGAAAACGGAGCTATAACGAATAAGTTATGACCAAAACAGTGTTCGGGCATATTTTTCATAGTCTGTAGTGCGCACGGGTTGTGCTAAATCCTTCACAAAATGCGCACGGGTCGTGCTCAACATCAGAAGCAGCAGCACGGGTTAAAACCTGATTTCAGCCTCATTTTCACCCAAAACTTCATTTCTTCGTATCTTCTTCATCCCAACTCCGATTTCAGTGATTCAAGTTGCCACGGTTTCGTTTTTGAGAGATCTTCAAGGATCTATCAAGATATTGGAAGTCTATTAGAGTATACAAGAGTATTTTGTGGTGGTAAGCTCCTTATCTCTCCCTCTTCATCTTCTTCACCAAAGTTTTCTAGGGTTTCATCCACCCTTTGTTCTCCCTTTCGTAGATTGGAGGTTTGTAACCATGTTGGTGACCTAGACGTGTTTTGATTGGTGGATTCAAGCTTGGATTAATGTAATCTTCTATTCTCTTCATTTATGGAAGTTAGGGTTTCGGTATCAGTTGAGGTATTCATGTATAAGGTTGGGAAACGATTCTTTGTGGTTGATTATGATTATTTATGGAGGAATATGTATATTTATGGTTAGAACCTTGTGGATCTAGGTTTTGGAAGATTTGGCTTGAAGATTCAAGTTTCTTCAAGGAAGCTCTAAGTGGGTAAAATCTAGATTTAGCCTAAATCTAGCAAGGTGAGTTTAAGTTCATTTATGAAAACGGTGTACATGCCAAAATGTCCATTTTAAAGTGTTTATGTGTTTTACATGAAATTATCAAATGTTGGTTATTTGTTGGTCTTTGATTATTTGAAGTATTTACCTTTATAAACTTTATATAACACCACATTTGGGATTTTTGGGCATTTTGATAAAGGGTCACAAATGAATGTGTTTTAATGTTTTATTGCATAAATCGATCTTTGGTCAAAGAAATACACTTTTAAATGTTTGTCGGGTTTTATGCATCATTCATGAAATGAAATGTTTTGTGAAGTACTACTTGCACATTTATGTGGAGTACTTGAAAAAATGTGTATAGTCTCATTTTATGATTTCCATTATTATCAGCAGTTAAACTTGGAAATGCATATTTGAAAATAAATGAGTCTTTAGGACTTCGGTCCGGTTTAATAGCCCGGTTGTGAAATACCAAGTATGATGGCGGTTAATGCGCATCATTTGAGAATTACATGTTTTGAGTGTGTTGGTCATTCAATTAGAGTCATGTACTGTTTAGACTGTAATGCAGTGGATCCATAGGCATATGAGTCGGTCTTTATTATTTAAAAAGAAAATGGGCTATTATTTATATGTTGGTGCCAGAATTAGTCTTGGGATTTCGAGGACAATACGGTGAAGGCTCGTAGAGTCCAATACCCGGACCTGCATCCACGAGTTAATTTCTGAGCATGTTTTTATGAGGTAGTCACTTCCCATTTGTAGCTAGTTGAGACATTGGATCCTCGGGAGCCTTTGGTACGGTTATGTGAGACCGGTTACTAGCCATGGATCGTAAATGTAATCCTAGCGAATGAGCATGATTAGGATCCTCGGGTGCCCTCCCTCACATCTTAGTATGAGTCGGCGTGCTCGTGGCCATGGGTCCTAGTATGGTGAGCTCAGTAACTTGGAATGTGGCCTACATTTGTGTTCCGCCACTAGCCCTGGAATTCGGGATTCCCTCGTTACCGACAGGTGTTGTTTTGAGGTATTTGGTTTTATCCTCATTTTTAGTGACGTTTGAGATTTGGGTTATCTCCTTATGCTATAATTTTGGAGACTTGAATTTACTCATATTTTGGTCGTTTGTTTTTATAAAGCTTATTCAAATGTCATTATTTGAGCATTACCATTATTCTCGTTTTGAGTAAGTGTTGGATTGCATTATTTTATGAAAGAATATTTTGGCGTTGAGGCGACCATCTATAATTGGGTTGGGTCATGGTCGACGTGGATTAGTCGGGTGGCACCCTTAAGTGGGAGCCCGGATACCCCGGGAACGTGTGTGTGTGTGTGTTAACTTGCCGTTAAAAAAAATTATCATTTTCGTAGTTAAATGTATAGCTTGTCAGGGGAAAATCTTGCTGAGGAAACTAAATTAAGAATATGAAAGATGTTGATGGTGGTTGAGGAAGCTTAGATTTTAATGTTAACTTTAGGTTTTTGATTTACATTGATTTAAAAGCTTCAATTTTTATACGGTCTTTTCCCTTAAATTTTTGTGATGAGTATCCACGAAAGGAAACAACCAAACTTCGATTTACATTGATTCAAAAGCTTCAAGCCTGGCATAAAATGGGTTTGTAATATTTAGGATCTCCGTTTGATTATTGAATCTGTGATAGTATGATACAGTCTGCTCTTAGTGGGTGTTTGGTTTGATGAAATGGTTGCGAGGAATTTGGATTTTTTGGAATTTTTTTGAAATCGGATGAAGTCAGATTTGCAATCTTGGTGTGTTTAATTGTTTGGTTCGTACTATTTGGAATGAAATTGAATTTCATTCTTTATATATAATTTATAAATAATTAAATTATCTTTTTATTAACTTATTCTTACAAAATAAATAGTTTTAACCTATTTTAAAACAATATTACATACAAATCCTACGAAATCTCGTGAAATACCTATAACCCCCTTGGGGTTTTAAATTTCTATGTTTATGGGATTTCAAATTCAGAAAACTCTTCAAATCAAACATGAGATATATTGAAATGGAATGCAATTCCAAAATCCTATCTATATAATCTACAAACTAAACGACACCTTACTTTTTGGACCATTTCCAATAACAAGAAATCTTGCGTGAATCTCTAGAAAGAAGTTGTACCGCAGTAGAAGTCGAGTGAAGATTGGGTAAATCATTCAACAAATGAAGATGTAGTGAAAAAGAATATTGAGGAGAAAGATGCCATGAAAAGAAGACAATCCAAGAGATCAAGAAAAATGTGAGATGATATTTACCCAAAATGCGTCGAGTTGGATCCCTAAGAATCTTCCATAGCATACTCGAGAAGTCGAGCAACATTATCTTCCGAGCTAAATTTATCAAAGATCGAAACAAAACCAAAATCTAAATCTAAAACCGAAAGTGTCAATTCGAAAAGCAAATCGAGATGAAGGTGGTTGTTGACAGGAGATACCGGTGACGGTGGTCTTTGAGACAGAGGCACAGTGAAAGGAGGTGGATATAAGCAATCAATCCGAAACCCGAATCTAAAAAGTTTCAAAATAGAAAAACCCATATTTTCTCTTAATCAAAATCTGAAGTAAGGAAGAAGAAGAAACGAAGAGGGAGTTCCGTTCACCGGAGAATAGGGACACCGATGATGGAGGTTGCTGGAGGGAAACGAGAAGGGACGATGGAAGGGGGCTATATGTAAAATATAATATCATATATTATTGAATAAAAAAGAAAAATTCAAAAAATGGTAAAAGTAATACAATCCATTGACATAACGGACATTTTTAACGGTGTTTGTTTTATAGACAAAAAAAAAAATGAATTAGAAATCACAATAACCGGAAAAAAAAAACAATTTTAACAACAAACCAATGAGCAAAAGTAATATTTATTTAACAAAGAGATATAAGGAAACTATAAAAAGAGTTGCCCCTAATTTGACGAATAAAATAACCATTAATTACTAGCTATAGTAAGAATAAGGGGTTGTTTGTTTTTTATAAAACCTCTTAATAACTCTTAAATCTGAATCGATCAAACAATTTTACATTCACATTGTTTGTTTGTTTTTTCCAGTTTTCAGAACCTCTTAACTCTTGAATACATATGAAATAAGAAGTGGTGACCTAACTTCTTAAAACCTCTTATCGCCGCCTCGGTTTATATCTTCTTTCTCTGAAGACACATCCGGACATTACAAAAACAAATAGTCTTATTAATTCAGATTTCATACTTCAATACCACCTCTTTATAAATCAGAAGTGAAATAAGACTTCAGACCTCTTAAAAAACAAACGCCACCTAAAAGTTATGTTTAAGGATATTATTATAGGGATGAGACTGAGAGAGGTCCTAAAAAAATAGAGAATACAAAATTGGAGCGAAACAATTTATACCAAAAAAATAATAATTTTATTATCTTTAGTTTGACATCTACTTTGATATATTTTTTCATTTGTTTTTTTCCTGGTTCTCCGATTCTTGTATTTGTCAAAGTTCTCTCCGGATTTTTATAATACCTATTTATATCAAATAAAGTCAAAAGAATACATTATGAATATAATCAATATTACAATATATAAAAACACATTTAGGGTTGAGTTCAAATAAAAATGAAAATATCATGGGAAGAGTAAAAAGGTGGTGGAGTGGATGCACCTCGAGATAAGATGCAACAAGTTTCATAATCAGATCAATTACCTATCAAGCACGAATACAGAGAACAACCTTAAAATAATGAAACTAACAAACCAACAATAAAAATTTGTAACACCCTGATTTTCGAAAGGTATCATTTCAAGTTAATAAAGAAATCGGTATTTTAAGGGAAAAAGAAGATATAGGATTTTGGGCTTGAATCCTAGATTTTATAGTTTTGTTGGATGAAGGATCCAATTACGAGTCCAACGGTTCTTTCCTGAGTTAAAACGAAGAAGTTATGGCCAAAACAATGATCGGACATGAAAAATGAAGAAAATCGGACGAACAGTGCACGTGACGACTTTCGGGCGACTTAGGGACATCCGGGTGACTTGTGGGGCGGGTTAGGCCGCATGGTAACCCGCGTGGAGCCCTGTTCGACCATAAAACCCGATTTTCAGCCCTCTATCTTCATTACCTCATAACTTTTGCATCTCAACTCCATTTTGGTGATTCAAGTTGCCATGGTTTCATTTTTGAGAGCTCTTCAAGGATATATTAAGATATTTGCAGTATATTGGAAGATAAAATAGTATTTTGTGGTGGTAACTTCCCCATCTGTCTTAATGTTAAGCTAGGGTTTGATGGTTTCATCATTTTCCCTTTCATCCTTCAACTTAGGTGTGATTTTGATGACTTGTGTGGTGAAGGAAACCTTGTAGTGTGTTGGATCTAAGATCTAGGGAGATTGCTTGTAGATTTCAAGCCTTCATCAAAGGAGATTCAAGTTTTGGGGTAAAACCTAGATTTAGCCTAAATCTAGCAAGGTGAGTTCAAGTTGATTTGTGAAAACGTTGTACATGCCAAAATATCTATTTTTAAAGTGTTTATGTGTTTCCATGAAATTATCATTTGTTGAGTTATTTGGTGGGTTTAATTATTTAAATTATTTGGCTTTATAAACCTTGTAAAACCCCCACTTTTGGGACTTTTGGGCATTTCGATAAATGAGAAATAGATGGACATTTGTTTTTAATAATGTATTGCATAAATGGAGATTTATTGATAAAAGCGCATTTTTGTGTTTGTCAGGAAGTATGCATAGCTCGTTTTTTGGGATGTTTTGAAAAGGGTCGATGGTATAACCTTTTTTGGAAAATGATCCGCCTTATTTTAAGTTGTGTTGGAGATAGCCGTGTACTTTGGAATACGGAGTTGCATAGACGTTGGTCGAGTGCGTTTTATTGCATTATATTGCTTTTGACAATGTGGCATTTGGTCATTTGAGCTTGTGGCTCGGTATTTGATTATGATTGGGTTTTGGGGACACTTGTCCAGTTTTGATAGCTCGAGCTTTGGTCATTGCGTAAGATTGTTGATGATTTCATATTTTGAGTGCGTGGGTCATTCAATTGGAGTCATGTTATGTTTCAGCCCTGTCTGCTATGGATCCATGAGCACTTTTGTTATTTTGTCCGATGATGGAACAACTTGGTTTCCACATCTCGGCACTTTAGCCATCAGATTGGGTTGTAAGTCCTTTGTGCGACACGTTAGGCATCAGATTGGGTTGTAAGTCCTTCGTGCAAGTATCTATGTGTGTATGCTGAAAGATGTTGAGTTCGATACTTTTATTACTTTGTCCGATGGTGCAACGCTTAGTTTTCCCCATTGTGGCGCGGTTAGGCATCTTCGGTATGGTGTAAGTCCTCCATGCAAGTATCTATGGGTGTATGCTGAAAGATGTTGAGCTCGATACTTAATACCAATTTAACATAATGTGTGGCTTACTTTGTGTCTGTCACATTATATTGAGTCGGGTATCCCCCGTCACCGAAAGGTATTGTTTTTGGGTTGGGTCTTTTATATTTATGTTTTCGGTGATGTCCTGTATTGGTGGATTATTGTCCATATTTTTGTGTGTGTGGTGTTGAGTCCCATTCGTGTTTTGGGCGTTTTGTAATACAAAGTATTATTCATGTTTTCATAAATTGGGAGTCGATGTTACATCCGTTTGAGTGAGTTTTTAAGATGCATTATTTTATAAATAATGTTTTTTGTTGAGGTGTTCCTCTTTCTAACATGCATATTATTGGAAAACGAATCGTATTCATATTTAATGCATATCATTTTGAAAGACTATGATTTCAATTGCATTCTTCCTTTTTAATGATATATTTATTAATGTTGAAAACTCTTGAACTCACTAAGCGTTAGCCTAACCTTTTTATTTGTCGGCATGTGCAACAGACTTCGTTGGGAATAGTTCTAGCGATGCTGTGAAGAGAGAAGTTATAGTTGAGTGCCGAGAGGTGAGTAGCTTGGTGAAGTCTTCCGCTTTAGTTTAGTGAAGAGCAGCTTGTTTTGGGGTTAAGTAGCACCCGACTGTGGTTTAGTCTTTGTGTATTATTGGAATTTGTATTTGAATAGAAAATGTGGGGTATTGTTGGGATTTTGCCTTGAGAATGATCCCACATAGGAAGGAAAGGGAAACTTTGGTAAGTTTATATGGTTTGTTCCATATGGCTTATCAAATTGGATCAAAACCCATCTAAAGGCTTTGGGTTGGATTTGTAGCTTGACACATATATATTTGCTATATATATCGTATTGTTTCCCTCCAAAAACAAAAACAATCATTTTTCACTCGTTTTTCCTCCAGTTTTCTCTCAAGAATCCATACATGAACACATAAGAAACTCGACAGATTCTCATTCTCGTGCAAGAACGTGAATTGATAGTTGTATCCTCTAAAAGGACGCTCGGACTACGCACGAGTAGGGGCGAAATTCTGTTTAAGGACACTGCGTTGCAAGCCTCTATCTATCATCAATCAATTTGTCGATTTCAAGTTAGTATTTCTCCATTTCTTGATAAGAATTTCGATATATATATATATATATATACATATATATAACGTACTTTGTTTGTTCGTTTGTTTGTTATTTTCGTAAGTTTTGCAAATTTAATATACACGATTTCTGGTAATGGTGGTCGTAGATGAAGCGACCATCATGGGGTTTCTAAATTAGCAATAACAATAATGATTATTTCTTTTGTCAAACAAGAGTTTGATTTAATGCAGAACAACAAACACCATAAATGGTAGAAAAAAAATGCATAAATCAAAGCTGAAGTGATCAAACAACTCATGTAAAGCCCACACATTTGCATCTCTAGCATATCATTAAAACTTTATGCTAGTCGTGATGAGTTTGCTTTATCTTTTATTGTATTGTAGAGGTTCGATTGTTGTTTGGTTTTTCTTGAGAAGCATCTATGTAAGGTGGCTTTCTTTTCTTGCTTCAAAATTATGCTCTATTATTATGTTCTTCTAATCAAACAAATACCCTTCTTCATACACATTATACATAAATGTTTACACTAGTGGTATGCATGATATCTTTGTATCTTGGGATTATACATTTTTGTATAGCAGTAAATGTATATTGAACCGATTGGGTTTTCCTTAGAAGAAACTTATCTACTCCCTCCGCTCGTATAAAGGTAAGTGTCACCCTTTGAGTTCTGTGGTCAAAGATGGTGTTTCTTAACTTGGAACATGGTGGAGATGAAAAATGGTGAACACGAAAAACGTTACGACACATACTACAATTGAATAGGTTATGTGCAACACTTGTAAGAGCATCAGTAGCAAATTGAAATTATTAATTGTTTGACTGCTAATGCTAATCAATCTTCAAATTGAATAGGTTTGAAGATTAGTTACTTCATGTTGATGTGATGGACCTGTTAGGTTAACCTTTATTTCTGATCTTGGTTCCCTTTTATGCTGATCTCATGTTTGACCTCTCATTTCATTTATTAGATATCTCTTGATTTTCGTGGGGTTTGGCTCACAGAACTACTATTGTGGAGAGTTCTTATAAAAACCTCAGCTTCTTTAAATAAGAACCTTGATTCTTACATGATTTTGGTGTGAAGTGACATATTTGCTAGTTTTTTTTTTATCTTCTTCACTATATAACTAAATATTTATTTATAAATAATAATTATTGAAGTTGACAAAAATACATGAGACTCATCAAAAGGAGGTTCTTATAAAAACTATCATTGTGGACTTTTATGTGAGGTGACAATAAAAAGTGCAAAAAGTGGTTCTTATAAGAACCTCCATTAGAGATGTTCTAAAATGAAGAAAAGATGAATTTTAACAATTATTTTGCTCCAACATGAATGACATCTTGTGTGCTAAAATAACGAAAAAGAGGAGAGAGGTTGTAAAAAATTTTAAATTTAAAGAAATCATTAAATACAAAGAGAAATTATTATTTTAATACTTTCCACCAATAAGTTAGTATCGAAAATAAATGTATAAAAGATAGAAATAATATTTTATTAAATGTATTGGTTAGTGGAACCTTTTTATTGATTCTCGAATTTGTTCATCCACGAGCTACTCTAAATTCGATCGAAGGAGCTACATAAAGTAGAAAAGAAAATGGGTCAACATCTTAATGTGTATTTGAGAGATTGTCTTTGGGTTGAAGAGTGCCCACATCTAATAAGAAAAAGTAATTGTTTATTATACAAATTTAGAATAATTCATCGTTACACTAAATACGAATCAAGGCAAATTTTATTTCATTTTGATATATCAGTTATGTACTTAGACGATGCAACAGAATGTAAAATTGTAGCTTGCATCTATAAGCTCAAGAGAACAACAAGATAACCAGATATTTAAAGTGCATTCGGTCACAGTCGCTTCAAGTTACGAAGGAAAAACAAAGTATAATAATAAAGGATCCAAGAGACTTAGAGGCTGTTGGTTTACCTCTTAATAGTTCCATTAAGAGACAACATATGAATCGTAAAAAGGTGAATCTTGTTTGACAACAAAAAAAAGTTTGCCTCTTAATGTTTTTAAAACCTTCTGAATGATTTTGTATCATGGGTCTCCCTTAATCATTCAGATTTCATTTTGGACAATGACCAAACAACCATATTTCATTTTGCACTATATCATAAGAGTCTCTTAGTCATTCTGTACTAAATCATTCAGTAACTGCCAAACAACCCTTTTGGTGACGTTTGGATCACAATTTTTTTGTATAAATGAAATATTAAATATTAAATATTTCAATATATATATATATATATATATATATATATATATTTCAAAAAAAAATTAAAAAAAAGAAAAAAAATTAAATTAAATATAATTATATTATATTTAGGTTAAGAGGTATATTTGAGATTATGAAAATATAACATTTCATTCCATCAAATCTCAACTTATTGTGGGATAAAAATCTCCTCTCCCAAATTATCATGTCTCATTCATTTCCACCAATTACATGAATACACATCATCAGATAGAGAATATAAACTAGAATTAAATAAAATAAAAAATATATAAAATCTGATGTATCTTAATTTCATTGGTCGGACAAGAATACGACATGGGATTCTGGGACATGAGATTTTTATTCCTTATTGTGAAGGAATGTTGACATCCTTAATTTTGTGGAATTTGGTGTAATTTGAAAAAAATTTCTTAAAAAAAAAAATCAAACTAAATAATGGAATTTGGTTAAAATAATCCAACATTCTAATTTCATGAGATTCTGTAGACATAATCTAAGATGCAAAACCCAAACAACATAAACAAAATCAACCAAAAATATTTAAATCTCAAATATAATTTTTTGCAAAATGAGAATGACAATCACAAACTATTAAATAAATGAGTAAATATTATGGTTTTTGTTTCTGTGATTCGTTAAAAGTTGTGGATTTCGTCCCTGTAGTTTTGAAGTTTTGATTTTAGTTCTTATGGTTTCCAATTCATTTCTTTTTTCGTCATTGAGGCAAAAACATTAAGGTGTCGTTTTTTTTTAAGAGGTCTGAAGTCTTATTTTAGTTATGATTAATAAGAGGTGGTGTGTAAAAATGTCTGAACGGTTCAGACTTAAGAACCATTAAGAGATTTAAAAAAAAAAACAATCCCTAAGTATAAATGATTAAAATAAAAATGAATTCTAAACCAGAGGGATAGAAAAAACAATAAAATTAAAATCACAAAGAAAAAAAAAAGATAATCACAAACCATATAAATGAAAATTATGATTTCAAAATCATAAGATTTTAAATAGAATTTTTCAACAAAAAAAATTAACCTAGAAAGAAAATATTTGTGTAGGAAGCAATGGCTTCCGTTAAACCCATAGCTCGCACGGGATTAGGTTTTCTATCACGATTCCATCGTCTTCTTCCGATTGACAAAACGCCGATGTCTGCATCATTCATATGGCATCGCCGCCTCCTCTGTCACTCACTTCGTCCTCCCCGTGTTTGATCATCGCCAGAGAATCATTGGAAGCCGCCTCTATTCATATCAAGAGCCGTTGAATCTGAACTGAAGGGGCAGTTGATATTTTTATTTTAACAAGTAAAATTTTCAAACAATGTCGTTATCAAAGGTAGTTGTTGACTCTGACTCTGACTTTGACTTTGACTTTGACTCGGGATTCCATTATTCTTCATATGTTCATAATCTCTCAAATCAATCATACCATTCTTCCTACATTTCACAATGGTTATTCTCTCTGAACTTTTACAAGAATCTCCATCTCCTTCAACAACTCATAATTATGACGTATTTTTGAGTTTTAGAGGTATTGATACTCGTCTCAATTTCACTGATCACCTCCATGAGGCCCTCCTCAATGCTAACATCACTACTTTTTTGGACGATGAAGAGATAGAAACCGGACTATATTTGAAGCCAGAATTGGAGTGTGCGATCAAAACATCAAGGGCTTCAATTATTGTCTTGTCTGAGAACTATGCTTCTTCGATCTGGTGTCTTGATGAATTGGTATTGATCCTCGATCAAATGAGGACCTCCGCTCATATAGTTATCCCCATCTTCTATCATGTCGAGCCCACCGATGTCAGGAAGCAACAAAGCAGCTTTGGAATTGCTATGGCAAAACATAAACAGAGGATGGAAGCTGAGACAAACGTGGAGGAAAAAATGAAGGGGCTGAGAAGATGAATAAATGGAAGAAAGCACTTGAAGAAGTTGCTGATTTAAAAGGGAAGGATGCAAAGGACCGGTAACTACCTTCTTTCATTAACACATACAATTTCAATATTATATTCTCTCTTTAAGCATTTCTATGTTTATTTCATGATCATAAATAGACATCTTTTTATGCATTTTTTTAATCTGTTAATGAACTTGATTAATATAATAGTTGAATGTGATATAGTTGATCTGAACCATTTAAATCTCCAAATCTGGTTAATTATTTAGTTTTGTGGTTGGTGATTTGTTTTTCTCGCTAAAATCAATTTCAGGCAAGAGTCAAAGTTTATTGAAGAAATCGTTACAAATATCTACCATAGATTAGGTGTACCCTTAAGGAGTTCTCTACCACTCATCTGTGGAATGGAAAAGTCTATTCAATTCATCACTACATGGTTAAAAGATGGATCATCGCATACCACTGATATTCTCACTATTTATGGTTTGGGTGGCATAGGGAAGACATCTTTGGCCAGATATGTCCACGAGTTACACTGTCGATTGTTCGATAGAAGCAGCTTTATTGAAGGTGTCAATGAGAAATGTACTCAACAAGTTAATGGACTACTTGATTTACAAAAACAACTTTCTCACGACATTTCAAAAACAAGTGTGATTCATATCAATGACTTTTCAAATGCACCGCCATTATTGAGAATGCACTAACTCGTCAAAAGGTGTTTGTAGTTCTTGATGATATTGATAGTCTCAAACAGTTGGATGCGTTGCTTGGAAAGAAAGGTTTTCATCCAGGTAGCAAAATCATAATAACGACTAAAGATTCATCATTGAATGAGAAATATGCACTAATCGATTCAATAGTTGAACCTAAGCATACTAAGCTCCGTCTTGAAGGCTTAGATGATCAAGCATCACTACAGCTTTTAAGTTATCATGCGTTCAAGAGCAAAGGTCCCGAGAAAGGTTATGAAGAAGTGTCGAGAAAGCTTATGGCATATTGTCGAGGACATCCATTGGCTCTTAAAGTTTTGGGAGAGTCTTTGCATCAACGAGATGTAGCCGAATGGGAGGAGCGCATAGTAGGGCTAAAGGAAGAAACAGATTCCCATATTCAGAAGGTCTTGCAAATGAGCTTCGACTCTATGACATCTAACAATGATAAGGAATTGTTTAAGCATATTGCTTGTTTTTTCGTTGGAAAAGATAGAAACTACACTGAAACAATATTGAAGGCGTGTAGTATCCGCACACTACATGGGATCACAAATCTCATTGACAGATGTTTCCTTACAATCGGACCAAAGAATGAGTTAAAGATGCATCAATTGCTTCAAGAGATGGGAAGAGATGTAGTACGCCAAGAATCACCTGAGAAGTCATGGAAGCGTAGTCGATTATGGTGTCATGAGGAATCATTCAATGTGTTGGAACAAAACAAGGTAAGAGGCTATGTATACTTGTCATAATTTGTATTACTTTTGTACACTTATACAAGGGTTTTTTTAGTTTTCTGACATTCACTTTCTTCTTAGGGTTCAGGAAAACTTAAAGGCCTCGTTCTTGACATGAAAATGCTTGACAAAGAGGAGATATGTGGATCGTTTGAGTTGAAAACCGATGCATTGAGCAAGATGGAGAATCTAATGCTATTGCAACTTAATTATGTGCAACTCAATGGGTCTTATAAGAATTTCAGTGAAGAACTAAGGTGGTTGTGTATGCATGGGTTCCCTTTAAAGTCTATACCTTCAGACTTACCCATGGAGAATCTAGTTGCTCTTGACTTGTCTTATAGCAATTTGGAATCTTTTGACATGTCTTATAGTAACCCACAACAACAACCTGGGAAGAGGCAAAAGGTAAGAAAATAGTTGAAGCATCTACTTTAATTTTTATTATTAATTTATGTATGTTGGGTTAATGCAATTCACTTAATATTTACCTTATCTCCATTTGTACAGTTAAGTGGCTCATGCTCAAAAGGCAGACGACCGTCACTTAGATCATTGAAGATTCTTAATCTAAGTTTTTGTAAACAGCTTCGTAGTATCGGTGGCTTTATCGAATTCCGTGCACTTGAGGAGTTAATACTTACAAAGTGCATAAGTTTGATGGAGGTTACCAAAAGGGTGTTAGCCTAGTGGTAAGGCATGTGGACTAGATAGTAGCGGTCTCATGTTCGAACCCTGGGGGACGCATCCTGGAGGTACGGGGGCTTCGACCCCGGGCTGCATGCTTTAGCAGTCGGGCTTCGGCCCATATTGTCAGGGATTAGTCTGGGCCCAATGTGGTCTGGGATACCCTCTCCAAAAAAAAAAAGTTTGATGGAGGTTTGTGAATCAATTGGGCAATGTGATGGACTTGAGCCCATATTGTTAGAAAGGTTTTAAGGATGATAGGCAAGTTAAAGAAGGTGAAAACACTAAACCTAGATGGTTGTAATCTTGGTGAATTTCCAGTTGAGATGAAGGGTATGGATTTACCGGATATGGTGAACTATGTTAACTTTGGCATGAACTCACAAACCTCTTCCTCTGCCATTGTGGAGGCTATACCGAGAGCTTTAGAGTCCCATCTGATTTATTTAACGAGTTCATTAGTTTGTTTGTCACTGGCATATAATAATTTGTCCAATGAATCGTTTCCAAAGGACATGAGTAGCCTATCCATATTGAAGGAGTTGTATTTAGATGGTAATGCAATAGTATCCCTGCCTAATTGTGTGAGAAGCCTTCCGAGGCTTGAGAAGCTTAGTCTTCATGGGTGTCGTAGTTTGAAGAAATTGGAGCATCCTCCACGTACACTAAAAGAAATGATATATGGTTTTAGTCGAGATATTGAGGAAGGGAAAGTTGTATTTGGTCGAGAAATGTCCCCAATCATGTTACGCATTGCCCTTATGAGTCCGAGGTCCAATGTGGGGTCTTTAATTGAAGGCCTGTTCAAAGTGGAAGATATGGGAGATGTAGAGGAAAATGTATTACGTAGTTTGGGGTGGTCTAATTTGGACTTCACCAAAATTCAGCCAGTAGAGACAGGATCGAAAGTCCAGGTTTGCTCTCATTGTCTATTTTTCTTTGTGTGATTAATATATACATATTAGTCATGCTAATTAAGCTTTTGTACTTGGCAGATGGTTTATGAACTTGGAATATTCAGCACTGTTTATTGTGGGAAAGAGATGCCGAATTGGATAAGTGATAGAAGGTGGGAGGGGTCATCAATATCATTTACCATCCCATCATCTCCTAACAACCTTAGAGGACTCAATATCTGCTTTGTGCTTATGCAACCAGAGTGGACGGGGGTTCGTCATTCTTTATCGGCAACTATCGAGATTAGTAATATAACAAAGAAGCGCACCTGGATATACCCTTGTGAAGTGTTTAGTGATAAAACTAGAGTGGGTATAACAAATTTAAGCCATTGGATGTTTGGGAAGAATGAGATGGAAGATGGTGACCAAATTACTATCTCCATATTCAACCAAGTTGATGATATTAGTATAAGGGAGTGTGGGGTGAGTTTTGTGTATGATGAAGATGATGGGAAGAAGAAGATGGAAGAAGAAGAAGAAGAAGATGTGTTGGGTTATTACAAGTCATGGAATCATATTATTGGTGGGGATCTCTCTCCTTTTCAAACTACTACTCCAAGAGAATATCACCTAGACACGTGGCACTTTTTTGGGCTCAGCTCTTTTGCCAATTATGTAGGTATGTGGTATATAAATATATTTATTAAATGTTCTTTTATGATCATGTTTCTCATATTAATTAATCAAGTGTTGGAGATCAACACATACAATACAACTCTTAGATTATTTTCCACAGCCTTAAATTAATGCTTATAACAATATCAATAACTAGTTGTTAAGACAACAATTTCTTCCTAAGCTACTACTTGTTGCAAATGGATGTAAATTAATAATAACAAATGCTAATTAATTACCTTTTGTTGTCTATTTTTTCATCAGATGAGTGTCCTTTATTTAGAGCTCTCCGCCCAAGCAAGTGAATATAGTTATATAGTTGGTGTGGTGGGGCACCTAAGCTCTATATATATACAACAAGGTACTTCCTTTTCTATTTCCAAACCCCTTCAATTATATATGTTTATTCTCTCATCAAAGTTTTTTTTTCTTTGTTTCAACATGCGTGATGCTTAACATGTATATTTCTGTCTTGGAGACGTGGTGGTAATTATGGGCCGTTCTAATGTTTGCAATGTTATGTATACGATCCTTATTATTTATTAATTAGGTGTTGTGTTTTTCTTGGTGGATGCACTATCCATGTTTTAATAGAGCAAACTGAGGTTTACTAGCAAGTTCCATTTTCCATATTTATGGTTTAGTTACTTACAAAACAGAGTGGTAAACCTTGTTGATAATTTGACTTTCTTGATGTCTGCAAAGGAAATGTAAGCACGATCATTTTCTTGTTTGTTCTCCTCTTTTAACCTCAACATATCCCCCCATTTGTTGCGTCAAAAGTATTCAAGAGATTTTGTGCCGAAAAATGTTGACATTGTAACAATGTGAAGTTTATTTGCATCTTTAATTACATGTCTTGGATAAGTAGTTTATTCATGTAAATCTTGTTCCGTAGAAATTCCTAAAAGGCCTTTCCATGTTAGCAATTTCTATTAATTATTTGAACATACTCTAACAATGTCTACAACATTGAAATCATAAACCACAATGACCAGAATATAATGTGGGTTCTGCCAAAACCGGAGTACGTGGTAGTATCTTCATGCATAAGAAATACGATATATCAAACATTTCTTACCATATACATAACTCATTCAATATAAGGTGTGTTTTTTTTTAAATAAAAGAACTTTTATTAACCACTTATGTCTTGCCTAATAAAGGGATAGATTAATAAGACTATGGATGATAAGTACCAATTTTATATTTTTTTATGTCAAAATTATCTCACAGTTACTCTTGATTGGATGCTTAAAATACCCCTATTAATTTGAGTTCATTATTTAATCGTTTACTATCTTTAAAATGTGAAGGGTGATGATAAGTGCTGAGACCCACAAGTTTTCTTGGCACGACTTCTCTGACGTATAAAATTCGATTGAAACCGTCTAGTGGAGATCAATGGGGAATCGGACCAGAGGAGGAGCAAGGAGACGATTTGAGACGATTTAGGAATCTTTCATCATGATTTCTTCAAGTTAATTAGGTATCTTAGATTACGTTTAATATTTATTCTTCTTACTTAATATTTTCTTTTCAAGCAATGAGTTTGTAACCATTTGATTGGGATTGTGTTGAAACTTGTTGATGTTTAATATCATTTGATTTCTAGTTATGCAATTCTTATTTTTAAGGTTTCATCATTGTTAGGTTATGGATTTAAGGTTTCATCATTGTTAGTTTCATCTTAATAAGTTATTTTAACGATTTTAGATATGACGCTTACTTTTTGGTCCTATAAATTTAAATTTTCATTAAGTACTTTATTAGGATATATTAAGATATTCCTAAAAACCCAATTTTGTTGTCCTAAATAATATTTATGGTCTAACCCAAACCAAAATCATTTCATGTACTACTATCATCATCATCATTTTCGTAGTTAAAAGTATAGCTCGTTTTGGGAAAATCTTGTTGAGGAAAATAAATTAAAAATATGAAAGATGTTGATGGTGGTTGAGGAAACTTCGGTTTTAATGTTAATTTTAGGTTTTTGATTTACATTGATTCAAAAGCTTCAATTTTTATATAGTTTTTTCCCTTTAATTTTAGTGTTGAGTATCCACGAAAGGGAACAACCAAACTTCAATTGACATTGATTCAAAAGCTTCAAGTCTAGCATAAAAACGGCTTGTAATATTTAGGATCTCTGTTTGATCTTTGAATCTATGATACAGTATGCACTTAAGGGGGTATTTGTTTTGATGAAATGGTTTTGAGGGATTTGGATTTTGTCGAAATTATTTGAAATCGAATGAATTCATATTTGCAATCTTGGTGTGTTTTAACTGTTTGGTTCGTAGGATTTGGAATGAAATTGAATTTCATTATTTATATATAATTTATAAATAATTATAAAAATAAATTAATTGCCTTTTTATTAACTTATTCTTACAAAACAAATAGTTTTAACCTATTTTAAAACATTATTACATATAAATTATACGAAATCTCATGAAATACCTATAACCCCCATGGGATTTTTAAATTCTATGTTTGTGAGATTTAAATTTTAGAAAACCCTTCAAACCAAACATGAGATTGAAATGAAGTTCAATTGCAAATCCCTCCAAAATCCTATCTAATCTGCAAACTAAACGACACCTTAATTTTTGGACCATTTCCAATAAAAAAAATCTTACGTGAATCTCTAAAAAGAAGTTGTGCCGCAGTAGAAGTCCAATGAAGATTGGGTAAATCATTCAACAAATGAAGATTTTGTAGTGAAAAAGAATATTGAGGAGAAAGATGCCATGAAAAGAAGACAATCCAAGAGATCAAGAAAAATGTGAGGTCATATCTACCCAAAATGTGTTGAGTTGGATCTATAAGAATCTTCCGTAGCATACTCGAGAAGTCGAGCAACATTATCTTTCGAGCTTCCATACCAAAATTTATCAAAGATTGAAACAAAACCAAAATCTAAATCTAAAACAAAAAGTGTCGATTCAAAAAGCAAATCAAGATGAAGGTGGTTGTTGACAGGAGATGACACCGGTGACGGTGGTCTTCGAGACAGAGGCGCAGTGAAAGGAGGTGGCTATAAGCAATCAATCCGAAACCCGAATCTAAAAATTTTCAAAATAGAAAAACCTATCTTTTCTCTTAATCAAAATCTAAAGCAAGGAAGAAGAAGAAACGAAGGAGGAGTTCTGTTCACAGGAGAAGAGGGACACCGATGATAGAGGTCGCTGGAGGGATACGGGAAGGGAAGATGGAAGGGGGCTATATGTAAAATATAATATCATATATTATTTAATAAAAAAGGAAAATTCAAAAAAGAGTAAAAGTAATACAATCCGTTGCCATAACGGACATTTCTAACGGTGTTTGTCTTATAGACAGAAAAAACAAAATGAATTAGAAACAACAGTAACGGAAAGAAAACAATTTTAACAACAAACCAATGAGCAAAAGTAATATTTATTTAACAAAGAGATATAAGGAAAACTATAAAAAAGAGTTTCCCCTAATTTAACGAATAAAAAGCCCATGAATTACTAGCTATAGCAAGAATAAAAGTTATGTTTAAGGATATTATTATAGGGGGTGAGATTGAGAGAATCCTAAAAAAATAAAGAATAGAAGAACTCGTTTAAAATCGTTAGATTGTGATGATCCAATAAATTAGATTAAGAAGGTGGTTATAACCTCCTTTTCTGAAAAATAAAAACATTTCCTTCTAATTAAAAAATAAAAAATCAGCAAAAACAACAAAATTGGAGCTAAACAAATAATACCAAAAAAAAATCATTTTATTATCTTTAATTTGACATCTACTTTGATATTTATTTTCATCTAATTTTTCTTGGTTCACCGATTCTTTTATTTTTCAAAGTTCTCTCTGGATCTTTATAATACCTATTTATCATACGTTTGATTCTTTAAATTAGAGAAATTTATAGAAAACCTGTTGAGATACTCTTACCTTGTCATATTAACTTTCTTCAAACAAAATCGTTAGGGGGTGTTTGGTAATTGGTTCATTGATTTTGAAGAAATTGGAAAAGATAATTTCTTTGACCAAATTCCAAATCATATGTTTGGTTTACATAATGAAAATGATGAAATTCTTTAAATTCCATTGAATCCAACGAATCAAGGAATTTATCATCCCTTGACTTAAGTGAAAGAAAATTTGTTTTCCATCTAATTCCTACCAACCAAACACATAGTCAAATTCAATTAAATTTCATTTTAATTCTTTCAAAGTCAAATGACTTCAATGGATTCCAATTCCTTAATTGGAACTCATTAAAAGAATTGGAATGAAATTTATGGAATTTGACTACGCTTTTAGTTGATAGGAATTAAATGAAATTCAATTCTTTTACTTAAACCAAGAAATAATGAATAAAATATTTTAATAAGATAATTAATACTAAAGTTGTTAAAATAGAATAGTTATTGGAGTTGGATGCAAAATATTTTAGAGATTTTGAATTTTTTTACTCTATCTTAGAAAACTTTAGCACAACTGTTGGATATGCTCTTATAATACCTATTTATATCAAGTCAAAATAATACATTATATATGTAATCAATATATAAAAACGCCTAGGATTGAGTTATAATAAGAATGACAATTATCATGAGAACAATAAAAAGGTGGTGGAGTGAGATGCATCGTGAGATCAGGGGCGGAGCCAAGATTTTGGTACAAGGGGAGCACCGAGCGTAGATAAGAATCGTCTCCCCATATCGCTTCTTTTGTCTCGTCCTTGTCCCTATCGTCCCCTTAAACAAACTATGCAAACCACTATATTAGGAAACAATAGATATATTTATGGATAATGATTATGATATATATGGAAAATGTTAAGTTTATTTATTATAATCATGATTTTAAATTAGAAAATGTTAACTTTATTCATTATAATCATGATTTTAAATTGGGAAACATAATAAAATCATATATTCATTAAACTTGATGAACGGCTAAGATTGGTTTTCATAGTTTGTACAATTTGTTTGGTTTGCAAAAGAAACGCACCTTATATATATATATATATTATTAACATGGGGTAGTGTGCTATCTCTGATTCCAAGAAAAAAGTTATTGGTTAAAGCATATGTTTGTTGCATTGTTCTTATATGAAGAGAAAGGTTTAGAAATCCACAGGGAGCAAGTGCCCTCTCTGGTCACCATGTCGCTCCGTCACTGTCAGGAATAAGATGCATCAGATCAATTACCTATCAAGCACGATTCAAATCTTTTACTTAAACCAAGAAATAATGAATTTTTATAATTTATGCAATTCAAAAAATTTCATTATTTTTATTACATGAACTAAACATAATATTTGTAATTTGGTTAAAAGAATGCATCACTTAAACGCCCATTGGAATTTTCATTTTAAGTCATTCCATTTTAAAATAATAATAAAAAAATAAACCCAACGACGAAAATCTAGTTTAAACAAAATCGAATTTACCAAATATGATCCATTTTGAAGGGAGGGATACAAATTCTAGGGTTCGATTCTTCAATTCACAACCCCTCTCTCATTGCTCACATTCCACCATAGCCGCCGTCAAATTAAGCTTACTGCACCACCTTCCGTCGACTCACGCACCATCTTCTACACTCTTGATTTGTGAGTTCTAATTCCTGCAAAAGTTTAGGTTTTTTTTTTGGAACATTATCGAATGATTATGAGATTTCAGGATTCCCTTCTCCTTTTTCTGAAATAATAAAATTAAGAATAACGTGTCACACTAACATCCTAAGAAAGCTCAAATTTATATGGAGTTTAGTATAATTTATCAAGAATGCAAGTTCAAATCCTCTAGAATAGAAGGGTGATCATGTTTTGCCAATTCTGTTAAGTTCTGATTTTAGAGTTCTTTTTAATGTAATTTATTAGTTACGATTTCAATTTTGAGTACATTCGACAACATGACACCAGCTTAGGAAATCAAGTCTCTTATTACCTTTTTGAAGTTCATTAGTTGTGGTTTGTTGTTTCCATTTGTTTGTTCAAATATGAAGAATACAAAAATGTCATCCTTCTGTCATGATTCAACAACTGCTTGTAGAACACAATCTACGTGAAGCTTGCTTGGAACAACATTCAAGAAGGGCTATCCATGGATGGTAAGAGAGCTTTAACATCCCTGTTTTGCAGAGAAATTTATTAAACTTTTTAAGAAAAAAATTCCACCAAAAATGAAGTTTGAAATCTTTGAAACCAGTTTATGAATCTGCAGAGGAAGATGTAAATATTTAGGTTTCTAGCATGTATTTTGTGAGCTTCACTTGCTATTCACATTGTTCAGTTTTAAGCCATTTCAGTTCCTTGTGTATTTTCCCTATTAATAGGCACCGATCTTATCTTACCATCTTCTTTTTGTACCAATAGTCGTTCATTTTCACCAATACTAGAAGGTTGGCTATGTATTTGTCATTAACATTAGTGTTCATCTGAAGTCTTATGCCATTAAAGTTTTGTTTATTCACACCTAGTGGCAGGGTTCAATAAGAAGTCAAATCTTGTCCATGATCATTAGTCAGAAGTCTTGGTCTAGTGCAGAACTATCAAGTTCATGCTTCACCCTTGCCTAGAAGAAAGAGTGTTCTGTGGAGGTCTACCATAACAATTTGTAGTGTTTTTTGATGTATGAATGATTTAGAGACTCTGTTTTGGAATGGGAGCTGAATGAAAAATGAATTTTTGATAAGTGGTCTGAATAGATGACCTGAATGATAGAATATTACCATTTTAACTCGCTATATCATTTTAAACAAACCCATTATCTGGCATTGGGTGTATTGGGATCTAGAAATATTTTTTGATGAACGTACCGGAAAACCTTCTTTGGATATGCCCAATATCTTTGGAATTGACCAATTCAAGGTGAAAAATGGGGTTGCTCCCTCGGCAAAACAAGGATAAAGTTGAGCCAAAAGATCCCGATTCAAGATAAACAACTTGTGCTCATGGAGATTGTAACTTGTAAGCTTCTCTATTGGGAAAGGCTATTGACACCACTACCACCATCTTTGTCTTAGTGGGTAATGGTCTGCCATAGATGAAGTGGCTATCATGGGATTTCTAGATTTCCAATAACAATGATTATTTCTTTTGTCAAACAAAGACAGTAGAGTTTGATTTAATACAGAACAACAAACACCATAAATGGTAGAAAGTTTTGCATAAATCAAAGCTGAAGTGAATCAAACAACACATGTGAAGCCCACACATTTGCATCTCCAGCATATGATTAAAACTTTATGTTAGTCGTGATGAGTTTGCTTTATCTTTTATTGTATTGGAGAGGTTCGATTGTTGTTTGGTTCTTCTTGAGAAGCATCTGTGTAAGGTGGCTTCCTTTTCTTGCTTCAAAATTATGCTCTATTATTATGTTCTAATCAAACAAATAGCTTTCTTCATATTCATTATACGTAAAAGTTTACATGATTGGTATGCATGATATCTTTGTATCCTGGGATTATACATTTTTGTATAGCAGTAAATGTTTAAACCAATGGGGTTTCCTTAGAAGAAACTTATCTACTCCTTAGCTCGTATAAAGGTAAGTGTCGCCCTTTGAATTATGTAGTCAAAGATGGTGTTTCTTAACTTAGAACATGGCGGAGATGAAAAATGGTAAACACGTAAAAGAACATGGCGGAGATGAAAAATGGTAAACACGTAAAAGAACATGGTGGAGATGAAAAATGGTAAACACGTAAAACATTACAACACATACCACAAACTTTATAGGTTATGCATAACACTTGTAGGAGCATCAATAGAAAATTGAAATGATTAATTGTTTTGACTGCTAAATAGTAATCAATCTTCAAATTGAATAGGTTTGAAGATCAATTACCACATGTTGATGTGATGGACCTGTTAGGTTAACCTTTATTTCTGATCTCAGTTACCTTTTATGTATGATCTCATGTTTGACCTCTTATTTCATTTATTAGACATCTCTTGATTGGGATGACCATATTTATATTATTTTTCTGCAGCGAACAAACAACAAATGCTATTGGAGGATGGTATTGAAAAACTAGAAGTGCCTGTTCAGGGGGTACTAAGTATGCGTGAAGCTGACAAAAATCAGGAACCATGTGAGGATATGCAATTTGATTCAGAGGAGGAAGCGAGAGCATTTTATGATGATTATGCAGGGCGGGTGGGTTTTGTTACTCGTGTTTTATCTTCTCGTAAGTCAGAGAGGGATGGAACAATAATTTCCCGTGGACTTGGATGTAGAGGGGATTCAGAAAATCATAAAAATGAGAGTATTATGGTTCAGAAGAAGAACAAGGGCAGAGAAGGTTGTATGGCAATGATTTTAGTGAAGAGAGAGAAACCCGGGAAATGGGTTGTTAGGAAATTTGTAAGAGAACATAACCATCCACTTCGTGTTTTAATTTCAAAGAGACGCCCAGCTTTTGTAAGTTTGCAGCAACCCTACTTATGGATCTTGCATTCATATAATACTCTCCCTCTGAACGAAAATAAACGCAGCAATTTCCTTTTTGGTTGTCCCAAAATAAAATGCAAAGTTTCCCTTTTGGGTAAGGATTTAATCCAAATTTACCTTTTCCCTCATTACTAATCATTAAAAGATATTTCTTTCGGGACGGAGAGAATATGTTTGCTCTTAGTTCAGTTTCTATATTGCATAATGCAAGATGACAAGTATGGTTAAAGTTATATCAATATGCTTTTGCATTGTTTTGCGTAGGATGAGAAAGACAAGAGAATTCAGGAACTAACTGCTGAATTGCGTGTAAAGAAGCGGTTGAGTGCAGCATACCGAGAACAACTTCTTGCACTAATGAAAGATGTTGATGGTCACAATGAACATATATCCACGAAAGTTCAAGTTGTACGTAATAATCTAAGAAAACTTGAAGCAGGGAATGGGCACATCCAACACAGATAGGCCAACCACCATATGTTTGGTGAGTATTCTAGTCCTTCAGATAGGCTATTTGTATTCTGTGTGCTCATACTCATTGTTGTAGGCTTGAACTGGATTCCTAATGAGTGATTGATGTTTCTGAACCATCACATTTGGCTAACCATTATTCTTGTGAAAATAACAATGTTTCAAAGAAAGGGTGATTTTGGATAAGTTATGGGAATGTAAATGCAAAAAAGATAAAAATACACCATACTTGGCAATCTTTGTCCAAAACCATGCTTTCTTTTAAAGTATATACCTACATGTGTGTAGGTGCATGTATGTATATGCATATGTGTGTGTATATGTGTAGGTGGATGTATATATATACACGCATATATGTGTATATATACTATACACACATATATACATACATACATATACACATCCATACATATTGGAGCAAAACGTGTATTTCCCGGACACGCAAACCGGCCCACACAGGCTGCCAATTCCCAATGTGAGGGGCATACCTGACTCACTTAGCGGCAAGGCGATTGCGAGGGGGCCTGGGATCGAACCCGAGACCAACGGCCTATTGGAGCAAACATCTCCTCGCCCCTTAACCAACTGAGCTACACGCCATTGACACACATCACATCCATACATATGCACACACACATGCACGAGTACATGTATGCACGTCACATGAACACACACACACACATGTATAGAAATATACATGTAGAGTCGGTTAGAAAAGAGAACAATGACCAAATAAGAGAACACGAGAATGACCAAATAAGAGAACAGGAGAGTGGCCAAATCACATGTCATTTTACACAAAAATCATCGGTAAAATCACATGTGATTCATGCGACCTTGACCTGTGGTCGCGGGCCAAGGCGAACACCCTTGCTTTGACTGTGTTCCATAATTGCATGTGCTTTTAGTGAAAAATCTTGTTCTCTTCTTTTGACTATGTTTTGGTTTGATCCTCTCTCTTTACATGTATGTATACACACACACACACATATATATATATATATAGTGGAAGGATATTTTGCAACCCTTAAAAAGGTTGCAACCCTTGCAACCTACATTTTAACCGTCGGATTCATGATCGAAGGTTATTTTATTTTTATTTTTCTATTTTTTTAATTAAAAATATTGGGCCCCATATCTATTTATAACTGCCGGTCATGAATCCGACGGTTAAGATGTGGGTTGCAAGGGTTGCAACCTTTTTAAGGGTTGCAAATTAAACAACCCCTATATATATATATATGTGTGTGTGTGTGTGTGTGTGTGTGTACATATGTATGTGTATATATACACATATGTGTGCTTTTTTTACATTTTATAAAAGAACGATGGTTTGTTTGTGAAGAAAGACAATACAATATATGGTTCACTCGGTTTAATTCAATTTGGATGAATGGATCATAATATATCTTTTATAATCTCTGTGTTCCCTTTCTTTATTTCATGATTATAGATGGTGACCTGAGTTAGAAAATTATGATCTCAAATAGCTCCATGGTATACATATTTTGCTATCTGAGTATATCCTCACCACACATATGGTATAATAATCTTGAACTGTAGGAAATATATTTATAATTGAAACTTTATAAACTATATGATATAATTGAGGTTTATACTTACTTTATCTCCTCTATTTCCACTCCCTTCCAATTATACGAACATCTTTGAAAGTCCAATAATATGCATATACCAAAATGCTTTAGCAGAAAACCAACTCTTGGCCTTTTGGTTAAGATCTCAAAAACTAAATTTGATTGGCTTTGTAACTTTTCTTAGATTCTTCGGATCAGTTTCATTTCTCTTAACAGCGGTGTAGTATTGGATCTTCGATGTCAACTATTTGCAATATGTATGCTGTTAAAAGTGTGATTATAAAGTCATTTTAGAACAGTGCTGTATATGGTTCCACACTTGGAACCCATGTCTTTTGCTTGTGGAGAGAATGCAATTTTTCTGAACCATGATTCAAATTTACAGGTACTCATACAGTCTTCGGTTTGGCATGCTCGTTGCATAAAGGTAGCAGTAAACAGAGCTTGGCTCGTATAATTGTAAGTATACATCGTCAGAGCTAGTGGATCAGTAGGAAAAGTTAGTAGAGTATCCACATCCACAATGATGCCCTTGGAGGGTGGTGTTTATGTATATATATATATATATATATATATATATATATATATAAGGTAGCAAAAGTTATAAAAAGTGTCGAGAAAGCTTATGGCATATTGTCAAGGACATCCATTGGCTCTTAAAGTTTTGGGTGAGTCTTTGCATAAACGAGAAGTAGCTGAATGGGAGGAGCGCATAGAAGGGCGAAAGGAAGAAACGGATTCCCATATTTAGAAGGTCTTGCAAACGAGCTTTGACTCTATGCCATGTAACAATGACAAGGAATTGTTCAAGCATATTGCTTGTTTTTTCGTTGGAAAAGATAGAAACTACACTGAAACAATATTGAAGGCGTGTAGTATCCGAACACTACATGGGATCACAAATCTCATTGACAGATGTTTTCTTACGATCGGACCAAAGAATGAGTTAGAGATGCATCAATTACTTCAAGAGATGGGAAGAGATGTAGTACGCCAAGAATCACCAAACAAGGCATGGAAGCGTAGTCGATTATGGTGTCATGAGGAATCATTCAATGTGTTGGAAAAAAACAAGGTAAGAGGCTATGTATGCTTGTCATAATTGTGCAAATTGCAAGTAATTTGTATTATCTATGTACACTTATATAATATCAGTGGAAGTCATTACAGTAGTATAACGGAGTGTGGGGCGAGTCTTGTGTATGATGATGATGGAAAGATAGAAAAAGAAGATGTGTTGGGTTATTACAAGTCGTGGAATCATATTATTGGTGGGGATCTCTCTCCTTTTCAAACTACTACTCCCGGAGAATATCACCTAAACAGGTGGCACTTTTTTTGGTATGAACTATATCCACGATTATGTAGGTATGTGGTATTGATGATGTTAGTTAAATATCTTTTTATCATGTTTCTCATATATATATATATATATATATATATATATATATATATAATGGAGATCTATGCCTACAATCCAAAACTTGGATTTTCCACAACCAGAAATTAATTAATGCTGATAACAATATCTATAAGTAGTTGTTAAAACAAAATTACTTTCCACAGTAGCAACTAAGCTATGTAAAATTACTAGTAAGATGCAATAGAATGTAAAATTTTAGTTTGCATTTATATGCTCAAGAGAACAAAATAGAAAAAAACAACCTTATACTTGAAGTGCATTTGGTTAGGGTTGTTACGAAGGTAAAAACAAAGTACAATAATAGAGGTCCACAAGACTTATATTTTACAGTGTAGAAACCAAACAAGACAAACAAAATCAACGAAAATATTGTTACTTTTATATAAATTTATTTTTACAATTATTTAAATCTCAAATATGAGAATTTTGCAAAACAAAAGTCCATTTGGGCTGGGCCGGGTCGCCGTGGAATTATTTAAAATATTCTATATATGTAATAAAATATTATTTGTCTCACCTAAACATTTCATTTCAAAGTTTCTCATTGGTGAGATATAATAAAAAATAGTTTATTTCTCTTGGTAATCATTTTTGGAGTTATCACCATATTTGGAGAAAAACTAATTCTTTCTCATATTTTCTCAATTTTGAAAAAAGTTTTGGGGAAGTTGTTGAAGCAAAATTATAGATCAAAATCTCCATATTCTCCATTTTGGAGAAGCTGTTGGAGATGCTCTAATGGTTCCAAAATTCTCTAAATGATTTTGTATCATGGCATTCCCCTAACTATTATGTTGTTTTTGGGGTTCTAAAACTAAAGAAATAGAATAACAAGAAATTATACTACTTGTTGCTTTCAATGCGAGTGATCTCTCTATCCTTAAAGCAATTTCGCCCCCACCGTAGGTGCTTTGGGATTTGACGAATTACTTCTCAAGATACAATGAAGCAACGTATGTAGATTGATTATCAACACCGCACAAGTGGTGATAATCCCGGTTGAATTATTGAGTTTCAAGGATTTCTAGAAACTAGAAATTTGTGTTTCTATAGCAACACAAATTCTAGCAATCTGGTGTATTGAAAAAGATGTCCCATTTTCGGTGTCTAGAGGAGGATATATATAGAGGAAAAATTGAAAAGGTGCAACCATTCATGAAGAGGTGCAACCTTTCATGAAGAGGTGCAACCTTTCATGAAGAGGTGTAATGATTCAACTTCCCTCCAAAAATAACCGAATTAACTAACGGTTCCCTCCAAAATTAACCGAATTAACTAACTAACGGAGTTAACGAAAAAATTAACGAACCGTTAATTATAAGGACAAAAAATTCATTCTTCCTAAGACTTAACCCAAAATATTTTAGACTCTAACTTATTTTGAAAATTTCCCAACAAACCCCTACCATTTTCAAAATAGACTCGAATTTGAAAAGACTGACTCGACATGACCTAACCAGATTCCGAAATCCTTGGGGGTGTTATGCATAAGTAAAGGTGGAGTCTTGCACCTTGAACCTTTACATAGTGAAAGTGCTCAAATCTAACTAGGGTAAGAATGGTTGAACCAAAGTCATTGAACCACCTTCCTTTATATGTTAGACGGAAACACCTCACGCATATCCTTCCTCTCATTCATTCAACCACTATAAGCCGACCCGTTAATTGGCCATGGGTCTATATCTTGATTTCTCATAATGCTCTAGAGCCAAGCCCTTTAGCTCATAGGAAGCGGCCTCACTTCCACATTCAGATAGGTGGACCTTGTCAAGAGTGTTCCCGTAACTTGAACACTCCAACACATACTGTGTTACAAGTCCATTAAGAACTAGATTCAACCTTTCTTCACATTACGGTTCCAAGTTCTGCTGACCTTTGGGATGGTTTTTAAATATTGCAGAGCTTTCAGTCACATTCAAATGATGTACTTTAACTTAATCTTGAGACTTGGTGAAATACCAAGTGTCAAGACAAGGTTCCATCATGGGTGACTATTTACAGGTGGGCTTGAGACCCATCTCTTTTGAAGTGCTTTCAATCAATTTTCTTGGTAATCCTTTTGTGAAAGGATCTGCTAAGTTCTTACTTGATCGTAAGAAACTAATGGTGATCACCCCATCATTTATTAATTGATTTACTTGTCTATGTCTAAGTCCAATATGTCCGGACTTACCATTATACACTTGATTGTATGCCCTTGATAGTGTAGCCGCACTATCACAGTGTATAGAAATTGGCGGCATTGGCTTTGGCCACAAGGGTATGTTAATCAACAAGTCCTTTAACCATTCTGCTTCTTTACAACAAGAAGCTAAAGCAACAAATTCCGATGCCATGGTAGAATCTGTTATGCAACTTTGTTTCTTTGATCCTCAAGATACTGTACCTCCGCCAAGTGTGAAAATCCATCCACTTGTAGATGCATAGTCTTCTTGATCATTTATCCAACTTGCATCGGTGTATCCTTCCAATACTGAAGGATATCCACTATACTCCAAACCATAATCCATGGTTTTCTTCAAATACTTGAGTACCCGATTTACAACATCCCAATGTGCTTTTCCAGGCTTACTAGTATATCTACTTAATCTTCCTACAGCATAGGCGATATCAGGTCTAGTACAAGTCATAGCATACATTAAACTACCAATAACTTTAGCATATTCATTTTGACCTAATACCCTACCGGTATTAGTCGTCAATCTAGAACCTACTTCGAACGAAGTGCTTACAGGTAAACAATCAAATTTATTAAAACGTTTTAATATCTTTTCAATATAGTGAGACTAGGATAGCATTAGTTTATTGTCATTTCTAAGAATCTTTATTCCTAGAATAACATCAGCTTCTCCCAGATCCTTCATATCAAAATTTTCAGATAAGAGTTTCTTAGTCATTTGCACTTGTTCTAAGTCGGTTCCAAAGATCAACATATCATCCACGTACAAGCAGATGATAACCCCTTGACCATTAACAAATCGACTATAAACACATTTGTCTGATTCATTAATTTTGAAACCATTCGATAGAATGATTTGGTCGAATTTTTGATGCCACTGTTTGGGAGCCTGTTTCAAGCCATACAAGGACTTAATAAGTTTACAAACTTTCTTTTCTTGTCCTTGAACTATGAAACCTTCTAGTTGTTCCATATATACTTCCTCTTCTAATTCACCGTTCAAGAATGCGGTTTTGACATCCATTTGGTGAATTACGAGCTTATAAATGGAAGCCAAGGCAATCAAAATTCTAATGGTTGATGTTCGTGCTACAGGGGCATATGTGTCAAAATAGTCTAGTCCTTCTTTCTGTGTAAAGCCCTTAGCTACTAATCGGGCTTTAAACTTTTCAATACTGCCATCAACTCTTAATTTTCTTTTGAAAATCCATTTATTCTTGATGGCCTTTGAACCAGGGGGTAGGTCGACTAAGATCCAAGTATTATTACCTTTGATGGAATCCATTTCATCGTTGATTGCTTCTTTCCAAAAAGATGCATCATGAGATTTCATAGCTTCCACATATGTACGTGGTTCTTCATCCAAGTTGTAAATTATTGGATATTCTTTCACTGAACCATGTCGATCACCTTCAACTAGGTACATTTCAAAATCAGGCCCAAAGTTTCTTGCTCTTCTTTGACGTTTGCTTCTTCTAGGTTCAATCACTTGATGATTCGGGGAATCATCATCTTCCCTTTCATTATCTATGGGAATCTTGGTAGACACGGTTTCCTTAGAAACCTCATGTGCCTTTGGAATGCTTTTGAACCTTTGTTCGTCAAAATGAGCATCTCTAGATTCTATGATGGTGTTAATAGAAATGTGATCATTTGATTCAACCACCATGAATCTATAAGCTTTGCTATTTTGGGCATATCCCAAAAATATGCATTCAATACTTTTGTCTCCTAACTTTCTCTTCTTGGATTCGGGAAGTCTCACAATTGCTCGACATCCCCAAATCCGAAGGTAATCTAGTTTAGGTGTCCGTTGATTCCATAACTCATAAGGGGTCTTTTGACTTCTCTTGCTTGGTACTCTATTGAGTATGTAGCAAGATGTAAGTAATGCTTCTCCCCAAAATCCAGAACTTAATCCGGAATATGACATCATGGAATTTACCATTTCCATCAAGGTACGGTTTTTTCTTTCCGCAATACCATTTTGTTGTGGTGTATACGGAGTAGTCACTTGGTGAATAATTCCCGTAGATTCAAAATATCTAGGGTTATAATATTCACCACCTCTATCCGTTCTTAAACATTTTATCTTTGTGTCACATTTAAGTTCTACTTCATTTTTGTAGATCTTAAACTTTTCAAGGACTTCATCTTTTGAATGTAAAAGATATACATAGCAATATCGAGAGTAATCATCGATAAAAGTGGCAAAGTACTTTTTGCCACCAAGAGAGGGTGTAGCGTGTAAGTCACATATGTCACTATGCACTAAGTCTAAGATTTTAGATGATCTTTGGACTTGAGGGAACGGTTGTCTAGTAATTTTAGTATGCATACAAGTAAGGCACTTATGATTTTTATCATCTAACTTTGGAATTAAATCACTTTTTGCCATATTTTTCAAACGTTTAAAGTGTACGTGACCTAATCGACCATGCCACAATAGTAAGGAAGAATCAAAGTAAGCAGAACTAGTAGTAGTATTATTAGCATCAATCATATGTACATCAGGAGCAACCGCATTATTTGCGTTGCTTATGTTTATCATATTTACATCATTCACACTATTATTCACAACATTATTTATGTTTAGTTTAAACATTCCTCCGATGAGATAGCCTTTGCCGACGAATCTTCCGCCTTTAGAGAGTATAACCTTGTCGGATTCGAAGACGAGTTTGAAGCCATGTTTGTTGAGGATTGATCCAGAAACCAAGTTCTTTCGGACATCGGGAACATGGAGAACATCATTTAGGGTCAAAGTGTTCCCGGATGTAAACTCCAAAGTAACCTTCCCTTTTCCCTTGACTTGAGCGGTAGAGTGATTTCCCATGTAAAGTACGGAGTTAGAAGCTTCGTACGTTTTGAACATGTCCATATTATTGCACACATGTCGGGTAGCCCTTGAATCCACCCACCAACATTCGTCTTCCTCAAGTGAGAATACTTCGGAAATCATAGCAACAAAGTTGTTGCTTTTGAAGTTTCCATCCTTGGTGTTGTCACTACCATTTCCTCTTCTTCTTTTGAGAAGTCGACAATTACGTTTGTAATGTCCGGGCTTGTTGCAATTGAAACAAACCACGTGCTTCATATTCCTTTTCTTTTTACCATTTTCCTCGTAGTGTTTCCTTTTCTTACCACCGGCTTTGGAAGTCTCTCCCTTTCCTTCGACCATATGAACTTTGGAAGCATCGTCGTTGGATTTATTTTCCAATCGATATTGTTCTTCAATGAGAAGATGCTTTCCAAGTTCTTTTAAGGACATATCGTCCTTACGATGTTTAAGATTTTTCTTAACATCTTTCCAAGAGGGAGGGAGTTTGTCGATGATCGATGCCACTTGGATCGATTCATCCATTTTCATGTCGTGTTGTGTGAACATACTAAGAATGTGCTCAATTTCATACATTTGATCCATAATAGGACGTGAGTCTATCATTTTGTAAGAATTAAATTTGGAAACAATAAATTTCTTACTTGTTGCGTCTTCCGTGAAGTACTTTTGTTTGAGAGCGTTCCAAAGTTCCTTCGCCGTTTCGATGTTTTGATAAACATCGAATAGAGGGTCAGACATAGCGTTGAGAATGTGACCACGACATATGAAATCGTCATTCTCAAACTTGAGTCTTTCTCGTGCCGAAGCAAGTGTCTCGTCATCGTGTTGTTCCGGGTATGGTTTGGTGAGGACGTAGGAGACGTTTAGAGTGGCCAACAAAAATTGCATTTTCTTTTGCCACCTTTTGAACCCTCCACCGTCAAAGCGTTCCAACTTGACGATGTCACAAGACATCTGTTGAAGATTCTTGGTTGCCATCTTTCTTCGAAAATTGCTTTAAGATTGTTGTTTTTGGGGTTCTAAAACTAAAGAAATAGAATAACAAGAAATTCTACTACTTGTTGCTTTCAAGGCGAGTGATCTCTCTATCCTTAAAGCAATTTCGCCCCCACCGTAGGTGCTTTGGGATTTGGCGAATTACTTTTCAAGATACAATGAAGCAACGTATGCAGATTGATTATCAACACCGCACAAGTGGTGATAATCCCGGTTGAATTATTGAGTTTCAAGGATTTCTAGAAACTAGAAATTTGTGTTTCTATAGAAACACAAATTCTAGCAATCTGGTGTATTGAAAAAGATGTTCCATTTTCGGTGTCTAGAGGAGGATATATATAGAGGAAAAATTGAAAAGGTGCAACCATTTATGAAGAGGTGCAACCTTTCATGAAGAGGTGCAACCTTTCATGAAAAGGTGCAATGATTCAACTTCCCTCCAAAAATAACCGAATTAACTAACGGTTCCCTCCAAAATTAACTAACTAACGGAGTTAACGAAAAAATTAACGAACCGTTAATTATAAGGACAAAAAATTCATTCTTCCTAAGACTTAACCAAAAATATTTTAGACTCTAACTTATTTTGAAAATTTCCCAACATATTAAGCATCTTAATTTTATCATGAACAATTATCAAACAACCATATTTCATTTTACATTATATCATAAAAACCTCTTAATCATTCTGCACTAAACTATTCAACAACTGTCAATCTGGTACATCTTTGTCCTCTAAACTATTTTATCTCGTCATTTTAGTTTCAATTCTAATATCAGCTTAATTAATGTTTACTTTTGATAAAAACCCAATTTTTGTCAAAAGACGGTATTGTTGTCATAATTAAATCTTAATATTTTTATTTTAAATAACTAAATTTCCAAACAATTTCCTTATCAAAAGTAGTAGTTGACGTTGACTTGGACTTCAATTATTAAGAAACTACACCGTTTGTTGGATCCATTATTAATTTCTTCGTATGTTCATAAACCTTAAATTTCTCAAATCAATCATACATGTCACCATGGTTGTTATCTCTGAATTATTTCAAGAATCTTCATCTTCTTCACCAACTCATGCTCATCTTAATCATAATTATGATGTATTTTTGAGTTTTAGAGGTTTCGACACTCGTCTTAATTTCACCGATCACCTCCATCAGGCCCTCCTCAATGCTAACGTCACTACTTTTTTGGACGATGAAGAGATCGAAACCGGACTATCTTTGAAACCGGAATTGGAGTGTGCGATCAAAACATCAAGGGCTTCAATTATTGTGTTGTCTGAGAACTATGCCTCTTCGACATGGTGTCTCGATGAATTGGTATTGATCCTCGATCAAATGAGGACCTCCGGCCATATAGTTATCCCAATCTTCTACCATGTCGAGCCTACCGATGTCAGGAAGCAACAAAGCAGCTTTGGAGTTGCTATGGCAAAACATAAAGAGAAGATGGAAGCTGAGACCGATGTGGAGAAAAAAATTCAATTGGGTGAGAAGATAAATAAATGGAAGAAAGCACTTGTAGAAGTTGCTGGTTTAAAAGGGAAGGATGCAAAGAACCGGTAATTTAAATAATATATTCAATAATATATTCTCTTTTTAAGCATTTTTTAATCTGTTAATGAACTTGATTAAAACAATAGTTGATCTGGACCATTTAAATCTCCAGATCTGGTTATTTAGTTTTGCAATTGGTAATTTGTTTTTCTCTCTAAAATCAATTCCAGGCAAGAGACAAAGTTAATTGAAGATATCGTTAAAGACATCTACCATGGATTAGGTGTACCCTTAAGGAGTTCTCTACCACTCCTTTGTGGGATGGAAATGTCTATTCACTTCATCACTTCATGGTTGAAAGATGGATCATCGCATACCGCTGATATTCTCACTATTTGTGGTTTGGGCGGCATAGGGAAGACAACTTTGGCCAGATATGTCCACGAGTTACACTGTCGATTGTTCAGTAGAAGCAGCTTTATTGAAGGTGTCAATGAGAAATATACTCAACAAGTTAATGGACTACTTGATTTACAAAAACAACTTTCTCACGACATTTCAAAAACAAGTGTGATTCATATCCATGATGTTTTCAAATGCACCGCCATTATTGAGAATGCACTAGCTCGTCAAAAGGTGTTTGTAGTTCTTGATGATATTGATAGTCTCAAACAGTTGGATGCATTGCTTGGAAAGAAAGGTTTTCATCCGGGTAGCAAAATAATAATAACAACCAGAGACTCATCATTGAGCGAGAAGTATGCACTAATCGATTCAACAGTTCAACCCAAGCATACAAAGCTCTCTCTTAAAGGCTTAAATGATCAAGCATCACTACAGCTTTTAAGTTATCATGCGTTCAAGGGCAACTGTCCCGAAAAAGGTTATGAAGAAGTGTCGGAAAAGGTTACGGCATATTGTCAAGGACATCCACTGGCTCTTGAAGTTTTGGGTGAGTCTTTGCATAAAAGAGAAGTAGCTGAATGGGAGGAGTGCATAGAAGGGCTAAAGGAAGAACCCAATTCCTATATTCAAAAGGCCTTGCAAATGAGCTTTGACTCTATGCCATCCGACAAAGATAAGGAATTGTTTAAGCATATTGCTTGTTTCTTCGTTGGAAACAATAAAAACAACATAGAAACAATATTAAAGGCGTGTAGTATCCGCACACTACATGGGATCACAAATCTCATTGACAGATGTTTCCTTACAATCGGACCAAAGAATGAGTTAAAGATGCATCAATTACTTCAAGAGATGGGAAGAGATGTAGTACGCCAAGAATCACCAAACAAGCCATGGAAGCGTAGTCGATTATGGTGTCAAGAGGAATCATTCAATGTGTTGGAACAAAACAAGGTAAGAGGCTATGTATACTTGTCGTAATTGAAATTGCAAGTAATTTGTATTATATGTGTACATTTATAAATGTTTTTTTTAGTTTTCTGACATTCACTTTCTTCTTAGGGTTCGGGAAAACTTAAAGGCCTTGTTCTTGACATGAAAATGCTTGACAAAGAGGAGATATGTGAATCGTTTGAGTTGAAAATTGATGCATTGAGTAAGATGGAGAATCTAATGCTCCTACAACTCAATTATGTGAAATTCAATGGATCTCATAAGAATTTCCCTCAAAAGTTAAGATGGTTGAGTTTGCATGGTTTCCATTTAAAGTCTTTATCTTTAGACTTACCGATGGAGCATATGGTTGTGCTCGACATGTCTTATAGCAATTTGGAATCTTTTGGTATGTCTTATGGTAACCCACAACAACTGGGGGAGAGGCAGAAGGTAAGAAAATATTTGAAGCATCTACTTTAATTTTTATTATTAATTTATGTATGTTGGGTTAATGCAATTCACTTAATATTTACTTTATCTCCATTTGTACAGTTAAGTGGCTCCTGCTCAAAAGGCAGACGACCGTCGCTTAGATCATTGAAGATTCTTAATCTAAGTTTCTGTAAACAGCTTCGTAGTCTCGGTGGCTTTATCGAATTCCCTGCACTTGAGGAGTTAATACTTCCAAACTGCGTAAGTTTGATGGAGGTTTGTGAATCAATTGGGCAATGTGATGGACTTGAGCTCATTGATCTGAGTTATTGCAATGAGACTTTGAAGCTTTTAAGAACAATAGGCAAGGTAAAGAATGTCGAAAGACTAAACCTAGAGGGTTGTAATCTCGGTGAATTTCCGGTGGAGATGAGGGATATGGATTTACCCGATATGGTGAACTATGTTAATATTGGCATGAACTCACAAATCTTTTCCTCTGCCATTGTGGAGGCTATACCGAGAGTTTTAGAGCCCCATCTGATTTATTTACCGAGTTCATTAGTTTGTTTGTCACTGGCATATAATAATTTGTCCAACGAATCGTTTCCAAAGGACATGAGTAACCTATCCATATTGAAGGAGTTGTATTTAGATGGTAATGCAATAGTGTCCCTGCCTAATTGTGTGAGAAGCCTTCCGAGGCTTGAGAAGCTTAGTCTTCATGAGTGTCGTAGTTTGAAGAAATTGGAGCATCCTCCATGTACACTAAAAGAAATGATATTTGGTTTTAGTGTAGATAATGAGAAAGGGAAAGTTGTATTTGGTCGAGAAATGTCCCCAATCATGTTACACTTTGGCTTTATGAGTCCGACTACAAGTATGGGGTCTTTAATTGAAGGCATGTTCAAAGTGGAAGATATGGGAGATGTAGAGGAAAATGTATTACGTAGTTTGGGGTGGTCTAATTTGGACTTCACCAAAATTCAGCTGGTAGGATCGAAAGTCCAGGTTTGCTCTCATTGTCTATTTTTCTTTGTGTGATTAATTATAAGTCATGCTAATTAAGCTTTTGTACTTGGCAGATGCTCTATGAATATGGAATATTCAGCACTGTCTATAGTGGGAAAGAGATGCCGAATTGGATAAGTGATAGAAGGTGGGAGGGGTCATCAATATCATTTACCATCCCATCATCTCCTAATAACCTTAGAGGACTCAATATCTGCTCTGTTATGCTACATGAGTGGATGAGTGATTTATATTTTTTGTTGGCTACTATCGAGATTAGTAATATAACAAAGAAGCGCACCTGGATATACCCTTGTAGTGTGCGTAATAATAAAACTAGAGAGGGTATACATATAAATTTAAGCCATTGGATGTTTGGGAAGAATGAGATGGAAGATGGTGATGAAATTACTATTTCCATATTAAAGGAGTATGAAGATGATGATTTTAGTATAAGGGAGTGTGGGGTGAGTTTTGTGTATGATCAAGATGATGGAAAGATGAAAGAAGAGGATGCGTTGGGTTATTACAAGTCATGGAATCATATTATTGGTGGAGATCTTTCTCCTTTTCAAACAACTACACCTGGAGAATATTACCTAGACGGGTGGCACTTTTTTGGTCACAGCTTTTTCAAGGATTATGTAGGTATGTGGTATATAATTAATATATTTATTAAATGTTGTTTTATGATCATGTTTCTCATATTAATTAATCAAGTGTTGGAGATCAACACATACAATACAACTCTTAGATTATTTTCCACAACCTCAAATTAATGCTTATAACAATATCAATAACTAATTGTGTTAAGACAACAATTTCTTCCTACTTGTTGCAAATGGATGTAAATTAATAATAACAAATTAATGCTAATTAATTACCTTTTGTTGTCTATTTTTTCATGAGATGATCAGCATCCTTTATTTAGAGCTTTCCCCCCAAGCAAGTGAATATAGTTATATAGTTGGTGCGGTGGGGCACCTAAGCTCTCTATATATAATAAGGTACTTCCTTTTCCATTTCCAAACCCCTTCAATTATATATGTTTATTCTCTCATCAAAGTTTTTTTTTCTTTGTTTCAATTACTCTTTTTTGTATTTTTTACCCCCCCCCACCCCCACCCCCACCCCCAAAACCCCTATAAATACTTGTATTGTACGTTTGTAACTTAAAATTATAAATAAAATGTATTTTTAAAGTATATTTTAGAGATTTATTATAAATAAAACGTATTTTTAAAGTGTATTTTAGTGATTCAATTCAATTTTTATTTTTTAAAGTTTAGTAATTAATTATTATATAAAGAAATTATTAAAAAAATATATATATACGAGGCCCGATCTTGGCCCGGTTTTGGGCCCGGCCCGGCCCGGTTTTCTTATAACTTGTTTAACCCAAGCTTAACCGGGCCACACATTTTCGGGTGAAACCCGGTCCGGCCCGAAGCCCGATTGGCCCGGTTTTTGCTTTCACTGTTTGGGCCCGAAGCCCGTTTTGGCTCGGCCCGAGTCCGAATTTTGTCCATCACTACTGTTGATTGGATGCTTAAAATACCCCTATTAATTTGAGTTCATTATTTAATCGTTTACTATCTTTAAAATGTGAAGGGTGATGATAAGTGCCGAGACCCACAAGTTTTCTTGGCACTACTTCTCTGACGTATAAAATTCGATTGAAACTGTCGAGTGGAAATCAATGGGGAATCGGACCAGAGAAATTGAAAGAGGAGCAAGAAAACAATTTAGGAAGCTTTCATCATGATTTATTCAATTTAATTAGGTCTCTTAGATTAGGTTTAATATTTATTCTTCTTAGTTAATATTTTCTTTTCAAGCAATGAGTTTGTAACCATTTGATTGGGATTGTGTTGATACTTGTTGATGTTTAATATCATTTGATTTCTATTTATGCAATTCTTATTTTAAAGGTTTCATCATTATTAGGTTATTGATTTAAGTCGGATCCCTTATATGAATTAACCTAATTGTCAATTGCTAGACGAGACATGGAATCCGTAATTGTTCCGTGTTTTGTGAAGTGGCAAGTAACGCATCAATTGACCACCAAATTAATTGTTTACCGTTGTAGAATTGTAAAATCTTGCTTAAATGGTTTGGCATCGATCATTAGTTAGGATCGATGCTTGTCTTAATTCTAATGCAATTGGTAGGTTAATTTCTATGTTCGTAACAAAAATTGGTTTAATCGATTAGGAACTAATCATCTGGTGCCAATTTAATCGTAAGGATAAGCAGAGTGTTTGACGATGGTCGACACTTACAGTCGGTCTGGAATAAAATGAGAGAATACTTTTGTGAACAAGTCTATGATACACAGTCCAATCAACGGTTTACACTCATTGTCAGATTTATTCTTATTGTTGTTTTCAGTTATTTTGCCTATGTTAATTATGTTTAGTTTAAATATCGCAATCCAACCTTCAATGACAATATACATATAACTATCGACTGAATTTGACAGACGCTACAACAAAATGGGTCCTTTAGGATGCCCAACTGTTCTTGGGTATCTTAATAGAGTACTTCAAAAAAAAATGTGTATGATATCTAAAGGCGTAACAATAAGTTGTTAGGACAAATTTAGGGTACCTAACAATTGCTATCCATGGAGTTGAGAACTTAACATGACACAAAAAGTAAATTGTTCTATTAGCTTGTTAGTACATGACAACTTTTTATGGAGTTAGGACTTAGGACAACTTTTTATTTACTTTTTGTGTCCTATTAGGTTGCCCTACTTTGTAACTTGTTAGGTTGTCTAGCTTCATCCTAATAACTTATTTTAACGATTTTAGACATGATGCTTACTTTTTGGTCCTATAAATTTAAAGTTTCATTAGGTACTTTATTAGGATACATTAAGATATTCCTAAAAAACCAATTTTGTTGAAATAAAGAATATTTTATGGTCTAACCCAAACCAAATCATTTTATGTACTACTATGATTATCATCATTCCCGTTTTGGGAGAATCTTGCAGAGGAAAATAAATTAAAAATAAGAAAGATGTTGATGGTGGTTGAGGAAGCTTTGATTTTAATGTTAATTTTGGTTTTTGATTTACATTTATTCAAAAGCTTCAATTTTCATGCAGTCTTTTCCTTTTAATTTTTGTGTTGAGTATCCACAAAAGGGAACAACCAAACTTCGATTTACATTGATTCATTAGCTTCAACCCTAGCATAAAATGGGTTTGTAATATTTAGGATCTCCGTTTGATTTTTGAATTTATGATACAGTATGCTCTTAGGGGGTGTTTGGTTTAATGAAATGGTTTTGAGGAATTTGAATTTTGTGGAAATTTTTTGAAATCAGATGAATTCAGATTCGCAATCTTGGTGTGTTTAACTGTTTGGTTCGTAGGATTTGGAATGAAATTGGATTTTATTATATATATATAATTTATAAATAATTATAAAAATAATTAAATTACTTTTCTATTAACTTATTCTTACAAAACAAATAGTTTTAACCTATTTTAAAACATTATTACATATAAATTCTACGAAATCTCTTGAAATACCTATAACCCCCTTGGGATTTTAAAGTTTTATGTTTGTGGGATTTCAAATTCAGAAAACCCTTTCAAACTAAACATGAGATTGAAATGGAATTCAATTCCAAATCCCTACAAAATCCTATCTAATTTGCAAACTAAACGACATCTTAATTTTTGGACTATTTCCAATTTAAAAAAATATCACGTGAATCTCTAAAAAGAAGTTGTACCGCAGTAGAAGTCCAATGAAGATTGGGTGAATCATTCAACAAATGAAGATTTTGTAGTGAAAAAGAATATTGAGGAGAAAGATACCATGAAAAGAATACAATCCAAGAGATCAAGAAAAATGTGAGGTGATATCTACCCAAAATGCGTCGAGTTCAATCTATAAGAATCTTCATACTCGAGAAGTCGAGCAACGTTATCTTCCGAGCTACCATTCCAAAATTTATCAAAGATTGAAACAAAACCAAAATCTAAATCTAAAACAGAAAGTGTCGATTCAAAAAGCAAATCGAGATGAAGGTGGTGGTTGACGGGAGATGACACTGGTGACGGTGGTCTTCGAGACAGAGGCACAATGAAAGGAGGTGGCTATAAGCAATCAATCCGAAACCCGAATCTAAAAATTTTCAAAATAGAAAAACCTATCTTTTCTCTTAATCAAAATCTAAAGCAAGGAAGAAGAAGAAACGAAGGGGGGGGGGGGGTCGTTCACAGGAGAAGAGGGACACCGATGATGGAGGTCGCTGGAAGGATACGGGAAGGGAAGATGGAAGGGGGCTATATGTAAAATATAATATCATATATTATTTAATAAAAAAGAAAAAATATAAAAAAGAGTAAAAGTAATACAATCCGTTGACATAACGGACATTTCTAATGGTGTTTGTCTTATAGACAAAAAAACAAAATGAATTAGAAACAACAGTAACGGAAAGAAAACAATTTTAACAACAAACCAATGAGCAAAAGTAATATTTATTTAACAAAGAGATATTAGAAAAACTATAAAAAGAGTTTCCCCTAATTTAACGAATAAAAAGCCAATGAATTACTAGCTATAGCAAGAATAAAAGTTATGTTTAAGGATATTATTATAGGGGGTGAGATTGAGAGAATCCTAAAAAAAATAAAGAATAGAAGAACTCGTTTAAAATCGTTAGATTGTGATGATCCAATAAATTAGATTAAGAAGGTGGTTATAACCTTCTTTTCTGAAAAATAAAAACATTTTCTTCTAATTAAAAAATGAAAAATGAGCAAAAACAACAAAATTGGAGCGAAACAAATAATACCAAAAAAATAATCAATTTATTATCTTTAATTTGACATCTACTTTGATATATATTTTCATCTGTTTTTTCTTGGTTCTCCGATTCTTTTATTTTTCAAAATTTCTCTGGATCTTTATAATACCTATTTATCATACTTTTGATTCTTTAAATTAGAGAAATTTATAGAAAACCTGTTGAAGATACTCTTACCTTGTCATATTAACTTTCTTCAAACAAAATCTTTAGGGGGTGTTTGGTAATTGGTTCATTGATTTTGAAGAAATTGGAAGATATAATTTCTTTGACCAAATTGTAAATCATATGTTTGGTTTACATAATGAAAATGATGAAATCCATTAAATTCCATTGAATCCAACGAATTAAAGAATTTATCATCCCTTGACTTAAGTGAAAGAAAATTTGTTTTTCATTTAATTCCTACCAACCAAACACATAGTCAAATTCAATTAAATTTCATTTCAATTCTTTCAAAGTCAAATGACTTCAATCAGGGACGTAACCAGAATTTTAATTTGGGGGGGGGGGGGGGGGCTCGAAGTTCTCAAATTTAGTTTGTCGATCGAAGTTATTCAAACAAGATATTTGTTTTTCATTGAATCCAACGAATTAAGGAATTTATCATCCCTTGACTTAAGTGAAAGAAAATTTGTTTTTCATTTAATTCCTACCAACCAAACGCATAGTCAAATTCAATTAAATTTAATTTCAATTCTTTCAAAGTCAAATGACTTCAATCAGGGGCGTAGCCAGAATTTTAATTTAGGGGGGGGCTCGAAGTTCTCAAATTTAGTTTGTCGATCGAAGTTATTCAAACAAGAGATTAATATGAGATATGCGATTAATATTTTTTTGGAAAGAGTGTCATAGGCTATGTCTACATTAATCCTTTGACAATTTATGACTGTAAGACATCAGCCCTGATTAAACCTCAATGACCACAATTGTTGTATACGTCTGGATTCGAACCCTAGGCAAATGAGATATTCCACCACATCCCCCAGGCCTTAACCAGTACACCACAACCCTTGTGGTTATATGCTATTAATGTTGGTTCTCTAAGTCTCATGAGATTTTTACATATAATTTGATTTGTGATGTGTGGAGATTTAAAATTAAATACCTGAATATTGTAACTTCTGTTTGTGAAATACTAGAAGAAAGATATATATTTTATATAATAATATATTTTTGTAAAATTTTTAGGAAATGAAAAACAATAAAAAAAGTTGTCATTAATATTAAAAACACAAATGTTAAAAACTACAAGAATATAAGTATATTAAAAATTTAAAAGAATTTAATTAATGAAAACTGGAAATTGAAAAAGTTGACAGTTAAATAATTTTTTAAAAATTTAACATAAAAATATATGATGAACCAAGGGATTTCCCAGGTACAAAGAAATCTGCCAAACCACTTAGACTACAAGGTGATGTTAGTATCACTTTCTATGATATAATATATCATGTGAACAGTTAGGGGGCTCAGCACCAGCCAGCCCCTTTACTTTACTGTCTCCGCCACTGACGTCAATGGATTCTAATTCCTTAAGGGGCGTGTGGTTCGTATAATGGAATTTGATAGAATTGGATCTAATTTGACTTTAAAAAGAATTGGAATGAAATTTATGGAATTTGACTACTCTTTAAGTTGATAGAAATTAAATGAAATTCAATTCTTTCATTTAAACCAATAAATAATGATTTTTTTTAATTTATGAAATTCAAATAATTTCATCATTTTTATTATGTGAACAAACATAAGATTTATAATCTATTCTACCTTATAAAACAAATTTCACAAAAGTCTTAAAGTCTTAAAAACAACCAGTAAAACATTAGGTACCATCTTTTAATGCACAAAAGTTTTAAAGTCTTAAAATAACTTATAAAGCCTTATGTACCAATTTTTAATGCATAAAATTTGAAAATCTTTTAAAAAATGCCGATTCAGGCTCCCATGCTCCCAAGTCATCGATTCAAGCTACCAATAGTCGATTACATCTCCCAAGATGTCGATTGCTTCTTCCAGGGTAACGATCCCACTCATTCTTCTTCCAGGGTCGATTCCTTCTTCCAGGGTAACGATTCCATCTCTAACCTTTCTCCATTCGAGAAAAGAACTGTTCGATTTGGATCAAGAGCAAGAGCTGCAACGGCGTTTATTTTATTTGATAACATCATCAATACTTACCCGATATTTGTTGTCAATCGATGCTCTGGTTTTTGTTCGACCTGGTGGATCGATAATCGAGCTCCAACTACATTTTCATTTCGTTCGACCAGGTGGATCGATTATGAATACTGGATCCGGAACTTCAACGGGTACACATTCTCACTTTTTGATTTTTTCTTCAATAACATCGATTACAATTATCAATACTTACATGATATTTGTTTTCAATCGAAGTTCTGTTTTTGTTTATAAATAATTTAGGTTTCATAACTTGTGATGAACTTGATTTTGAGTTTTATTCTTTTGTTATTTGTGTTGCTTATCATGTGCTCGTTGAAATTCCTCATAGAAATATTCGATTTTTTTCTTGTGTTTATTCCAAGTATTAACAATATAGAGTTTCGTAAACTACCCCTAACCTTCAAATTGTTCACTTTAAGAGTTTGGTATTTCGAATACAGATAGTTCTCCTATTTTTTTGATTCTGAATATACTTGTTTTGATTACTCAATTGCTATGTTTTTTTGTATGGTATCAAATCTTTTGTAACACTTTTGAAATAATGCCTCTCTCATCTTTTTAGTTTTGCGATCAAAGGCTGAGAAGAGATTTGAAGTTTTAGGAACGTTGTTAAAAATGACAACCGGGTGAAGCTCTATTTTACCTTCAACAAAACAAGACCCATGAGTCTTGCCCACCCTCCAAAGATAGCAAAGGTGAGGAGTGTGTGTGTGAGGGATGGATGGATCGGGGAACTGTATTATAGTTTTGTAATCTATATGTTTGTTTAATATGTTTGATTAATCTTGTTTAATATGTTTGTTTAATATGTTTGATTAATCTTGTTTGTTTGTTCAAATATGAAGACTACAAAAATGTCTTCCTTCTGTCATGATTCAACAACTGCTTGTAGAACACAATCTACGTGAATGTAAATGCATATGTGTGTGTGTGTATATGGGAATGTAAATGCAAAAAAAAAAAAATACACCATACTTGGCACTCTTTGTCCAAAATCATGCTTGCTTTTAAAGTATATACCTATATATGTGTGTGTATATGTGTGTAGGTGCATGTATGTATATGCATATGTGTGTATGTGTATATGTGTAGGTGCATGTATGCATATGTGTGTATGTGTATATGTGTAGGTGCATGTATGTATATGCATATGTGTGTATGTGTAGGTGCATGTATGTATATGCATATGTGTGTAGGCGAAGGATCTTGTGAGAAGTTGAGTTAATGGTGAGAAGCGTGAGTGAACCGTTGATCTCTTTTAATCTCAACCCCTCATATGAATTGTGGCTTAGAAGGGAATTGATCTGGTGCATCTCATCTTAGTGTGCGTCCATTTCTCATCCAACGGTTGATAACCACTTCTCACCGTTAACTCAACTTCTCACCGAACCCAACCCTATATGTGTATATAAACTATACACATCCATACATATGCACACACATGCACGAGTACATGTATGAACATGTCACATGAACACACACACACACACACACATATATATATACATGTAGAGTCGGTTAGAAAAGAGAACAATGACCAAATAACAGAACACGATAATGACCAAATAAGATAACAGGGGAGTGGCCGAATCACGTCATTTTACATAAAAATCACGTGTAAAATCACATGTGATTCATGCGACCTTGACCAGTGGTCGCGGACCACGTTGTTCGAACACCCTTGCTTTGACTGTGTTCCATAATTGCGTGTGATTTTAGTGCAAAATCTTGTTCTCTTATTTTGACTATGTTTTGGTTTGATTCTCCTTCTATACATGTGTGTGTGTGTGTATATATATATATACATATATAGAGGAAGGATCATGCATGAAGTTCAACATTTTGCGAGAAGGCGAGAAGTGTGATATCATATATGATTACACGGCATGTGGGTGTGTTTAATTATATATGATTAAATGTCTATGTATTACCAATGCAACATGTATATGACATCACACTTCTCGCAAAATGTTTAGCTTCTCGTTTGCACTTGACCCTACATATATATATATGTGTGTGTGTGTGTGTGTGTGTGTTATAACTAGAGCAGATTTGGCTAATTGGTCATAAGGTTTGGATTTCACAGGTTCTGACTTTCGAGAGGTCAAATCTCTCCAAAGGAATTATTCCTTATTTTTGGGATTACAAAACAGAATGAAAATACCAAACAGACTCCAACAAACTAAAAAGGCACATCCCGCCTAAAACAGAAAACAAAATACCAATACTAACCTCAATCCCTTATTTCACCAATAGGACAGCAAAACTCTTATTTGGGCCTTCTATGATACGTAAAACGCACGGGCGGTTTACCAATACCTCCCCCCAAAGCTTTCACCTTGTCCTCAAGGTGATCATTCGGAAACTGCTGAAGTAAAGCGTCCAAATTTTCCCAAGTCGATTCAAATTCGGACATGTCTTTCCACTTGACTAATACCTCCAAATTACCTGGAATGCCCGACAACACATTTCGAACTTCTAATAAAGCTTCTGGTTCAGCTTGCATCGACATGTCTGCGTCCTAATCATTAGGAATGGTCTGTGAAGTTAAACAATTTCCCACCGCCTGTTTCAACTGAGATACATGGAACACCGGATGAATCTTCACATCAACCGGTAGCTCTAAACGATAAGCCACCTGACCGATTTTTTCTATTATCTTGTATGGACCATAAAATCGAGCCAACAATTTGGGATTATTCGCATTGACTAGAGATTTCCGCCTATACAGCCTCAACTTCAAAAACACCCATTCACCTGGTGAAAAAGACACATCTTTTCGACTCAAATCTGCACGTTGTTTCATGTGACACTGAGCTTTCAATAAGTGCATACACACTTCGTTCCAAACCTCATCTCTAGAAATCAATTCAGATTCCACAACTTGTACTCGTGCTGCTGATTCTTTATATCTAAGTAGTGGGGGAGGATCACGGCCGTATAATACTCGGAATGGTGAGTTTTTCAAAGCAGTGTGATAGGCCGTGTTATACGAATACTCTGCCCAATGAAGCCATCGATACCATTGCCGTGGTTTCTCCGATACCCAACATCGTAAGTATTGCTCTAATACTCGGTTGATCACTTCAGTTTGACCATCAGTCTGTGGATGGTAAGCTGAATTGAACTTGAGTTTAGTGCCCTGCAGTTTGAATAACTCTTTCCAAAACACGCTTTGGAACACTTTGTCGCGATCCGATACTATGGACTTCGGTATACCATGCAAGCGAACAATCTCTTTGACAAATAACTCTGCTACAGACTGGGCTGTGAACGGATGTTTTAACGCAAGAAAGTGAGCAAACTTGCTAAAACGATCAACTACCACGAGTATCGAATCCATACCACCCGATTTAGGAAGGCCTTCAATGAAATCCATTGAAACATCCTCCCATACAGTGTTTGGCAACTCTAAAGGTTGTAGTAGTCCAGCCGGTGAACCACTAAGAGACTTGTTCCTTTGGCAAATTTCGCAACCTTTAACATAATCCACCACATCCTTCCTCATTCCCACCCAATAGAGTTCCGCTGCAATCTTTTGATACATGCAATCTTCACCCGAATGACCCCCTATCGGAGTAGCATGGAATTCCTCCAAAATAAGGGGTATCATCGAAGACTTTCGAGGAATCACTAATCTGTTTTTATACAAAAGAGTTCCTCGTCTGACTTCAAAACCTTTATGCACCATTGGGTCTTTTAAAAGATCGTCTACAATTTTTTTCATTAACTCATCAGCCTCCATCTCTTCTTTCAAACTTTCCTACTGCCTTCATTGAGGTCCTCCCATTAGAGAACACTCCAACTCGGAATCCTTACGCGATAAAGCATCAGCAACTCTATTTGTATTCCCAGGTTTGTAGACGATCGAAAAATTGTATCCCAACAGCTTACTAACCCACTTTTGATATTCTGGCTCCACCACCCTCCGCTCCAGTAAATAACGCAGGCTTTGTTGATCACTTCTCACAATAAACCTTCTGCCCAGCAAATAAGGTCGCCATTTTTTTATCGCTAACACGATAGCCATGAGTTCTTTTTCATAAGTCGATTTCTGTCTTGCTCCCATCCTTAAGACTTGACTAAAATAAGCAATTGGCTGCTCCTCTTGCATTAATACAACCCCTATACCAAATCCCGAAGCATCCGTCTCAACTATGAAATCTGAAGAAAAATCTGGCATCCTCAACGTTGGTGGAGAAGACAATAGCCGTTTAAGAGTATCGAACGCTTTCTGTGCCTCATTCGACCACCCAAACTGATTCTTCTTAAGTAAATCTGTGAGCGGGGCTGCTATAATACCGTAACCTTTTACAAATTTTCGATAGTATCCTGATAAGCCCAAAAAACCCCTCAATTCCTTAACATTACGGGGTTCTTTCCATTCCATTATAGTCTTGATCTTGGTTGAATCCACCTCAACCCCTTTGCTGGAAATCATGTAACCCAAGTATAACATAAAAGGGATTATAAATAAAGTTGTTATATGTACTAAAGACAAAAGAAAAGGGGCTGTTAGTGGCAGCTTGAGGTGTTATTTGGTGGCATATGGTGCATGGGAGGATGCCACATCAACTAGTGACTAACCTAGTTACAAGCACCTTGACCTCTAGTATAAATATAAGCTTCTTTTGTCTCTTTTAAGTTCTTTTTCCAGCAGAAAACAATCAAACACACATACAATTCCATATTTTGTGAATTGAAAGAGGATATTAGCAAGCAAGGGTAGAGGGCTGCAGAATTTAAGTGTCATTTAGCCAAAAACCAAGGTGATTACTTATCTTTTCTTTTAGATTGATTTCCAAACCTGAGATACATATTTGTGTACATGTTTTCATGAAGTTTTGTTCATATTTGGTTATTATAAAGAATATGGACAACCTTAAATGATATAGCTATGTATAACATGTGATATGTATTTTTAAAACGCATGATAAAGGAATCACCGGTGGAATAAGAATCACCGAGACGGTATAACCGCGGTAAGGGGTCGTAGAAACGGTCCCGGATCCTTGACGAAGGGTTCCGAATAGAAGCCGGAAGGGGCGACACCCACCGGGAGAGATTAAATCTGGAAAGTATAAATGTTTAAATGCTTTATATGCATATACATGATACAATAGCTTATTTGAGGCTATGAATTGATTTACTAAATATTTTATGCATTGAAATGAGATTTGTAATCACAAGCCAATCAATGGCTTAAAAATTATAAATATGTATCTCAGTTGAGGACAAGATTACTTGAGAGGTGAAAAGGAAGTCTCGAAGGGATTATCGAAAGCTTCATTTCGTGGTTTAATCGGGTGGTGTTTTGGTTTGTATAATTTGTTTTTTTGTAACTTAGCTTAGTATGTGTTTATTAGAAGATAAATATGTACTTTGTAACTATGATCCATCGTGGTATGTTTTATATAAATAAACTATGTTTTGCTTCCGCATTTTTTGTAATATGTTTTATTTTAATTATATATAAATGGTTGAGACTCGGTTCGTAACACCCTTCATTGGGTCTCGGTTTAGAGGCGGAAACGAGGGTTGTTACAAGCTTGGTATCAGAGGCAACTTTTTGAGGGATTTGAAATTTTCAAACTCAAAGTTTACACGGAAATTTGAAAACCGATGGATCAAGTTATCTATTAGGACGGATGAGGGACCAAATAACAAGTTGAGGGTATATATGTATAAAAATTGAGTCCTAAAACCTATTGTATTTTTAACCTAAAAATGATGAATGATAAAAACAGAGATTAAATATAAGACAAGGGGTTGTTTAAGGGGCTGTTTGAGGGGCTATTCAAGGGGCTGTCCAAGGGTCTGTCCAAGGCTGTTCGGGTCTGTCCAAGGGTCTGTTAGTGAGTTTTGTGCTACTATTTTAGGTTTTAACTTGGTACATAATTATTGGAAGTATGTTTTATCAATGTAAAAGTGTGTTAAGTATAAAAAATGACTAAATATAAGGTATGATCAATCGTTTAACTCACTTGAACATGTGTAACAGGTATGTCAACTTCTTCCGAAACAAATCCTAGCATGAACACTGACAAGGACCCCTATTTCACAGATGTGGATATAATTGAACCCCCACCACCACAGGTTTACGTTTTTAGTGATGATGAAATAGAAGAAAACAATAACCAAGGGGTGACTGAAGCATTAGTTCAAGAGATGACTGAGCTAGTTAATCAAAGGAACCATTACCGATGTGTTATTCGTTGGATGGATCGTGAGTTGATCATAAAAAGCAGAGGACTAAGGACAATTGTGAAAGAGACCCAAGTGATGTCGTATGGAGAATGGGTTCGACTTAAGTACCATCTTGAGGGGCAACCAACTAGGGTATGAAATGTGAAAGGGTTTTTGTATGGCTTTAAGCCGGTTTTGGGGAAAGTACAACTAACTATGGAATAGTATTTTTTTATATTGTTTTTTTTGGAGATGTCTTTGTATGTATGAGCCCTAGAAAGGCTAGGACATCTTGGTACATGAGGTGTGCTCTATGTAAATACCTTTTGAAAAGATGCCACGTCAATGAATGTAATTTCCTACTGATGTAAAATATATATGTATATAAAGGAAATGTTTGTATAAGTACTTGTGCTTTTGGAAATAGCTTGTATGTATGGTGTATTAAAATTCCTATAAAAATAAAAAAAAATAAAAAAAAAACTCCTTAAAAAGTGATGACTAACATAAGATAACGTGTATATATTGCTATATCCTATCTCAGGGAATGGCTTCACAATTTCAACAAACTTACCAAAGAGGAAAATGATTGGATGGAACAGAAACAAGTAGCACCGAACCAGAGACGATGAGAGATAATGATAGGACTGAAAGTATAAGCAAGAACAATGATTTAGAAACACTCTTGAAGAATGTTCTACCTGCAATATTAAAAGAAAACAGGGAAGAGACAGCCCGTTTAATAAATACCCCAAAAGAACAAGATGCAAGGGTAGAACCAAATAACATACTCTCAAAAGAAGTCAATTATAAAACTTTTATGAGCACCAAGCCAACTCCATTCAAAGGTGAACGTGAACCCCATAAAGCCATGGACTGGTTAACCGGAGTAGAAAGTAACTTTGAAACATGTCAATGTTTGGAAACGCAAAAAGTAAGGTATGCAACTACCTTACTTCAGGAAGACGCATTGCACTGGTGGAATTCGGTAAAAGCTATAAAAAATACCGAGGAAACTACACCTTTGTTATGGGATCAATTCAAAGAAATATTTCTGAATGAATATTGTTCAACCATAGACCGCAATCGTATGGAACAGGAGTTCCTACAATTTAGGCAAGGAAACCTATCAGTACAAGATTACGTGTCTCAATTTATAAAGAAGTCAAGATTTGCGGAGCATCAAGTAGCAACGGAAGCAAGAAAAACAGATTGTTTCATTGCAGAATTAAGAAACGAAATTCGAAGATTTGTATAGGCTGGACTACCAGAAACATTTCAGAAAGCAGTCAACATCGCCAACGTAGTCGAAAAGGATATGGCACCTACATATCAAGGCTCTTTCCAAATAAAGCGAAAAGAACAAAGTGTTGGCCAAAATTGGAATAAGAAACCAAAGTTTGGGGTTCAGAATTTTGTTAAAATAAATCAAAAGAAACCTTGTGACCATTGTGGTAAGAATCACCCTGGTGAGTGTTGGGCAAAGACAGGAGCATGTTTTCGGTGTGGGAAACAAGGACATTTAAAACGGGATTGTCCTCAAGGTAACGGGGAACATAATAGAAATCAGCCACATCCAGAGGCTAACAAGAATATTAAAGAGGGTAACAAGGGAAAGGCGAAGGCTCGAGCATTTCAAATGACAGAAAAAGAGGCAAATGAAACACCGGACGTAGTGACAGGTACGCACCTTATCAATAATCAACCTGCTCGTATCCTGTTTGATTGTGGTGCAAGTAGATCTTTTATGTCTCTTCCATTTTGTCAAAAGTTGAAAGTAGACAGTAAGGAACTAAAACCAGGCTTTGAGGTTGAACTAGCTGATGGCAGCCATGTTAGGATCAACAAGATTTGTAGAAATTGCACAATAGAAATTGACGAACATCAAATGACCATTGACCTAATACCCATGACTTTAGGTGAATTCGAGGTCATAGTAGGAATGGATTGGTTGTGGAACCACCATGCCAAGATAATTTGTGATCAAAAGAAACTTGAAGTTAGAACTTCTGAAGGAAAAACAATAGTGATAAACGGGGACGAACAAAAAACTAGGATGATGCTAGTAAGTTCAGCTAGAGCACAACGTTGTATAAGGAAGGGGTGTCCAACATTCTTAGCATATGTTATAGGTGAAAGAAGATCAGAAATGATAAAAGCAAAAGATGTACCGGTTGTACAGGAATATTTAGATGTGTTTCCAGAAGATTTACGAGGATTGCCTCCGGACAGATAGGTACGATTTGGGATTGACTTAGTACCTGGAACTGTACCAATAGCCAAAACTCCATATCGATTAGCTCCATCTGAAATGCAAGAACTGAGAAGTCAGTTACAGGAGTTACTCGATAAAGGTTTCATCCGAGAAAGTACGTCACCATGGGGTGCACCAATCCTATTCGTTAAGAAAAAGGATGGGTCGATGCGCATGTGCATCGACTACCGAGAATTAAATAAACGAACAATCAAGAATAGATATCCCCTCCCTAGAATCGATGATTTATTTGACCAACTACAAGGCGCCAAATGCTTCTCAAAAATCGATCTGAGGTCGGGATACCATCAACTAAATGTCAAGAGTGAAGATGTTCCCAAAACGGCATTCAGAACAAGATATGGCCATTATGAATTTTTGGTCATGCCTTTTGGGTTGACAAATGCACCAGCAGCCTTTATGGACTTGATGAATCGAGTATGTAAACCATATCTAGACAAGTTTGTGATTGTGTTTATAGATGACATTCTCATTTATTCCAAGAATGAGGGTGAACATCGAAAACATTTACATACAATACTGAGTCTTTTAAGGCAGGAGAAGTTGTATGCCAAATTTTCAAAGTGTGAATTTTGGCTGAAGGAAGTTCAATTCCTCGGGCATGTGGTTAATGAACGAGGAATACAAGTAGATCCTGCTAAGGTGAGTGCCGTTATGAAATGGGAAGCTCCGAAAAGTGTGTCAGAGATACGAAGTTTTCTAGGATTAGCAGGATATTATCGTAGATTCATTCAGGACTTCTCCAAAATAGCATCTTCAATAACGGCATTGACAAGAAAGGGTAAGAAGTTTGAATGGGGAAAAGAGCAAGAACAAGCTTTTCATACTTTAAAAGGAAAGCTAAGTAGTGCACCCATTCTATCATTGCCAGATGGAATAGAAGGATTTATAGTATACAGCGATGCGTCAAAACTGGGACTAGGGTGTGTACTTATGCAATACGACAAGGTGATAGCTTATGCGTCAAGGCAACTAAAGGAAAACGAGAAGAAATATCCGAAACATGATTTAGAGAACTCGCTGCAGTTGTATTTGCACTAAAGATCTGGCGACATTACCTTTATGGTACTCATTGCATCATCTATACTGACCACAAGAGTCTGCAATACTTGTTTAGTCAAAAGGACTTAAACATGAGACAACAACGATGGATGGAATTGCTTAAAGATTATGATTGTGAAATTCGATATCATCCTAGCAAAGCTAATGTGGTAGCAGATGCATTGAGCAGAAAGGAACGCGAGAAGCCCACACGAGTTAAAGCGTTGAGAATAGATGTGATGCCTGAATTTTTAGTAAAAATAAAAGAAGCTCAGGCTAGTGCACTTACCGAAGAACACATTAAGAAAGAGCGTATGGTAGGACAAGCCAAATTCTTAGAAACTGATAACAAAGAATGTAGAAGATTTAATGGAAGATTGTGGGTTCCATTGGTAAGCGGTCACCGTGAGGTCTTGTTAAGTGAGGCTCACAAGTCCAAATACTCCATTCACCCTGGCATGGATAAGATGTATCGAGATTTGAAGTTACTATACTGGTGGCCGGGAATGAAAAAGGATGTTAGGAATTTTGTTGAGAAATGTATGACTTGCCTTCAAGTAAAGGCAGGGCATCAGAAACCTTTTGGAGGGTTACAACCTTTAGAGATTCCAATGTGGAAATGGGATCACATCACTATGGATTTTGTGATGAAATTACCTCGAACCAAGAAAGGTAATGATTTAATTTGGGTAATCGTTGATAGGTTAACCAAATCAGCTCACTTCTTCTCAATTAAAGAAAGTTATACAGTAGAACGACTTGCAAGACTGTATGTTGATGAAATAGTCTCAAGGCACGGGGTACCATTATCAATAATATCAGATAGAGATAGCCGATTTACATCACGATTCTGGAGAAGTTTTCAGAAAGAAATGGGGTCAAGAATAAACTTAAGTACAACCTACCATCCACAAACTGATGGACAAAGTGAACGAACCATTAGAACATTGAAAGACATGCTTAGAGCTTGTGTAATTGATTTAGGTGGTGGTTGGGATGATCACTTACCCCTAATAGAATTCTCGTACAACAATAGTTATCACGCAAATCTAAAAGTTGCTCCATATGAAGTCTTGTATGGTAGAAAATGTCGAACCCCAATGTGTTGGGATAACTTTGAAAACAAAGGAATGACGGGACCAGAGCTAATTCAACAAACTTCAGAAAAGGTAAAACAAATTCGGGAAAGGCTACAAGCAGCCCAGGGCCGACAGAAAAGCTACGCAAATAAGAGACGAAAGCATATAGAATTTCAAGTGGGGGATCGGGTTATGCTCAAAATTGCTCCTTGGAAAGGATTGATTAGATTCGGAAGGCGAGGAAAGTTGAGTCCTCGTTATATAGGACCCTTTCAAATAATTCAAAGGGTCGGAGAAGTGGCTTATCGGTTAGAAATGCCTGCTGAGCTACAAAGGATACATAATACATTCCATGTATCCAACTTGAGGAAGTGTCTGGCTGATGAAGAAATGAAGGTTCCAATGGATGAAATTCAAGTGAATGAAAAACTGACATATGTGGAACAACCAGAAAGGATAATTGATCGAGCAATTCGAAGATTGAGGAATAAAGAGGTTCCGTTGGTTAAAGTACACTGGAAATATCATAAAGGTCGCAATGCCACTTGGGAAAATGAGAACGAAATGAGGACGAAGTTTCCCTATCTATTCTAAAGAAAGTAGATTCCGAGGACGGAATTTTTTGTAAGGAGGGGAGATTTGTAACAGCCTATTTTAATTAAAAAAAAGTTGCTGAAATTTTAATAAATAAATAAAAAGGCAGCTGCTGGATTTTCTAAAATAAAATAAATAAAATGAATTATTTAGTATTAATAAATAATTAAAAGGGATTATAAATAAAGTTGTTATATGTACTAAGGACAAAAGAAAAGGGGCTGGAAAAAGGGGCTGTTAGTGGCAGCTTGAGGTGTTATTTGGTGGCATATGGTGCATGGGAGGATGCCACATCAACTAGTGACTAACCTAGTTACAAGCACCTTAACCTCTAGTATAAATATAAGCTTCTTTTCTCTTTTAAGTTCTTTTTCCAGCAGAAAACAATCAAACACACATACAATTCCATATTTTGTGAATTGAAAGAGGATATTAGCAAGCAAGGGTAGAGGGCTGCAGAATTTAAGTGTCATTTAGCCAAAAACCAAGGTGATTACTTATCTTTTCTTTTAGATTGATTTCCAAACCTGAGATACATATTTGTGTACATGTTTTCATGAAGTTTTGTTCATATTTTGTTATTATAAAGAATATGGACAACCTTAAATGATATAGCTATATATAACATGTGACATGTATTTTTAAAACGCATGATAAAGGAATCACCGGTGGAATAAGAATCACCGAGACGGTATAACCGCGGTAAGGGGTCGTAGAAACGGTCCCGGATCCTTGACGAAGGGTTTTGAATAAAAGCCGGAAGAGGCGACACCCACCGGGAGAGATTAAATCTGGAAAGTATAAATGTTTAAATGTTTTATATGCATATACATGATACAATAGCTTATTTGAGGCTATGAATTGATTTACTAAATATTTTATGCATTGAAATGAGATTTGTAATCACAAGCCAATCAATGGCTTAAAAATTATAAATATGTATCTCAGTTGAGGACAAGATTACTTGAGAGGTGAAAAGGAAGTCTCAAAGGGATTATCGAAAGCTTCATTTCGTGGTTTAATCGGGTGGTGTTTTGGTTTGTATAATTTGTTTTTTTATAACTTAGCTTAGTATGTGTTTATTAGAAGATAAATATGTACTTTGTAACTATGATCCATCGTGGTATGTTTTATATAAATAAACTATGTTTTGCTTCCGCATTTTTTGTAATATGTTTTATTTTAATTATATATAAATGGTTGAGACTCGGTTCGTAACACCCTTCGTTGGGTCTCGGTTTAGAGGCGGAAACGAGGGTTGTTACATATGTCATCGAAAAAAACCAGGACGAATTTTCTCAAGACGTCTTTAAAGACCTCTTTCATTAATCCTTGAAACGTAGAAGGGGCATTCACCAACCCGAATGGCATCACCTTGAACTCATAGTGTCTCTGATGAGTTCTAAAGGCTGTTTTATGAACATCTTCTTCCTTCATCCGGATCTGATGATAACCAGATTTCAGATCCAACTTCGAAAAAACACACGCTCCATGTAACCCATCCAACAGTTCATCGATGACGGGAATGGGAAATTTGTCAATTACCGTGGCTTTGTTAAGGGCTCTATAATCAATACAAAATCTCCAGCTTCCGTCTTTCTTCTTCACAAGTTGCACGGGACTAGAAAATGGACTCACACTGGGTTGAATGATCCCGACCTCTAACATTTCTTTTACCAACTTCTCGATTTCATCTTTTTGGTAATGGGGATATCGATAGGGCCTCACATTTACAGCATCGAATCCTTCCTTCAAAACAATTCCGTGTTCCTTACCTCTAATCGGAGGTAACTCCTTAGGCATATTGAACACATGGTCGAATTCTTGTAGAATTGCGGACAAGGACTGCCACTCCTCGGTCTCCTGATTATCTACCATCAACAGTGAACCGAGTTCAACTAACACGGCTTGACCTTCTTGCTTGTTGAGCTTTCCCATTGCTTTTAGGGAAATTTTCGATTTACTCAACGAAGGGTCCCCTTTCAAAGTCACCGATTTACCTCCCAAGGTGAATTTCATCACCTGTTGTTTCCGGTTCGTATACGTCGATCCTAGGGTTTCTAGCCACTGAACCCCTAGAATAATGTCACTGTTGCCTAATTGCATCGGTAAAAAATCCTCCACAATATCTAGCCCCTGTAGAGACAGCAATACGCCTTGGCAGACCCCATTTCCCTTAACAATATTTCCCGTTCCAATGGTTATCGTATATTCATTTGTGTTCGCCACTTTCATCTTCAACTTATCGACAATTTCTTTTGCAATAAAATTGTGTGTAGCTCCACTATCAATCAGGACTACTACTTTCTGATTTTCGATCTCGCCTTCCAACTTCATCGTTTTAGGATTCGAAAGTCCCACCACCGAATTGAGATGAACCTCAATCTTATGATCTACATCTACGGTATTCAACGAACTCTCTTCCTTGTTAACCTCATCTTCTCTTCGATCTTCTTCTTGCACCAACAAAACGGCCAACTCTTTTTTCTTACACTTATGTCCCGGAGAGTACTTCTCATCACAACGATAACAAAGGCCCAGAGAACGCCTCTGTTGAATTTCCTGATCAGACAGTCGTCTGAATTCCGTTCCCGACTTAAGTGTTGGACTGGACACTGAATTTGTTGTTGGACTTGGGATCGATGTTGATGAAGCTGTCTGACTCTTAGTTTCGTACGGGAACGTCGATTTTTTTTTTGAAAACGACATTGTTCGTTCCTTGTGGATCGCCTTATTTTTCTCTTCAATTTTTAAAGCTAACTCCATGGCTTCTTCTAAAGTAACAGGACTCATTAAACGTACCTCTGCCTTGATTGCATTTTCAAGGCCATTAATGAATTGACTCTTGAAAACCTCCTCCGGTATCTCCTCCAGTGGTGCAGCCATTTCAACGAATTTCCTTCTGAACTCTTCAATTGTGCCCGTTTGCTTAACTGCGAGAAATTGTTCGCATAAAGTTCCTGAGGCTGACGATCGAAACTGTCTCAAAATTAACTTCTTCAGTATCTCCCAACTCGTGATCGGATGTCTTCGATTCTCCCATTGATACCATTTCAAAGCATCTCCTTCAAATGAAATGAACGAGACGTCGATACGTTCTTCTTGTGTGAGCCGATTCAAGACAAAATAACGCTCTGCCCTCAGTATCCAACCATCTGGATCTGAACCATCAAACGTCGGCATTTCCAATTTCCTTCCCTTCAACGCCAAAAATCGATCTGAATCTCCGATCACTTCGTTCTTCTTCTTCGTTCCGCCAGTTTCAGGTGATTCTTCGCCTTCCGTTGTTCCGGCCGACGTTGCAGCATCCTGATTCAGCTTATCAATTTGTTGAGCAAGCTGTTCCAGAATTTTCTCGATTCTCTGCTGACCAACCTCCAATCGTTGCTGTCCAGCCTCCAAATCATCAATCCTCACAGTATTGCTTCTCGTCCCCATGTATGGATCGACTTGCTCTGATACCAAATTTGTTATAACTAGAGCAGATTTGGCTAATTGGTCATAAGGTTTGGATTTCACAGGTTCTGACTTTCGAGAGGTCAGATCTCTCCAAAGGAATTATTCTTTATTTTTGGGATTACAAAACAGAATGAAAATACCAAACAGACTCCAACAAACTAAAAAGGCACATCCCGCCTAAAACAGAAAACAAAATACCAATGCTACCCTCAATCCCTTATTTCACCAATAGGACAGTAAAACTCTTATTTGGGCCTTCTATGATACGTAAAACGCACGGGCGGTTTACCAGTGTGTACATATGTATGTGTATATATACCCATGTGTGCTTTTTTTACTTTTTTTTACAAAGAAGATGGTTTGTTTGTCAAGAAAGACAATACAATATATGGTTCACTCTCTTTTAATTCAACTTGGATGAATGGATCATAATATATCTTCTATAATCTATGTGTTCCCTTTCTTTATTTCATGATGAAAGATAGTGCCATGAGTTAGAAATATTTTGTGATCTCATATAGTTCCATGGTATACATATTTTGCTATCTGAGTATATCCTCACCACACATATGGTATAATCTTGAACTGTATGAACTATATTAATAATTGAAATTATATGAACTATATGTATAAATTATAATTGTGGTTTATACTTCCTTTATCTTCTCTATTTCCACTCTCCCTCCCAATTATATGAACATCTTTGATAGTCCTATATTTTGCATATACCAAAATGCTTTAGCAGAAAACCAACTCTTGGCCTTTTGGTTAAAGGTCTCACAAACTAAATTTGATTGGCTTTGTTAACTTTTCTTAGATTCTTCGGATCAGTTTCATTTCTCATAACAGCGGTGTAGTATTGGATCTTTGATTTCAACTATTTGCAATATGTATGCTGTTAAAAGTATGATTATGAAGTCATTTTAGAACAGTGCTGGATATGGTTCCACTTGGAACCCATGTCTTTTGCTTGTGGAGAGAATGCAATTTTTCTGAACCATGATTCAAATTTACAGGTACTCGTACAAGCTTCGGTTTGTCATGCTCGTTGCATGTGATTTATTTACCAAGCTCATTAGTATGCTTGTCGCTTGAAGATTGTAAGTTGTCCAATGAATCTTTTCCAATGGACATGAGTAGCCTATTCATGTTGAAGAAGTTGTATTTAGATAGAAATTTTATCATTTCACTGCCCAATTGTGTGAGAAGCCTTCCTGGGCTTGAGATACTTAGTATTCAAGAGTGTGATAAACTCAAGGTTCTAAATGGCGTGAGGCGTGGCGTGGCAGCGAGACCAAGCCTCAAGCCTTAGGAGCCACGGCGAAACCATGGCGTTTTCATGGCGTCATTTTTATTCATATATATTATTATATATAAAAGCATATGTTTTGTAGTGTTATTCAATGAGTCAATAGTAATAAACAAGTTAAATTATGGTATATATTAAAAAACTTGCAAATAAGACATTAAAAATTAAAGAAAAATCAAATATTGCATTACGAAATTGCGCATTAGGCTATGGCGTGCCACGGGCTTAACGTGGCGTGAGACACAAGCCTTGGTGCCATGGCGCGCCATGGCGGCTGTGCGACGAGTTTTTTAGAACATTTAAACTAGAGTCATTGGAGCATCCTCCACGTACACTATAACACTTGATATTTGATTTTAGTGATGATAAGGAAGGGAAAATTTTATTTGATCGAGAATTGTCTCCAATCCTGTTAAACTATGGTATTATGGATAGATATATGGGGTCTTTTATTGAAGGCATGGTTGAAGTTGAAGATATGGTAGATGTTGAGGAAAAGATATTACATAGTTTGGGGTGGAGTAATCTAGACTTGAGCAAAACTCAGCCGGTAAACACAAGATCTGAAGTCCAGGTTTGCTCTAATTAACTATCTAGTTGTTCATGTGTGATTGATTATGTACATATAATAATTCTTGTTGATTGAGCTTTTGTACTTGGCAGATGCTTTATGAGTTTGGAATATTCAGCACGTTTTATCGGGGGAAAGAGATTCCGAATTGGATAAGTGATCATAGAAGGGAGGGGTCATCAATATCATTTACCATCCCATCATCTCCTTACAACCTTAGAGGCTTGAATTTCTGCTTTGTGCTTACAGTGTTTCCATTTGTTGGGGGGGGGGGGTATCTGGTGTGATGCAGATATCAAGATTAGTAATATAACAAAGAATCGTACCTGGATATACAAATCTTGGGTGGATTTTGGGAAAACCAGAGAGGGTGAAACTATACATTTAAGCCATTGGATGTTTGGGAAGAATGAGATGGAAGATGGTGACCAACTTACTATTTCCATATTAAAGGAGTATGGTGAGGATTTTAGTATAAAGGAGTGTGGGGTGAGTTTTATGTATGACGAAGATGATGGGAAGAAGAAGATGGAAGAAGAAGAAGAAGATGATGCATTGGGTTGTTACAAGTCATGGAATCATATTATTTGTAGAGATCTCTCTCCTTTTCAAACTACTACTCCTGGACAATATTTCCTAGACAGGTGGCACTTTTTTGGTGAAAGCTATTTCGACGATTATGTAGCTATGTGGTATATAAATATATTTATTAAATATCCTTTATGATCATGTTTCTCATATTCATTAAGTGTTGGAGATCAAAACATACAATACAACCCTTAGATTTTCCACAACCTGAAATTAATGCTTATAACAATATCAATAAGTAGTTGTTATGAAACAACAATTTCTTCCTGCAACAGCTAAGCTACTACTTGTTGCAAATGGATGTAAATTAATAATAACAAATGCTAATTTATTACTTTTTGTTGTTTATTTTTTCATCAGATGAGCATCCTTTATTTAGAGCTTTCCCCCTAAGCAAGTGAATATAGTTGGTGGGGTGGGGCACCTAAGCTCTATATATATAACAAGGTACTTTCTTTTCCATTTCCAAACCCCTTCAATTATATATATTTATTCTCTCGTCAAAGTCTTTTTTTTCTTTGTTTCAATATGCATGATGCTTACATGTATATTTCTGTCTTGGAGACGTGGTGGTAATTATGGACCGTTTTAATGTTTGCAAGGTTATCTATACGATCCTTATTATTTATTAATTAGGTGCCGTATTTTTCCTGGTGGATGCACTATCCATATTTTAATAGAGCAAACTGAGGTTTACTAGCAAGTTCCATTTTCCATATTTATGGTTTAGTTCCTTACAAAACAGAGTGGTAAACGTTGTTGATAATTTGACTTGATGTTTGTAAGGGAAATGTAAGCACGGTCATTTCCTTGTTTGTTCTCCTCCATCAACCTCAACATATCCCCCCATTTGTTGCGTCAAAAGTATCCAAGAGATTTTGTGCTGAAAAATATTGACATTGCAATAATTTGAAGTTTATTTGCAGCTTTAATTACATGTCTTTGATAAGTAGTTTATTCATGTAAATCTTGTTCTGTAGAAATTCCTAAAAGGCCTTTCCATGTTAGCAATTTCTATTAATTTGTAGTCTAACAATGTCTATGACATTAAAATAAGAAACCACAATGACCAAAATATAATATGGGTTCTACCAAACCAGAGTGGTAGTATCTTTAAATCATAGTGGTAGTATCTTTATGCATAAGAAATACGATATATCAAACATTTCTTACCATACATAACTCATTCAATATAAGGTGTTCTCTTGTGCCCTACGATGGCTAGAGACTCTTTGAAGCTCAAAATTTTTTCCTTCAAGCCTCCAGTTTCTCTCTTAATTTAAAAAAATAATTGCAAGTAAGAAGTCTTCATGGAAACAGTCTATCTACTCGTATGGGACAGAGGTAAGGTCTACGTACATCCTAACCCAAGCCCTTACTTCCAAGTAGGATATTCTCGGCATGTTCGAATTTTTTTTTTTTGGAAGGCAATGCGGCATCGAACCCACGATCGACTACCACGAACACACGCACACCTTCCCGGCGGTATCGGACCTTGGTTTGGTTATTTCTTCTTATTGCAAAAACTCAATATCCTTTGTTAGCCCAAACTTTATGGTGTATAAACTTCATGATGATTGAGTTGAAGCGGCTGTATATAGAACATGATATGATTCCTCACGTGGGTTCCTTTATAAAGGTTATAGAGTCTACATGCTTGCTCGTATAGAGTACATGCTCGTATCCCGACAAAATATGTAGTAATCCCGGCATGAGTGTTATCAATCTCTAATTATAAGAGTGTAAGAGCATCTCCAACAAATTCTCCAAAATTTCTCCAAAATGGAGAACCAAAAGTCAAAATCTCAAAAAAAAATCTACGTTATCTCCAACAGATTCCCCAATTTGGAGAATCCAACATTGATTATAATATTAAAAATATTCATTCATTTATTAAAATATTCTCTCTCTCTAAATATCTAGTTTCAAAGTTTTCTATTGGTGCTCTCATTTAGTAATCAATTTTGGGGTTATCTCCATATTTGGAGAAAAACTCTTTCTCTCTCCTACTTTCTCCATTTTGGGGTAGTTTTGGGGAAGCTGTTGGAGCGAAATTGTAGCTCAAAATCCCCATTTTCTCCATTTTGGAGAAGTTGTTGGAAATGCTCTTAGATTCAGATCATAATTTTATTAGAGTTTTACTTCCATATATGTTCATAATTGAGCCAACTTACCATCTTTTGTACTAAATGTAAAAGATTTTCCCTCGGTAAATACACGTTCTTTTTAACCCTAAACATTGGCAATAAACATAATTGCATCAAATATGAAGATGGAAACCAGGTGGAAATATCAAGATAAGGTTCAACGAGAATCCTAAAAGACAAATGAATTATGTTTAATTCGTTCATGACGCTTTAGGAATAAGTAAAGGATTGACCACATCAATGCCTTCATGAATTGGACAAGGTGCACCCTTTCGACTCCCTTGTTCAGTTTTTTTTTGGGAAGAGTGTCCTAGACTAATCCCTTGGCAAATTATGACTGTAAGACAGCAGCCCTGATTAAACCTCAGTGTCCACAATTGTTATATACGCTTGGATTCGAACCCTGGGCAGATGGGATATTCCACCACATCCCCCAGGGTCTTAACCAATACGCCACAACCCTTGTGGTTTCCTTGTTCAATTTTTATTACACAATCAATCATTCAGATGCGGGTTAGATGGTTGTGTGCAAAGATGATTTCCTCTTTATTGTGTGCTCAAGATGACCAAAACCCTAACTAGTGAATGGTGCTCGCTCTAGAATGGATTTTAATAAGACTCCAAAGTTGGTCGTTCTTGATATTTTTTTTTGCTCTATCCTTTTTCTCAAGATGTCCTTTCGGGAATGAATACCTATCCAATGGTGAACTCTTATCAACGTGAATAAGGCTATCTTTGGCAAACTAGCCGATAGGCTGAAAATATAGTTAGCTCATATAAACTAGCTGATAAACGCATGTTTTGTAAAATAAAATAAAAAGCTGATAAACTAGATGATTGAAAAATGACTTAAAATGACATGTTCAAAAGTTAATTGGAAAAATATAATGGGTATGACTGGAAAAAATCTAGAAAATCCCATGGAGCTTATTTTCAAAAAGCTAGCTTTGGCTAACCAAACAAGGCCTAAGTTAACTTATGGTTGCAAAATATGGCCTAATAGTAATGGTAGCTAACATCCTTCATGATGATAGTGGCACCAGAAATGGGTGTTCATGGATACAACCGCTCTTACCTTTGAGGCAGAGGACAGGTCTCTTGGTTTGGTTTACACATAGATGTAAACATAGATACTAGCGTAATGGTAGAAAGAGAAAGGCAACATCTTCTAGGATGGTAGTTTCAAATGTTTTTACATGCAATTGTACACACACACTTATTTAGCATAATCCTTGGTCTAAATTAGTGTGGAGTTATGAGTGAAGGTTGAGTTGGTTGCATGGTTTCATGATCTGTAGCTAGTGTAAGACATTTCTTATCAGTTGGTGCAACTCGACATCAAATTTTTAGCGTGTTTTGTAATCTCTAAAACTTCTCGTTAAGTGTCATTGATTGATACCAAATGCAAGAAAAATGCAATATCTTGCTATTTCCCATTCAATTGGTGTATTTAAGAAGGTTTTCATATTAATAATTGAGAACTATACTCTATCCGTCTTAAAAAGATGCAACACTCTCTATTTTCCATTGTTCTAGAAAGTGTAATGTTCTCTTCATGGAAACACCTTTTCCAACTTACCTATTTGTCCATTACCAATCATTGCATGATATTGATGAGATTGATTATACTTCACAACTTTTTCTTCCTGCTATATATGTTAGAATCGGGTCAAATTATACATTGAAAATGTAAAAAATAAGTCTTGATTTTGATGCGTGGGAGGAGGAAATTAGTAGGTAGCGGTGCATTTAGCCCACCCCTTTCTCAAATCTGTCTTATTAAGGGGTATTATAGGTATTTAATCATTTGTCAAAAACTTCTATTCTGCTCAATCATATGACAAGTCAAACATGGCTTTAATTTTATGACAAAAATAGTATCCATTATTTATTTAGGCTTGGATCTTTACTCTTTACAGAAACAACTGTTCTACCCTTTGAGCTAGAGGACAAGTTTGCTTACATCGCCTATAAGATACTTTTTAGTGGGACATACCGGGTATGTTTGGTTTTAGCTAGTAGCTCTAATATACATCGGTAGTTAACATTTGTCCGTGAAATTGATGGTTACAATAATCTTGTGGATGATGCCATTTACTTCTTGCAACCTTTTATTCGACTTTTGATGTCCATTCTAGATTACATCCCACTTGTTGCAACCTTTCATTTGGTTTTTGCAGAATGAACATGATAAGATTCGTGAACTATCCACAACAACTAGCAATCGAGAAAAGAAGATCAACAACCTACAAACGTCATCTGAATATGGGTTTTGAGCATATTGAAGAATACAATCAATCTTTATGGAAAAAGATTCAAGAAATTGTAAACAACTTGAATGAGATCGAGTCTAAAGAGATTGAAACCCGTAGATGTAGTAAGTTTTTTTTTTTTTTTTTTTTTTTTGAGAAGAAGTCTAATTCATCACATGCATAAATCTTTAGGATGTCGTGTATTTTCGGTGTTGCTTGTTGATTTTGCAACTTTGCTTGTAGATGCACATTGTGAACATACTAATTTTAGAAACTTTTGAAAGACTTGTGTACAATTGAAAACCTTGTATAGTAATTAAAGATGTCTTATGTGTTGACAATCTTAGGGAGCCTTTTGGATGCCCCTGTGATTGAGTGATAAATACTTCCAGTTTCTTGTTCATCTCGCCTGGTTTATTGCATGCTTTGTGCTGTTTTTGCACTCTTTTTGCACTCTTTTTGCATATTCTTTTTGGCAAAATATATCAAACTGGAACTAAATTTGTCTCGGTTTCTGTTTTTCTTCCTCAAGTAGGGTAACGGACCTTCAATTCTTCTTATTTTGCACCCAAGTTAATGGGGAAATAGGGATTGAGCCTACGTGGCATCTGTTGTTGTTGACTCTTACCTGGCAAGTGAGTGTGATGAGTAAGTGCTTACATTTACCGTCAATCCAATTTTGAAGGCCGAGGATGTTGCCCCATAAGTAACTGATAGTGGTCACTCTTGTCGGTAAACGTTTATCCGGTAAGTGTTTGATAATGGCTTAAAGTGCATTTGGTAATTATTTCAAGTTTTGAATGAAAAAACAAAATACAATAATAGAGGGTTCATGGGTAAGTGTCATTTTCCACACTTTTACGGGTAAGAGATTCACCTTAATTTACCTTATCTTGTAACATCCTTGGACATGAGAATAGATTATTGGCAAGTATTTTAAACCCGACAAGCGCTACCGGGTAAGTTTCATTTTCCACACTTACTGGGTAAGACTCTTGGTCCTTGATTTATTTATTTATTTATTTATTTATTTATTTTTTTGAGAGGGTACCCCAGACCACAATGGGCCCAGACTAATCCCTGGCAATATGGGCCGAAGCCCGACTGCTAAAGCATGCAGCCCGGGGTCGAAGCCCCCGTACCTCCAGGATGCGTCCCCCAGGGTTCGAACATGAGACCGCTACTAGCAAGTCCACATGACTTACCACTAGGCTAACACCCTTTTGGTCCTTGATTTATTTCTTACCGGGTAAGATTTTCGGTCCTTTGCATGCTCAATCAATAAGATAAATGATATTGGTAAACACTTCCCCGTTAAGCGTTTTGTAGACGGCCTTAACATTTGCAAAGTGCAGAAACCAAAGAAGATAAACAAAATCAACCAAAAAGTGGTTTCTTTTACGCGGTTATTTTTTATATACATTAATTTTTACAATTATTTAAATATCAAATATAATTTTTTTGCAAAATGAAAATGTAAATCATAAACCATTAAATAAATTAACCTAGAAAGATAAAAGAGTAAATTACAAATTTCGTCCCTTTGGTTATTGAAAATTTTGATTTTGGATTGATCCCTCAAACGAATTAATTACAACCATGATTATCGTGGTTTCACCTTTGTTTCGGATCGGTCCCTTCCATAGCTCCATTAAAAGTTTGCTCCGTTAAGTAAGGGGCACTATTGTCTTTTTAGTTTTTCTTTAAAACCATTAAAAAAAATATTTTATAAAAACTCAGATTGTAAGTTATGAAACTTGGTCCCCTGGAAACTCCCGATGACTCCATCTCCTCACCTCCATCTCCGGCCAAATAATGGTCTCCCTCATCACCTCCATCTCCGACGACAACAGGTCGTGAAGAAACGCCGATGAACTCCATCTCCGGCCAAACAATGGTCTCCCTCTCACCTCCATCTCCGACATCAACAAGTTACAACCATGGTTTCGCGCAGCAGTTCGGCGGTCGTCTTTGGTTTGAGTATGTACGGTCACATAAGCGCTGTTCGTCGCTGTGATTTAAGGCTGCTGCTGTGCTTTTGGTAGGCTGTCCGAAGCCTTATCGGCGGTTTGGTAGGCTGTTGAGGGTCTATCCTTGCTGCTACGGTAGTTTGCTACTCGCAAACTCTGTATTCCTTAGTTCCAAGTTCGTTTTCGCTTTTGGTGCTGCTCGATTTTTTCGCTGCTGTGAATTTGGTTTTGATCTTGTTGTTTGTCTCTCTTGTAAAACCATGGCTACTCTGTTAAGTTGCTTCAAAGAGCCACTATATATGCACCACTGAAGATCGATTTAATGAAGATTAGTGTTGGATTGATGGAGATAAGATTTAGTTTCATGTCAAGTGGGTTTCAATTCGATTAAAAATTATTCAAATAAAAGGTTCATTAAAAAAGTTTTTTTTTTTTTTTAAATTATAAAATATCTTTTTTTTGTTTTTAAGGAAAAAACTAAAAACACAATAGTGTTCTTGACTTAATGGAGCAAACAGTAAAGTTAGGAAAGGGACCTAATACTAATACGAAACAAAAGTAAAACCATGATTACCATGGTTGTAATTAATTCGTTTGGGGACCCAATCCAAGATTTTCTTATAGCCATGGGGACCAAATCTGCAATTTACTCAGGAAAAAAAAAATCTGTAATTTAACCAGCTCCGACGATCCCATCGTCTTTCTTCCGATCAATAACCCTAAGGGCGCGTTTGGTTTGCGGGATTGGAATGAAATTGATACAGGGGGAATTCAGGAGTTATCAAGGTGTTTCTTCTATCTTTGGAAAAGAAGAAAACGAGCTCGAGAGAAGCTCGGAATCTGGCATCAAAAAACGAGAAATAATCGTTTACGCGACTTATCTCGCAACTTGGGTCGCGTTCAAAGTCGCGGGCGCGTTCTAACGAGTCCTGAAAGGATTGCTATGATTTGTTTATTTGGTTATTTTATTTCTTAATTAGCTTAGGATAATTATTTAATTTTAATTATTATTTATTATCTTTATAATTATATTAGGATTATTATTATTTATCTAATTAAGTTTTATAGTTAATTTAGGATTATTTAGTTTCCTTTTATTAGTTATTTAAATAGCTTCCTAGTTAGTTTATAATTAGGATAGTTCTAATTTCCATATTTATTTCTTAGTTAGTTTAGTTATAAATAGGATAGCTAAGTTTCATTGTTAATAAGTTATTATCAATAAAATTTAGTTTTTTAGAGAGTATTCTATTGAGTTTTACGCGTCGTAATTCTCAACCGTAAAAGGGTTTAGACGCTTGTCGATCCTTCCGCAAACCTACGCTGCATCAGAAATGGATTGGATTTCAAGGAGGGATTTGGATTTTGGGGGATTTGAAATCCCTTCATGTGTTTGGTTTGTAGGGACTTGGAGTGGATTTCAAATCCATTCCTTTACAAGTATTGTTTGATTTGTGGGATTTGGATTGAGTTTTTTTTTTCTTTTCTAATTATATGTTTGTTTTATAAATAATTTATTTTTATTGGTAAACGTCGATACAATTTGAAGTCTGGATCACGTTTTAGAATCCATCGGATTTGGATTTCAAATCCAGGCCCAATGCCAAGGATTTCCAAATCCATCATATAAGGGATTTTAAAATGGTCAACGGATTTGAAATCCGGTCAACGAAATCCTTTCCTGCAAACCAAACGTAGTATTGGAATGGATTTGAAATCCAAATCCTCCAAATCCATTCCAATCCGCAAACCAAACGCGACCTAACTGTAAACCATCGCTGGAGAATCATTGTAAGCCGGTCGGCGCCTCTATATATTCATATCAACAACCGTTGAATCTGAGACTGAAGGGGCAGTTGGTATGTTGCCATCAATCTTATTTGATATTTTCATTTTAATCAATAAAAATTTTCAAACAATGTACTTAGTAGCTGTTGACTTTGACTTGGGCAACCATTACTGAACAAAATACACTGCTTGTTTGTTGGATCCATTATTTTCATAAATCCTACTCCTCTTCTCATCTGTCAAATCATTCATACATTTCTATATTTCACAATGGTTGTTATCTCTGAACTATTACAAGAGTCTTCATCTTCTTCAACAACTCATGTTCATCATAATTATGACGTATTTTTGAGTTTTAGAGGTTTCGACACTCGTCTTAATTTCACCGATCACCTCCATCAGGCCCTCCTCAATGCTAACATCACAACTTTTTTGGATGATGAAGAGATTGAAACTGGACTATCTTTGAAACCGGAATTGGAGAGTGCAATCAAAGCATCCAGGGCTTCTATTATTGTCTTGTCTGAGAATTATGCTTCTTCGACCTGGTGTCTTGATGAATTGGTATTGATCCTCGATCAAATGAGGACCTCCGGCCATATAGTTATCCCCATCTTCTATCATGTCGAGCCCACCGATGTCAGGAAGCAACAAAGCAGCTTTGGAATTGCTATGGCAAATCATAAACGGAAGATGGAATCTGAGACAAATGTGGAGGAAAAAAGCAAATTGGGTGAGAAGATGAATAAATGGAAGAAAGCACTTGTAGAAGTTGCTGATTTAAAAGGGAAGGATGCAAAGGGCAGGTAACTACTTTCTTACCCATATTTCCACACACCTTTCCTCAATTTTGTTTGATAAAACACATACAATTTCAATATTATATTCTCTCTTCAAGCATTTCTATGTTTATTTCATGATCATAAATAGACATCATTTTATGCACTTTTTAATCTGTTAATGAACTTGATTAAAATAATAGCTGAATATGATATAATTGATCTGGACCATTTAAATATCCAAATCTGGTTATTTAGTTTTGTGGTTGGTGATTTGTTTTTCTCGCTTAAATCAATTTCAGGCAAGAGACTAAGTTTATTGAAGAAATCGTTACAGATATCTACCATAGATTAGGTGTACCCTTAAGGAGTTCTCTACCACTCCTTTATGGCATGGAAAATTATATTAAATTCATCACTTCCTGGTTGAAAGATGGATCATCACATACCGCTGATATTCTCACTATTTGTGGTTTGGGCGGCATAGGGAAGACATCTTTGGCCAGATATGTCCACGAGTTACACTGTCGATTGTTCGATAGAAGCAGCTTTATTGAAGGTGTCAATGAGAAATGTATTCAACAAGTTAATGGACTACTTGATCTACAAAAACAACTTTCTCACGACATTTCAAAAACAAGTCCGATTCATATCCATGACGCTTTCAAATACACCGCCATTATTGAGAATGCTCTAGCTCGTCAAAAGGTGCTTATAGTTCTTGATGATATTGATAGTCTCAAACAGTTGGATGCGTTGCTTGGAAAGAAAGGTTTTCATCCAGGTAGCAAAATCATAATAACGACTAGAGACTCATCATTGAACGAGAAATATGCACTAATTGATTCAATAGCTGAACCCAAATATACGAAGCTCTTTCTTAATGGCTTAGATAAGCAAGCATCACTACAGCTTTTAAGTTATCATGCATTCAAGAGCAAAGCTCCCGAGAAAGGTTATGAAGAAGTGTCGGAAAAGCTTATGGCATATTGTCAAGGACATCCATTGGCTCTTAAAGTTTTGGGCGAGTCTTTGCACAAACGAGATGTAGATGAATGGGAGGAGCGCATAGAAGGGATAAAGGAAGAAACAGATTCCCATATTCAGAAGGTCTTGCAAATGAGCTTTGACTCTATGCCATCATCCAATGATAAGGAATTGTTTAAGCATATTGCTTGTTTTTTCGTTGGAAAAGATAGAAACTACACTGAAACAATATTGAAGGCATGTAGTATCCGCACACTACATGGGATCACAAATCTCGTTGATAGATGTTTCCTTACGATCGGACGAAAGAATGAGTTAAAGATGCATCAATTGCTTCAAGAGATGGGAAGAGATGTAGTACGCCAAGAATCACCTGAGAAGCCATGGAAGCGTAGTCGATTATGGTGTCATAAGGAGTCATTGAAAGTGTTGAAACAGAAAAAGGTAAGAGACCATGTATACTTGTCATAATTGTGCAAATTGCAAGTAATTTGTATTATCTATGGACACTTATTTAAGGGTTTTTTAGTTTTCTGACATTCACTTTCTTCTTAGGGTTCGGGAAAACTTAAAGGCCTCGTTCTTGACATGGGAATGCTTCCAGAGAAGGAGATATGTGGATCGTTTGAGTTGAAAACCGATGCATTGAGCAAGATGGAGAATCTAATGCTATTGCAACTTAATTATGTGCAACTCAATGGGTCTTATAAGAATTTCCCTGAAGAACTAAGGTGGTTGTGTATGCATGGGTTCCCTTTAAAGTCTATACCTTCAGACTTACTGATGGAGAATCTAGTTGCTCTTGACTTGTCTTATAGCAATTTGAAATCTTTTGACATGTCTTATAGTAACCCACAACAACAACCTGGGAACAGGCAAAAGGTAAGAAAATATTTGAAGCATCTACTTTAATTTTTATTATTAATTTATGTATGTTGGGTTAATGCCATTAATTCACTTAATATTTACCTTATCTCCATTTGTACAGTTAAGTGGCTCCTGCTCAAAAGGCAGACGACCGTCGCTTAGATCATTGAAGATTCTTAATCTAAGTTTCTGTAAACAGCTTCGTAGTCTCGGTGGCTTTATCGAATTCTCTGCACTTGAGGAGTTAATACTTGCAAACTGCATAAGTTTGATGGAGGTTTGTGAATCAATTGGGCAATGTGATGGACTTGAGCTCATTGATCTGAGTTATTGCAATGAGGCTATGAAGCTTTTAAGAACAATAGGCAAGGTAAAGAATGTCAAAAGACTAAACCTAGATGGTTGTAATCTCGGTGAATGTCCGGTCGAGATGAGGGATATGGATTTACCGGATATGGTGAACTATGTTAACTTTGGCATGAACTCACAAACCTCTTCCTCTGCCATTGTGGCAGCTATACCGAGAGGTTTAGAGTCATATCTGATTTATTTACCGAGTTCATTAGTATGTTTATCACTTAAAGATAATAATTTGTCCAACGAATCCTTTCCAGAGAACATGAGTAGCCTATCCATATTGAAGGAGTTGTATTTAGATGGTAATGCAATAGTGTCCCTGCCTAATTGTGTGAGAAGCCTTCCGAGGCTTGAGAAGCTTAGTCTTCGTGAGTGTCGTAGTTTGAAGAAATTGGAGCATCCTCCACGTACACTAAAAGAAATGATATTTATTTTTTTTGGAGATATTGAGGAAGGGAAAGTTGTATTTGGTCGAGAAATGTCCCCAATCATGTTATACTTTGACCATTTGAGTCGGAATACAAATTTGGGGTCTTTAATTGAAGGCCTGTTCAAAGTGGAAGATATGGGAGATGTAGAGGAAAATGTATTACGTAGTTTGGGGTGGTCTAATTTGGACTTCACCAAAATTCAACCAGTAGCGACAGGATCTAAAGTCAAGGTCTGCTCTCATTGTCTATTTTTCTTAGTGTGATTAATATGTACATATAAGTCATGCTAATTAAGCTTTTGTACTTGGCAGATGCGATATGAATTTGGGATATTCAGCACATGGTATAAGGGGATAGAGATGCCGAATTGGATAAGTGATAGAAGGTGGGAGGGGTCATCAATATCATTTACCATCCCATCATCTCCTAACAACCTTAGAGGACTCAATATCTGCTATGTGATTATGCAACCAGAGTGGACGGGGGTTCGTCATTCTTTTTTGGCAGAGATAAAGATTAGTAATATAACAAAGAAGCGCACCTGGAGATACCTTTGTAATGTGTATAGTGGTAAAACTAGAGAGGGTATAACAAATTTAAGCCATTGGATGTTTGGGAAGAATGAGATGGAAGATGGTGACCAAATTACTATTTCCATATTATATGATGAACATGATGATGATTTTATTATAAAGGAGTATGGGGTGAGTTTTGTGTATGATGAAGATGATGATGGGAAGAATAAGATGGAAGAAGAAGAAGATGTGTTGGGTTATTACAAGTCATGGAATCATATTATTGGTGGGGATCTCTCTCCTTTTCAAACTACTACTCCAGGAGAATATCACCTACACACGTGGCACTTTTTTGGGCTCAACCCTCTTGACAATTATGTAGGTATGTGGTATATAAATATATTTATTAAATGTTCTTTTATGATCATGTTTCTCGTATTAATCAAGTGTTGGAGATCAACACATACAATACAACTCTTAGGGCGCGTTTGGTTTGCGGAATTGGAATGGATTTGGGTTTCAAATCCATTCCAATCTTGCGTTTGGTTTGCATGAAAGGATTTCGTTGACCGGATTTCAAATCCGTTGATCATTTTAAAATCCCTCATATGATGGATTTTGAAATCCTTGGCATTGGGCCTGGATTTGAAATCCAAATCCGATGGATTCTAAAGCGTGATCCATACTTCAAATTGCATCGATCCAAATTCGACGTTTACCAATAAAAATAAATTCTTTATATACAAAAAAACTCAATCCAAATCCTACAAACCAAGCAAGACTTGTAAAGGATTGGATTTGAAATCCATTCCAAATCCTACAAACCAAACACATGAAGGGATTTCAAATCCCCCCAAATCCAAATCCTTTCAAATCCAAATCCCTCCTTGAAATTCAATCAATTTCATTCCAATCCCGCAAACCAAACGCGCCCTTAGATTATTTTCCACAACCTCAAATTAATGCTTATAACAATATCAATAACTAGTTGTTAAGACAACAATTTCTTCCTAAGCTACTACTTGTTGCAAATGGATGTAAATTAATAATATATAACAAATGCTAATTAATTACCTTTTGTTGTCTATTTTTTCATCAGATCAGCGTCCTTTATTTAGAGCTCTCCGCCCAAGCAAGTGAATATAGTTATATAGTTGGTGCGGTGGGGCACCTAAGCTCTATATATATAACAAGGTACTTCCTTTTCCATTTCCAAACCCCTTCAATTATATATGTTTATTCTCTTATCAAAGTTTTTTTTCTTTGTTTCAATATGCTTAGCATGTATATTTCTGTCTTGGAGACGTGGTGGTAATTATGGGCCGTTCTAATGTTTGCAATGTTATGTATACGATCCTTATTATTTATTAATTAGGTGCTGTGTTTTTCTTGGTGGATGCACTGTCCATGTTTTAATAGAGCAAAATGAGGTTTACTAGCAAGGGAAATGTAAGCACGATCATTTTCTTGTTTGTTCTCCTCTTTTAACCTCAACATATCCCTCCATTTGTTGCGTCAAAAGTATTCAAGAGATTTTGTGCCGAAAAATATTGACATTGTAACAACGTGAAGTTTATTTGCATCTTTAATTACATGTCTTGGATAAGTAGTTTATTCATGTAAATCTTGTTCCGTAGAAATTCCTAAAAGGCCTTTCCATGTTAGCAAGTTCTATTAATTATTTGAACATACTCTAACAATGTCTACAACATTGAAATCATAAACCACAATGACCAGAATATAATGTGGGTTCTGCCAAAACCGGAGTACGTGGTAGTATCTTCATGCATAAGAAATACGATATATCAAACATTTTTTACCATACATAACTCATTCAATATAAGGTGTTTTTTTAAATAAAAGAACTTTTATTAACCACTTATGTCTTGCCTAATAAAGGGATAGATTAATAAGACTATGGATGATAAGTACCAATTATATATTTTTTTACGTCAAAATTACCTCACAGTTACTGTTGATTGGATGCTTAAAATAACCCCTATTAATTTGAGTTCATTATTTAATCGTTTACTATCTTTAAAATGTGAAGGGTGATGATAAGTGCTGAGACCCACAAGTTTTCTTGGCACGACTTCTCTGACGTATAAAATTCGATTGAAACCGTCGAGTGGAAATCAATGGGGAATCGGACCAGAGAAATTGAAGGAGGAGCAAGAAAACGATTTAGGAAGCTTTCATCATGATTTCTTCAATTTAATTAGGCATCTTAGATTAGGTTTAATATTTATTCTTCTTAGTTAATATCTCCGTTTGATTTTTGAATTTATGATACAGTATACTCTTAGGGGGTGTTTGGTTTGATGAAATGGTTTTGAGAGATTTGAATTTTGTGGAAAAAATTTGAAATCAGATTAATTCAAATTTGCAATCTTGGTGTGTTTAACTGTTTGGTTCGTAGGATTTGGAATGAAATTGAATTTTATTCTTTATATATAATTTATAATTAACTATAAAAGTAATTAAATTACTTTTTTATTAACTTATTCTTTCAAAACAAATAGTTTTAACTTATTTTAAAACGTTATTACATATAAATCCTACGATATATCGTGAAATACCTATAAACCTCTTGGGATTTTAAAGTTTTATGTTTGTTGGATTTCAAATTCAGAAAACCCTTTCAAACTAAACATGAGATTGAAATGGAATTCAATTTCAAATCACTACAAAATCCTATCTAATCTGCAAACTAAACGATGCCTTAATTTTTGTATTATTTCCAATTTAAAAAAATATTACGTGAATCTCTAAAAAGAAGTTGTACCGCAGTAGAAGTCCAATGAAGATTGGGTAAATCATTCAACAAATGAAGATTTTGTAATGAAAAAGAATATTGAGGAGAAAGATACCATGAAAAGAAGACAATCCAAGAGATCAAGAAAAATGTGAGGTGATATCTACCCAAAAAGCGTCGAGTTCGATCTATAAGAATCTTCCACATCATACTCGAGAAGTTGAGCAACATTATCTTCCGAGCTACCATTCCAAAATTTATCAAAGATTGAAACAAACCAAAATCTAAATCTAAAACCGAAAGTGTCAATTCAAAAAACAAATCGAGATAAAAGGTGGTTGTTGACGGGAGATGGCGCCGGTGACAATGGTCTTCGAGACAGAGGCACGGTGAAAGGAGGTGGCTATAAGCAATCAATCTGAAACCCGAATCTAAAAAGTTTCAAAATAGAAAAACCCATCTTATCTCTTAATCAAAATCTGAAGTAAGGAAGAAGAAGAAACGAAGGGGTAGTTCCGTTCACCGGAGAAGAGGGACACCGATGATGGAGGTCGCTGGAGGGAAACGGGAAGGGACGATGGAAGGGGGCTATATGTAAAATATAATATCATATATTATTTAATAAAAAAGAAATTTTCAAAAAATGGTAAAAGTAATACAATCTGTTGACATATCGGACAAACAAAATGAATTAGAAACCACAGTAACCTAAGGAAAAAAACAATTTTAAAAACAAACCAATGTGTAAAAGTAATATTTATTTAACAAAGAGATATAAGGAAAACTATAAAAAAGAGTTGCCCCTAATTTAACGAATAAAAAAACCATTAATTACTAGCTATAGTAAGAAAAAAAGTGATGTTTAAGGATAATATTATAGAGATGAGATTGAGAGACAATCCTAAAAAAATAAAGAATAGAAGAACTCGTCTAAATCGTAATATTGTGATGATCTAATGAATGAGATTAAAAAGGTGGTTATAACATCCTTTTTCAAAAAATAAAAATTATACAGATTACAAAACAAGCCAATATTTATACAGATTACAAAACAAGATCTCCTATCTTTAAGAGAGATCACATCAAATATTCAAATACAAATATATCCCTAACAATATGCCTAAATTGTCGCTATTAACCCCCCCTGCAGTCGAAACGGGAGGTTCCCGAATGTTGAGACTGGAACGAAAGTCGACAAACCAGACGTGTGGTAGACCTTTAGTGAAGATATCCACATATTGAAAACGATAAGGGACATGCAGTACACGGACCGACCCCTTTGCCACATGCTCTCGAACAAAGTGAATGTCCATTTCGATGTGCTTTGTCCATTGATGTTGGACCGGATTCCCCGAGAGGTAGATAACGCTGACGTTGTTGCAATATACCATCGTTGCCTTAGTAAGAGGACAATGAAGCTCGAGTAATAGGTTCCAAAGCCAACAAGTTTCGGCTACGGCGTTGGCCACTCCCCTGTATTCCGCTTTCGCACTTGATCTGGACAATGTTTGTTGACGTTTGGATGACCAAGAGAGGAGATTATCACCAAGAAAGACACAGTAGCCGGAGGTGGAGCAACGGGTATCTGGGAAACCACCCCAATCAGCATCTGTGTATGCGATAAGATTCAAAGTTGGTGAAGCCGTCAAGCGTAGTCCAAGGTGTAAGGTTCCTTGAATGTATCGGAGAATCCGACGTAATGCATGAAAGTGTGGCTCGCGGGGGTCATACATAAAAAATCACACTTGTTGCACCGCATAGGAGATGTCAGGACGGGTAAAGGTAAGGCATTGTAAGGCCCCGACAAGACTACGGTAGAGGGAATGATCTTTGACGGGAGGCCCCGAATTAGCGCTAAGCATGGAGGTAGGCTCGACGGGAGTAGTGGATGGGTTGCAAGTCGTCATATTGGCTCAGGCCAAAATCTCTTTGGCATATTTTGCTTGTGACAAAAATAACCCAGCACTGTGTTGTTGGACAGAAATCCCCAGGAAATAGCTTAGCGGCCCAAGATCCTTCATAGCAAATTCGGACCCAAGACAGGTAATGAAGTGTCGACGTAACTTGTCGGAAGAAGCGGTCAGGATAATGTCATCGACTTATGTAACAACCCGCACTAAACAAATGCAACATAACAACATTTTAATCCAAAACGGCTCCAAGCCTACAATTCAATAAACAAGGTTTGCAACTACAACCTATTACATAACTGAGTAAAAAGGAAAACTACTACAATGAGTCTTCTAGCTCCTGGAAATAGCTCACAACTTCTCTCTATCCTTACCAGTACCTGCTACCTTGCGATAACCTGAAAAAGGGTTATAGTTTTGAAAGAGCGAGGGTTAGGCCGATGGTCTTGTGAGTCCCCTCCAAGTGCTAATGCAACAATACAAACAATATGTAAAACATTAACAGGTCTATATGCCTCTCGAGCGTAACTCACGCTATCGACCAACACTACCATCAAAGACGGCGTGCCTGACTCGTACTGCCTTATTTTGGGACACACCCAATGGCATCAACGAGCCATACTCCCCGGTACGATCAGGCGGACCACACTCCCTGACTTAGGTCACCACTTCCGAATTAAATGTATACATACATCTAATTAACAACAATATATATAAAGCACGTTTATATAAACATAGCATGAACATGCCAACATAATTAAATCAACTTTAATTTAAACCTTCAAAAATTTCGATAATATAAACGTGCAGTTCAGAAAACTCACATGTATCAAATAGCTTTCGAAATCGTAAACAGATTTAGTTTGAAAGACTCACCTCAGATCCTTGTCGCTTAAAAGTCCGCTTCCTAACGTTTTCACCACCTATGAGAACACCGATAAGTCGGTAAGTCAACTTACAGATAACACTTTCTCACTTTCTGCCTAAACTTAACAAAAACGATCGGACCGGACCCGACCCCCTACCGGACCACCGGGTCGCCCGACCCAGCCTCACCCGGTCACCGGGCTTCCCCAACTCTCGGGGTCGCCCGGTCCAAACACCGGTCACCGGGCTTCCCCGACTCCCGGGGTCGCCCGGTCCACACCTCACCGGTCACCGGGGCTCCCCGACTCCTGGGGTCACCCGGTCCAACATACCCCGGTCGAAACTCAATAGATCCACCAGAGGCGATTTCAAGAACTCGATCGACCCAGAACCTAAATCAATCGGTTAAAAACCTCAACTACCAGATCAAACACTGACTACTACACATAGTAGGTATAAATAGACCAAAATCATACCTTGATTTGAAGAAAAACGATCAACCCTTCAAAACCCTTTCTCCCTGCCTCGTTCTCCCTTCAGCCGCTCACACAAATATCAGGAATTATTATGAGAAAATATCTTAGGGTTAAAACCTTTATATACAATCCAAATTTCATTTGACCCTCTTGAACTTTGGGTCTTGATTAACTTTTCACCCAACTCTCAAAAATAATAAAATTTTCGAACCCGGTTATTACAATATCCCCCCCCCTCAAGAGAATTCCGTCCCCGGAATTCCATCATTGAACAGATGGGGATACTGAGATGACATGTCCGTCTCCAGCTCCCAAGTTGACTCTTGCCCACTGCGCTATTGCCACTACACTTTCCCAAGACGGACATCCTTCGATCCTTAACTAAATAACCTAATTGTCAAAGGCTTACTCGGAATTTATGATCACGACAAACTCTTCTTTGCTTGCATACCTCACAAAGGTATCGCTGCTCCACCTCCAACAAGTGCTCTTAAGAGAGGCGAGAAACATGACACGAATTATTCCAATTCTCATCGAACACTTCCGGTTATACACTACCTCTCCAACTCCTTCCATAACTTTGACGGATTCCAAAAGTAAACCAACACTAGATTTCTCTCGATCGTACCACTCCATTCTATGGGAACAACTTCTGCATTAAGTCGTGCCCTTTCAAATCTTAAGATTCACAAGACTCGCGTTCTTTCACCCATTCCGACTTAACTTCCCTCAAATACTCCAAGCATTCTGTTCCAAAACCAAGGCCGTAACATCCCAGGTCAACTCTTGCGCCAACATGCATATAGTCATCCTTTGTTATCACAATAACCTCAGAGTTATGAATTTCTTCATCCGGTAATCAGCCATTGCATAGTAACTTCTCTCGGTTCGGCATACATCGAACGTAACAGAACTTTCTTTCCCACAACATATTGTTCATCGTTCAACGGTGATACTCAACTCATACGCAGTAACATACATCGCCCCAAAGGTCATTACTCCACTTCCACATAAAAGAAGAATTCCACATTGCATTACCCTCATAGCCCACTAATTCCAACTGAACAAATCATAATGACTCCCACTTTAATTCTCGTCGCATCCAACAATTGTCCGGTCGAAATTTAAATAAAACCAAGCTTTACCCGTCCTATCATAGAGTGACCATGCTCCTACCATTACTCCAACTTAACACTGAAAGACAGGTTCACTTGGAACCTTTCCTACACAATTACCAAATTGACTCACTCCGGGCACTACCTCCAACCGCTTCTTCCCTTCCTTCTCGAAAACACGAACATGCTTCTAGTGATAGGCTCACTAGATAGCCCAATCCTTAGACCAACCGCCCGTTTTAGCTTTATCCACTCTCGAACCAAAGCATACACTCTAACCTCCTTTCTCACACCCTCTCTAGGGTTTATAAACTCACTATCATAAATTCTGAAAACATAAACTCCCAAATCCTGTGCCACTTGTCAAACTTCTTACTCTTAGGTCAACAATTTTCGACTCGTCAAAACAAAATTACATTACTACACTTCACCAAACGGTTACCGACAAACCACATGCGATACATTTAACCATGCTCTCCCAAAAAATTACTCACTGATCGAAGACACCTCACGCTCCTCACTCTCCTTCGCCATCTGTAGGGTTCCTTTATGTTCGAAGGATACTTCGACATCCTCACGGATTTTCCCTGTCTCCTACAACCCACCATGAATTAAATCGTTCGACATTCACATCAATATGTCACTGGAATAAGATGAGCTTGTCCAACACTTCTCCGCGACCCAGGAACCCAAGGTTCCTCCATGAAGTTGTCGCCAACTATCACTCGAATCCATAAACTTCATATTAGAAAAATCACCAACCCAACCAACATCCCTGCAATTCTGCCACATACTTGACACTTTCGAACAGCTCCCCGATAATCTCTGAGCAAGGGTTTCCACCAATGCTCATCCTATAACACTAACACAAGTCTAAAACTTAACTTTAAAGAAGCTCCTTACCACCATAATGACTTGAACAACCACTTTGGCATAAAAAGTAACACCATCTCATCTAACCATTCATCTCCCTACCACATCATCACCATGACACCAAAATCTCCACAACACTTGGTACACATAACAGATACCCTCCTCATCATGTCGATCGCAACACTAATATTTGAGATAAAGTCGTTTCACGATTTTGTCCTGCTCAAATCTGGACCGCCCGTAAACTTTTGAACATCTAAACCACTCAACACGATTTCGCTTCTGATCGGCTTATCGCCATCTGCCATATACAAAGTCGGGTAGTCGATAAGATTAAGCGTACTCTCTCACGGATTAACTTGCTCGAAGTGCAACCACCCCGATTGCTCCCTATTCCTTACTCCCACACGAACCATAAGAACCTCATGGGAATTTACCTGACCTACTAACAGTCTTCCATTTTGAAAAGTCCCCTCGAGGTGGTCCTATACCATTCCAGATACACACCGTTCCCGAACGACCTCTAGCTTCCTTAAGAAACTCAGAAAAACATGACCGCAACCACTTCCCATTTTCAGCGTCCCGGCAATGGCCTAAACAATTTGTCGCTGACTTCAGCATCACCGTCGACATAGCGATACTTCAACAATGTTTTCGACTAACAAGTATTTCCAAAGGAACCTGCTCCTTCCAACGCATAATAACTATCTCGGTGTCCCACCGACTTCACACGTTGAAGGCACATGACTTACTTAATAGAATCTGGTTACCAGGCCAACTCAAGACTCCAGCTCGACGTCAATAAATTTTTCATCTAAAAACCACAAAGTTACGTAACAACACGCTGCAAAAAGGGGTACCTTAACGACTTCGAATTCCACCCCAAACAACACCACTCGCCGACTACCCCATCTCAGGTTACCGACAGGAGTGCATGCTACCACAAAACGAATCATTCCTAACACTCAAAGGCCAAAGCTTTTGTCATTCTCCGCATTTCCCTAGTAGGAATACCAGGATCATGAATCGACCAACAACGGCCCGAACGTCACACTCTCATCCTCCACCCTTTTCCTCATCCTTAACTTCAAAGCTTCCTTACGACCTAGCGAGTTCATAGCCTTCATGCATGACAACATATTAGTTTGAAATCATTTGACACATTTGAAAAAATATTTTTAATGAAACTTTACTCAAGCGATTTCAAGAAGTTCTAACAAAATGACTTGTGCTGAGTGAGTTAGTCGACTTCCCCCCTTGCTGGCATGACTAAGTCCATACCAGTCTTCCTTATAACATCACACGGTCAAAAGATGTTATATTTTCCACAAAAGATGACTCCTTTATAAAAGAAATGCAATAACTCCCAAATTACTGAGTTCGAAATTTAGCGCACCGCGCAATAAACTTGCCCTTTTTCTAAAACCCACACACGTTTACACACGCTAACTCATTTTCAAAACAAATGACCCAAAGTTGCACACACACCAAAATGCCTGTCATGAAAGACTCAAGCAACTTATTCGAAAACACCATGCATGATACTCCCACTTCATTGAAGGTTATTCGCTCTCGTAGGGTCGACCGCTTACACTCACACCAATTTGCCACCGACCCTTACTTCCAACCAACCAGTCAGGTCCCTCACAATTACATCCATCTTCAGCACCAACGATTCCCAACATTTTGTCTACTACCAGTCTGTCGCGACTATTGATTCGAAATTTCTGCGTCCTTACGTTGGTCCAACTAAGCTTACCAACAATACCTCATTTCCATTTTGTCTTCATTCCATTTTATTAGTCAACACGGATAACGTCTCTTAGCCACCCTCACCACCTTTCAGTTAACTACTAATTCAAAAGGCTCAAATCTATTATTCGATTCTTGGGGTGAACTGTAACACCCTAAAAATAGGGATAACAAAATCCGAAAATCGGACATGCGGTATTTAAAATTGACAAAGCAAGAGGCCTTCTGCCCATGCGCACGACCCATGCATTTTTATTGAAGGAGGGCCACAGAAACCAACTCTTCCCTTCTTCTTCTTATTTAGCCAAACGTAATTCAGGGTGTTACAATCCTCCCCACCTAATTAGGATTTCGTCTTCGAAATCTTACCCTAAATTGAACAACTGCGGGTAACGCTTTTTCATATCACCTTCCGACTCCTAAGTAACGTTAGCTCCCCGATGATGTTTCCATTGTACTTTAATCATGACTACGTCTTTATGACGTAGTTTCTTCACTTTCGATTCTAAAATCGCCTCCGGCTCTTCCACACAACGATTCCCATTGTCCACCCGAATTTCCGACAAAGGGATTACACTTTCCTCTTCGGCTAAACACTTCCGAAGGTAACATACGTGAAATGTAGGATGTATCCCATTCATCTCCGGTGGCAAGTCCAAACAGTAGGCTTGCAATACAATTCTTTCTAGAATCACGAAGGGTCTAAGGAAACGAGGACTAAGCTTCCCACGCTTTCCAAATCGGATAATTCCCTTCCATGGAGACACTTTTAACATGACACGGTCACCCACTTGAAACTCGACCGATCTTCTTTTCTTGTCCGCATAACTTTTCTGTCGATCTTGAGCCGCTTTTAGCCTTTCCCGAATTTCTTTCACTTTATCCTCCGTTTCTTGAACTATTTCCGGTCCGACAAATTGCTTCTCGCCCGCTTCTAGACAACATACCGGGGTTCTACACTTCCGTCCATACAATTCCTCGAACGGTGCCATCCCGATACTAGAATGGTAACTGTTGTTGTAGGCGAACTCTACCAAAAGGTAGATGTGAGTCCAAACTTCCCTCGAAGTCTATCACACACGACCTCAACATGTCTTCTAACGTCTGAATTGTCCTCTCGCTTTGACCATCCGTTTGAGGATGATATGTCGTGCTCAAATTCAATGTATTACCCAATTCTTTCTGCAAGCTAGCCCAAAAGTTCGAAGTGAACCGACTATCCCGATCCGACACAATAGATTGAGGAACTCCGTGCCTTGACACCACCTCATCAATGTAGAGCTTGGCCAATTTCTCCATTGGCAAGGTCTCTCGCATCGCAAGAAAGTGTGCACTCTTGGTTAGACGATCTACAATTACCCAAATAGTGTCGTGACCGCGCAAGGTCTTCGGTAGTTTTGTCACAAAGTCCATAGTGATGTTGTCCCACTTCCACTCGGGAATAGACAACGGTTGCAAACTTCCATACGGTCTTTGATGCTCCGCTTTGACTTGAAGGCATGTGACACACCTTTCCACGTAATTGGCCACGTCCAATTTCATCACCGACCACCAATAATTCAATTTCAAGTCTCGGTACATCTTGGTGCTACCGGGATGTATAGAATATTTTGACTTGTGCGCTTCTTCGAGAAGCAATTCTCGGTTTCCTCCCAGCTTCGGTACCCAAATTCGCCCTTGGAAGAGCTTAAGTCCACGACCGTCTTTCGTTAGGAGTTCCTTTTGCTTTACCATGACCTCAGACTTGAGATTTTCCTCCTTGAGTGCTTCTACTTGACATGACTTGATGCTCTCCAACAAACTTGATACCACATCAATTCTTGTAAGAGACATTTTGACACCACCATCATAACTCCTTCAGCTCAATGCATCTGCTACTACATTGGCCTTACCGGTATGATAGAGTAGGTCGCAATCGTAATCCTTCAAGAGTTCAAGCCATCTTATTTGCCGCATGTTGAGTTCTTTTTTATCGAAGATGTATTTGAGACTCTTGTGATCCGTGAAAATAGTACACTTTGTCCCATATAAGTAGTGTCGCCACAACTTCAACGCGAACACTACAGCCGCCAATTCCAAGTCATGAGTGGGATAATTCTTCTCATGATCTTTCAATTGTCACGACGCGTAGGCTATCACTTTTCCTCTTTGCATAAGCACACACCCAAGCCCCATCTTGGAAGCGTCACTATAAACTACAAAGTCTTCCGATCCTTCGGGTAAGGACAAGATCGGAGTTTCGCACAACTTCCTTTTGAGCGTTTGAAAGGCTTGTTCTTGTGCATTGGTCCAAAGAAATTTGACGTCCTTCATCGTAAGTGAAGTGAGCGGTGTATCTATCTTGGAAAAGTCTTGAATGAAATGCCGGTAATAACCCGCCAAGCCCAAGAAACTTCGAATTTCTGTCGGACTCGTTGGTGGCTCCCAACTCATCATTGCCTCGATCTTGGTCGGGTCTACCTTTACTCCGTCCTTTGATATCACATGCCCCAAGAATTGCACCTCTTGGAGCCAAAATTCGTACTTTGAGAATTTCGCAAACAATTTCTCCCTTCTTAGAATCTCTAACACTTCGCGTAAGTGTTTCCCATGCTCGGACTCATCCTTTGAATATATTAAAATATCGTCGATGAAGACGATCACGGATTTGTCCAAGAATGGACGACACACACGGTTCATCAAATCCATGAATACGGCAGGAGCGTTGGTTAAGTCGAAAGGCATCACCAGAAACTCATAGTGACTGTATCGCGTTCGGAAAGCCATCTTTGGAATGTCATTCTTCTTCACTCTCACTTGATGATAACCGGATCGGAGATCGATCTTGGAGAAACATCCCGCACCTTGAAGTTGATCAAAGAGATTGTCGATGCGAGGTAGAGGATACTTATTCTTCACCGTGACTTTGTTCAACTCTCGGTAATCGATGCACATTTGCATAGATCCGTCCTTCTTCTTCACGAACAAGACCGGTGTTCCCCAAGGTGAAGAGCTCGGTCGAATGAAACCCTTCTCCAACAATTCTTGAAGCTGCATCATCATCTCCTTCATTTCAGTCGGTGCCAAAGGATATGGAGTTCGGGCTATCGGAGCCGCTCCCGGAGTGAGGTCGATCTGAAACTCCACTTGTCGTTCCGGCAGCAACCCGGGTAAATCTCCCAGAAAGACATCCGGAAAATCTTGCACTACTTCTACATCTTCTACCGACTTCTTCTCTTTCTTCGCGTCCACCACATAGGCCAAGTACGAAGGATAACCCTTCACTAGAAACTTGCGAGCCTTGAGAGATGAAATAATGGAATTATTCCTCTTTCCTTTTTCCCCATAAATGATAATCACACCATTTTCCGGCGATGGCACTTGGATCATATTTTTAGAGCACAAGATGTCCGCCTTGGGTCTTACTAACCAGTCCATACCTATAACCACGGCAAACCCTCCAATAGCCATAGGTAGCAAATCTATCCCAAAGGAATTCCCATCAATAACTATAGTGCAATCACAAAAACGATCGTGAATAATTACTTGATCTCCATTGACTAGTTCTACCACTAGAGCATCGGAAAGAACACTAATAGGAGTGATAAACTGCTTACAGAAAATTTCCGATACAAAGGAACACGTAGCACCCGAATCAAACAGAACACGAGCAGGCAAGGAGTTTACTAGAAACGTACCCGAAACAACATCAGCGGTCTCCTTTGCCTCCTCGGTAGTCATCTGGAAAGCTCGACTCGGTGCCCTTGGTGGTTGCTCGACTTTAGTCGTCGAACCCACATAATTTCCACCACTTCCTCCTACTAGCTTTGGGCAATTTCTCTTTATATGCCCCGGTTCTCCGCACTCATAACATACCGATCCCTGGATGGGACATTCTCGAGTCGTGTGGTTCTTCTTACCACACTTGATACACCCTGTTGGATCGGAGTGAGTTCTTGTAGCACATGGCCCCGAGTGCTTTGACCTGCACTTGTAACACCACCGATCCTCACGACGCTGATCACCCGCTTTCCCACTTGCAAAGGGTCTTGATTGACGAACGGGCCCAGATGGCCCTTCCCACTTCCGTTTCTCACCAGCTTGTCTTCTTTCCTCCTTCTCAACATTAATGTCATCCTTGGTGAGCAAGGACTCTTCAATGACCTCTTGCAAGGTCGAGCACTTAGCATTTCTTACATCCATTCGCATCCCGGCCGGTAAACCTTGTTGATATGCTTTCATCTTCGACTTTTCATCGGGAACTAGATGTCCCATCAAATTTAGTTTCTCCAAAAAGAGTTTGGAGTATTCGACAATAGACAGATTCCCCTTCTTCAGATTTTGGAACTCCCGCTCTAGCTTATCCAATGAACGTTCACTACAATATTTATCCATGATCTTTTCTTTGAACACCGGCCAAGTTAACTTGGCCAGAACTTCAGGAGTGAGGACTGATCGAGTGAGATTCCACCAAATCAGAGCCTCTCCCCGAAGTAGTTGAGAAGCAAACTTGACCCGTTGAGAGGGATCACACTCACTGGACTCGAAGGCCATTTCTACCTCCTTGAGCCAATACATACAAGCAACCGGATTGTCTGAACCCGCAAACTCTTTAGGGTGGCACCCCAGAAACGCCTTGTAAGTGCACCCCTTAGTTTTCGTCCTGATCCCATCACCTGTTGGTTCTTCAACAGATGCCACAACTGGTCCACCCGACCTCATAACAATGTTTTCCGCCATTGTTTCTGGTTGTCGGTTACTGGCATCTCGATCTTCTAAGAATTTCATGAAGAACTCTTGTTGTTGGGCCATGGCGGAGTTCATGGCCAACATCATGCTATCCCAAATCCGGGTTTCCATAGTAACTTCTTCCATAATGGCATTATCCGCATTGAGGTTCCGGTGCGGAATATGCTCAGGTCCGCCTCCCAAGATTCTGGGTACGGGAATTCCATCGGAGGTTGCCCCCACAGGGAGGTCGTACGGCTGCAGATTCCACTTCTGGTTGACCCTCTGGCATGTCCGGTAATCTACTTCGAGTGTTAACCATCACAATCTGCCATATACGCACGATAAATAGATTGAGAAAATACTAAGCGAGTTGAACTCATTGTACGTACTAATACCTTCATCAATTATCATAATAATAGTAAACCAAGTATGCTCACGTAACAATGCATTCATAATAGCAGTAGCTAATTAAAATTATGAATGGACCATACATAAGAATTCTTGTCACCATCATCACAATTTTCAATTACAGTAATTCCGTAAATCCTAACGCTCTTCCCACCTAGGACTTCTACCCCAAGTAGACAGTGAAACTATAAAGTCTAAAGCTTAAGTCTAGATATGCTAAAAGAATACCTAGTTCACTTAAACTAAAACTCTGATACCAACTTGTAATACCCTAAAAATAGGGATAACAAAATCCGAAAATCGAACATGCGGTATTTAAAATTGCCAAAGCAAGAGCCTCCCAAAAGTGGGGAAAATACACAAACTTGTTTAAATACAGTCGTAATTTAAACGGACAATAAATAGCATTCAATAATTCTAATTTCGATAACTCGAAATTAGATTACAAACGGGGTATCAATCATAAACCCAAATGTTCTTATACAAATAATAAGTCCAAAGCAAGTTCCCCAATCTCTCACCCAAACAACTATGCCAGCTTAGAACCGGCGCCGCTAGAACCTGAGATACACATCGACACCAAGCAAGTGTTAGGCCAAAAAGCCTAGTGAGTTGAACAAGAATTAGCATGGTAGAACATATATGACTCTTATCAGCAGTTAACCAATTTTCAACATGTATGGAGTCAATGGGGGAGACCCATAGCACCAATCAATTCCACCCCAAGAGCCGATATACCTTGATGCCCTTAACAAGGAACACCCCAAAGGCCCGACACACCCGAAGACTACACCAAAAGGAAATTCCCCGAGTGGCGGAGGTCTAGGCACATACCATCATGGTGGCACCCAAGACTACATCCTCCTAGTGTCCTTGACTTGGTTCGTCCAACATAATGCATATAGGAGGTCCTTAGGTATATTTCAACCAAGTATAATTCAATACCAACCATAGGTACAATATCACCCTCCTAATAGCGTGAGTCCAACATAAGACTTAAATATCCACATACCCACGTTGTAGATATAATATCACCAAGAGAGTATTCCAAATGGAAATCATCATATTATACCAAACATGTATTCCTTAATCATGTCAAATACCCATTGTGGGCACACATAATGTAAATCCCAATTAATTACACAAAATAGAGTAAATCATGGGATGTTACTTCTAATACATATATCTCACATAATCTCATGAAAATACCATCAATTACTTAAACCCATAAAGATGAACAATTTGAGCAATTATGTGATAATAACAACAAATAAGCAAATATGATGTGTATCCAGTTTTAACAAAAGTTTAGTAAACTCACAATCTAGGTTTTGAACCAAAAACCCAGAAAATATGGAACCCTAGATCCAAGAAGATGAGACTTGGAGAAGATGAAGATCTTGAAGGATGCTTCAATGAAATCACTTGGATGAACCTTCAATGATGATTAAATGCTCTTATCACCCAAAATCTGGAAATTATAAGGTAGGAGATGAAAACCCAAAAATCAAGCTTTTTGACACTTGAGGAAGATGAAGATGGAGATGGTGGTGAATCTTCCAAACCGAAATCTTGGATGATACTCTTAACTCTAGCAATAAATGGTGAAGGTTTGGTGGTTGAAGAAATCCTAGAAGAAGTAGATGAAGAGGGAGGGTTTGGGAGAGAATACTTGAAGAAAGAAATAAGATGTGATTGAGATTTGGGGGAAAATTTGCATTTAACCCGAACTGGGCCTTCTACCCATGCGCACGACCCGTGCGTTTTTATTGAAGGAGGGCGCACGAGAAACCAACTCTTCCCTTCTTCTTCTTATTTAGCCAAACGTAATTCAGGGTGTTACATGAACTCTCCTGATGTCCATTGATCGACATCACAAACTACCAAAACGACGACTCCCTTGGAGTGACCAACTCACCTCCAATCGTCAATCTTCCCTTTTCAGACCCAAGAAGTTCTTCCTCCAAACGAAATATCCACATCCCACCCAAAACTCATCCCAAAAGGTATTAACCTTAATACCATGAACGTGCTCGCACAACGCGCCAGACCAACGCTATCATTACAATGATAGATCTCACTACCCAAAACTACACCCAACGACTTACCCAACAATAGTACTCGAGTATACCCATGCACCTGTAGATTCATAATGACATTGGCCAGATGCAATCCTGAATTTACCTTACATGAGAGTCCTCACTATTGTCGTCCCGATTCTCGATAACCAAAGACTCCTTAAAGGCTTCCTAAATCTCAGTTGTGTCCCTCTATTTCACAGTTTAAGTTTAGGCCCATACGGTCACATAAATCCCTTAAACTATGGCTCTGATACCAACTGTAACAACCCGCACTAAACAAATGCAACATAACAACATTCTAATCCAAAACGGCTCCAAGCCTACAATTCAATAAACAAGGTTTGCAACTACAACCTATTACACAACTGAGTAAAAAGGAAAACTACTACAAGGAGTCTTCTAGCTCCTGGAAATAGCTCACAACTTCTCTCTATCCTTACCAGTACCTGCTACCTTGCGATAACCTGAAAAAGGGTTATAGTTTTGAAAGAGCGAGGGTTAGACCGATGGTCTAGTGAGTCCCCTCCAAGTGCTAATGCAACAATACAAACAATATGTAAAACATTAATATATCTATACGCCTCTCGAGCGTTACTTACGCTATCGGCCAACACTACCATCAAAGACGGTGTGTCTGACTCGTACTGCCTTATTTTGGGACACACCAATGGCATCAACGGGCCACACTCCCCGGTACGACCAGACGGGCCACACCCCGAATTAGGTCACCACTTCCGAATTAAATGTATACATACATCTAATTAACAACAATATATATATAAAGCGCGTTTATATAAACATAATTAAATCAACGTTTAATTTAAACCTTCAAAACTTTCGATAATATAAACGTGCAGTTCAGAAAACTCACATGTATCAAATAGCTTTCGAAATCGTAAACAGATTTAGTTTGAAAGACTCACATCAGATCCTTCTCGCTTAAAAGTCCGCTTCCTAACGTTTTCACCACCTATGACAACACCGATAAGTTGGTAAGTCAACTTACAGATAACACTTTCTCACTCTCTGCCTAAACTTAACAAAAATGATCGGATCGGACCCGGCCCCCGACCGGACCACCGGGTCACCCGACCCAGCCCCACCCGGTCACCGGGCTTCCCCGACTCGCGGGGTCGCCCGGTCCACACCTCACCGGTCACCGGGGCTCCCCGACTCCCGGGTCACTCGATCTAACATACCTCAGTCGAAACTCAACAGATCCACCAGAGGCGATTTCAAGAACTCGATCGACCCAGAACCCAAATCAATCGTTAAAAAACCTCAACTACCAGATCAAACACTGACTACTACACATAGAAGGTAGAAATAGACCAGAATCATACCTTGATTTGAAGAAAAACGATCGACCCTTCAAACCCTTTCTCCCTGCCTCGTTCTCCCTTCACCCGCTCACACAAATATCAGGAATGATTATGAGAAAATATCTTAGGGTTAAAACCTTTATATACAACCCAAATTTCGTTTGACCCCCTTGAACTTTGGGTCTTGATTAACTTTTCACCCAACTCTAAAAAATAATAAAATTTTCGAACCCGGTTACTACAATTTATAACAATAAGTAAGCCATATCATTGCTGTGATGATACACAAAGAGGGAGTTATCCGACTTACTGTGGGAGAAACCGAGCGTAGCGATAAACATGGAAAAACGATGGTACCAAGCGCGGGGTGCTTGTTTAAGCCCGTATAAAGATTTTCGAAGATGGCACACATGATGAGGTCGAGTTGGATCTTTAAAACCAGGTGGTTGGTGCATAAAAACCGCTTTTTGAATTGTGTCGTGAAGAAAAGCGTTTTTCACATCCAATTGATGAATGCCCCATTGTTTTGAAAACGCCAAACTATTCGAATTGTAGCCGGTTTGACGACGGGGCTGAAAGTCTCGTGATAATCGACACCAACCTGTTGAGACTTGCCATTAACAACAAAACGAGCTTTGTGGCGCTCAAGTGTTCCATTAGACCGAAATTTGTGGGTAAAAATCCACATACAAAAAATAACATTAACGTTGGCAGGCCTCGGGACAAGTTCCCATGTATCCTTTTTAATTAGAGCGTCATATTCGACTTGCATGGCAATATTCCATTGAGGGTCGGTTAACGCAGTAAGATGAGATGTTGGAATAGGAGAAATGGTAGGGGTTGTATGAAGGAGAGCATATCGGGGGTTGGGTTTAACTATCCCAACTTTGGACTGTGTGGTCATGGGATGAGAGGGAGGATGAGGTGGAACAGGTGGAGCTTGGTTGGGTGTGGCAACCGATTGGGAAGAAGAGGTAGGTGGTGCGGAAGAGGGAGGAAGGGTGTGTATAGGGGTGTTTGGTATGGGGTTGGAAGAAGAGTCGGGATTTTGTTGAGAAGGTGAACGCATGGGAGGAGAAATGGGATATGTGGATGACTTAGAGAGGTGATCCAGAACGATAGGATGTATGGGATTTTCAAGAAAAGTGTATTGAGATAAAGGAGAGTTAGGTTGAGAGAAAGGAAACGAGGACTCGTCAACGTTACGTGGCGCAAAATTATAAATTTTCTATTGAGCATATCGTAACATTTGTACCCCCGGTGGTTGGATGGAAAACAGAGAAACACACAAGAAACAGAATGTGGTTGGAGTTTATGGATTGTTTGGGAGGGAGCGTGTGGGAAACATAAGCAACCAAACACCCGAATATGATGGTATGCTGGAAGTTAACGATAAAGAATTTGAGTAGGGGAGAAGAAAGAAAGGTTTTTATTGGGAAGGATATTTTGGAGATAAGCTTCCATTTGAATCGAATGCGGCCAAAACTCAGGTGGGACATGGGCATGAAGAAGGAGAGTGTGAGCCATTTTGTTAAGGGTTTGTAGTTTCCTCTCGGCCTTTTCATTTTGTGCCGAAGTATATGGATAGGAAAAACGTAAATGGATAAAGTTTGAGACTTTTTAGCAAGTGGAAAAACCCAAACAAATTTGGTAAAATCATCAAGAAATAAGAGATAATATCGATAACCACAAGTACTCACAATAGGAGAAGTCCAAATATCACTATGTATTAAATCAAACGGTGCAACTGAAAGTGAACTAGATGGATAAAAAGGGAGTTTATTGTGTTTTCCCAATTAACAAGAATGACAAAGACAACAGGAGCTTGAATTAAGCCTATAAATTAAATGATGTGAAACTAATTGACGAAGAACATTAGGTCCTGGATGGCCGAGACGAAGATGCCAGATAGAGGATGTTGTGGCCGAAAAAGCTGAGGGATGATCACGTCGATTGGATGAAAGCGGATAGAGATTGCCTTGGCTATTGGAACGCATGATGGTTACGCCCGTCTTGAGATCCTTCACAGAAAAACCAACGAGGATCAAATTCCACAAAAACGTGATTATCGGTAGTAAATTGACGTACCGAAATAAGGTTTTTAACAAGACTAGGGACGAGCAACACATTTTTGAGAGAGAGAGAGAGAGAGAGAGAGGAGGATGAGGTGAGGGAAGGTGTGCCGAACCAGAGGTTGTAACAGGCATGGAATTGCCATTGTCGACCATAACATGATTAGATGAACTCGAATTAAAAAGATGGGAAAAAGTACCTTGGTTAGACGTCATGTGACATGTTGCACCAGTATCCAAGTACCAATCCTCGTCCGGAGGATTTAGAACGAGCATGTGTAGAGCCTGATCAATATCTGTCGGAACATTTTTATCACGGGCGGATGCATGGTAAGCTTGAGGCGGACGAGGGCCCAAGATTCCAGCAGCCGGATGGGGTGGTCGTTTGGAAGTCCACGACGTTGGGCCAGCCGTTGGATATGGGCATGGGGGAATGACCCATAGTGGAGGTGATGATGGCCAATGGGTCGGATAAGAATTCCAGCGGTAAGATTGTTGATCCCGGAGAGGAGAACGATAAAACCGACCACCATGGTTACGACCCCGTCCCCGTCCTCTACCTCGACCACGGTATGGAGACCATCATATGTATTGTCAAGGCGAGGAGCAGGTTGCAGCGGTGGATAAGTGTCGCAGCGGTGGATAAGTGTCGCCATCGACAACTTCCTTAGGAACTTTCGTATAGAGTGTCGTAGTGGGAGTTGTCGAAAAGCTTGCTTGGGTGGCTTTGCGAGATTCCTCTAGGGTCAACATACTTCGAGCTTTGTAGAATGGAGGCAACGGATCCGACTGTTGAATGATGGTTTCCATGCCATCGTAAGCCTCCAATAAACCTGCAACAAGTTGAAGAATAAGACGTTGATTAGACATCGGTGATCCGACGTTTGCCAATTGATCGGCCAACATCTTGAGGTGTTGGCAATATGCGGAGACGTTGGGAAAATCAACCTGTTGAGAGCGAGAGAACTGATGTTCGAGATGAACCGCTCTGGAACATTTGTTATCTTGAAAAATATCCTTGAGATGGTCCCAAGCATTATGGGCAGAAGAATCTGGTTCTAATATCGTGTGGAGCATATCTGTGGATATAGTGCCATATATCCACCAGAGAACGATTGCATCAAGCCTTTTCCATAGAGCATCATCTACCAAATCTTCACGTGGAGGAATGATATGGTCTAACACTTGATATGCACGGGCATGGATCTTAAACAATTATGCCCAAGACGCATATTGTACTTTCTCTATCTCAAGAGTAATCGGGATGAAAGTACGAATATTGGAGACAGTGAGGGTGGGATGAAACGAGGATGGTTTTGCGGTGACATCGTCGCCGCTGCCGGAAGATGAAGCACCGGCGACCATGAGGAAGGAGAAATTGAGAAAAGAATAGTGTGGTTAGGGTTTAGGGTTTTGGCTCTGATACCATATTAGGTTGTAATTCCCCTTGTCCTCTTTATATATCACAAGCCAATATTTATACAGATTACAAAACAAGCTTTTCTATCTTTAAGAGAGATCACATGAAATATTCAAATACAAGTATATCCCTAACAATATGCCTAAACTGTCGCTATTAATACCAAAAAAATAATCATTTTAATTATTATCTTTAATTTGACATCTACTTTGATATATTTTTTCATCCGGTTTTTCTTGGTTCTCCGATCCTTTTATTTTTCAAAGTTATCTCTGCATCTTTAGAGCATCTCCAACAGTTATGCTATCCTTTATGTTAAAATAGAGAAAAGATGAGAGAGATTATAAACGTCTCTAAATTTAGGGAAATCTCTAAATAAATAGTTCCCTCCCCCTCCCTTCCAAAAAAAAAACTAATTATTATCATCAAAAAACAAATTTTTCCTCTCCCAACTTTTTTATATAATTGAATATTTTAACAATATAATTAAATAAATTAAATATTTTAATAAGATAATTAATACTAGAGTTGCTAAAATAGAATAGTTGTTGGAGTTGGATGTAAAACTTTTTAGGGATTGTGATTTTTTTTACTCTATCTTAGAAAAACTTTAGCACAATTGTTGGAGATGCTCTTATAATACTTATTTACATCAAGTCAAAATAATACATTATATATGTAATCAATATATAAAAACGCCTAGGCTTGAGTTCCAATAAGAATGAAAATTATCATGAGAAAAGTAAAAAGGTGGTGGAGTGAGACGCACCCCGAGATAAGATGTAACAACATGCATCAGATCAATTACCTATCAAGCACCATTAATGAATTGAACTTAAAATTAAAAGTGATCAAGAGTATAGATCCCTTCTTAGAGCATCTCCAACAACTTCTCTAAAATATATAAAAAAACAGGTTTTTGTTCCCTAAACTTCTTCAAGAACTTTGCTATCTTGTTCTTTATAATAAAGAAAACTTGAAAAAGTTTCAAATTTAGAGAATTCTCTAAAATTTGATGGCAAAAGAGAGAGAAATGATTATTTTATTCAATCTCACAAATGAGGTTGAATTTTTAACATTTTTTTTTCAAGTTTTATTTTTAAAGTGTATTGGGATGATTAATTAGATAATATTATAATAACACAATTTGTGTTAAAATCTATAAAATAGAGAATTTATTGGAGTTGAATGTAATTATTTTAAAGATTTGAACTTTTGGTTATTTATTTGAGGGATTTTTACGTTTTTTTTTTAATTCTGAGAAACTTTTTTCGGGTTTTTGGGTTGATTTCAAGAGTTCTTTTTTTGTTTTTTTTGGTCGATTACAAAGTACGGTTGCACCTTCTTGAACTTTTGAATATCATACGGTGCCACATTTTAAAACGATACGGTTGCACCTTTCATAAACTCAAAATTTTAAATCTTTCGACGGAGAGATAATACGGTGGCACGTGCCACCGTATGCTCCTCTTCAAGTTCGTCCCTGAACGGATTACAATTCCTTAGGATGTGCGAACTCCGCATAATGAAATTTGATGTAATTGAGATCCATCGAAAAAATTTGACTTTCAAAAAATTTGGAATGAAATTTATGAAATTTGACTATGCTTTTGATTGATAGGAATTGAATAAAATTTAATTCTTTCCCTTAAATCAAGAAATAATGAATTCTTTAATTTATGGAATTCAAAGAATTTCATTATTATAAAATTTAAAATTTGGTTAAAAGATTGATCAGTTAAACGCCCATTGGAATTTTCATTTTAAGTCATTCCCATTTTTAAATAATGAAATCGACAATAAAAAATAAAACCCAACGACGAAAATCTAATAATTTAAGAGACAATCAAAATCGAATTTACCAAATATGATCCATTTTTGAAGGGAAGATAATCGGAGACAAATTCTAGGATTCGATTCTTCAATTTACAGATTGCTCACATTCCACCATAGCCGCCGTCAAATTAAGCTTACTGCACCACCTTCCGTCGACTCACACACCAACGTTCCAACTTCTACACTCTTGATTTGTGAGTTCTAATTCCTGCAAAAGTTTAGGGTTTTTTTATTTTTTGGAACATTATCAAATGATTATGAGATTTCAGGATTCCCTTCTCCTTTTTCTGAAATAATAAAATTAAGAATAACGTGTCACAAAATTTCTCCAGACTTATATGGAGTTTAGTATAAGAATGCAAGTTCAAACCCTCTAGAATAGAAGGGTGATCATGTTTTGCCAATTTTGTTTAAGTTCCGACTTTAGAGTTCTTTTAATGTAGTTTATTAGTTACAATTTCTATTTTGAGTACCTTAGAACAAGACACCAGCTCAGGAAATCAGTTCTCTTATTACCCTTTTGAAGTTCATTAATTTTGATTAGTTTGTTCAAATATGAAGAATACAAAAATGTTTTAATTCTGTCATGATTCCACAACTGCTTGTAGAACACAATCTACGTGTCAGCAAGGGGATATTGCTTGGAACAACATTCACGAAGGGATATCCTTATCCATGGATGGTAAGAGAGGTTTAACATGCCTGTTTTGCAGAGAAAGTTATTAAGTATGGGGGTGTGAAAGAATGAAATTGAACTTTTTAAGAAAAAAAATTCCACCAAAAATGAAGTTATGAAATCTTTGAAACCAGTTTATGAATCTGCAGAGGAAGATGTAAATATATAGGTTTCTAGCATATATTTTGTGAGCTTCACTTGCTATCCACATTGTTCAGTTTTAAGCCATTTCAATTCCTTATGTATTTTCCCTATTAATAGGCACCAATCTTAATCTTACCATCTTCTTTTTGTACCAATAGCCGTTCATTTTCACCAATACTAGAAGGTGGTTATGTATTTGTCATTAACATTAGTTTTCATCTGAAGTCTTATGCCATTAAAGTTTTGTTTATTCACACCTAGTGGCAGGGACCGATAAGAAGTCAAATCTTGTCCATAATCATTAGTCAGAAGTTTTAGGTGCCGTTTGTTTTTTAAGAGGTCTAAAGTCTGAAGTTTTAATTTAGTTATGATTAATAAGAGGTGGTGTGTAAAAATGTCTGAACGATTTAGACTTAAGAGAGATTAAGAGATTTTTTTTTAAAAACAAACAACCCCCAAGTCTAGTGACAGAACTATCAAGTTCATGCTTCACCCTTGCGTAGAAGAAAGAGTGCTCTATGGAGATCTGCCATAACGACTTGGTAGTGTTTTTTGATGTATGAATGATTTAGAGACTCTGTTTTGGAATGGGAGCTGAATGAAAAATGAATTTTTTATAAGTGTTCTGAATAGATGACCTGAATGATAGAATATTACCATTTTAACTCCCTATATCATTTTAAACAAACCCATTATTTGATAAAACCGAATGATTTTATCACGCCACAGTAAAAAAATGTTAACGCTATTATGGTAACTAATATAACACAAATACTTTCAAATCATCATGAATAATCCAACTCAAAAACATAGAAACTCTAAACAATGACATCTGTATGAAAGGTTTTCTGATTGGCTATTTTTATGTTCCAGTACAGTTGTTTATTTAGAATAGCCATAAAATTCAAATAATTTTTATTTAATATTTTTGTGAAGCAATACTTGTATGAATGAATTAATTAGAAGCAAAAACCATATTACAGCACAATAATCAATGCACATTGTTGTCATTATATATGATCATAAACAATTAAACATAAGTGTAAACCTGATAATCAATGACCAACCCGTACAAGGTGGGTTTGGGAGAAGATATGAAAGGTGAAGACAGCGATTTGACTCCAGGATGTGTTGACTAAAATAGAACAGGCCAAGAAGCAGCGCCTATCACATAATTTCCCTCAGCAACACTGCCATTGGAGCCAAAGGCAAGAATCCCGGCTCACTTCCTCCATGAACGACTTGTGCTCATGGAGATCTGTAAACTTCTCTGTTGGGAAAGGCTATTGACACCGCCACTGCGCCACCATCGTCTTTTGCCTTAGTGGGTAATGGTGGCCGTAGATGAAGCGACCATCATGGGGTTTCTAAATTAGCGATAACAATGATTATTTCTTTTGTCAAACAAAGACAGTAGAGTTTCATTTAATACAGAACAACAAACACCATAAATGGTAGAAAGTTTTGCATAAATCAAAGCTGAAGTGAATCAAACAACACATGTAAAAGCCTACACATTTGCATCTCTAGCATATCATTAAAACTTTATGTTAGTCGTGATGAGTTTGCTTTATCTTTTATTGTATTGTAGAGGTTCAACTGTTGTTTGGTTTTTCTTGAGAAACATCTATGTAAGGTGGCTTTCTTTTCTTGCTTCAAAATTATGCTCTATTAGTATGTTCTTCTAATCAAACAAATAGCTTTCTTTATACACATTATATATAAAAGTTTACACCATTGCTATGCATTACATCTTTGTATGATGGGCAGGGCCGTGCCTGGGGAGGGCGGGCCGGGCGCACGCCCAGGGCCCATGAGAAATAGGGGCCCAATTTTTTAGCATATATTATATAATAGTAGTAAAAAATAGTAAATAAAAGAGACAAGTTCTTTTAGCATCTAATAGGACCCAAAGAATTTCTTATTATATTAGGGCACAAACATATATTAATTAATTACATTGGAAAAGAAAATATTTTAAAAGTGAATTGGTTGCACAATTTATAGTATTGTTTATTATTTATTTAAGTCTTTTATTTGATACCACCGTCTAAAAATATTTGCCTAAAATATTTAATATATTCTCCATCATTCATCTCCCACTTGTTGTATTAGAAATCCAAAGTCTAATGAAATCCAAAGAATTTGTATTATATTAATGGCCCAAACATATATTAATTAATTACATTGAAAACAAAAATATGTAAAAAGTTAATTGGTTGTTCATTTTATAATATTGCCTATTGTTTCTCTAAGTTTTTTTCTATCTAGTATCAGAGTCTAAAACTACTTACCTAGAAAATATTTTGATATGTTATCCATCGACCATCATTCATCTCCCACTGACTCTTTTAAGTATCTCATCCGCATGAATTTTATATTTGTATTAGAATATAACAGATTTTTGCTATTAATCAAGATAGCACGACCCTACCTTTTGAAATAAATTACCAACCATATGAGATATGAGACGGTTTTAACTTAATTTTTTTTAACAACGAGAAAAGGATCACATTATTAAACAAAGAATGGGCCTAGAAAGAAACTAGGACACCAGGAGAAACAAAAACTACAAGATACCCACCTACACATCTCTCGGATTACTATACCAAGAATCACAGCTTAAAACTTGCCCCGATATAGATCTAGAACAAAACCATTGGAAGGAACAAAGTTGGACGTTTTTAACTATAAATCAGTGATGAACAACATATAACCTAAGATGAGATGGAAACCCAACTGATTGATATTGATTTACATAAATTATTACTCCGAATAGTAACGATTTTGACCCAAAATTATATCATTTTATATATTAAATGTACATTATAAGGATGTTTTTGACGGTGAAACAAATTAACGATGCTATGTAAAATTGATATGGCAGAAAATATTTATTCAGAAGTAATTATTGATTGATTTTGCGCCTAAGCATACTCGAAAAAATGATTTTATATGAATTATTAATATTTCTTGAATTGAATTTTATTTCTTACGATAAAAACAATATATCTAAGATTTTCTTTTTCATAATTATCGAGGGCCCTTTTTCTACATCTCGCCCAGAGCCTATAAAATGTCAGAAACGGGCCTGATGATGGGATTATACATTTTTGGGTAGCAGTAAATCTATATTGAAGCAATGGGGTTTCCTTAGAAGAAACGTATCTACTCCCTCCACTCCTATAAAGGTAAGCCTCATCCTTTGAGTTTAGTGGTCAAAAATGGTGTTTCTTAACTTGGAACATGGTGGAGATGAAAAATGGTAAACGCGTAAAACATTACAACACATACTACAAATTGAATAGGTTATGCGTAACACTTGTAGGAGCATCAGTAGCAAATTGAAATGATTAATTGTTTTGACTGCTAATAGCAATCAATCTTAAAATGGAATAGGTTTGAAGATTGATTGCTTCATGTTGATGTGATGGACCTGTGAGGTTAACTTCTATTTATGATCATGGTTACCTTTTATGTCTGATCTCATGTTTCACTTCTCACTTCATTTATGAGATATTTCTTGATTGGGCTGATCATATTTATATTTTTTTTTGCAGCGGACAAACAACAAATGCTATTGGAGGACGATATTAAAAAACTAGAGGTGCCTGTTCAGGGGGTACTGAGTTTGTGTGAAGCTGACAAAAATCAGGAACCATGTGAGGGTATGCTATTTGATTCCGAGGAGGCAGCGAGAGCATTTTATGATGATTATGCAGGGCGGGTGGGTTTTGTTACTCGTGTTTTATCTTCTCGTAAGTCAGAGAGGGACGGAACAATAATTTCCCGTGGACTTGGATGTAGAGGGGATTCAGAAAATCATAAAAATGAGAGTATTATGGTTCAGAAGAAGAACAAGGGCAGAGAAGGTTGTATGGCAATGATTTTAGTGAAGAGAGAGAAACCCGGGAAATGGGTCGTTAGGAAATTTGTAAGAGAACATAACCATCCACTACGTGTTTCAATTTCAAAGCGACGCCCAACTTTTGTAAGTTTGCAGCAACCCTACTTATGGATCTTGCATTCATATAATATTCTCCCTCAGACCGAAAATAAACGCAGCAATTTCCTTTTTGGTTGTCCCAAAATAAAATGCAAAGTTTCCTTTTTGGGTAAGGGTTTAATCCAAATTTACCTTTTCCCTCATTGCTAACCATTAAAAGATATTTCTTTTGGGACGGAGAGAATATGTCTGCTCTTAGTTCGGTTTCTACATTGCATAATGCAAGATGACAAGTGTGCTTAAAGTTATATCAATATGCTTTTGCATTGTTTTGCGTAGGATGAGAAAGACAAGAGAATTCAGGAACTAACTGCTGAATTGCGTGTAAAGAAGCGGTTGAGTGCAGCATACCGAGAACAACTTCTTGCTCTAATGAAAGATGTTGATGGTCACAATGAACATATATCCATGAAAGTTCAAGTTGTACGTAATAATCTAAAGAAACTTGATGTTTATTCGGATTCTGAGTGCTCATACTCATTGTTGTAGGCTTGAACTGGATTCCTAATGAGTGATTGATGTTTCTGAACTGTCGCATGTGGTGATGTGGGTAACTATTCTTGTTAATATAACAAAGTTACAAAAAAAAGGGTGATTTTGGGTAAGTTATGGGAATGCAATCGCAAAAAGAAGATTATATCCGATAAGCTACATTTCCAAATACGATTCCAATTGGAATAATGGAACATTTCAAACACACCTCCAAATACAAAAATAAGCTAGACATGTAAATGTAGCATCTCAGAGTAACCATTAACCACTAAACTTTAAAGATCGTCAACATAAATATAACATATCAAAGTAACCAAACATTCTAATATTTTTTATCTTATAATCAAGTCTGATAATCCTTAAAACAATGCACTCATTCATTACTAAATTTTACCATCTTTCATACACTTCAAAGTAAACGATCTCATTGTCTTCCACGGTTGATCGACCATGATTGATGAAAACTTGAATCCAATACAATAAAAAACGTACCAAAAATACTGCAGAATGTCGAACAGAAAAAGGACGACTTGTATACCTCCAAAATAGATCTCCACCGTTCATAATGTAGATAAATATCTCTTGAAGCTACTGTCCAAAAATAATAACGATCCGGCGGTTCAAACGACGGCAATAGAAGAAACAGTGCGGCTGCGCTTGATGAAAACTCGATACAATCAGAAAATGTACCAAAAACACTGCAGACTATCGAACAGAAAAAGACGACTTCTGTTCCTCTAAAATACATCTCCACCGTTCACAATGTAGATAAATATGTCTTGAAGTTACTATCCAAATATCATGACGATCCGACGGTTCAAACGCAGGGAATAGAAGAAACGGCACAGCTGCGCTTGCCCAAAAAGTGTCGTCGAACTTTTTCCTTTTTGCCCCAAAAGTAGTAATTGATGAACTATTTGTTTAAGAAGATGATCATATCTTACTCTTTGTGAAGAATAATGCCAAAAACCATCAAAAAAACTCCAAAAAAGGCAAAAAAAGTTCAAAAAGTGTTGTTTTCGAGAAAGAGCCGCAATGAGTAGAAAAAATGGCATCTTCCTTTTGTATTTATAGGGAACCCTAGGTACGACATTTTATACGCATTTGTGTGTAAAAAAAACGCGTATATAGGGGTTACTTTCATACGCAGTTGTGTGTAAAAAACCATGTAGAAAGGGGTTACTTTTATATGTGGTTGTGTTTGAGAAACCACGTACAAAAGGGTTACTTTTATACGCGGTTTCTTACTAAAAACCGTGTGTAAAGGTACCTTTTACACACGGTTTTGTAACATTAACCTCATATAAAAGTAACCTCTTTGTATGCGGTTTGTAATACATAATCGAGTATAAAATTAACCTATTTGTATTCGGTTTCATCGATGCAACCGTTTATAATTGTTGAGTACCCTTGGTTTTTCATCTAGAACCGTGTATAAAACCTTATTTTTAGCAAAGGTTCAACTTTAACCGTGTAAAAAGGGTTCATATATGTCCTTTATACACGGTTTTTGTAAAAACAATAAAAACCGTGTATAATTAGGCGCATATAAAAGACATATTTGTAGTAGTAATTACTTAAATATTATGGTATAGAATTGTAGGTTATCGATCGGGTGTTGACTGTAATCGACCTGCACTCACAAGTGAGTCTTCATGAGACTTTAACTGGGATGTATGCTTACGTACAAATTATTTGAGCATTATGCTATTTTTGATGTACATGTTTATGGGATTGATACATGTATATGAATTATTATTATGGGTTGCATGCTATTTGTTTACGTGTTTTAAACATTAATTGGCATGTTATCAATGGGTTATGATTTTCAATCGGGTATGGGAATGGGTCGATACGTCGTATGGGATGGCACTTCCAAGGGATGGGTGATCGGACAGGGGAGAGCCGTATAACCCGGGAAAATGCCGATGATGGTAAGGCCCTAACCCGACGGTTCATTTTAAGAGATCTTATTATTATTTAAAAGGTTTTTGAAACAAATTTGCATGTCAGTTTATTTGGGTGTTTGTTTGTTATTATGCATGATGGGACATATATGATTCGTGCACGAAAACCATGAACTCACTGAACTTTGTAAAACTGACTATTAGTATACATCTCAGGAGCAAGAGGTTTAAGGATGCATAAGGGCAAGATTCTCGCTTAGATACCGATAGATTTGGGATGTTTAGAGTTTATGTTTAAACTCATTTTGTAACGTACCTCGGTATGGGAGAGGTTAGCGTTGGGTTATTAATTATATTTCAATTTAGTAAGACTTCCCCCGTGAAATGGCTTTATTAGCCGTTACGTTTTGTGTTATTTATTGTTATTTAATAAGATTGACATGATACAACTCATGGCGAAAATGAGGGTGTTACAAGTTGGTATAATTGCCTTAGTTTAAGAGAATTAGGTTATGATGATAGCCTAAGCTTAAACTGGGAAGAATATTAAGGGATGCAAATACGGTGAGCTAGGTTACTTTTAATTTCACCCTCACCCCATGAATTACGCTTATCACGAGAATTGATTCGGTGCATCTTGGTACACCGCATTAGTGTTGATCTTCAATTATGATTTGTCCAAAGGTAGAGCTCTCTTTTTACCATTCTCACCATAACTTCCATTATCACCATAACTTTCATTTTCACTGGACCAACCCTTTTATAATATGAACTTACACATTTTTAAGCAGATACTTTAATTAGTGGATTAAGATGGGTCCTGGGATTATTTGTTAATATAAACCGTTAATTATAATAAATGAACTTTGATAATTTCCATAAATATCTAAATTATATAAATAAACTCTCATCATTTTTATAAATATCTAAATTACATGGTTTATATAGTTTGTACTAATGAATATCTCGATTATTTCTTAATTTGAAACGTTGATCATAATATATGAACTTCGATAATTTTCATAAAAAATTTAAATCATAACAGATAAATTCTTATCATTTTTATAAATATCTCAATTAATTAGTTTTTGGTATCTTTTGCAAAAGCATATTTTTTGAGTACAAGTTACCAATATTCAACCTTTTATTTTTCTATATAAACTTTATGGTACGTACTACTGGGTAAACGATTGTCGTATTTGTTGCTACAGATTTTAATATGATTTCATGTGTTGGTGGTTTATTTTAATTATATGATGTTAAAAATATGTTAGTGCTTTATATTAATTATATAATGTTAAAAATACGTTAATATTTTATTTTAATTATATAATGTTAGAATGGAGTAATGTTAAACATTATTTGTTTAATTATATAATGTTAAATTTCAATAATTTTTAAACATGTCTTTTTTAGTCATTTTACATTTGTCAGCTAGCTTATCAGTTAGTTTTGTCAAACGTGACTTTTTCATCAGCTAGCTTATCAACTATTCTAACTTTTATTTTTTCTAAATAAACTTAAAATCGTTTTCCCTTTCTATTTTTATTTTATTTTTCAAATGGAAAACGAACCACTTTCAAATTGCTTATTTAAAACAACTTATGCATTAATATAAAATTGACTATTAACTTATGTGGTGTCAAACCGCAGTTTTATATAAAGTGTTTGGATTAGCTTATGGTGGTATCAAAATGTAATAAGCTAATAACTTGTTATTTATGGTTGTTTTTGTGATTGCTTATACATGTAAAATAACCAAAAAAACTAATAAGTTCTTTCAAATAAGTTAATAAGTTAGAATATAATGACTTATTAAAACACTTTACAGTGTTTTTCTCCCATCTAAACACTGAAAACTGACAAGAAGAAATAAGTTAATAGGCTATTTAAATAAGCAATCCCAAACACCTTAAAGTATCTCTAACAACTTCTTCAAAATGAACAAAATGGGAATTTTGAGCTAATGTTTTGTCCCAACAGCTTCCCCAAGACTATATCCAGAATGGAGAAAGTATGAGAGAGAAATGTTTTTTCTCCAAATACGGAGAACAACCTAAAAATAATTACCAAGTGAGAGCACCAATAAGAAACGTTATCATACATGTATATTAATATGTTATTTAATTTAATTTTTATATTTATCGAGTACAAGGTCATGATAATTAAATGAAAAATAGATGGGATCGGGAAAATAAATACAAAAAAAAGTGTTGCCTTTCAAATTTTATATCGTTGTTTTTAAAATAATAATTATATTTAGAATGATATTACAATGTTATCTTTAAAAAAAACTCTTTACTATATTTATGGTAGCTAACAATGTTTTTTCTATCATTTAATCGTTATTTGTTTCGTTACCCGTTATTTTAATGGGTAGGGTATAAATATTGAAAAAAAATTTATAAGATGAATAATTACTCGTTTTTATGCAGATATGATAACCGAATAAAATATACAATATTTATTTAGTTTTTTTCTTCAAAAAGAAAATGATATAATAAATAATTTCACCTAAACTAATGTACCTAAAAGTAACATTGATAGTTATCATAATCATATATTTGATAACCCTCTTTCCAAAGTGACAAACCATTTATCTATAAGTTTTTTTTATTTTTCCGGGTTTCGTCTCTTTTTCCTAAAAGAAAAACCATTTATGTATTTGTTTTTATTTTCTAAGGCTATGTTTAGCAAACTAGCTGATAAGCTAGCTTATGACTGATAAGTTAGCTGATACCTGATAAGCTAGCTGGTAGCTGATACTTATGAAAAAGTCACGTTTGACAAAAACTAGCTTATTATAAGTATTTAAATTACCAAAAAGAACATTAATTATTTATTTATAATTAAAAGTTTATATATAATTATGAATACTAATGAGGGGCATAATTGGAATAATCACAAAAAACTCCTCATAAGCTACTCCAAGTAACTTATCAAAAAGCTAGCTTATGTCATCGAAACATGTACACAGAAAATAAGCTAGCTTATTTTTGCCAAACAATGCCTAAATTTTGATTTTTTAAAAACATTATTAGACCAAAAAAAAATAAAAAGCATTGATTACGCGTATAAAACATGATCAAGAAAAGCCGCTTCTACCAAATTTCATAATGAAATTCGGAACAAATCTTATTTTCTTTGGACCAAACATAACCACATCTCTACTTTTCGATACAAAATCAATTTGGACCAAGCATGACCACATCTTTGTTTTCGAGATATTTGGACCAAGCATGACCACATCTCTATTTTCGAGCCTATTGAGGTCGTTTACCAAATGCTTACCCGGTAGGTGCTTACCGAGTCATTTACCTTGCATATGAACATGGAAAGTAACAAAAATCTTACCCAGTAAGAGCGTTGTCTAGGACCCCGTTAAGTGAGCGCAAAAACTCTTACCTGGTTAGCGCTTACCGGGTAAATTATTTCATTCAACACCGTTTTGATAGGCTAGAATTTTACTTGATAAGGCAAACAAGTTTTTTGAATTTTACTGGTAAACACTTACCGGGTATCCCCTAAGTCACTTTGGACCCATGGTGCATATGTCGTTTGTATATATAATTAACATTATAATAAGTATAAAATATAGAGCAGACTGACCCAATACACCCATCAAAATGTCCTTAAGTTAATATGTAAAATCTAATGGAGTCAATCTCAGGGACGGGAAGCGAAACAAAATAGAAACCATAATGACAGAAAAAAATAAATTTTAGAAGCTAGGAAGGAATATGGTTATAAACATCAAATAACAACTAGTTTACTATGCTAATTATTTAAATAATTTTTACAATTAATCTTAATCCCAAATATAAATATTTTGCAAAATGAAAACTTGAACAGGATAACCTTTTCTCACTCACAATCCCATCGTTTTCTTCCGATTAACAACGGTACTACTAACTACCACTAACGTCTGCATTGTTGGTACTCTCTCACTCGCCGGAGAACCATTTGAAGCCTGTCGGAAGTGAAGGGGCATTTCAGAAGGCCAACATTTGTTATTAAAGAGCTACATCTCTGTCTGTCCTCTCAACTATATTATCTACTCATTTTAGTTATAATTCGATCTACTATTAACTTAATTGATGTTTATTTTTTACTAAAAAAAAACCCAATATTTTTTAAAGGCGGTACGTACTGTTGCCATTAAAGTTATTTTTCATTTTAATAAGTAGATTTCCAAATCAATCTTACATTTCTACATTTCACAATGGTTGTTATCTCTGAACTAATAGAAGAATCTTCATCTTCTTCACCAACTCATCCTCATCATAATTATAACTATGATGTATTTTTGAGTTTTAGAGGTTTAGACACTCGTCTTAATTTCACCGATCACCTCCATCAGGCCCTCCTCAATGCTAACATCACTACTTTTTTAGATGATGAAGAGATCGAAACTGGACTATCTTTGAAACCGGAATTGGAGAGTGCAATTAAAGCATCCAGGGCTTCTATTATTGTCTTGTCGGAGAATTATGCTTCTTCAACTTGGTGTCTCGATGAATTGGTATTGATCCTCGATCAAATGAGGACCTCCGGCCATATAGTTATCCCCATCTTCTACCATGTCGAGCCTACCGATGTCAGGAAGCAACAAAGCAGCTTTGGAGTTGCTATGGCAAAACATAAAGAGAAGATGGAAGCTGAGACCGATGTGGAGAAAAAAATTCAATTGGGTGACAAGATAAATAAATGGAAGAAAGCACTTGTAGAAGTTGCTGGTTTAAAAGGGAAGGATGCAAACAACCGGTAACTAAACTACCTTCTTTCATTAACACATACAATTTCAATATTAATTATATTCTCTTTTTAAGCATTTTTTAATCTGTTAATGAACTTGATTAAAACATTAGTTGAATATGCTATAGTTGAACATTTAAATCCCCAAATCTGGTTATTTAGTTTTGTGGTTGGTGATCTATTTTTCTCCCTAAAATCAATTTCAGGCAAGAGTCAAAATTTATTGAAGAAATCGTTACAGACATCTACCATAGATTAGGTGTACCCTTAAGGAGTTCTCTACCACTCCTTTGTGGGATGGAAAAGTCTATTCACTTCGTCACTTCATGGTTGAAAGATGGATCAACCCATACGGCTGATATTCTCACTATTTGTGGTTTGGGCGGCATAGGGAAGACAACTTTGGCCAGATATGTCCACGAGTTACACTGTCGATTGTTCGATAGAAGCAGCTTTATTGAAGGTGTCAATGAGAAATGTACTCAACAAGTTAATGGACTACTTGATTTACAAAAACAACTTTCTCACGACATTTCAAAAACAAGTGTGATTCATATCCATGATGTTTTCAAATGCACCGCCATTATTGAGAATGCACTAGCTCGTCAAAAGGTGTTTGTAGTTCTTGATGATATTGATAGTCTCAAACAGTTGGATGCGTTGCTTGGAAAGAAAGGTTTTCATCCGGGTAGCAAAATAATAATAACAACCAGAGACTCCTCATTGAACGAGAAATATGCACTAAACGATTCAAAAGTTCAACCCAAGCATACAAAGCTCTTTCTTGAAGGCTTAGATGATCAAGCATCACTACAACTTTTAAGTTATCATGCATTCAAGAGCAAAGGTCCCGAGAAAGGTTATGAAGAAGTGTCGGAAAAGCTTATGGCATATTATCAAGGACATCCATTGGCTCTTAAAGTTTTGGGCGAGTCTTTGCACAAACGAGATGTAGCTGAATGGGAGGAGCGCATTGAAGGGCTAAAGGAAGAAACAGATTCCCATATTCAGAAGGTCTTGCAAATGAGCTTTGACTCTATGCCATCTTCCAATGATAAGGAATTGTTTAAGCATATTGCTTGTTTTTTCGTTGGAAAAGATAAAAACTACACTGAAACAATATTGAAGGCGTGTAGTATCCGCACACTACATGGGATCACAAATCTCATTGACAGATGTCTTCTTACAATCGGACCAAGGAATGAGTTAAAGATGCATCAATTGCTTCAAGAGATGGGAAGAGATGTAGTACGCCAAGAATCACCAAACAAGCCATGGAAGCGTAGTCGATTATGGTGTCACGAGGAGTCATTGAATGTGTTGGAACAAAACAAGGTAAGATGCCATGCATACTTGTCATAGATGTGCAAATTGTAAGTAATTTGTATTATCTATATACACTTACATAAGGCTTTTTTAGTTTGTTGACATTCACTTTCTTCTTAGGGTTCGGGAAAACTTAAAGGCCTCGTTCTTGACATGGAAATGCTTGAGAAAGAGGACATATGTGGATCGTTTGAGTTGGAAACAGATGCATTGAGTAAGATGGAAAATCTAATGCTACTACAGCTCAATTATGTGAAATTTAATGGATCTTATAAGAATTTCCCTCAAAAATTAAGATGGCTGTGTATGCATGGGTTCCCTTTAGAGTATATACCTCCAGATTTACAATTGGAGAATCTGGTTGCTCTTGACATGTCTTATAGCAGGTTGGAATCTTTTAACATGTCTTATCGTAACCCACAACGACTACTTGGGAAGAGGCAAAAGGTAAGAAATTTGAAGCATCTACTTTAATTTTTATAATATTCCATATATCTTGGGTTAATGAAATTTACTACTTATTTTACCTTATCTCCATTTCAACAGTTAAGTGGATCGTGCTCAAAAGACAAACGGTTGTTTAGATCATTGAAGGTTCTAAATCTAAGTTACTGTGAACAACTTCGTAGTCTTGGTGGCTTTTCCGAATTCCCTGCACTTGAGAGTTTAATACTTTCAAATTGCATAAGTTTAATGGAGGTTTGTGAATCAATTGAGCAATGTGATGGACTTGACCACATTGATCTGAGTTATTGCAATGCGGTTGGAAAGTTTTTAAGGACGATAGGCAAGTTAAAGGTCAAAATACTAAAACTAGATGGTTGTAACAACCTCTGTGAATTTCAAATCGAAATAAGGGATCCGAAAACGCTCAAGGCTGACAACATTGGCATGAACTCACAAACCTCTTCCTTTGCCATTGTGGAGGCCATACCGAGAGCTTTAGAATCCTCTCTGATTTATTTACCAAGCTCATTAGTATGTTTGTCGCTTAAAAATTGTAAGTTGTCCAACGAATCCTTTCCGATGGACTTTAGTAGCCTATCCATGTTGAAGAAGTTAAGTTTAGATGGTAATGATATTGTCTCACTCCCCAATTTCGTGAGAACCATTCCCAGGCTTGAGAAACTTAGCATCAACCATTGTGCTAGACTGAAGACATTGGAGCATCCTCCACGTCTTGATATTTGGTTTTGGTGACGATATTTTAGAAGGGAAAGTTATATTTGATCGGGAAATGTCCCCAATCATGTTAAGTACGGGTATATTGGGGTCTTTTGTTGAAGGCATATACAAAGTGGAAGATATGGGAGATGTTGAGGAAGAGGTATTACATAGTTTGGGATGGAGTAATTTAGACTTCACCAAAATTCAGCCGGTAGAGACAGGATCTAAAGTCGAGGTTTGTTCTCAACAACTATCTATTTATCTATGTGTAATTAATTATGTACATATAAGTCATGCTAATTAATTAGCTTTTGTACTTGGCAGATGCGATATGAATTTGGGATATTCAGCACATGGTATGAGGGGATAGAGATGCCGAATTGGATAAGTGATAGAAGGTGGGAGGGGTCATCAATATCATTTACCATCCCATCATCTCCTAACAACCTTAGAGGACTCAATATCTGCTTTGTGCTTATGCAACCAGACTGCTATGTGCTTATGCAACCAGACTGCATTGTGCTTATGCAACCAGAATGGACGGGGGGTCTTCCTTCTTTATCGGCAACTATCAAGATTAGTAATATAACAAAGAAGCGCACCTGGATATACTGGACGAGTGAAGTGTTTAGTGATAAAACTAGAGATGGTATAACAAATTTAAGCCATTGGATGTTTGGGAAGAATGAGATGGAAGATGGTGACCAAATTACTATTTCCATATTAAAGGAGTATGATGATGATGATGATGATGATGATGATGATGATGATGATGATGTTTATCATTTTAGTATAAGGGAGTGTGGGGTGAGTTTTGTGTATGATGACGATGATGGGAAGAAGGAGATGGAAGAAGAAGATGATGCGTTGGGTTATTACAAGTCATGGAATCATATTATTGGTGGAGATCTCTCTCCTTTTCAAACTACTACTCCTGGAGAATATTACCTACACAGGTGGCACTTTTTTGGGCTAAGCTTTTTCGATGATTATGTAGGTATGTGGTATACAATTAATATATTTATTAAATGTTCTTTTATGATCATGTTTCTCATATTAATCAAGTGTTGGAGATCAACACATACAATACAACCCTTTGATTATTTTCCACAACCTCAAATTAATGCTTATAACAATATCAATAACTAGTTGTTAAGACAACAATTTCTTCCTAAGCTACTACTTGTTGAAAATGGATGTAAATTAATAATAACAAATTAATGCTAATTAATTACCTTTTGTTGTCTATTTTTTCATCAGATCGACGTCCTTTATTTAGAGCTTTCCGCCCAAGCAAGTGAATATAGTTATATAGTTGGTGCGGTGGGGCACCTAAGCTCTCTCTCTCTCTCTCTATATATATATATATATATATATATATAATAAGGTACTTCCTTTTCCATTTTCAAACCCCTTCAATTATATATGTTTATTCTCTCATCAAAGTTTTTTTTTCTTTGTTTCAATATGTGTGATGCTTAACATGTATATTTCTGTCTTGGAGACGTGGTGGTAATTATGGACCGTTCTAATGTTTGCAATGTTATGTATACGATCCTTATTATTTATTAATTAGGTGTTGTGTTTTTCTTGGTGGATGCACTATCCATGTTTTAATAGAGCAAACTGAGGTTTACTAGCAAGTTCCATTTTCCATATTTATGGTTTAGTTACTTACAAAACAAAGTGGTAAACCTTGTTGATAATTTGACTTTCTTGATGTCTGCAAAGGAAATGTAAGCACGATCATTTTCTTGTTTGTTCTCCTCTTTTAACCTCAACATATCCCCCCATTTGTTGCGTCAAAAGTATTCAAGAGATTTTGTGCCGAAAAATATTGACATTGTAACAATGTGAAATTTATTTGCATCTTTAATTACATGTCTTGGATAAGTAGTTTATTCATATAAATCTTGTTCCGTAGAAATTCCTAAAAGGCCTTTCCATGTTAGCAATTTCTATTAATTATTTGAACACACTCTAACAATGTCTACAACAATGAAATCATAAACCACAATGACCAGAATATAATGTGGGTTCTGCCAAAACCGGAGTACGTGGTAGTATCTTCATGCATAAGAAATACGATATATCAAACATTTCTTTTTTTTGGAAAGGGTATCCTAGGCCTATGGCCCAGACTAATCCCTGGCAATTAGGTCCTTTGGCCCAGCTGCTAAAGCATGCAGCCCTGAGTTTATCCTCAGTGGCCACAAGTGCTGTTAGTGGGGCTCGAACCCGGGTTGAACGCTATGAACTCCCCAAGCCTTTACCACCACACCACAGCCCTTGTGGTTATATCAAACATTTCTTACCATACATAACTCGTTCAATATAAGGTGTTTTTTTTTAAATAAAAGAACTTTTATTAACCACTTATGCCTTGCCTAATAAAGGGATAGATTAATAAGACTACGGATGATAAGTACCAATTTTATATATTTTTATGTCAAAATTACCTCACAGTTACTGTTGATTGGATGCTTAAAATACCCCTATTAATTTGAGTTCATTATTTAATCGTTTACTATCTTTAAAATGTGAAGGGTGATGATAAGTGCTGAGACCCACAAGTTTTCCTGGTCCGACTTCTCTGACGTATAAAATTCGATTGAAACCGTCGAGCGGAAATCAATGGGGAATCGGACCAGAGAAATTGAAGGAGGAGCAAGAAAACGATTTAGGAAGCTTTCATCATGATTTCTTCCATTTAATTAGGTATCTTAGATTAGGTTTAATATTTATTCTTCTTAGTTAATATTTTGTTTTCAAGCAATGAGTTTGTAACCATTTCATTGGGATTGTGTTGATAGTTGTTGATGTTTAATATCATTTGATTTCTATTTATGCAATTCTTATTTTAAGGTTTCATCATTATTAGGTTATTGATTTAAGTCAGAACCCTTATATTAATTATCCTAATTGTGAATTGCTAGACGAGACATGGAATCCCTAATTGTTCCGTGTTTTGTGAAGTGGCAAGTAACGCATTAAATGACCACCAAATTAATTGTTTACCGTTGTAGAATTGTAAAATCTTGCTTAAATGGTTTGACATCCGATCATTAGTTAGGACCGATGCTTGTCTTAATTCTAATGCAATTGGTAGGTTAATTTCTATGTTCGTAACAAGAATTGGCTTAATCGATTAGGAACTAATCCACTGGACGTTTGGTGCCAGTTTAATCGTAAGGATAAGCAGAGTGTTTGACGTTGGTCGACACTTACAGTCGGTCTCGAATAAAATGAGAAAATGCTTTTGTGAACAAGTCTATGATACACATTCCAATCAACGGTTTACACTCATTGTCAGATTTATTCTTATTATTGTTTTCAGTTATTTTGCTTATGTCAATTATGTTTAGTTTAAATATCGCAATCCAACCTTCAATGACGATATACGTATAACTATCGACTGAATTTGACACACGCTACAACAAAATGGGTCCTTTAGGATGCCCAACTGTTCTTGGGTATCTTAATAGTGTACTTTCAAAAAAAATGTGTATGATATCTAAAGGCGTAACAATAAGTTGTTAGGACAAATTTAGGGTACCTAACAATTGCTATCCATGGAGTTGAGAACTTAACATGACACAAAAGGTAAATTGTTCTATTAGCTTTTTATGTACATGAGAACTTTTTATGGAGTTAACCACAAGGCTTATGGCGTACTGGTTAAGGCATGTGGGGGATGTGGTGGTATATTCCATCCACCCCGGGTTCGAATCCAGGCGTACGCGACCTATGGCCACTGGGGGTTGTCACTTTAACAGTCAAATATTGTCAGGGATTAGTCTAGGTTGTGCCTAGGATACCCTTTAAAAAAAACTTTTTATGGAGTTAGGATAACTTTTTATTTACTTTTTGTGTCCTGTTAGGTTGTCCTACTTTGTAACTTGTTAGGTTGTCTAGTTTCATCCTAATAACTTATTTTAACGATTTTAGACATGACACTTACTTTTTGGTTCTATAAATTTAAAGTTTCATTAAGTACTTTACTAGGATACATTAAGATATTCCTAGAAAACCAATTTTGTTGAAATAAAGAATATTTTATGATCTAACCCAAACCAAATCATTTTATGTACTATTATGATCATCATCATTCCCGTTTTGGGAGAATCTTGCTGAGGAAAATAAATTAAAAATAAGAAAGATGTTGATGGTGGTTCAGGAAGCTTCGATTTTAATGTTAATTTAGGTTTTTGATTTACATTGATTCAAAAGCTTCAATTTTCATACAGTCTTTTCCCTTTAATTTTTGTGTTGAGTATCCACAAAAGGGAACAACCAAACTTCGATTTACATTGATTCAAAAGCTTCAACCCTAGCATAAAATGGGTTTGTAATATTTAGGATCTCTCCATTTGATTTTTGAATTTATGATACAGTATGCTCTTAGGGGGTGTTTGGTTTGATGAAATAATTTTGAGGGATTTGAATTTTGTGGAAAATTTTTGAAATCAGATGAATTCATATTTGCAATCTTGGTGTGTTTAACTGTTTGATTCGTAAGATTTGGAATGAAATTGAATTTCATTCTTTATATATAATTTATAAAAAATATAAAAAAAATTAAATTACTTTTTTATTAACTTATTCTTACAAAACAAATAGTTTTAACCTATATTAAAACATTATTACATATAAATCTTATGAAATCTCGTTAAATACCTATAACCCCCTTAGGATTTTAAAGTTTTATGTTTGTTGGATTTCAAATTCAGAAAACTCTTTCAAACTAAACATGAGATTGAAATGGAATTCAATTCCAAATCACTACAAAATCCTATTTAATCTGCAAACTAAACGACGCCTTAATTTTTGGACTATTTCCAATTAAAAAAAATATTACGTAATCTCTAAAAAGAAGTTGTACCGCAGTAGAAGTCCAATGAAGATTGGGTAAATCATTCAGCAAATGAAGATTTTGTAGTGAAAAAGAATATTGAGGTGAAAGATACCATGAAAAGAAGACAATCCAAGAGATCAAGAAAAATGTGAGGTGATATCTACCCAAAATGCGTCGAGTTCGATCTATAATAATCTTCCACAGCATACTCGAGAAGTCGAGCAACATTATCTTCCGAGCTACCATTCCAAAATTTATCAAAGATTGAAACAAAATCTAAATCTAAAACCGAAAGTGTCAATTCAAAAAGCAAATCGAAATAAAGGTGGTTGTTGACGGGAGATGGCGCTGGTGACAATGGTCATCGAGACAGAGGCACGGTGAAAAGAGGTGGCTATAAGCAATCAATCTAAAACCCGAATCTAAAAAGTTTCAAAATAGAAAAACCCGTCTTATCTCTTAATCAAAATCTGAAGTAAGGAAGAAGAAGAAACGAAGGGGGAGTTCCGTTCACCGGAGAAGAAGGACATCGATGATGGAGGTCGCTGGAGGGAAACGGGAAGGGACGATGGAAAGGGGGCTATATGTAAAATATAATATCATATATTATTTAATAAAAAAGAAAATTTCAAAAAATGGTAAAATTAATACAATCAGTTGACATAACGGACAAACAAAATGAATTAGAAACCACAGTAACCTAAGGAAAAAAAATTTAAAAACAAAACCAATGTGGAAAAGTAATATTTATTTAACAAGGAGATATAAGGAAAACTATAAAAAGAGTTGCCCCTAATTTAACGAATAAAAAAACCATTAATTACTAGCCATAGTAAGAAAAAAAGTGATGTTTAAGGATATTATTATAGAGATGAGACTGAGAGACAATCCTAAAAAAATAAAGAATAGAAGAACTCGTCTAAATCGTAATATTGTGATGATCTAATGAATGAGATTAAGAAGGTGGTTATAACCTCCTTTTTCAAAAAAATAAAAACATTTCCTTCTAGTTAAAATGAAAAATCAACAAAAACAACAAAATTGGAGCGAAACAAATTATACCTATTAGGTTGTAATTCCCCTTGCCCTCTTTGTATATCACAAGCCAATATTTATACAGATTACAAAACAAGTTCTCGTATCTTTAAGAGAGATCACATCAAATATTCAAATACAAATATATCCCTAACAATATGCCTAAATTGTCGCTATTACCCCCCCCCCCCCCCGGGGCAGTCGAAACGGGAGGTTCCCGAATGTTGAGACTGGAACGAAAGTCGACAAACCGGACGCGTGATAGACTTTTAGTGAAGATATCCGCATATTGAAAACGAGAAGGGACCTGCAGTACACGGACCGACCCCTTTCCCACATGCTCTCGGACAAAGTGAATGTCCATTTCGATGTGCTTTGTCCATTGATATTGGACCGGATTCCCCGAGAGGTAGATAGCGTTGACGTTGTCGCAATATACCATCGTTGCCTTAGTAAGAGGACAATGAAGCTCGAGTAATAGATTCCAAAGCCAACAAGTTTCGGCTATGGCGTTGGCCACTCCCCTGTATTCCACTTCCGCACTTGATCTGGACAATGTTTGTTGACGTTTGGATGACCAAGAGAGGATATTATCACAAAGAAAGACACAGTAGCCGGAGGTGGAACGACGGGTATCCGGGAAACCGCCCCAATCAGCATATGTGTATGTGATAAGATTCAAAGTTGGTGACAAAAATAAGTAAGCCATATCATTGTCGTGACCGTGATGATACACAAAAAGGGAGTTATCCGACTTACTGTGGGAGAAACCGAGAGTAGCGACAAACATGGAAAAGCGATGGTACCAAGCGCGGGGTGCCTGTTTAAGCCCGTATAAAGATTTTTGAAGACGACACACATGATGAGGTCGAGTTGGATCTTTAAAACCAGGTGGTTGGTGCATAAAAACCGCTTCTTGAATTATGTCATGAAGAAAATTGTTTTTCACATCCAATTGATGAATGCCCCATTGTTTCAAAAGCGCCAAACTGTTCGAATTGTAGCCGGTTTGACGACGGGGCTGAAAGTCTCGTGATAATCAACACCAACCTGTTGAGACCTGCCATTAACAACCAAGCGAGATTTGTGGCGCTCAAGTGTACCATTAGATCGAAATGTATGGGTAAAAATCCACATACAACGAATAACATTAACGTCGGTAGGCTTCGGGACAAGTTCCCATGTATCAAGCGTCATATTCGTCCTGCATGGCAATATTCCATTGAGGGTCGGTTAACAACGTAAGATGAGATGTTGGAATAGGAGAAATGGTAGGGGTTGTATGAAGGAGAGTATATCGGGGGTTGGGTTTAACGATCCCAACTTTGGACCGTGTGCTCATGGTTGGGTGTGGCAACCGATTGGGAAGAAGAGGTAAGTGGTGCGAAAGAGGGAGGAGGGGTGTGTATAGGGGTGTTTGGTATGGGGTCAGAAGAAGAGTCGGGATTTTGTTGAGAAGGTGAACGCATGGGAGGAGAAATGGAAGATGTGGATGACTTAGAGAGGTGATCCAGAACGAAGAACGATAGGATGTATGGGATTTTCAAGAAAAGTGTATTGAGATGGAGGAGAGTTAGGTTGAGAGAAAGGAAACGAGGACTCTCCAAACGTTACGTGGCACAAAATTATAAATTTTCTTTTGAGCATATCGTAACATTTGTACCCCCGGTGGTTGGATGAAAAACCGAGAAACACACAAGGAACGGAACGTGGTTGGAGTTTATGGATTGTTTGGGAGGGAACGTGTGGGAAACATAAGCAACCAAACACCCGAATATGATGGTATGTTGGAAGTTTACGATAAAGAATTTGAGTAGGGGAGAAGAAAGAAAGGTTTTTATTGGGAAGGATATTGTGGAGATAAGCTCCCATTTGAATCGAATGCGGCCAAAACTCAGGTGGTACATGGGCATGAAGAAGGAGAGTACGAGCCATTTTGTTGAGGGTTTGTAGTTTCCTCTCGACCTTTTCGTTTTGTGCCGAAGTATATGTACATGATAAATGTAAATGGATAAAGTTTGAGACTTTTTAGCAAGTGGAAAAACCCAAACAAAATTGGTAAAATCATCAAGAAATAAGAGATAATATCGATAACCACAAGTACTCGCAATATGAGAAGTCCAAATATCACTATGTATTAAATCAAACGGTGCAACTGAAACTGAACTAGATGGATAAAAAGGGAGTTTATTGTGCTTTCCCAATTAAAAAGAATGACAAAGACAACGGGAGCTTGAATTAAGCCTAGAAATTAAATGATGTGAAACTAATTGACGAAGAACATTAGGTCCTGGATGGTCGAGACGGAGATGGCAGATAGAGGATGTTGTGGCCGAAAAAGCTGAGGGATGATCACGTCGATTGGATGAAAGCAGATAGAGATTGCCTTGGCTATTGGAACGCATGATGGTTACGCCCGTCTTGAGATCCTTCACAGAAAAACCACGAGGATCAAATTCCACAGAAACGTGATTATCGGTAGTAATTTGACGTACCGAAATAAGGTTTTTAACAAGACTAGGGACGAGCAACACATTATTGAGAGAGAGAGAGAGAGAGGAGGAGGAGGATGAGGTGAGGGAAGGTATGCCGAACCTGAGGCTGTAACATGCATGGAATTGCCATTGCCGACCATAACATGACTAGATGAACTCGAATTAAAAGGACGGGAAAAAGTACCTTGGTTAGACGTCATGTGACACGTTGCACTTGTATCCATGTACCAATCCTCATCCGGAGGATTTAGAGAGAGCGTGTGTAGAGCCTGATCAATATCTGTCGGAACATTGTTATCACGGGCGGATGCATGGTAGGCTTGAGGCGGATGAGAGCCCAAGATTCCAACAGTCGGATGGGTGGGCATTTATAGGCCCTGTCTGGTTTGGAAGTCCACGACGTTGGGCCAGCCGTTGTGTTGGGAACTGAAGAAAAGCTCAAGTATGGTTAATGCTGCTAGTTCAGAATTACTACTGCCAGAGGACTTCAAAGTTAATACTGCTAAGTATTACTACTTCTAGTAGAATTAATACTGCTAGTCAAAGTTAGTGCTGCTTGAACAAAGTTAGTACTGCTTAGCTAGTTAGTACTGCTAGAGGTTAGTGCTGCTTAGTAGTTAATGCTGCCAGGACTCAGTTAATGGTGCTTCTGAGATAATGTGAAGATAATGATGAAGAGATCATATTTAAAGATAAACATGGAAAGCTGAAGATATTCATGGAAGATATACTGAAGATATTTTATTTATTGTAATTATCTTTTATTCAGTTTATATATAGAATGTATAGAATAGTTTAGAATATATGAATTCATTCTAAGTTTTTGTTCTAGAGAGAATCAACCTCAAGGCATAGATCCTAATTCTAGAGAAGTAGAATTCGTCTTGAAAGAGTCTGTTCTTCAAGATTGAGGTTGAGTGTGTAATATTGTAATTTTAATCATTCAATACAAGATTGCAAGTTGTTAATCATATACTGTTTGTTTACTGTTACATTGAATATCAAAGTGTTATTCCGCAACTTCTTTGATATTGTTTCTGAGTATTCATAATTCTTGTTGAGAATTCGATCCTGACAAGTGGTATCAGAGTCTGTTCTCTCAGAAACACCTACTCATTCATCATGGAAAACTTTGCAGAATCAAACAGTACTCTGGTCTCAAAGGTTCCAATGCTCAGACCCAATAAATTCGATATGTGGAAGATCAGAATCAAGCAGTACATACTCCTCACTGATTATTCTATGTGGGACATCATTGAGAATGGCCCTTCTGAAGCAGGAAAGATTGGTGCAGATGGAAAGAGAACTCCACCAAAAACTGATGCTGAAAGAAAGACTAGACAGACAGAGATGAAAGCCTTGAGCACTTTGCTCTTGGCTATCCCCAATGAATATCAACATCAGTTCTGCAACTGCACTGATGCAGAGATGCTCTGGAATGCTCTAGAGAAGAGATTCTCAGGTACCAAAAGTACCAAGAGAAATCAGAAAGCCATTCTGAAGCAACAATATGAGAACTTTATGTCAACCAAGAATGAGTCCATGACTCAAACTTTTGACAGGTTCAACAAGCTTATTGGTGAACTAGCTACAGTGGGAGTACAAATTGATCAAGATGATCTGAACAGAAAGTTTCTAAGGTCCCTGAGTGAAGAATGGACCATGTATACTGTGTCTTTCAGACAGAATGATCAACTGGAAGAAAAGGAACTTGATGATCTCTATAATGATCTAAAAGTTTTTGAATCTGAGGTAGAGTCTAAGAAGAGGCCTTCTGGGTATGTTCACAATGCTGCACTCCTTTCAGCATCAATTGATTCTACTTCCAATCCTGAATCAGTTAGTGCTGCCAATGGAGCAAATCAAGAGAAAGGCACTGAAACTGTATTTGAAGCCTTTCTGGCCAGTCATGGAAACTCTTCTCTTATTAATGATGACTTGGAGCAACTCCATCCAGATGATCTTGAAGAGATAGACATTAAATGGCAGATGGCCATGCTCTCTATGAGAGTTAAGAAGTTCATCAAGAGAACTGGGAGGAACAACTTCTCCCAAAGAAGAGAAGATGGAGCAGGTTTTGACAAGTCTAAGGTGGAATGCTATAAATGCCATCAAAAGGGACACTTTGCTAGGGAATGCAGAAGTGGAGTGTCTCACAACAACAACCACCAGCAGACACAGTCTGGAAGCTTCAATAATAACAGAAACTCTGCACAAGCCCTAGTCTCTCAACAAGGTATGGGGTTTGATTGGAGTGATCAAGCTGAAGAGGCCATCCAGAACCAAGCTCTAATGGCAGAGGTGTCTGATCTCCCAACAGAGGTAACTTCCAATCTTTGTTCTCAAAATTGCATTAACACTGTTAAAAGATATAGGGATCACAACCAGAACATGAGTAATGACCTTAAGAGATTGGAAAAGGACATAAAAGATTATGTGAGAATTGTTGAGAGATTTGAAGAGCAAATTAAGGGTTTTCAAGCCAATGAGCTTCAACACTCTTATGACACAAACTACTGGAAGTGGGAGAAGAATGACTTAGAACTTCAACTGACCAGATCCAAAGAAGAGAGTGAAAAGCTAAGAGGAGAGCTAGCTAAAGTCAAACTAGATGTAGAAAAGTTTTCCAATGCTTCCAAAGCAATGGATTCCTTGCTACAAACTCAGATTCATGATAAACTGAGAAGAGGAATAGGATACAATACCACACCACCACCCTATAACAACAACTACATCCCTCCTAGTTCAGATTTGTTAGAAACAAAGTATAGGAAGGACCTACCTAAGGGAGCCACTGAGATTGATCCCTTAGACGAAGTAGTTGTTAAGGATAAATCTGAGAAAGAAGTTGTCAAAAATAAGAACAACACTGTGAGTGGAGAGATTCCTATAGAAAACCACATAATCACCAATGAGGGATGTGGAAAGCATTGGATCAAGTCCAAAGAGATAGAGAAAATTGAGGGAAAGAACAATAAGGTTCACTATAAGCAAACCACTGTTGTGAATCCTATCCCTTGCAAGCAGTGTGCATGCAAGAAATCTGAGCCCCAAAAACATGATAAACCAAGGGGAAATCAGAGAAACTGGAACAATCAATGGGCACAAAAACAAGGCATTGATCTGAGTAAAATCAATAGACCAAAGCCTTGTTTCATATGTGGCAAGTTAAACCATTTGGCTAAGCACTGTTTCTTTAACCCTATTAACCAATAGATGAACTTTCAAAGATTTGTGCAAAAACATGTGGTGAAGAAATCTGTTGAAACCAAAGGCCCCATGAAGAAAAAGGTTTTAAAAGAAAGTATTAAAATGTGGGTGCCTAGAAGCACTAAACCTGTTAGTACTGCTGACAGAGATAGTGCTGCTAGAAGAATTACTGCTGCTACCAGTGTTAGTACTGCTGAAAATTTTAATGCTGCTAATACTGTTAGTACCTCTTCAAAGATTACTACTGCTAACACAGTTACTACTTCTAACAAGGTTAGTACTGATAAGCATGCAAGTGCTGCTAATGCAGTTAGTACTTCTAAAACCAGTACTGCTTCTAGCAAATGTGTTTCTAAACCTATCATTGTGACAAACTACTCCAGAAATGAGGAGTCAAAGTTTAAAAATCTTGTCAAGAAAGAATGCAAATATTTTGATGAGAAAGGGGTACCCAAGACCACTTTGGCTTGGGTTCCTATTTCATACTAACTGATTTATCTTATGTGCAGGGCAACCAACAGCTCAAGGGAAAGAGCATATGGCATGTTGATAGTGGTTGCTCTAGGCACATGACAGGCAACATGTCATGCCTTCAGGATTACAAGCATATCAATGGAGGACATGTTGCATTTGGAGATAATCTTACTGGTGGTAAAATAAGTGGAAAAGGTAATGTTACAAAAGGTAAGATGACATTTGAAGATGTCTACTATGTTGATCAGTTGAAGTACAACCTGTTAAGTGTATCACAGGTTTGTGACAAACAACATAGCATATTATTTACTAATACAGAGTGTATGATCCTTGCTCCAGGGTTCAAAGTAGTTGATGAAAGCATGATATTACTTAGAACTCCAAGAAAGGACAATGTTTATTGTCTAGATATGGACAATGTTGATAGTGATTCATCCCTGAACTGTCTTGTTTCAAAAGCCTCTGTGGATGAATCCTCTCTATGGCACAGAAGGATGTGTCACATGAACTTCAAGACTATGAATAAACTTGTTAAAAACAACCTTGTAAGAGGTTTACCATCAAAAGTCTTTTCATGTGATGATCATTGTGTTGCTTGTCTTAAAGGCAAACAGCACAAAACTTCTCATAAGACCAAAGAGATAAATACAATTTCTTCTTGTCTCCAGTTATTACATATGGATCTGTTTGGTCCTACAAATGTTATGAGTATAGGCAAGAAATCTTACTGCTTGGTTATTGTTGATGATTACTCTAGATTTACTTGGGTATATTTTCTAAGGACTAAGGATGAGACAAGTGGACTGATCAAATCCTTTATCCTAAGAATTGAAAACCAAACTAATCAAAAAGTAAAAGTCATTAGATCAGACAATGGGACTTAATTTAAAAATATTGATCTAAACACCTTTTGTGAAAAAAAAGGAATTGAGAGACAATATAGTGCTCCTAGGACTCCTCAACAGAATGGAGTTGCTGAGAGGAGAAATAGGACACTAATAGAGGCTGCTAGATCTCTGTTGGCTGATTCAAAACTGCCAATTACCTTCTGGGCTGAAGCAGTTAATACTGCCTGTTATGTCCAAAACAGAGTTCTAGTGGTCAAGTCAAAGAACAAGACCCCATATGAGCTTTTAAATAAAAGAAAACCCTTTATTGGATTTTTCAAACCTTTTGGGTGTCCTTGTACAATTCTCAATACCAAATCTCACTTAGGTAAGTTTGATAGCAAAGCAGATGATGGATTTCTTGTTGGTTACTCATCTCAGAGTAAGGCTTACAGAGTTTTTAACTCTTCTTCTAGAATAATTGAAGAAAGTGACAATGTCAAATGCAATGAGAACACACCAAATCCTATTGGGTCTGGTCCTCAATGGCTATTTGACATTGATTCACTAACTAACTCTTTTGGTTTCAGTAGTAATGAATATGCAGGTTCAGGAAGTGGAGGATCAGGAACTACACAAGTCCAAGACAGTATATCTCAATCTGTGATCTTTCCCATACCCACAGTGGATCCTGTTGAAGACTGTGAAAAGGAACCATCTACTGGACCAAATCAGAGTGAAGAAGAAAGTAGAGATGAGGAGAGTCAAGAAAATAAAGAACCAGAAGTAGCTGCTGAAAACACCTCAGTTGAGTTGAATGAGTCCAATCTAGAGGTGGGACTTAATGAAGAACCTAGTCATCACACCAGAATTCAAAAGAATCATCCTCCACAGCTGGTAATAGGAGATATATCTTCTCCTATGATGACTAGAAATCAAAGCAGGCTGCAAGAAATGCAAGACCAACAGCATACAGTGCTTTCTTGCTTTTTATCCCAGCTTGAGCCTAAGAAGGCACATGATGCTATGAAAGAGTCCAGTTGGATAGAAGCAATGCAAGAAGAGCTACTGCAATTCAAGCTGCAAGATGTTTGGGATCTGGTAGACCTTCCTAAAGGCCAAAGAGCTATAGGAACAAAATGGGTCTTCAGGAATAAGATAGATGAAAGAGGCATAATAATAAGGAATAAAGCAAGGTTGGTGGCTCAAGGGTATACACAAGAAGAGGGAATAGACTATGATGAAGTATTTGCACCTGTGGCTAGGATAGAAGCAATTAGGTTATTCCTAGCTTATGCTTCTTATATGAAATTCAAAGTCTATCAAATGGATGTAAAAAGTGCATTTCTTTATGGATCAATTGAAGAAGAAGTATATGTCTGTCAACCACCAGGGTTTGAAAACCCAAGCTATCCAGACAGGGTATACAAATTGAAGAAAGCACTTTATGGACTGCATCAAGCTCCAAGAGCATGGTATGACACTCTGTCATCATATCTCTTGGAAAATGGCTTTGAAAGAGGAGTCATTGATAAGACTCTGTTTATCAAGAGAAAGAAGAAGGATATCTTGCTGGTCCAAATCTATGTTGATGATATTATCTTTGGATCCACAAGAGACAACATGTGCAAGGAGTTTGAGGAACTAATGCATCAAAGGTTCAAAATGAGTTCCATGGGGGAACTTACTTTCTTCCTTGGACTCCAAGTTCAACAGAAGTCAGATGGAATCTTTATCTGTGAGTCCAAGTATGTGCAGGACATTCTAACCAAGTTTGGTTTCTCAGATTCAAAACCTGCCAGCACACCTATGGAGACATACAAGCAGATAACAGCAGATCTTGAGGGGGAGGATATGGATGTTCATCATTATAGGTCCATGATTGGCTCTCTCATGTATCTTACAGCCTCTAGGCCAGATATAATGTTTCCAGTCTGTGTATGTGCAAGATTCCAAGTTAGGCCAAAGCAATCTCACTATCAAGCTGTTAAGAGGATATTCAGATATCTCAAAGGGCAACCCAGATTGGGACTTTGGTATCCTCATGACTCATCATTTGACCTACTTGCATACTCAGATAGTGATCTAGGTGGAGCAAACTTGGACAGAAAATCTACTTCTGGAGGATGTCAGTTTTTGGGTGCAAGACTAGTTTCATGGCAGTGCAAGAAACAAACCACAGTGTCCACATCTACAACAGAGGCAGAGTACATAGCAGCTGCAAATTGTTGTTCTCAAGTCTTATGGATTCAGAATCAAATGCTGGACTATGGGGTAACCTTTCTACACACTCCAATTTTTATTGATAATAGCAGTGCTATTAGCATTGTGAATAATGCTGTCAAGCACTCAAAGACAAAGCACATTGAGATCAGGTATCACTTCATAAGAGACTGCAATGAAAAGAAACTTATTCAAGTTGTAAAAGTTCATACTGATAACCAGTTTGCTGATCTATTCACCAAAGCTTTTGATGTGGGTAGATTCACTTTCTTGGTAACAAGTGTGGGAATGATCAACTCTGAATAAGCACCTTCTCAAAAAATGGTTACATACCTGTTTATTGTTTATTCGTGGTGTTCCTAATCTTCTTTTTCAGGATATGTATAGCAGTACTCAGTGTATCACAAGCTTAAAAGAGTAAGTATGGTTAATACTGCCAGTACAGTTTTAATACTGCCAGTGCACAGTTAATACTGCTAGTGGTTAATACTGCTCTCAGTTAATACTGCTAGTTCGTTAATACTGCTAGTGGTTAATACTGCTCTCAGTTAATACTGCTAGTTCGTTAATACTGCTAGCGGTTAATACTGCTCTCAGTTAATACTGCTAGTTAGTTAATACTGCTAGTGGTTAATACTGCTCTCAGTTAATACTGCTAGTTAGTTAATACTGCTAGTGGTTAATACTGCTCTCAGTTAATACTGCTTGTTAGTTAATACTGCTCTAGGTTAATACTGCTTATGTCCCGAATACTATAAATACCCTTTGTCCGCCTAAAAAGTTCATAACGACTCTTTGCATACTGTTCACTTGCGCTCTAAACCTTTTCTCTCTCAAGTTCAAAGTTTTCAGGCAAGAACTTCCAAGATCAATGGCATTAATGGCATTCATAGACGAGCACAATGAAATCGCGATGCTTCAGAAGCCCAAACAGGCCGCTGGTTTCCACCAGATTGTGGATTTCCTCAAGACAAGCCACATTGCCCATGCTCTCACTGTATCGCCTTCAATCTATATCGAGCATCAAAGGCAATTCTGGGCAAATGCCACCATTGTTACTGAGAATGGTGTGCAAATGATCAAGACAAGGGTGTGTGGCAAACCCTTGACAGTTACTGAAGAGGTAATTCGCATCAGTCTACGTCTAGACGATGCCTCTGGTATAACTTCTATCTCTAATGATGAACTATTTTCTACTCTTATAAGAATGGGGTATGGAGGCCCATTGGGTGTGTTCAAGTTCTCAAAAGCCAAATTTTCACCTCAATGGCGTTTCTTTGTTCATACCCTTATGCACTGTATATCTAAAAAGACTACTGGATGGAGTGAGTTCAGTAGCACCATTGCTTATGCTTTGGTGTGCTTGGCCACTACCAGAAAGTACAATTTTTCTAAAATGATTTTCAGTGATCTTGTCTCAAACTTGGGAAGCCAAAAGAGCTTTTATATGTACCCCAGGTTTGTCCAAGAATTTATCACCCACGAATTGACGGATATGCCTCATTTTGATGGGGTATATGTACCTAAACCCCCTAAAGGCAAGGTTTTCTCAAATATGAGAAGATCTGCTGGGGACTCGGAAGGAGTTGACACCCCATTGTTCTCTACAATGATGGTGGTGTCCCACACTGATGAAGGTATGGCAGCAGGGTCAAGGCCCCCATTAGACCATCCCACTGCTAGCCAATCCCAACCTTCCCACTCTAAATCAATTCCCCAGTCTCTTCTTGATAAACCAACTTCACCAATCACCCAAACTTACAAAAGGAAACAGGTAAAGAAGGTTCCTTCCCTTCTTGTACCTTCCCCCACTAAGCCTTTAAGCCCTCTAAGGGAGGATTCTCCCTTAGAGAATATCTACAGGGAAACCACAGGGGTGTCTCCCAACCCCAAGGAGGTGCTCTCTGAGGAGGAGGAAGAGCATATGGGTGAGCAGGCTGCCACTACTTCTGCTAGCACAGAGAAGGACAGTGGTAACATAAATAAAACCTCCCCCATGGCAACTTTGAATGAGAAATCATTCAAAGGTCCCAGGTGCCAAGAAACCACGGGGGTGGATAGTGCTTCTGCTAGGCAGAAGACTTCCACTACTAAAAGATCCCATGATCCTTCAATAGAGGGTAACACTTCTGGAGAAGGTGAGGACAGATATAACTACTATGAATTGATGGAAACAATAGGCAACATCAACCAAGATGTTCTTAAACAAGGGAAAGAAATAGAAGAAATGAAGCTGGTAATTTTGTCCCAACAAGTGCAAATTACCAAACTCAAGAAGCTGGTGAAGAGGTTGGTACTTAAAAAGAAAAAGAAGCAATTTGTGCTGAAGAAGAGGGCAAATGTTCAAGATCCTTTCAACAAGGGGGAGAAGCCAGAGGGAGAAACAGATAAAGAAAGCTCAGCTGTAAAGGAAGTTGAAGTTGAGGGGGAGACAGAACATGGAACAACAGCAGAAACTGTTAATGCTGCTACAACAGAAGAAACAGTTAATGCTGCTAAAATACAAGAAGCAGCAGAAACAGAAGCAGCAGAAACAGGGCTCTCTATAGAGGAAATGGAGATAGCAGAAACCTTGGTTAAAGCCAAGAATGATACTCCTAAGGCTACTCAAAAGGCCAAGAGAGTAGTCATCAATGAAGGAGGGACCTCAAAGAAGGAAAAAGAGAAGGAAGTCTTGAAGGATATAAAGGGAAAAGGAAAGGAAAAGATGGTTGAAGAAGCTGAACTGCCTACAAAGAAGAAGACTCAGATTGAAATAGATGAGGCAATAACAAAGCAGCTTCAAGATCAATTGGAAAAGGAGGAGCAGATTCAAACAGAAACAGATAGAGAACTTGCAAAGCTCATGGCTAGAAAATTAAATGCAGAATATCAGAAAAGCATAAAAGAAGCAGCTCAGGCCAAGAAACTTCAAGTTAAAAAGATGCCAATTCAAAAACAGAAACAGAAAAGACAACCCTCCAAGACATTTTTGGCCAATCAGGAAAGAAGAAAAATGATAAATTTCCTGAAAGGTGCAATTGGTGTTAAGGGGGAGATGTTCACCAACATGGCATACACTCAGGTTGAAGAGTTGTACCAGAAAGAAATGGCTAAGCTTCAAGGGGATTCAGCCCAAAGGGAAGAGGCTGAGAGAAGAATGAAGGAAAGGCATGACCTGAACATTCAAAGACCATTCCCTGAGGAGACCACACCCTCAAAAGACAAAGCTGAAGAGATGAAGGAAGAACATGAGGGTGTTGGTGAATAAGTCAAATCTGGAAAGAGGGTGAAGTCAATTGCTTCCAAAAAGCAGTCAAAAAGGCCAAGAGTGGAAGAAAAGGCAGAAACTGCAGCAGAAACTGAAGCAGAATCAGTGCAAAGTCCAGAGCAGTCTAATAAGCAAACTGATGAGAGTATGGATCTGTACATGACCATAGTAGAACCTATGAAGGTTGTTCCAATCTCCATGAAAGCTCCAGAGATCATCTTCTGGGACATTCTAAGAGATAGTGGAAAGAATTTCTTCAGAATCAAAAGAGTAGGTGGTACATTTGAAGCATATTCAACATGGGGGAGAGTTATCAGAAGTTGTTCAAGAGCATATATAGAGGAAATGTACAAAGTGGGGATGAAACTCTATGAGCCTGTGTTGAAAGGTATTGAAGAAAATCTTCTCAAGGTAACACTGGAATACTTGTGCATGATGTTTGATCCAGAGAAAGTGGCATATAGGATTAAAGATCATAAACATGAGTTTTTATTCAAGAAGATTGATAAATGGATATTATTTGAAAACTGTGGAGTATACATGATTACTATTGACAATTGTTATCATGAATACTACCTGGTGGACAAAATCTATGAGCATAGCAAGGAGAAGTTAGAAGGGATGCTAAAAGCTACACTGGTGTGTACAAAGGATTCAGAAATGGTCAAACTTGTGGTGAGAAGAACTGTAAATCAAAGTCTGGGATTAGATCCAAATTTGGGCAACTGAACCTGAGGTGTTGAAAGCATCTTGAAGAAGATTTGAAGAACTTGACTTCTCTTCCTAAAAGTCAAGTTAGGGGGAGATTGTTGGGAACTGAAGAAAAGCTCAAGTATGGTTAATGCTGCTAATTCAGAATTACTACTGCCAGAGGACTTCAAAGTTAATACTGCTAAGTATTACTACTTCTAGTAGAATTAATACTGCTAGTCAAAGTTAGTGCTGCTTGAACAAAGTTAGTACTGCTTAGCTAGTTAGTACTGCTAGAGGTTAGTGCTGCTTAGTAGTTAATGCTGCCAGGATTCAGTTAATGCTGCTTCTGAGATAATGTGAAGATAATGACGAAAAGATCATATTTAAAGATAAACATGGAAAGATGAAGATATTCATGGAAGATATACTGAAGATATTTTATTTATTGTAATTATCTTTTATTCAGTTTATATATAGAATGTATAGAATAGTTTAGAATATATGAATTCATTCTAAGTTTTTGTTCTAGAGAGAATCAACCTCAAGGCATAGATCCTAATTCTAGAGAAGTAGAATTCGTCTTGAAAGAGTCTGTTCTTCAAGATTGAGGTTGAGTGTGTAATCTTGTAATTTTAATCATTCAATACAAGATTGCAAGTTGTTAATCAATACTGTTTGTTTACTGTTACATTGAATATCAAAGTGTTATTCCGCAACTTCTTTGATATTGTTTCTGAGTATTCATAATTCTTGTTGAGAATTCGATCCTGACACGTTGGATATGGGCATGGGGGAATGGCCCATGGTGGAGGTAATGATGGCCATTGGGTCGAATATGAATTCTAGCGGTAAGATTGTTGATCCCGGAGAGGATAACGATAAAACCGACCACCATGATTACGACCCCGTCCCCATCCCCGTCCTCTACCCCGACCACGGTATGGAGGACGACCATCATAAGTATTGTCAAGGCGAGGAGTAGGTTGTGGCGGTGGAGAAGTGCCGCCATCGGCAACTTGCTTAGGAACTTCCGTATAGAGTGTCATAGTTGGAGTTGTCGAAAGGCTTGCTTGGGTGGCTTTGCGCGATTCCTCTAGGGTCAACATACTTCGAGCTTTGTAGAATGGAGGCAACAGATCCGACTGTTGAATGATGGTTGGTATTCCATCGTAAGCCTCCGATAAACCTGCAAGAAGTTGAAGAATAAGACGCTGATTAGACACAGGTGATCCGACGTTTGCCAACTGATCAGCCAACATCTTGAGGTGTTGGCAATATGCGGAGACGTTGGGAAAATCAGCCTGTTGAGAGCGGGAGAACTGATGTTCGAGATGAACCGCTCTGTAACATATGTTATCTTGAAAAATATCCTTGAGATGGTCCCAAGCATTCTGGGAAGAAGAATCTGGTTCTAATATCGTGTGGAGCAGATCGGTGGATATAGTGCCATATATCCACTGGAGAACGATCGCATCAAGCCTTTTCCATATAGCATCATCTACCGAATCGTCGCGTGGAGGAATGATATGGTCTAACACTTGATATGCACGGGGATGGATCTTAAACAATTATGCCCAAGATGCATATTGTACTTTATCTATCTCAAGAGTAATCGGGATGAAAGTACGAATATTGGAGACAGTGAGGACGGGATGAAACGAGGATGGTTTTGCGGTGACATCGTCGCCGCTGCCGGAAGATGAAGCACCGACGGCCATGCGGAAGGAGAAATTGAGAAAACAAGAGTGTGGTTAGGGTTTAGGTTTTTGGCTCTGATTCTCCTTGCCCTCTTTGTATATCATAAGCCAATATTTATACAGATTACAAAACAAGATTTCCTATCTTTAAGAGAGATCACATCAAATATTCAAATACAAATATATCCCTAACAATATGCCTAAATTGTCGCTATTAATACCAAAAAAATAATCATTTTAATTATTATCTTTAATTTGACATCTACTTTTATATATTTTTTCATCCGATTTTTCTTGGTTCTCCGATCCTTTTATTTTTCAAAGTTATCTCTGGATCTTTAGAGTATCTCCAACAGCTATGCTATCATCTATGCTAAAATAGAGAAAAGATGACAGATATTATAAAAGTCTCTAAATTTAGAGAAATCTCTAAATAAATAGTCCCCCCCCAAAAAAAAAAAAACTAATTATTACCATCGAAAAGCAAACTTTTCCTCTCCCAACTTTTTTATATAATTGAATATTATAACAATATAATTAAATAAATTGAATATTTTAATAAGATAATTAAAACTAGAGTTGCTAAAATAAAATAGTTGTTGGAGTTGGATGCAAAACCTTTTAGAGATTTTGATTTTTTTTACTCTATCTTAGAAAAACTTTAGGACAATTGTTGGAGATGCTTGATACGGATGTTTGCACACCTCTAAGACATGTGATAATTGAATCTCAAAGCAAGTATACAACGGGATCCAATATCGTCTTTTCAAGTAATAAAATGGTAAAATTCCGAATATCGTCCCACAGAGATTGGTGTAAAAGCGTAATAAAAGTGTAGTAAAAGAAGAGATTTCAGATGGCGAATTTGAAGACTTTGTTTGAGTTGGTTAACAGTGATATGATTAACAGGATATATAAAGATAGAATAGGTGCAAGACTTAAAGTGAGGAGTAAACACAAATTCTGGAGGCCAATGTTATAGGGATGCTATAGCATTAGTTCAGCAACAACAAATTCCACCATGTACTTTAAAGAGGATCCTTCCGGATATCTACCATTGCACTTTTGTTTAGCCTTCAATCAACATATGCCTATGCAAATGTCCGGACCAATGTGAGTGTCAAATGGTTTCTTTAAAGTATATGGAAAAACAAATGCCCTTGTTTAAAAATCACCCTTCCGAGTCGATTCCCATATCATTCAAGTTGACGTGTTCTTAGTGGCTCATTCCTGAGTCCACTACACTTTAACACTTTTACTAGTGATCAACCCGTCAAGAATCAATCGGTTTGAAAAACAAAGATAGCAAGTTCCCTTGCTAGTAACTCTTCCAAGTATACTTCCCGTATCATTCAAACTGACGTGCTTTTTCATGGCTTATTCCTAAGTCCATGGCACTTTCACACTTTAAGAAGTGATCAATTCGTCAAGAAGTGCTTTTGAATTTATAAAACTTAAAATGACATAGTGGAACAATGTTATTGAAGAACAATGTCCACTAGTTTTTGCTTTACAACCTCCCTCTTCGTCTCACACCCAAACTATAAAATTAGCTACTCATTACGTAATATAAATTGCAATAAAAGTAAATGACATAAATTAAAGACATAATGTAAATGACGGTATATAAATGACAGAAATTAAATGACGGAAATGTAAAGTGCATAAAGTAAATGCAATAAGTAAGAATGAAATGTAAAGAAATTGTTGCAGCAACTAATAATGAAGAACACAAATTATAAAACTTTGAAGACTTAATATTAAACTTTAGAGAGAGAATTTCAAGAGAGCAATTCTTCCCACTGATAGATTACAAAAAAAGATGATATACAACAAGATAATATTACTCCTATTTATACCAAATCATCAATGGCAAAGATGTAAAATAAGGAAACTTAAAATATTATAAAGGACAAACAACTAAAGTTATGACTAAGTTTTTGTCCAACCCATTCCATCTACTTCCAGCCAAAACAAATTGATTTAAAATATCACAAAGATTTGGAAGGAACAAAAAAGTCAAGATTTCCTTTGTCTTCAAAAAGTGTCCTCCAAGCTTCATATTCAAAACAGCCCCCAATGCTCCAGCATTAACCTGGCATTACAATAAACAAAAGATTTTAGGCCGTTTTACGCAAAAATAGCAAAAATTAGTTAAATAATAAACTTAGCTCCATGAATGAGAAAAATAGAAAATAAGATAAGAAAATGACTCAATTATTTGGGATAAAGAAAATTTTAAATCCTAAAAGATAAGAAAAATACGTAATATGTATTGAAATCTCAATACATATCACAACCTCAAACTTAAAGTTTTGCTTGTCCTCAAGCAATAAAAATAAACTAAAAAATTTGACTCAAAGATGAAACGATTGCAAGATAATAGCAATAAGTGTGCACAATGTGTAGAGTATATCACATACAATTCATAGCCTTTCATAAATCCAAAATGAGACCTTCATAACCTAGTTATGTGTATGGACCATATGCTAGCAAGACTCTTTTCTTTGTCAACCATTACACAAACTTCATTTAGGATCCCTGTTTGAAAGTTCAGCTAATCCATTTGTCTGTGGGTGGTAGGCAGTTGCAACCCTGTGATTAATGTTATATTTAGCAAGAACTCCTTGTAACAAATTGTTTACAAAGTGTGTACCCTCATCACTAATCAGTTCCCTGGGGTGCCAAACCTTGTAAAAATTTGCTTTTGAAGGAACTTAACCATAGTTTTTGCATCATTTGAAGTACAAGCCAAGGCCTCTACCTATTTTGACACATAGTCAACAGTAACAAGAATATATTGGCAATTGTTAGATGGTGGGAAAGGTCCCATAAAATCAATTCCCCACACATCAAACAACTTAACTTCCAAGATCCCATTTAAAGGCATTTCGTTTTCCGGCGAAATTGAACCACTTCTTTGACATTCATTACACCTTTTTGAAAAATTGTGGGAATATTGGAAGAGAGTGGGCCAATAAAAACCAGATTGTAAAACTTTTGATGTTGTCCTTTGTCCACCAAAATGACCTCCATAAGCTGACTCGTGGCATTGTTGTAAAATTGATGCCACCTCAGCTTTTGGAATGCATCTTCTCAGGATTTGATTTGTTCCACTTTTAAACAGATAAGGGTCATCCCACAGATAATACTTAGTATCATGAATGAATTTCTTGAGCATATGATGGGTGTAGTCACTTGGTTTGATACCACATGCCAAATAATTGGCAATATCATCATACCAAGGCATGGCTGAATGTTGTAGCATCAAGATTCTTTCATATGGGAAGGACTCTACTATATCACCTTCTTCTTTCTCTTTCTCAAGGTTTTCTATCCTGGACAAATGGTCTGCTACTTGGTTGTCTACTCCCTTTCTGTCTATTATCTCAAGGTCAAATTCTTGTAACAACAAAACCCATCTTATCAATCTAGGTTTAGCATCCTTTTTTGAGATCAAGTATTTAATGGCAGCATGGTCTGTATGTACAATCACTTTTGTTCCCATTAAATATGATCTAAATCTCTCAAAGGCAAAAACCACTGCTAAGAGTTCTTTTTCTATTGTTGTGTAATTGATTTGTGCTTCATTCAAAGTCTTACTTGCATAATAAATTGAATGAAAGATCTTTTCTATTCTTTGACCTAGGACAGCTCCTACAGCCCAATCACTTGCGTCACACATGATTTCAAAAGGTTTGTTCCAGTCGGGAGCAACAACTACTGGTGTAGTTACCAAAGCTTTTTTCTAAATAAAGAATGCATTTTTGCACTCTTTATTGAAATCAAATTTTTGATCATGCTGTAATAGTAGACACAAGTGTATTGAGATTTTTGAAAAGTCCTTGATAAACCTTCTATAAAATCCAGCATGGCCAAGAAAGATTCTGATTCCTTTAACAGTAGTTGGTTCAGGTAGTTTTTCAATAACTTCCAGTTTGGCTTTATCTACCTCAACTCCTCTTTTTGAAATTAAATGTCCCAGAACAATTCCTTGTTTAACCATGAAATGACATTTTTCCCAGTTTAGGACCAAATCAGTTTCCTCACATCTTTCAAGACCTTTTTTCAAGTTTTCCAAACAATTATCAAAAGATGACCCATAGACAGAAAAATCATCCATAAAGATTTCAATGGATTTTTCAAGCATGTCAGAAAATATGGACATCATGCATCTTTGAAAAGTTGCTGGAGCATTACAAAGTCCAAATGGAATTCTCTTGAAAGCAAAAGTGCCATAAGGACAAGTAAAGGTGGTCTTTTCCTGGTCCTCTGGTGAGATGGCTATTTGATTGTACCCGGAGTATCCATCCAAAAAGCAATAGTACTCTTTATCGGTCAGTCTATCTAACATCTGGTCAATGAAAGGTAGTGGAAAATGGTCCTTTCGGGTAGCTTTGTTTAGTCTGCGGTAGTCCATGCAAATTCTCCATCAGGAGACTACTCTAGTGGGTATGAATTCATTTTTGTCATTGGTTATGACTGTCATACCTCCTTTATTTGGAACACACTGGACTGGACTAACCCAAGAACTGCTGGCTATTGGAAAAATGATTCCTGCATCTAACCATTTTAAAATTTCCTTTTTCACTACATCTTTCATGAGAGGATTCAACCTTCTTTGAGGTTCTATGGAAGTGAAGTTCTTTTCTTCTAGGATGATCTTGTGTTGACAAATGGAGGGACTAATCCCTTTAAGGTCAGCAATTGTCCATCCTATGGCTTTAGTGTGCAACTTCAACATGCTTATTAATTCCTGTTCTTGATGCAATTCTAGGGTGGATGAAATTATGACAGGCAAATTGCCTTCTTCACCTAGAAAAGCATATTTGAGATGAGATGGGAGTTGTTTTAACTCCAGATCAGGTGGTGACACAACGGATGGTATGAAAGGTTTTTGTTTAGTATTTTCCAAAGGTTCAAATTCTACAGCATTGACAGGAGCAGTCTCTTCTTTTTCTAAGGAAAATTCATCAACACTATGTAAATCCTCATCATCCTCTTCTTCCAACCTACAGGCTTTTCTAACTCCTTCTTCATGACATGATGATTCAATCACACTTAAAGTTGAACAATCCTCAACATCATCTGGGTATTTTAAGGAATTGAAAACATTGAATGTGACTTTTTGGTCTTGAAGTCTCATGGTTAACTCTCCTTTCTGGACATCTATCAATGTTCTTCCGGTAGCTAGAAAAGGTCTTCCCAAAAGGATGGGAATATCCTTATCAGCTTCAAAATCCAAGATAATGAAATCTGTCGGAAAGATGAACTTATCAACCTGAACTAGAACATCTTCAATTTTTCCCTTAGGGTAGGCAATGGTTTTGTCTGCCAATTGAAGTGTGACGGTGGTGGGTCTGGATTCTCCTATTCCTAAGTTGTTGAAGACAGATAAAGGCATGAGATTTATACTGGCTCCTAAATCACACAAGGCTTTTCCAACCTCCTTCCCTCCTATTGAACAAGGAATGGTAAAACTTTCTGGATCTTTCAGCTTAGGAGGTATACTATTGGTCAAAAGAGCACTACATCCTTCAGTAAGGGCAACAGTTTCATATTCATTCAACTTCTTCTTCTTACTTAAGATGTCTTTAAGGAATTTGGCATAACTAGGCATTTGCTCAATTGCTTCAACAAGGGGGATGTTGATATGCAATTCTTTGAACACATCCAAGAATTTTTTAAATTGCAATTCTTTTTTATTCCTTAACCTCTGGGGGTAAGGTACATAGGGAAGAACTGGTTTTATGATAGCTTTGCTTGGCTGTGTTGAGCAAGATGGATTCTTTATGCTTTTTGGTGTACTCTCTTGAGGGATGGTTGGAATTCTATTTTATAAAGTCTTTGTCTTAGGGTCTTCTTCAGGGAAGGATAAAGGGTGGTTATTCCTAAGAAGGATAGGATTTTCAGTATCAGACTCTTGATTCCCTAGTGGTTTGGGTGGTATTTCATTAACAAGGGGTAATGTTGTAGCATTGGGTTCTGACCTTCTGTGTTTTTCAAATTCAGTTTTAGTCATTGGACCAAATTCTTTTAGCACTGTCTCTGCTAATTCCTTACCACTCCTAAGAGTTACGACCTTCACATGTTCTTTTCCTGGGGCTCTTGGGATTTCTGTGTCACTAGGCAAAGTGCCTATAGTTCTATTGTTCTGGTTGAGCGCAATTTGACTGACTTGGGTTTCCAAATTCCGTAGTGCAGTTTGGGTTTGAGCCATGAAACCCCTCATCATAGATTCCAAAGAAGATGATGAGTCACCCTGTGGAGTTTGCTTGTTTTGAAAAGGTGGATGGTTATTTTGAAAACCTTGATGATGATGATGATGATGATGATGTGAACTTTGGTTTTGATGATGATGAGAACCTTGGTTCTGATGATGCTGTGAACTTTGGTTCTGATGGTGATGAGAACCTTGGTTTTGGTTATGCTGTGAACTACTAGCGTGATTTTGAAAACTTGAATTTCCTTGTGGCTTTTGCACAGATGGATTTAAACATGGACTGTTCCACGAGAAATTTGGGTGTTGTTTCCAACTGGCATTGTAATTGTTGCCGTAGGGAGCAGACTTGTTATGAACATAATTTATAGACTCAAAATTTTGAGGACAGTGTTCATAAGCATGTTCCCCGCCACAACAAACACACTGCACTGAGAGGACTGTTGCAATAGGTGTAGTGACAGTTTGCTGCACTCCCTGGCTTGAAGATAGGTTTTTAAGCATGTTAACCATGGAAGAGAGTTGTGCTGTTAATGCAGTATATGCATCTACATCATGAATTCCAGCAGTTTTCTTTTGAGTTTGAGCTCGTGGATCAGTCCAATGTCCATTGTTTGTGGAAAGTTTTTCAAGAATTTCATACCCGTTATTGTAGGTATTGGCTATAAAGGCCCCTCCTAATGTCGCGTCAAGCATTTGTTTAGCCATGGAGTTCAACCCATTGTAAAATGTCTCGAGTTGAATATAGTAGGGAATGCCATGGTGAGGGCATTTCCTTAACAACTCCTTAAACCTTTCCTATGCATCGGGAATTGCTTCATCGTCCATTTGTTTAAACATGCAAATTTCGTTTCTGGACTTAGCATTTCGGGTAGGTGGAAAATATTTTCGCAAAATTTTTTCAGCCATGTTGTTCCATGAAGGTACAGAACCAGGTGCCAATGAATTAAACCATGACTTTGCTCGATCCCTTAGAGAAAATGGAAATAAAGTGAGTGTCAAGGCATCGTTAGATACCCCAGGGATCAGAAATGCATCGGTGATCTCCATAAAAGATTTTAAATGAGAATGAGGGCAAATTGTCCATTTGTTTGCAACATATGGAACATGATAGGTTTGAGTTCAAAATGGAGGGCATTTATATGGGGTCTAACTATTCCTGAATTTAATTGCTAAAAATCAGGTATAGCATAGTCCATAATTTTTCCCTCTTTGGAATTTGCAAGATTAATGATGTTTGGAATCTCATCCCTATGTTCATTATTGCCATTTGACTCTGTATCCTCATTATTATTATTAGCTCAATTAATTTGTTCTTCTTGCTGAAAAGGGTGTTCTGGTGGATTTCCAAAAATAGGTGGTGCATCATGAAATATTGGTTGTCTTTTTGGGTTTTCTAGAAGATGTTGTCTAGGCCCCCTATTCTCAAAACCTGGTGGTGGAGGTTCCATGATGGGAGGGTCTAGAATTAATGAAATTCTTTGTGACCTTCTTCTAATTCTGAATGTTCTTTCAATGTCCGGGTCAAATTCAAATAATTCCCCACGTGGTATTCTTGGCATACACCACTTCCAAAATGAGATCCAAAGGTGTTAGAAAAATCAAATCTTTTAAAATACTTTTAAAAACTTTTAGCGAGCCAATCCCCGGTAACGGCGCCAAAAACTTGATACGGATGTTTGCACACCTCTAAGACATGTGATAATTGAATCTCAAAGCAAGTATACAACGGGATCCAATATCGTCTTTTCAAGTAATAAAATGGTAAAATACCGAATATCGTCCCACAGAGATTGGTGTAAAATGGTAATAAAAGTGTAGTAAAAGAGGAGATTTCAGATGGCGAATTTGAAGACTTTGTTTGAGTTGGTTAATAGTGATATGATTAACAGGATATATAAAGATAGAATGGGGGCAAGACTTAAAGTGAGGAGTAAACACAAATTCTGGAGGCCAATGCTATAGGGATGCTATAACATTAGTTCAACAACAACAAATTCCACCATGTACTTTAAAGAGGATCCTTCCGGATATCTACCATTGCACTTTTGTTTAGACTTCAATCAACATATGCCTATGCAAATGTCTGGACCAGTGTGAGTGTCAAATGGTTTCTTTAAAGTATATGGAAAAACAAATGCCTTTGTTTAAAAATCACCCTTCCGAGTCGATTCCCATATCATTCAAGTTGACGTGTTCTTAGTGGCTCATTCCTGAGTCCACTACACTTTAACACTTTGACTAGTGATCAACCCGTCAAGAATCAATCGGTTTGAAAAACAAAGATAGCAAGTTCTCTTGCTAGTAACTCTTCCAAGTATACTTCCCGTATCATTCAAACTGACGTGCTTTTTCATGGCTTATTCCTAAGTCCATGACACTTTCACACTTTAAGAAGTGATCAATTCGTCAAGAAGTGCTTTTGGATTTATAAAACTTAAAATGACATAGTGGAACAATGTTATTGAAGAACAATGTTATTGAAGAACAATGTCCACTAGTTTTTTCTTTACAACCTCCCTCTTCGTCTCACACCCAAACTATAAAATTAGCTACTCATTACGTAATATAAATTGCAATAAAAGTAAATGACATAAATTAAAGACATAATGTAAATGACGGTATATAAATGACAGAAATTAAATGACGGAAATGTAAAGTGCATAAAGTAAATGCAATAAGTAAGAATGAAATGTAAAGAAATTGCTGCAGCAACTAATAATGAAGAACACAAATTATAAAACTTTGAAGACTTAATATTAAACTTTAGAGAGAGAATTTCAAGAAAGCAATTCTTCCCACTGATGGATTACAAAAAAGATGATATACAACAAGATAAAACTACTCTTATTTATACCAAATCATTAATGGCAAAGATGTAAAATAAGGAAACTTAAAATATTATAAAGGACAAACAACTAAAGTTATGACTAAGTTTTTGTCCAACCCATTCCATCTACTTCCAGCCAAAACAAATTGATTTAAAATATCACAAAGATTTGGAAGGAACAAAAAAGTCAAGATTTCCTTTGTCTTCAAAAAGTGTCCTCCAAGCTTCATATTCAAAACAGCCCCCAATGCTCCAGCATTAACCTGGCATTACAATAAACAAAAGATTTTAGGCCGTTTTACGCAAAAATAGCAAAAATTAGTTAAATAATAAACTTAGCTCCATGAATGAGAAAAATAGAAAATAAGATAAGAAAATGACTCAATTATTTGGGATAAAGAAAATTTTAAATCCTAAAAGATAAGAAAAATATGTAATATGTATTGAAATCTCAATACATATCACAACCTCAAACTTAAAGTTTTGCTTGTCCTCAAGCAATAAAAATAAACTAAAAAAATTGACTCAAAGATGAAACGATTGCAAGATAATAGCAATAAGTGTGCACAATGTGTAGAGTATATCACATACAATTCATAGCCTTTCATAAATCCAAAATGAGACCTTCATAACCTAGTTATGTGTATGGACCATATGCTAGCAAGACTCTTTTCTTTGTCAACCATTACACAAACTTCATTTAGGATCACTAGGGCTTGTAGGGTCACTCTTTTTATGGCATATCTTTTCTCACCAAGCCTTTTCTCACACCAATATTCACCAACATGTTCAATTTTTGGCACTTTGTGCTCTTTTACCCCTATGGACATTTTTTCAATTTTTGTGCACCTTTACCCCTATGGGGTATTTGTGGTGTTTTTGTCATGTGCGATTTGTACACCTTACCCCTATGGGGTATTTACGGTGTTCTTGTCATGTGAGAGCTTTGCTCTTTTGTATTGACGTGCTTTTCCCATTTTGGGTAACTTGTAATCCCCTCAACCTCAAACTTAGAAGTTGACAATGTCCTCATTGTCTTAGAAATAATGCACAGAATTGTGGTTAAAAGGGTTACAAGTGGCTAAAATGGTGTATGCAAAGAAAGCCTAGGTCATCCCCTAAATAAGTGAAGTTTGTGCTAGTCAAAGTATGTCCCAAAAAGAGTAATTCTAGTTCTAGCAAGAACTCAATACTAGGTGAATGCCAAGCAATTATGGATTTATTAGGGATATGTACGTAAAAGATATTAATAATTCTACACATGCAATCTTGCAAATAAAAGAAACCTAAAAATGAAAAATTTATCCCATACTCAAAAACTGAAATGTATAACATGGAGACTAAGGAAAACGAGCAAACCTGGCCTACTCATGAGGAGTAGGGTGCGCGGTGCCAACTGTGGATGTGGAGGTCAATGCTGCAGCATCCCCAACTGCTACTTTCTTCAACAGTTTGCATTCTCCAGCAGAAGTTGTTGGTTCCTTTCTCGAAGCTGTTGATTTGCTGCTTTGATCTCCCCTAGTTGCTGCTCCATTCTGTTCTTTTCAACTTTCTGCTGTGCCGTCATGTGAGCCTTCAACCGTATCAGTTCCACCTTCCTATTCTTGCCTGCCTTCTCAAACCGCTAGTCCACAACAATCTTTAACTCCTCAATCTTACCTAAAACTTCATTTCTTTGCTGCAACAAAGTGTCCAGGATCTCACTGTTTTGCCCAAGTAATTCTTGGACCATTCCCACAACATCACTTACTCCACCCTGCTCTTGCCTCATCCGAAAAACAGATTTTAAGTCTATACTCCACTTCTCCTCACCGGCTTTTTTCTTTACAATTTCATCCTCTTTATATCGAGGAACACCCACATGCATCAAGAAATTATGTAACAAACCAGGAAAAAATAGTTTTCCCTTATTGCGGCTTGCATAGTATATAATCGACTTAGAAATGATTTCTCCGACATTGATTGTTTTATCAGCAATAATACAATAAAGCACGATCATTCGTTCCCTTGTAACAAAAGTGTCATGTGTGGTGGGATTCAAGGATGATTTAATGAAATTGCACCAAACATTTGCATTGGGCAGAAGATTGCAGGATCTAAACCTCCTAAGGGTGTAATCAGCATGATGCTCCCAAGTGGTTCTGGGCTTTCCTAATGTTCTAGCAATAACATCTAACTGTTCCCTAGTGCCTTTGTGCAAAAGATAAGAATACTCAGAGTCTGCAGGAGAGGGGAGGCCCAAAAAGTCATTAATGGCCTCATCAGAGATGTTGACTTCCTTCCCTCTTAATTTCAAAAGTGTGGTTTTAGCCACACTGACTTCGGCATAAAACTCTCTTATGAGAGTGAGGTTGTAATCGGTTTTGACCTGACAAAATTGTACCCAATTCTTACTCTCGACAACATTTTTCACAAAGTCTAACTCACTCAAGCTTCTCACATAAAACCCTTTGTCTATAAAACATGGCTTGTCTTTCAGCCTATCGTACATATCTTTGGCTTTGGAACTGCTGAAACCATCTAAAGGTTGCGAAGGACGTGGGATAATTCCTGTACCTGAAGACCGGGCTTGCGGATTCTGTGAGGATGCTCCAGCATCGAGCTGTGAGATCCTAGGGGACTTCCTTTTTGGTGGTTCTGATTGTGTAGCCTTCTTCTTCCCCTTTTTTCTTTGTTGCTCCTTTCCTGAAATGTTAGCTCTAGTTCTTTTTCCTAAATTCTTCTTTTTCTTTTTCTGGACAGTACCCTCACAAGGAGAGTTTTCAGCACTTTTTTCAGTTTCTGCAACTGGATGTTGTGGGGATGCTACAACATCATCCCCATTTCCACCTGTTGTGTCCAAAGGTGCCAATGAAATGTCCATATCAACTTTGTCATCTCTTTGCCTATTTTCACTTACGGCCACATTTGGGCTTGAGTGAGAGGCCAGAGTAGGCTCGCTTGGAACCTTAATATTAAGGTCTGGAACTCTCTTATCTTTGCACCATTTCTTCCTCAACCTGTGATTTTTCAGCAACAGTAGCGTCTTCTCCTTCTCCTTCGTATGCCCTACTGTGTTCGGCGATCAATGGGTCTGATTTAGGGCTCTGCTCAGTGGAAAGTTTAGTATCTTTGGGATTTTGGATTGGGATATCAGGTTGGATTGGAACAAGGGGGTTTTGGGTTTTAGGAGGGTTTTCTACACTGATCATCGAAAGATGATCAGAGTGTAGATGAGAAGGTGCTTTTTCGATAGAGGGGGTTTAGGATGGTGCTTGAGTAGGGGTAGTACTTGGTTGGTGTTCCACCGGAGTTTTAGAATCTTTGGCCACCTTCTCGACGAGCGTCGATGATTCCCCCGTTTTGGGGTTTTCGACTACAGTGGGTGTGTGGGAGGATTTGTGAACCGCGGTGGTATCAGAGGACTCCATCGTCGTCGATGGTGGTATGGTTTGCTTCTCCACAGTCGCCGATGATTCCCCCTTGGTTGGGGTTGAGGTGACAGCAGGTTGTCTTCTGCTCCGGCGAGTGTTTGCCACCGGCGGGTCTCTCCGCGCTGGTCGCTTGACTCTCGCCATTAACAATGGTGAAGGTTTTCAGTTGTGGCTTGCTAATGAGAGAACTCGAAGAGAGGTTTCGCTTGTAGGGGAGAGTGGTCGTGGGTGGTTTTTCAAAAGAGAGAAAAAGAGGGAGATGAGGGGTTAGTAATGTGGAGGTTTTTAAGATAAGTGGGTTTCCAATACTGATTAAAAGAGATATCCACAAAATCAATTTTTATAACCACAAGGATAAAAAAATCAATCTAATATCTTTTTCAGATATCATCTTTTACCAACTAAAGCTCACAGTATGGCTTCACCCCAAAAAAAACTATAATTTTTGTACCTTTTAGTCACTGTACACAGAAAATAGTTGATGTGGTTGATGACTAGTACAATGATGAAATTGTTTTTAGAAAGCTAACAAGCAATGTGAATTGTACCTGTTAAATTTTTCCAAAAAGCAACCTCTCATTTGTTTTTATATCTGGAAATTTCCCTTTTCCCTTATTTTTCTTTTTCTTGAAAACATTTCAGGTTTTAATCCATTTAAATGAACAATGGTCTATAACCCCTAATGCTGCAGCATTCGAACAGATTTCTGCATTGCTGCACAAAGACTAAAATGCAAAATTATGTACATACTGAAATGACCAAAATTAAACTATATACAAACTTTGATGGGCTCCAAAGAGTCCACATTTCCTCTTTGAATTTGCTAGAGGGTGGTAGCCAAGTCCACAGAGCAATGCTCTGGGATTGCTACAGCATCATTGTTAGATCACAGATTTATTGGATTCAAGATCATCAAGATTGAAGAAGAAAGATTTATGAAGTCAAGGTTACAAAGTCACTTTCAAGAAAAGTCTAGGTCCTTTGTAATAAATAGTCAAGTTAATTTATTTGTATTTTTATTTATTTTTTATTGTTTTTCCTAAAATGGGTAGATGACCTAATAGGTGCTAGGGTTGTGTAAGGTGGGTGTGTGCCTCATTTGGAATTACCAGCCGCCAACCTTAGAGAGAGAGAGAGCTTAGAGAGAGAAAGCATTCAAGAGAGAAACCTTGTAACCATTTGGATTGAATATCAAAAACAGGTTTGTTAAATCTCTTGTTTGTGATTATTGTTTGTTGATTGTGATAAGAAACTAATATTTCAGGGACAATCAATTGGTATCAGAGCAGATTTTCAGATTAAAATCAATTTTTCAGAAAAAAATACAGTTCGGTACTGCTCTTCTAAGTTCAGAATTGATTTTCGATTTTTTGTGTGTTTTTCGATTAGAAATCTTCTAGGTTTTGTTCGAAATCAATTTTCAATCGAGTTTGTATTGATTTTGTTGAGTATTGCACTGTATTCGTTCATCAATTTGATGATTTTTGGTATTTTTGGTTTTTCACGAGTCGACACTGGTTCTTCAATCAAATCTCACTTAGAGTGTTTATTATTGAAATTGCTTGGTTGTAATAAGTTCTAGATGTTTAGGAGGACAAATTGTCAAAGTTTCGTGGTGTAAATCGAAGCCTAGATAATTTTTTAGGATTTTCAGGTCGTTTTTCGAAGTGCAATGAAGAACAGCAACTTTGCGTCAGTTCATCAGCTTTGTGCCAGATCATAAGTCATCAACAGATTGAAGTTTGCGCCAACTCCCCATAGCGCAAAGTTAGTTTTTGCGCCAGTGCCTCCTAGCGCAAAGTATCTTTTGTGCGACCTCCAACTCGCGCAAAGATTAGTTTGCGCCACCAGTTCTTCACGCAAAACTCCATCTCTCGCGACCTTCCTCTCGCGCAAAACGCGGTTTGCGCCATTCGTTATTCGCGCAAAGTTTCTTTTGCGCCAACCTCTTCTAGCACGGACTAGCTTTTGCGCCAACCTCTATTAGCGCTAGATCTCCTTTGCGCAACAGCCCTTGGCGCAATTCTGTCCTTAGCGCGTTTCATGGTTTTGCGCCAGTTTTCCACACTTAGATAAATTTTTGCAAACTGTAACTTAGCGGGACCCCCGTGCTAAGTCTGCGAAGGGGGACATTGTCCTGATTGTTATCAAAATTCCTGAATTCATATTTCAAGATTTTGAATTTTATTTGATTTTATCTGGACTAACGATCATTTTAAGTTTCTTATTGCTTATCCATCAAAAATAGGATGACTTCCAGAGAAGCTCTCGCCATAGGAACCGATGTAAAGCCACATGTTCTCTTCAAAGGAGAGTACGAACAGTGGAAGGACAGATTCTTGGACTTCATTGATATAAATGACTTGGGAGACTATATCCGAAAATCCCTAAAGGAAGGCATTATGACACCTCCTACCAAGATGTTCACTGTTGCTGGAGAGAACGGAGAAGAAGAACAAAGAGAGTATCCATTACTACTCGATGAATACTCTGACGAGCAGAAGAGAAGACACAAGGGCGACAAATTGGCAAGGTCTTTCATTCTTCAAGGCATTCCAAACGAGATATATGTCAAGATTGACAGCTATAATGCAACTGGAAAGCAAATGTGGGATCAGCTGGAGAAAATGATGCTAGGATCAAAAGTTGGGAACCAGCTCAAAATATCCAATTGTCTCAATAACTATGAAGAGTTCAAGGCTAAGAAGGATGAATCACTGGAGGCTACTTATGACCGATTTGTAACTTTGTTGAATGAACTCAGCAAGAACAAAGTGAATAAGTCACAAGTTGAGCTTAATGTCAAGTTCCTTAGTATCTTGCAGCCTGAGTGGAAGAGATTTGCTAGGCAAATGAAGCAAATGAAGGACTTGAATGACATACCACTCCATGAAGTCTATGAAACTCTTAGACAGAATGAAGAAGAAGTTGATGAGATTTTGGATGAAAAGAGAAAGGCTAAGAAGGCAGTTGTTGACCCAGTTGCTTTGGTTGTGAAACAAAAGAATGTAAGCCTTAAGAAGAAGAAGAAGAAGATGATGATAGTGTCTGAATCAGAAGAGGATGAAGGTGTACTTGACTCTGACTCCGATGACTGTGAAAACCTGAAAGAAGCGATGCTTATGTTGACCAAGGATTTTCAAAAGAAATTCTACAAGAAGCCTAGTTCTAACAGTCAAAGGTACTCATCTGGTTCTAGCAACTACCATCACAAGGAAAGAGTTGAAGGAAAAAGGATTGAAGAAAGGAGACTAGAGGAGAAGAAATACAGAGCTGAAGTGACCAAGGAAGCAGAACCCACAAAGTGCTACAACTGTGGAAAATTTGGTCATTTTACTAAGAACTGCAGCAAGCCCAAAGTCAGAAACTCTGAGTACTACAAGAACAAGTTGCTTCTAGCCAAGCAACAGGAGGCGGGAAGAGCATTGATGGCAGAGGATGAATTTTGGCTTGATCACTCCGAAGATGATGAAGAAGAGAAGGACGAGACAGCACACCTGTGCTTGATGGGACATATGGAAGCTGAAGCTGATTCAGAAGAAGAAGATAATGAAGAGGTATATGATTTAACCAAATCAGATTTCTTGAATCAAATGCATGCCATGATGACTAAACTCCAAGAATTAGAGTCTAAAATTAAGCATGAAAAGGGTGTTATTATTGATAAAAATCAATCGATACAGAAACTTAGCAATGATATTGCCGAGAAAAATGTATTGATTGAAACTTTGCACAAAAACATTGACACCAGCGCGAAAGAGAAGACTATAATTCATAAAGAGTTATCTGAAACTGTTTCAAAATATAGAGAGTTTGAGTTTAAATCTAAAGAGCTTTCTAAAATGTATTCTTCGACTTCAAAAGAAAACAAATCTTTAATTGAAAAGGTGGATGCTTTGGAAGAGAAATTACATACTTTGGGTCAAACTGAACAAACTATTCATCTCAACAAACCTAAAGAGAAACCAGATTGTTGGGGACTTGGTTACAAGAACCCACACCATCTCAAAAGGGGTATATCTGAGGCGCCTGCTCTTTATGATTTTGGATTTATGAAATTGGCACCTCAATACCCTGAACTCAAAACTTTCTGGACTAGTCTGTCTGAAGAGGATAAAGCCAAGGAATATGCTAAAAGAAAGGACACAACTAAAATTCAACTCCCATTTCGTTATGAGAAGTTGAATAACAGTTATTGTTCTGATAAATCAAAATCTCTTTCTAATGACTATTTTGAGAGCTATTCTGTAAAAGAAATGGAGGCTAAACCTATCGAAGGTAAGCTTTACGTTCCTCCTCTCGTTTTGGAAACTAAAATTTCTGAACTCGAGAATACGCTAAAAGAAGAAAAGATTTTGATGGACTTAGAACAAACTATTTTTTCTACTGTGTTCAAATTTACTGGGATTTCTAAATTGTCCAAGGCTTTAAAATCTGATGATAGGTCTGGTTCACTTGATAATGAATTCGATTTTCTAAACTCTGATGGTGGTTTAGATGACTGTGTTGGTGATTTTGACTTTAGTGCTAAACTTCCAAATCATTCTTCCTTTGTTATTAATTCTTTTGGATTACCCAATGTGTTTGAAAAAGGTGAAACATCAACGAAAGTTGATAAATCAGTTTATGTGAAAACCAAAGTTGTCAAAGGTAAGAAGAAGAAATCTGGGGATTCACAGAAACAGATCACCACTGGTAAGTCAAAGAAGAAGCATTTGTTTGATTCTCACCTTTCTAACTCTAAAGTTTCAAATGTTTCAGATTTGAGAAAGAAAAAGCCTGGAGTTAAGTCAGCATGGTTACCGAAACAGAAGATCGACGAGAATGCTAAATCATTGTCTAGTTTTGATTGTAATAGAAAGACTGCTAGTAAAAATGATTTGATTGTGGATGTTACTAATTTTAAACCAAAACTTGTTGATTCTCACAAGAAATATTTCATACAATAATTATTCCAGTTATCTCAGTCTGCTAGAAAGTTTTCACATTATGATAGATATGATTATGCTTCTCGAAAATATTCTGATTTTTGGTTTGGCACATATCATGTTCATTCTTATCATTCTAGTTCCTCATATCGTTTTCAAAAGAAAAGCGGACCCAAATTTCAATGGGTGCCCAAAACACAGTTGGACCCAAATACAAATGGGTACCAAAGAAAAAGGTTGAATCTGTGTTACAGGAAAGTCAAGTCAAGGTTTAGTGAAAGAAATAATGGCTCTTGAATACAACAGTTCAAGACCCGCACTTCAATGTTCAAAAGTCTTTAATCCAATTTTGTTTTGTGTGTATCTAAACATCTTGTTTCCTGATTTCTCTTGTGCAGACCCGTCATATGTGGTACTTGGATAGCGGATGTTCCAAGCATATGACCGGGCAGAAAAGTTTGTTGACTAACTATACAGAGAAATTCTGCGGAACAGCTCGTTTTGGTAACGATCAGTTTTCACCAATTCTGGGATATGGTGATGTGGTACACGACAACGTAACGGTTAAGAAGGCGAGTTACATAGAAGACTTAGGACACAATCTATTCAGTATTGGGCAGTTATGCGACAAAGATTTAGAGGTGAATTTCAAGGCCAAGAAGTGTTCGGTACGCACAGAAGACGATAAAGAAATATTGGTCGGCCCTCGCAAGTCAAATCTCTACACAATCAACTTGTCAAAAGTCCAGACTGACAATCAGGTGTGTCTACTCTCAAAAGCCTCGATGCAACAAAGCTGGTTATGGCATCGACGACTCTCTCACCTCAATTTTCGGTACCTCAACAAACTGGTCAGTGGAAAGCTAGTGAAAGGACTTCCTGAGATCAAGTACGTAAAAGAACACTTGTGTGCAGCGTGTGAAAAAGGGAAGATGAAGAGAGCTCCACACAAACCGAAGCCTGAACAGAGTACAAGCGCTCCTTTAGAGTTGTTGCATATGGATCTCTGTGGTCCTATGCGAACGCAAAGCTTAGGTGGAAAGAAATACGTGTTAGTTATTGTGGACGATTATTCGCGATACACGTGGGTCAAGTTTCTACGGTCAAAGGATGAGACGCCCGAAGTTCTCATTACATTTCTCAAGACGACCCAGGTAAATTTGCAGAAAACAGTCAAGCTTCTCCGAACGGACAACGACACAGAGTTTAAGAATAAAACAGTTGAAGATTATCTCGAATCGGTCGGGATAACACATCAGTACTCTGCTGCACGTACGCCTCAACAGAATGGAGTAGTCGAAAGGCGAAACCTTACGCTAGTCGAGGCCGCTCGTACTATGCTCAGTCAATCCGACCTACCTCTTTTTCTGTGGGCTGAAGCTGTGTCGACTGCATGTTACACTCAAAATCGTTCCATGATACACCGCAGATTTCAAAAGACTTCGTATGCGTTGATCAACAACCGAACACCAACCATTAAATATTTTCATGTTTTTGGTTGTAAGTGTTTTGTGTTAAATGACAGAGAGAGTCTAAATAAGTTCAGTGCTAAGGCGGATGAGGGCATCTTTATCGGCTATTCTTCTACATTTGCTGCATACCGTGTATACTTGAAGAAGTCAAAGACTGTGGTCGAAAGCGTGAATGTTACATTTGATGAAGAGATGGCTTCTGAACACTTCAGTTCAGAACCCGTAATAACAGGAGTCTTAGCTTCTGGGCAAAACAGTCCAGAACCTGTGTCTCAAGCGAACAAATCAGATGAAGCATCGACTTCTACTAATCATTTATCTGATTTAGACTTATTATTTGAACTTTTCTATGATGAATTTCTTGGATCTAAAGTGTCTAAATATGTTGTGGTTGACAGGATAGAAGACTCAACGACTACTCATCCAACCATTTCAGATATCCTTACTGAATCCAACTCCCGGATTCAGCAAGAAGTTCAAGTTCAAATGCCTACTCCGATAGTTGAAGCTGCAACCAACAATCAAGAGACAGAAGTAGCTGTATCAGTAGGGTGTACTGTAAGGACTGATCAACAGACTAATCAAGCTGAACCCACTGAAACGTCTGCACCTAATACTTCAACTGAACCCCCCATTCCTACTGTATAATCTGAAGAAGATTCCAGTGGATTCTTAGATGACAATCATGATCAATATGCATCTAATCCACTCCCTCATGAACACAAGTGGACTAAAGAGCACTCGGTGTCTCAAGTCATTGGAGATCCATCAAAACCGGTGCAAACTAGGTCTGCAACATCAAATATGTGTATGCATGACTCCTTTCTGAGCAAGATTAAACCTACTCGCGTATCCGAGGCTCTTGCGGATTCAGATTGGGTGACTGCAATGCAAGAAGAGCTGAATCAGTTTGAAGCACTTAAAGTCTGGAGACTCGTACCCAAACCTGAAGGTAAAACCATCATTGGTACGAAATGGGTGTTCAAAAACAAGAAAGATGAAGATGGTACCGTTATCCGAAATAAAGCAAGACTTGTTGCCAAGGGTTATAGGCAAGAGGAAGGCATAGATTATGACGAGACTTATGCTCCAGTGGCACGTATTGAAGCAATCCACATGTTTCTTGTGTACGCTGCCCACAAGAACTTCACCATCTATCAAATGGACGTGAAGACAGCCTTTCTGAATGACATTCTCAAGGAGGAAGTCTACCTCTCACAGCCAGAAGGATTTGTCAATCAAGAGAAACCGAATCACGTATACATTCTCGACAAAAGCACTTTATGGTCTAAAACAAGCTCCTCGAGCCTGGTACGATGTCTTATCTCAGTTCTTGGTCAAGTCAGGTTTTACAAAAGGTACGGTCGATACCACTTTATTCATCAAAAAGGAAAAAGGCGATATCATTCTTATTCAAATATATGTGGATGATATTATTTTTGGCTCTACAAATCCTAAATATTGTAAGAATTTTTCAAACCTCATGGTGTCACGTTTTCAGATGAGTATGATAGGAGAGTTGACTTTCTTTCTCGGATTACAAGTCAAACAATTTTCAACGAGGATTTTTATCAATCAATCTAAATACATTCTTGAAGTTCTTCGGAGGTTCAAAATGGAAAACTGTAAACCGATTGGTACCCCAATGGCACCTGGTACTAAAATTGGCACTAATCCTTCGGGAAAAGCTGTTGATGCTAGGACCTATAGAGGGATGATAGGTTCTTTGATGTATCTTACTTCTAGTAGGTCGGATATAATGTTTTCTACATGCTTATGTGCTAGATATCAGTCCAATCCTAAAGAATCCCATCTGTTTGCAGTCAAACGTATTTTTAGGTATCTGAAGGGGACTGCAGATCTTGGTATGTGGTATCCTAAAGATACTAGCTTTGAACTAACAGCATATTCAGACGCAGATCATGCTGGTTGCATGCTAGACAGGAAGAGCACGTCGGGTTATTTACATTTCCTAGGTGATAAACTCGTCAGTTGGGCATCAAAGAAGCAATTATGTGTCTCCACTTCAACGGCCGAAGCAGAATATGTAGCTGCTGCTAGCTGCTGTTCTCAGGTCTTGTGGATGAGAACACAACTGCGAGACTATGGTTATCACTACAATAAGATTCCTATCTATTGTGACTCAAAAAGCTCTATCGCGATATCTGCTAATCCTGTTCAACATACGAAGACCAAACACATTGATGTCAGGTATCACTTTATAAAAGATAATGTCGAAAAAGGAACAATTGAACTTTACTTTGTAAAAGTTGATTATCAGCTTGCAGATTTGTTTACCAAACCCTTAGACGAAAGTAGATTCAATTTTCTTGTCTCTAGGCTTGGTATGCTAAATCTTAAGACCTAATCGGTGGTTACCTATTAAAGTTTTCTTATTGTAATTTTTTCATCATTTCTTTATCTTTATTTCTGGAAGAAATCTGCACTTTAATCGTCTGTTCATGATCTCAGGGGGAGTGTGAGAGGTTCTTCATAGATGATCAATGTTATTTTGAGGGGGAGCATATATTTAATTTCTGCATTTATTTATCTGTCCAATTTTTATAATGCATGAGTTTAGGGGGAACTCTTCAAGTCAAATGAGTTATGGCAATGACTTCTGATTATTTCAGATCAGAACTCGTACTTTAATTGTTTTACTACTTTATGTCATTTTTAATTTCAGTGAATAAAGTTGCTTTGACTATGACCTTTAGACTTTTGCAGTTTGAGAGATGCTTACAAGATCATATCTTTATGACTTTAAGCTTGACTTCAGGAGATGTAAGATTGCACGCAAAAGGTATAATTCTTTATCTTCATCTCAAATATGGTTGAAAGAAGGACAACTTTCAATCATAAGAAAACACGTTCTTAAATGTTCAAACCACTTCCCGATTCTCAAACAGATTTCATGAATTGGAAGTGTGATTTTTAAATGTTTTTCAAGATCTATCTGAGCTTTAACTGATAAAATTAAATCATCTGAGCAACACATGCTTTCTAGGAAAAACATGGGATCTTTGTGTTATGACTTAAATGCAACTTCTATGGAATCACGTTAACCAGTGATTTCTACCCAAGAAGTTAATCCTTAGTGATTAAGTGTGAGAAGTCTAAAACAAATGAGTGTGGGATGAGTGATGAGGTAAAATGAAAATGAGAGTTTGGTTAGATGTGAGATTAATGATTAAAAGAAAGAGGGTGTGAGATCAGAGTAAAAGAATATCAGACTCTGCACCAACTAATTTCTGAGCCGGGCATCCACATTTCTAATGCTTCACAATTCTTGGTGAACATTATTGAAATAGGCAACTAGCCCTTGCCAACTCTTGACAATACCCCACCAGCCACTCATTTTCTTCTTAACAAGAAAATGTTTCATTTTTCTGGGGACGCAGCACATATACTATCTGGTTTTCATTTGGAAAATCTAGATATTGAAAAGAAGGAAGTTTGCCCCACCTTAGCACTTCAATCATGCACATTGAGTCTGTGTTTATCTACTGTTGTCTCAGTGGTTTACACAACGTTGAGCCTTTATAAGCAATCATTCGTTCTTAATTCCTTCTATCACTTGCACGAACACACAAGGAATTTGTTTTCTTGTCATAACGTTCATAGAAATTGCCTTTGTGGTGTTTCGATGATTGAATGGAAGCCCTGGGGGAGTGAACATCAAAAACCTCCTTTACAATGTGTATTCGTTACATACTGTGACTTCGTGTTACTGACAGACATTTTTAACTGATTCATCTGTTGATTCAGGGATTACGTTCCAAATTTGTCTAGATTTGAAAAGATCTGGATGAATATCTTCACATGTTGACAGTGAATCCGAGGCTCAGTTCAATAGATCAACATGAACAATGACATTTCTTGGAAGGAGTTTTGATGAAATTGTTGCTCAATCCATCAAAAAGGGGGAGAGTTAATCAAGAAATATATCCAAGATTGAAGAAATGTCCAAGTCATAAATTCAAAGTTTTTGAGAAATTTTTACTTTGCTAAAGCATTCTGAGCTAAATCTGAAGATAATTTCTTTCCATCATATGAAAGAGATTTTTTATCTACATCTTTTGGAGAGATTGCTCCATTTTGAATACAAAGAGGAATTACATCTTTCTGAGCTCAAAGAGAAGAATTGAATTGCTAAATCTTTTTAGTAATGATCTTGATCCAAAGGGGGAGATTGTTAGATCACAGATTTATTGGATTCAAGATCATCAAGATTGAAGAAGAAAGATTTATAAAGTCAAGGTTACAAAGTCACTTTCAAGAAAAGTCTAGGTCCTTTGTAATAAATAGTGAAAGTTAATTTATTTGTATTTTTATTTATTTTTATTGTTTTTCCTAAAATGGGTAGATGACCTAATAGGTGCTAGGGTTGTGTAAGGTAGGTGTGTGCCTCATTTGGAATTACCAGCCGCCAACCTTAGAGAGAGAGAGAGCTTAGAGAGAGAAAGCATTCAAGAGAGAAACCTTGTAACCATTTGGATTGAATATCAAAAACAGGTTTGTTAAATCTCTTGTTTGTGATTATTGTTTGTTGATTGTGATAAGAAACTAATATTTCAGGGACAATCAATCATGATAAAGCTTTACTCTTTGTCCGTTGACTTTGAACACATTATTTGTTTCTGGGTTCACAAGGTCAACAGAACCATAGGGATAAACTTTATGGATTTTGAAAGGGCCAGACCACCTAGATTTGAGCTTTCCTGGAAACAGTCTTAGCCTGGAATTGAACAATAAAACATGTTGTCCTTCTTTGAGTTCTCTGTGATGAATTCTTTTGTCATGCCATTTTTTGGTCTTCTCTTTATAGAGTTTGGCATTCTCATAGGACATGTTTCTGTGTTCCTCCATTTCACACAGTTGTAACTTTCTTTTATTTCCAGCATTCTCTAAAGACATGTTTAGCTCTTTGATGGCCCAGTATGCTTTATGCTCAAGTTCTAGAGGGAGGTGACAAGCCTTTCCGAAGACTAGCTTATATGGAGACATACCAATTGGGGTTTTAAAAGCATTGCGGTAAGCCCATAAAGCATCATCTAATTTGAAAGCCCAATCCTTTCGGTTAGGTTTTGTTAGACCACAATCTCATTGGATTCCAGATCATCCAAACTGAAGATCGCAATCTGAAGCTAAAGCCGGAACGTCGACTCTCGATATAAAAGTCTATGTCTATTTGTAATAAATGTCAATGTAATTGTTTTAGTTTACTTAGATTTAATATCTAAGTTATAATATTGTAATAGTTAGATAAAGTTATTAGTTAGCTTTATTAATTATTAGTTAGTTTCTAGTTTATATTAGATTTAATATCTAGATCAAATATCTAGATATTAACTTAGATTGTGTGTTCAACACACTTGGTAGATTAAGTGTATCTCTAGTCTCTCAAGATCAGATCACTGATCACACATACAAACACACACATCAAGGTGTAAAAGAGAGAAAACATAGAGAACACAAAGCAAAGCTTAATCGATCAACCTTGTAATCGTTATTTTATATATCAAACAGGTTGGTAATCTTATTGTGTTGTTTCTAAGAACTTGTTATAAAGTATTGTTGGACCGACAATTGGTATCAGAGCCTGATTAAGATCAAACAAGTTTTTCAGAAAAACGTCTCTGTGTTCTTCAAGAAAAATTGATTTCGAGTGTAAGAGTGTTTTAGGTGTTAGAATCGATCAGAGTGTGATCGAAATACATGCTAGATCGAGTTGTATGTGTTTAATTTCACGTTATAGCTTAAATCGAGTTCCAATTTGTGGTTTTTGTGAGAAAAGAGTTGAGAAGAGTAAGTCACTGTGCGATCAGATTAATTTCTAAAAAGAGTGTTTTAGTGAGATCGAGTGCCTACAATCTGTTCTAGAAGTGTTTCTAGACATAAGGGTAGTGTTTGGTTGTGCTAATCATTGCAGGAACAAAGATTTAGACGAATTTTGCAAGTTCAGGACGAACACCCGAATTCCAGAGGTTGAGTGACCCGAAAAGCTCAACTTCTCGGTTCCCAAGTGACCCGAAAAGCTCAACTTCTCGGTTCCCAAGTGACCCGAAAAACTCAACTTCTCGGTTCCCAAGTGACCCGAAAAGCTCAACTTCTCGGTTCTCAAGTGACCCGCAAAGCTCAAACTTCTCGGTTCCCAAGTGACCCCCGTGCTAAGTCTGCCTAGGGGGACAAAATTTCTTGTGTGATCAAATTTTATCTGTACTAACGGTTATATCAAACAGTTCTTTTTGCACATCAGATCAAACAGGATGACATCCAGAGAAGCCCTTGCAATAGGAACTGACACCAAGCCACCAGTTCTCTTTAAAGGAGAATACGAACAGTGGAAGGATAGGTTTCTAAACTTCATTGATAGACACGAGCTGGGTGATTTTATCAGAACATCTATTGAAGAAGGGATTATGACACCACCAATGACGATTCGTGTACTTGATAACGTGCCTACTCAGGTTGAACTGAAGTATCACGAGCTACAAGATGATAACCTCAGAAGAGCCAAAGGCGACAAATTATCAAAGTCATACATCTTACAGGGGATCCCAAATGAAATATACGTCAAGATTGACAGTTACAAGGCTTCAGGTAAAGAAATGTGGGATCAGCTCGAGAAAATGATGCTGGGTTCAAAAATTGGAAATCAGCTGAAGATCTCCAACTGCCTAAATAACTATGAAGAATTTAGAGGCAGGGTGGGAGAAACCTTAGAAGAAACCTATGACAGGTTTGTGACATTGCTGAATGAACTTAGCAAGAACAAAGTTCACAAATCTCAAAATGAGCTGAATATCAAATTCCTTAGTATTCTTCAACCTGAATGGAAAAGATTTGCTCGTCAGATGAAGCAAATTAAAGACCTGAATGAGATTCCACTTCACGAGGTGTATGAAACCCTCCGTCAAAATGAAGAAGAGGTGGATGAAATTCTGGATGAGAAGAGACAGAGAGGAAAGGTAGTTGAAGACACAGTCGCCCTTGTAGTCAGAAAGAAGAAGAACAAGGCGACTGTATATGAATCAGATGAAGAAAATGAAGGTTGTGCAAACTCAGAATCAGATGAAAATGATCAGCTGAAGCAAGCAATGATGATGCTGACTAGTGCTTTTCAGAAAAGGTTCTACACAAAGCCAACATCAAATAATCAGAGATATTCATCTGGTCCGAACAACTACATTCATAAAGAAAAGATTGAAGGTAGCAGATACGAAGGGAAGAGATTTGATGGGAGAAGATCAGAGGAGAGGAAACCAGAAGAGAGAAGGTTTCAGTCGGAAGGAAATAGGATAGAGGAGAGGAGACCGGAAGAAAGGAAATTCAAAGCTGAAGGATCAAGTCATCCAGAACCGCCTACATGCTACAACTGTGGTAAACCAGGTCACTATGCCAAAGACTGCCGCAGATCTAAAGTCAGAAATTCAGACTATTACAAGAACAAGATGCTTCTTGCAAAACAACAAGAGGCAGGCAAGGCACTGATGGCTGAGGACGAATACTGGCTCGATCACTCAGATGATGAAGAAGAAGATGATGAAGATAGAGAAGAAGCTGTCAACATGTGCTTGATGGGCAAGATAGAATCAGATGCTGAAGCTGATTCTGACAATGAAGAAGAGGAGGTATGTAATCTTTCTGATTTAGAATTCATGAATAAAATGCATGCCATGAGTATGAAACAAAGAGAGTTAGAATCTAATCCTAAACAAGATAATGGTGTCATGACAGACAAAAACCAGTTGATACAGAAACTTAGCAATGAAATTGCTGAGAAGAAAGTATTAATTGAGGTTTTACATAAAGAAAATGACACCAATGCTAAGGAAAAGACAATAATTCTAAAAGAGAATTCTGATCTTAAATCTCAACTGCTAAAAGGTGCAATAGATATTTTTGAGCTTAAAAAGTTGCATGCTTCTTGTACAAAAGAGAACTTTTCTTTGTTAGGAAAACTAAAAAGTTTGGAAGAGAAGTTGTATAAAATGGGTCAAACTGAACAGACTATTTTTCTGAACAAACCCAAAGAGGAAACAGAGAGATGGGGAATCGGTTATAAGAATCCTCACTGTCTTAAAAAGGGGATGTCTGAAGTTCCAGGACTTTATGATCATCTTAATATGCAATTAGCCCGCAGACTCCCCGCGTTTAAAACCTTTTGGACTAAGCTATCAAAAGAGGATGAAGCCAATGAAACGGAAAAACGGATGAAATCAGCTAAAGTTCATCTTCCATTTTATTATGCGAAATTGAATAATAGTTATGATGAAAACCCAATATATCAAAAGAAGAAAACTCTTTCAAGTGATTTCTTTCCAAGTTATTCTGAAAAAGAAATGGAGGCGAAGCCTATTAAAGGTAAACTATATGTCCCTCCTCTCGTTTTAGAACGTAAAATTTCTGAACTCGAGAATTCTTTATCAGATGCAAGACTTTTGATAAATATTGAGCAAAACGTTTTTTCAACCGTGTTTTCAAATTCTGTTATTTCAAAAGCTTCAAACTCTAAAGATTTGTCTGGTTCATCAAATAAAAGTCTTGATTTTTTGAACTTTGACGGTAGTTCAGATGATGGTTCCAATCTCTTTGACTTTAATACACAACTTCCCAACCATTCATCTTTTGTGAAGAAAACTTTAAGAAAAACCAGTAAGCCTGTGAACAGTGCAAAATCAACAAAAGCTTTCGTTGATAAATCAGTCTCTGTGAACGCTAAGAGTGCTAAAGGTAAGAAAATATCTCAGCATTCACAGAAACCGACCACTACTGGTAATTCCAAGAAGAAGCATTCGTTTGTTGCTCCAAGGTCTAACTCACCAGCTTTACATGTTTCAGATCTGAGAAATCAAAGGCCAAAAGCAAATTCTCTGTGGCAACCCAAACGGAACCTTGACAAGACCGTCTTAACGTCTAGTAGTGTTAATTGTAATAAGACTTCGCTTACTAAAGATGTTGTAATTGCTGATATTGCTGTTTTGAACCCAAAACTTGTTGTTTCTCGTAAACAATATACAATGAAGCAATTATTTCAGTTATCTTTATCTGCTGGAAAGTCTTCTTTTTATGATAAACATATATCTATATCTTGTCAAGATTCTGAAGATTGGTTTGGAAATTACCATGTGCATTCATCTCATACCAATTCTTCTCATGTATTTCAAAAGAAAATAGGATCCAATTTGAAATGGATACCAAAATCATGTGCTAACACAGTAGGACCCAAATTCCAATGGGTACCTAAGGTGAAATCTGTGTTGCAGGCACACAAAGCTTAGAGAGAAAGCGACTTCTGATTATGTACAGATCAGGACTCGTTCTTCAAAGTCAAAAATAGGTTTTTGGATAATGCAGTTCAAAACCCGAACATCGAAGATCAAAATAGGCTTCTGAATAAATCAGTTCAGAACCCGTGCTTCAATGAACAAAGGCTTTTGAACACAACAGTTCAAGACCCGCACTTCAAAGATCAAAAGACCTTACTCCGTGCTGAAAATGAAATTGTACTCCGATACTCAAATGAGGAAATCAACCTTCAAGGGGGAGTACATCCTTTTCTGAAATTTTAAATGCATATCTTTTACAACTGATAATGTACTAATGCATAATTTCAGGGGGAGTAAAAAGGTTATGACTTCTGATTATTTCAGATCAGGACTCATACTTTAAAAAGTTTTACTGCTTTTTGTCTTTTCAATATAAGTGAATAATTATTACTTTGACTTGACATTAGACTTTTGCAGAATTTTTGAGAGAAGCTTACAAGTTCATATTTCTATGACTTAAAGCTTAGCTTCATGAGATGGGAGATCACACGTTAAGGTATAATTCTATATCTTCATCTCACATATGGTTGAAAGAAGGACAACTTTCAATCATTGGAAAACAATGTTTTTAATGTTCAAAACACTTCCCGATTTTTCATCACATTTTATATTTTGGGAGTGTATTTTAAATGTTTTCATGATCTAAATTGTGCTTTAACTGAAATAGTTAAACCATTCTGAGCATCACATGCATCATAGGAAAACAACGAATCATTGTGCTAGGAAATAACACAACTTCTATGGAATCACCTTAACCAGTGATTTCTACCCTAGAAGTTAATCCTTAGTGATTGAGTGTGAAAATAGAAAAGAAATGAGGGTGATTAGAGAAAGCAAAAAGTTTAAAAGAAAGAGCGTGTGAGAACAGAGTTAAAAGAATATCATCACTCTGCACCAACTTTTTCTGAGCCGGGTAGCCACCATTCTAGTGATTCATAATTCTTTGGTGATCATTATTGAAACAGGCAACTAACCCATGCCAACTCTTGATCAAACCTCACCATCTACTCATTTTCTTCTCAAAAAGAAAATGTTCCATTTTCAAAGGGGATGCAACACATATGCTATCTGATTTTCATTCGGAAAATCTAGATATTGAAAAGAAGGAAGTCTGCCCCACCTTCGCACTTCAATCATGCACATTGAGTCTGTGCTTAACTTACTGTTGTCTCAGTGGCTTACACAATTTTGAGCCAATAAGCAATCATCAAGTGCTTAATTCTTTCAAACACAAGCACGAACACACAAGGAATTAGTTTCTTTGTCATAACGTTTATAGAAATTACCTTTGTGGTGTTTCGATGATTAAATGGAAGCCCTGGGGGAGTCAACATCAAACAGCTCCTTTCCCATGTGTATTCGTTACACTCAGTGACTTAGTGTTACTGACAGGCATGATAACTGATTCATTAGTTGATTTCAGGTGGTACACGACACATTTGTCTGGATTTGCAAAGATCTAGATGAATCTCTTATGAATTGACGAATCAGGGGCTCTAACCGCAAGATTGACATTTCTTACCACAAATTTTGATGAAGTCGTTGCACTTAACATCAAAAAGGGGGAGAATGACTACACAAGAAATGGCAAAGATCACATGTTTCAAGAATCACGTCTACTCTTCAGAAGGGAAGATTGTTAGATTGAAGACATGTTGAATTTCAGAGAAAGAGATTGCATCTTCTGAGCTGAACAAGAAGACTGAATTGGATAAATCTTTTTATTAAATGATCTTGATCCAAAGGGGGAGATTGTTAGACCACAGTCTCATTGGATTCCAGATCATCCAAACTGAAGATCGCAATCTGAAGCTAAAGCCGGAACGTCGACTCTCGATATAAAAGTCTATGTCTATTTGTAATAAATGTCAATGTAATTGTTTTAGTTTACTTAGATTTAATATCTAAGTTATAATATTGTAATAGTTAGATAAAGTTATTAGTTAGCTTTATTAATTATTAGTTAGTTTCTAGTTTATATTAGATTTAATATCTAGATCAAATATCTAGATATTAACTTAGATTGTGTGTTCAACACACTTGGTAGATTAAGTGTATCTCTAGTCTCTCAAGATCAGATCACTGATCACACATACAAACACACACATCAAGGTGTAAAAGAGAGAAAACATAGAGAACACAAAGCAAAGCTTAATCGATCAACCTTGTAATCGTTATTTTATATATCAAACAGGTTGGTAATCTTATTGTGTTGTTTCTAAGAACTTGTTATAAAGTATTGTTGGACCGACAGGTTTGACAACTTTCTCTAGAATTCCTTTGATTTCCCTGTTTGAAAGTTCAGCTAATCCATTTGTCTGTGGGTGGTAGGCAGTTGCAACCCTGTGATTAATGTTATATTTAGCAAGAACTCCTTGTAACAAATTGTGTACCCTCATCACTAATCAGTGCCCTGGGGGTGCCAAACCTTGTAAAAATTTGCTTTTGATGGAACTTAACCATAGTTTTTGCATCATTTGAAGTACAAGCCAAGGCCTCTACCCATTTTGACACATAGTCAACAGCAACAAGAATATATTGGCAATTGTTAGATGGTGGGAAAGGTCCCATAAAGTCAATTCCCCACACATCAAACAACTCAACTTCCAAGATCCCATTTAAAGGCATTTCGTTTTTCTGAGAAATTGAACCACTTCTTTGACATTCATTACACCTTTTTGAAAAATTGTGGGAATATTGGAAGAGAGTGGGCCAATAAAAACCAGATTGTAAAACTTTTGCTGCTGCCCTTTGTCCACCAAAATGACCTCCATAAGCTGACTCGTGGCATTGTTGTAAAATTGATGTCACCTCAGCTTCTGGAATGCATCTTCTCAGGATTTGATCTGTTCCACTTTTAAACAGATAAGGGTCATCCCACAGATAATACTTAGTATCATGAATGAATTTCTTGAGCATATGACGGGTGTAGTCACTTGGTTTGATACCACATGCCAAATAATTGGCAATATCAGCATACCAAGGCATGGCTGAATGTTGTAGCATCAAGATTCTTTCATATGGGAAGGACTCTACTATATCACCTTCTTCTTTCTCTTTCTCAAGGTTTTCTATCCTGGACAAATGGTCTGCTACTTGGTTGTCTACTCCCTTTCTGTCTATTATCTCAAGGTCAAATTCTTGTAACAACAAAACCCATCTTATCAATCTAGGTTTAGCATCCTTTTTTGAGATCAAGTATTTAATGGCAGCATGGTCTGTATGTACAATCACTTTTGTTCCCATTAAATATGATCTAAATCTCTCAAAGGCAAAAACCACTGCTAAGAGTTCTTTTTCTATTGTTGTGTAATTGATTTGTGATTCATTCAAAGTCTTACTTGCATAATAAATTGAATGAAAGATCTTTTCTGTTCTTTGACCTAGGACAGCTCCTACAGCCCAATCACTTGCGTCACACATGATTTCAAAAGGTTTATTCCAGTCGGGAGCAACAACTACTGGTGCAATTACCAAAGCTTTTTTCAGAATAAAGAATGCATTTATGCACTCTTTATTGAAATCAAATTTTTGATCATGCTGTAATAGTAGACACAAGGGTTTTGAGATTTTTGAAAAGTCCTTGATAAACCTTCTATAAAATCCAGCATGGCCAAGAAAGATTCTGATTCCTTTAACAGTAGTTGGTTCAGGTAGTTTTTCAATAACTTCCAGTTTGGCTTTATCTACCTCAACTCCTCTTTTTGAAATTAAATGTCCCAGAACAATTTCTTGTTTAACCATGAAATGACATTTTTCCCAGTTTAGGACCAAATCAGTTTCCTCACATCTTTCAAGACCTTTTTTCAAGTTTTCCAAACAATTATCAAAAGATGACCCATAGACAGAAAAATCATCCATAAAGATTTCAATGGATTTTTCAAGCATGTCAGAAAATATGGACATCATGCATCTTTGAAAAGTTGCTGGAGCATTACAAAGTCCAAATGGAATTCTCTTGAAAGCAAAAGTGCCATAAGGACAAGTAAAGGTGGTCTTTTCCTGGTCCTCTGGTGAGATGGCTATTTGATTGTACCCGGAGTATCCATCCAAAAAGAAATAGTACTCCTTATCGGTCAGTCTATCTAACATCTGGTCAATGAAAGGTAGTGGAAAATGGTCCTTTCGGGTAGCTTTGTTTATTCTGCGGTACTCCATGCAAATTCTCCATCCGGAGACTACTCTAGTGGGTATGAGTTCATTTTTGTCATTGGTTATGACTGTCATACCTCCTTTATTTGGAACACACTGGACTGGACTAACCCAAGAACTGCTGGCTATTGGAAAAATGATTCCTGCATCTAACCATTTTAAAATTTCCTTTTTCACTACATCTTTCATGAGAGGATTCAACCTTCTTTGAGGTTCTATGGAAGTGAAGTTCTTTTCTTCTAGGATGATCTTGTGTTGACAAATGGAGGGACTAATCCCTTTAAGGTCAGCAATTGTCCATCCTATGGCTTTAGTGTGCAACTTTAACATGCTTATTAATTCCTGTTCTTGATGCAATTCTAGGGTGGATGAAATTATGACAGGCAATTTGCCTTCTTCACCTAGAAAAGCATATTTGAGATGAGATAGGAGTTGTTTTAACTCCAGATCAGGTGGTGACACAACGGATGGTATGAAAGGTTTTTGTTTAGTATTTTCCAAAGGTTCAAATGCTACAGCATTGACAGGAGCAGTCTCTTCTTTTTCTAAGGAAAATTCATCAACACTATGTAAATCCTCATCATCCTCTTCTTCCAACCTACAGGCTTTTCTAACTCCTTCTTCATGACATGATGATTCAATCACACTTAAAGTTGAACAATCCTCAACATCATCTGGGTATTTTAAAGAATTGAAAACATTAAATGTGACTTTTTGGTCTTGAAGTCTCATGGTTAACTCTCCTTTCTGGACATCTATCAACGTTCTTCCGGTAGCTAGAAAAGGTATTCCCAAAAGGATGGGAATATCCTTATCAGCTTCAAAATCCAAGATAATGAAATCTGTCGGAAAGATGAACTTATCAACCTGAACTAGAACATCTTCAATTTTTCCCTTAGGGTAGGCAATGGTTTTGTCTGCCAATTGACGTGTGACGGTGGTGGGTCTGGATTCTCCTATTCCTAAGTTGTTGAAGACATATAAAGGCATGAGATTTATACTGGCTCCTAAATCACACAAGGCTTTTCCAACCTCCTTCCCTCCTATTGAACAAGGAATGGTAAAACTTCCTGGATATTTCAGCTTAGGGGGTATTCTATTGGTCAAAAGAGCACTACATCCTTCAGTAAGGGCAACAGTTTCATATTCATTCAACTTCTTCTTCTTACTTAAGATGTCTTTAAGGAATTTGGCATAACTAGGCATTTGCTCAATTGCTTCAACAAGGGGGATGTTGATATGCAATTCTTTGAACACATCCAAGAATTTTTTAAATTGCAATTCTTTTTTATTCCTTAACCTCTGGGGGTAAGGTACATAGGGAAGAACTGGTTTTATGATAGCTTTGCTTGGCTGTGTTGAGCAAGATGGATCCTTTATGCTTTTTGGTGTACTCTCTTGAGGGATGGTTGGAATTCTATTTTATAAAGTCTTTGTCTTAGGGTCTTCTTCAGGGAAGGATAAAGGGTGGTTATTCCTAAGAAGGATAGGATTTTCAGTATCAGACTCTTGATTCCCTAGTGGTTTGGGTGGTATTTCATTAACAAGGGGTAATGTTGTAGCATTGGGTTTTGACCTTCTGTGTTTTTCAAATTCAGTTTTAGTCATTGGACCAAATTATTTTAGCACTGTCTCTGCTAATTCCTTACCACTCCTAAGAGTTACGACCTTCACATGTTCTTTTCCTGGGGCTCTTGGGATTTCTGTGTCACTAGGCAAAGTGCCTATAGTTCTATTGTTCTGGTTGAGCGCAATTTGACTGACTTGGGCTTCCAAATTCCGTAGTGCAGTTTGGGTTTGAGCAATGAAACTCCTCATCATAGATTCCAAAGAAGATGATGAGTCACCCTGTGGAGTTTGCTTGTTTTGAAAAGGTGGATGGTTATTTTGAAAACCTTGATGATGATGATGATGATGATGTGAACTTTGGTTTTGATGATGATGAGAACCTTGGTTCTGATGATGCTGTGAACTTTGGTTCTGATGGTGATGAGAACCTTGGTTTTGGTTATGCTGTGAACTACTAGCGTGATTTTGAAAACTTGAATTTCCTTGTGGCTTTTGCACAGATGGATTTAAACATGGACTGTTCCACGAGAAATTTGGGTGTTGTTTCCAACTGGCATTGTAATTGTTGTCGTAGGGAGCAGACTTGTTATGAACATAATTTATAGACTCAAAATTTTGAGGACAGTGTTCATAAGCATGTTCCCCGCCACAACTAGCACACTGCACTGAGAGGACTGTTGCAATAGGTGTAGTGACAGTTTGCTGCACTCCCTGGCTTGAAGATAGGTTTTTAAGCATGTTAGCCATGGAAGAGAGTTGTGCTGTTAATGCAGTATATTCATCTACATCATGAATTCCAGCAGTTTTCTTTTGAGTTTGAGCTCGTGGATCAGCCCAATGTCCATTGTTTGTGGAAAGTTTTTCAAGAATTTCATACCCGTTATTGTAGGTATTGGCTGTAAAGGCCCCTCCTGATGTCGCGTCAAGCATTTGTTTAGCCATGGAGTTCAACCCATTGTAAAATGTCTCGAGTTGAATATAGTAGGGAATGCCATGGTGAGGGCATTTCCTTAACAACTCCTTAAACCTTTCCCATGCATCGGGAATTGCTTCATCGTCCATTTGTTTAAACATGCAAATTTCGTTTATGGACTTAGCATTTCGAGTAGGTGGAAAATATTTTCGCAAAAAAATTTCAGCCATGTTGTTCCATGAAGGTACAGAACCAGGTGCCAATGAATTAAACCATGACTTTTCTCGATCCCTTAGAGAAAATGGAAATAAAGTGAGTGTCAAGGCATCGTTAGATACCCCAGGGATCAGAAATGCATCGGTGATCTCCATAAAAGATTTTAAATGAGAATAAGGGCAAATTGTCCATTTGTTTGCAACATATGGAACATGATAGGTTTGAGTTCAAAATGGAGGGCATTTATATGGGGTCTAACTATTCCTGAATTTAATTGCTAAAAATCAGGTATAGCATAGTCCATAATTTTTCCCTCTTTGGAATTTGCAAGATTAATGATGTTTGGAATCTCATCCCTATGTTCATTGTTGCCATTCTTGCTGAAAAGGGTGTTCTGGTGGATTTCCAAAAATAGGTGGTGCATCATGAAATATTGGTTGTCTTTGTGGGTTTTCTAGAAGATGTTGTCTAGGCCCCCTATTCTCAAAACCTGGTGGTGGAGGTTCCATAATGGGAGGGTCTAGAATTAATGAAATTCTTTGTGACCTTCTTCTAATTCTGAATGTTCTTTCAATGTCCGGGTCAAATTCAAATAATTCCCCACGTGGTATTCTTGGCATACACCACTTCCAAAATGAGATCCAAAGGTATTAGAAAAATCAAATCTTTTAAAATACTTTTAAAAACTTTTAGCGAGCCAATCCCCGGCAACGGCGCCAAAAACTTGATACGGATGTTTGCACACCTCTAAGACATGTGATAATTGAATCTCAAAGCAAGTATACAACGGGATCCAATATCGTCTTTTCAAGTAATAAAATGGTAAAATACCGAATATCGTCCCACAGAGATTGGTGTAAAAGCGTAATAAAAGTGTAGTAAAAGAAGAGATTTCAGATGGCGAATTTGAAGACTTTGTTTGAGTTGGTTAACAGTGATATGATTAACAGGATATATAAAGATAGAATGGGTGCAAGACTTAAAGTGAGGAGTAAACACAAATTCTGGAGGCCAATGCTATAGGGATGCTATAACATTAGTTCAACAACAACAAATTCCACCATGTACTTTAAAGAGGATCCTTCCGGATATCTACCATTGCACTTTTGTTTAGACTTCAATCAACATATGCCTATGCAAATGTCCGGACCAGTGTGAGTGTCAAATGGTTTCTTTAAAGTATATGGAAAAACAAATGCCTTTGTTTAAAAATCACCCTTCCGAGTCGATTCCCATATCATTCAAGTTGACGTGTTCTTAGTGGCTCATTCCTGAGTCCACTACACTTTAACACTTTGACTAGTGATCAACCCGTCAAGAATCAATCGGTTAGAAAAACAAAGATAGCAAGTTCCCTTGCTAGTAACTCATCCAAGTATACTTCCCGTATCATTCAAACTGACGTGCTTTTTCATGGCTTATTCCTAAGTCCATGGCACTTTCACACTTTAATTAAGAAGTGATCAATTCGTCAAGAAGTGCTTTTGGATTTATAAAACTTAAAATGACATAGTGGAACAATGTTATTGAAGGACAATGTCCACTAGTTTTTGCTTTACAACCTCCCTCTTCGTCTCACACCCAAACTATAAAATTAGCTACTCATTACGTAATATAAATTGCAATAAAAGTAAATGACATAAATTAAAGACATAATGTAAATGACGGTATATAAATGACAGAAATTAAATGACGGAAATGTAAAGTGCATAAAGTAAATGCAATAAGTAAGAATGAAATGTAAAGAAATTGCTGCAGCAACTAATAATGAAGAACACAAATTATAAAACTTTGAAGACTTAATATTAAACTTTAGAGAGAGAATTTCAAGAAAGCAATTCTTCCCACTGATGGATTACAAAAAAGATGATATACAACAAGATAATACTACTCCTATTTATACCAAATCATCAATGGCAAAGATGTAAAATAAGGAAACTTAAAATATTATAAAGGACAAACAACTAAAGTTATGACTAAGTTTTTGTCCAACCCATTCCATCTACTTCCAGCCAAAACAAATTGATTTAAAATATCACAAAGATTTGGAAGGAACAAAAAAGTCAAGATTTCCTTTGTCTTCAAAAAGTGTCCTCCAAGCTTCATATTCAAAACAGCCCCCAATGCTCCAGCATTAACCTGGCATTACAATAAACAAAAGATTTTAGGCCGTTTTACGCAAAAATAGCAAAAATTAGTTAAATAATAAACTTAGCTCCATGAATGAGAAAAATAGAAAATAAGATAAGAAAATGACTCAATTATTTTTTTGAGAGGAATAGATCCAGACAATTTTATAAACAGGAAAAGGGTCTCAGTCAAGACCAAGAACTACAAAACCCCAAAATAAAACAATAAAAGCTAGACATGACACCATACCAAGCAAACAGAAGCCAAAACAAACAAAGGTTACACGACCTCTCCAAACTAGAGTAGAAAATACAATTCCAAAACAAACGCACTCTACGCCACCACGCCCTTAATTGAGAGAAGATGCCAAATCCGTCACCCTTCATGACCGATTCAATCCGTTAGTTTTTATCTTCCACTTCGCACGTAGATGCACTATAGCCAAAATCTTTTTGCAAAGTTGATCCGTCGTTCTCCTTTGGTTCCGAAAGATGCGCCTATTACGTTCTTGCCAGACAAAGTAAACCGTTGCCGCTAACACAAGCTTATGCACCTTAGATTTTGGTGCCCGTGTAGAATCACCAATGGCCAAAATAATAGCCTCCCATGAATCTGGAAATCCTGTCCAATCCGTAGCACACTTCAGTTTATTCCAAACTTGATTTGCATAACTACAATCAAAGAATAAATGCTCATGAGAATCTCGCACATTATAACATAGAGCACAAACCTAGTCAGGTGGTTCATGCTTCCACACCTCCATACGATCATGCGTTGGGTGTCTCCGAAGACATGTAATCCAAAGACAGAAGGCATGTTTTGGAATATGCCCCGCAAACCATACACTCGAATGCCAAGGCACTATATCATGATTGACCTCTAAAGAACGCCACGCATCATGGACCGAGAACTCAACCGGTTTGTTTTGGACATTAACCCACATAACATGGTCTGGCCTATCGTCCAAGGTTGGCACATCAATCATTTGTAACACATCGAACCTCTAGATCCAACTATCCGGCCACACTCCATGCAAACTATTAATTACATCGCGTACCGTAGATAAAGGCCCATGGCCGATAGAGTGAATGAAACGATAGGAAAAATGAGCCGCAAGGTGGCCACACCGTAGCCATGAATCCTCCCAAGCATTTGTGTGGCTACCATCCCCAATCCTAGTAACAAAAAACCGTCTCAGATGTGGGCGCAGATCCATGATAGAACATAGAACCCATGACCACCTCAGAGACCTATGTGCCATCCAGAAGTTTGTTGCCCGTAGGTGATTAAGAAAAAGCCATTTCACCCATAAAGACTCACGGCGATTTAGGATATCCCAAACATGTTTTGCTAGTAAAGCACGATTCCATACTGATAAACGTTTTAAGCCAAGTCCGCCATGCACATAGGATTTGCAAACTACGTTCCACGTAATACGACATTTTCCTTTCGAATTTTCTCTATTGGCCCAAAGAAAGTCCCGAAAAAGTCCTTCCAAATCGTGAACTACACCGGATGGGAAAAGAAAATTTTGCATCCAATATAGTTGCATTGATTGGAGAACGGACTTTATCAATTGCAATCGGCCACCAAACGATAAGAACTTGTTCTTCCAATTAAGAATTCGGCCTTTGACCCTCGCGATGATTGGCTGAAAGTCATCACTTTTCAATCGTTTAGGAGACAATGGCACGCCCAGATAACGCATTGGAAAAGACCCTGATCGAAAAGGCAAGCAAGCAATGATAGCCTCTTTAGTGTGTTCTGGAACATTGCCAAATAAGACTTCACTTTTCTCCACACTAGGAGAAAGTCCCGATCTAGTCTTGAAGATGTGAAGATCCTTTTTAAGGATTTCCACCGATTGCACATCCCCATTTGTAAAAACAAACAAGTCATCTGCAAAGCACAAGTGGGTTAACTTCAAGTCTTGAAAACCTTTGTGGTATCCGAAATCTGTAGCCTCCTCAATACATTGCTTAAGAATCATGGAGAAGCCTTCCATTACGATTGTGAACAGATACGGAGATAGCGGGTCCCCTTGTCGAATACCCCTACCTCCCTTAAAGAACCCATAAGAATCTCCATTTAACACAACCGAATAAGAAGGTGTTGTGATCATCTCCTCAATCCATTTCACCATCATTTGGTGAAAGCCCAATCCCTTTAGCATATTTAAAATGTATTGCCAATCAACTGTGTCATAAGCTTTACGGATATCAATCTTAAACGCACAACACGGAGGCCCTACTTCCTTTTGATAACCCGCAACCAACTCATGAGACATGAGTATATTATCCGTAATCCTCCTTCCCGGAATGAATGCTGATTGATCAACTCCCACCAACGAGTCCATATAATCTTTTACACGGTGCACAATCACCTTACTTATACATTTGTATAACACGGAGCAGCAAGCTATTAGCCGAAAATCCGTAACCCTCGAAGCATTAGAAACTTTTGGTATTAAACATATTAAAGTGTGGTTTAGCTCCTTAGCAAGATGACCCCGATAGAAGAAATTTTGAATTGCAACGGTGACATCATTACCAATAACATTCCATGCCGCTTTAAAATTTTTTGAAGTAAAGTCGTCAGATCCTGGCGCTTTATCATTGCCAATGTGATGCATAGCATTGCGGATTTCCTCATTTAGGATGGGCCTAACCATATGATTAGCCTCGCTTACCGATAGCTTGTGGGTAAAAAGATCTTCATGCATGGTCGGCACGACCTCACCATCCCGATTTCCAAAGAAAGAGCGAAAGAATTCAACAAACACCATAGGTACATCATCACCGTACACATACGACCCCGAAGCATTGCAAACGGAATCAATGTGATTAGAGTGACGTCGCTCCTTAACCACTCGATGAAAAAAATTTGTGTTCTTGTCCCCTTCATTAAGCCATCTAACTTTAGCCCGTTGTCTTGTTGCATCCTCTTCATCCCAGCAAGCCTGCTCATAAGCCACCCGGATGTGATCGAGATCTTCCCGAAGCTCCACATTTGAAGCGTCCCCATCCAGCGCAAATTGGATCGTATCTAACTCCTTTTTCAAAAAATGAACCCTTTCCGTGAGGCTTCCATACGATGCTCTAAGTTGCCGCAAAGAAGGCTTAAGGGCTTTAAGCCGATTCGTGACTTTAAACATGAACGTTCCATCTGACTCTGTGTTCCATCCATTTTGGATGACCTGCAAAAAGGAAGGGTGACGACCAAGAAATTATCAAATTTAAAACCCCAAATCCTTCTTCGCACACCTCCACCCATAGTCATGATGGCAGGGGCATGATCAGACATTTCCCTTGGTAGAAAACTAGCCGATGCATCATGAAAAAGATCCGTAAACTCCACATTTGCCAAAATCCTATCAAGTTTTCGCCTGACCCCTCCCTCCTCAGTCAGTTTTTGACACCAGGTAAACTGAATACCCGTGTATCGGACATCAAAGAGGTCAACGTCTTCAACACACGCAGAAAAATCGTTCATATCCGAACTCCTTCTAGAAGGTCCACCATAGCCATCATGAGGAAATAACAATGCATTAAAATCCCCCATCACCACCCACGGTTTGACCCCAATAAGTACCTTGAATTTCCTTAACCCCGACCACAACATCTTCCTCGATACTCCATTATTTGCCCCATAGACGATCGAGACAAAAATGGGGTGTTGCACCCCCCTTATATGAACCTTCAGGTGCATGAATTGGCCATGCACCTCAACAACCATAATATCAAGAATGCAAATGTCCCAAGATACTATTATTCTTGTGCCATGATCAGAATGGGTATGATTGGCAACCCAAGACCAACGGCCAAACGTACGACTATACACGTCTACAAGATTGCTCGAATTGACATGTGATTCTAAAATTGCACAAAATGACAAATTATTGCTTCGAATAAAATTCCTAACCTCCATTTGCTTCAACGAGGAATTAAGTCCCCTTATATTCCAGCAAGAGAACCTAATCATTGGCACTATGACTTGAATTCGTACTCCCTTCCATCCCTTCTACTTCATTCCCATTCCTGGCTGCTCCATTTGGCTTCTTTTGACTTGTCGACGTATCTACCTCGTTATTTAGGTCCCCACCTTCATTTCCTTTCGAAAGAACCGAGTATCTATTTCCATCTCTACCTTCCATAAGAGAGCCCCTTACTGGTTTCTGTAGAGAGCGATAGGAATTCAACGTCGAAGTTACAATAGGATGTTGCAAAGCAGTCGTTTTAGCTCCAACCATATTGTACTTTGCATTGTCCTCTCCTCGAATACCCTTTCCCTTATCAGAACCCTTCAGATCCACTTCAGATTGAGCCCCTCCCGTAGATGCAACTGCTCGCGACGTTGCATTGCATTGGACCGCACTCTCTTTATCACCTCAATTTTCATTTAGATCTCTAGAATGCTTGGTTTTCACATCTGAATCTGCATTGGCTCCATGCACATGGTTCTGAGTGTGCCAGAGACTCTTCCCACTAGCACGACCTTTCTTCCTTTCAATTTTTGTAAATCCCTCGCCATCAGTACGTGTTTTGTTGAAATTCCCGTTAGGAACATTTGATTTTTCAACCTCTGGACACGTTGAAATCTTATGCCCAAAAACCAGACAATGTGAACATTGAGTGGGTTCCCATAGATATTCTACTTGTATTTTAACAACTCCATCTGGTCCACCATCCATACTTGGAATCACTACCTCCAGTTCGCGCTTAAGTTCTCATATGGCCCACACCTCAATCAGAACCTTTGCAAATCCCGTTCGCCCCCACGCCTTAGTACACATTGAGGATGTACAAGCATCCATCTGTTTGGGGACACCTAGAGCACTCACTATTCGGCTAATCCCCTCTTTATTAAACACCATTAGGGGGACATTATGAAGCTTCACCCACAGGGGGCACGAGGTGTGGTCTGGCTTAATCAGCGCCTTCATCGGATCCCAAAGGCCAACGAACAAAGGAACCCCCCGTACTATCAAAGGTCCATTTTCAACCACTTGGGAGCAACCCCCTTCATCATTGAATTTAAAGAAGAAAAACCCATTTGGGTTCATCATAGCCTCTTTGAAACCAAATTTACTCCAAACTAACTGGACATACCTTTGCACAATTGGGAACGGGATCCTAGGTCCAAGGAAATAACCATAAACCGTAGTGTTATACTCTTTCACAGCCTTCTTCGCAAGATCCACGGGGATTGGGATTCTCGATTGAGTCTTGTCAGATAACGGGAAGAAGTCCAACACCTCATTCGTTGAAGACCCTACCGCCGCAGCAAACGTGCTAACCTCCTTCTCTCCAAACTTAAGTCGTTGATTGGATTGAGTTAGACGTTCAAACACCGACTTCCTCATCTTCGAATCTTGTCCATCCCCCTTATCCTCCTCTATCGGAACCCTACCAGACGTGGATTTCATGGCTTCTGCGCTAGAAACCCTTGCTTCATGCAGCATAGCATCCGTCTCCATGAGATGCTTCGAAACGAACGTGTTGTGATTGTCCCACAGCAGCAAAAAAACAAATCAGCCTCTCCAGAAATCACTCCATGGACACAGCCATAGTAGTCGATGTCATCAACAAGAGCCACAAGTAAAAACTGAAAATCCACTTGAAGAAATCGAATGATTATGACGCCCAAGCTGTGAAAACTCGTTAGTCAAATTGTAGCGGATAGGAGACTGTTGAAACGACGGTTGCCTGAAATTAGACGTAGACAGAGGAAAAAATCCCAACTTCTAGACCAAACAAATCCAGGCTTAGTTCATAGCTGCTGAAATGCTCAAAAGTATTGGATCCCCGGTGTACTAGGCCTTCAGGTTCTGCAGATCGAGTCGAGATTGTGAGATCGAGAGATCGAGAAGGTGAGATTGAGATATGGAGATGCAGCGCCGGTGGTAGCTGAGATGGCCGCCGCAGCAGGTGGTTGGGAGCACAGCAGCTCAGTCGCCGGTGACTGGACAGTCGAGAGATCGAGATGGTGAGGTGGATATGCAGCGCCGGTGGTGAGATTGCGAGATTGAGATGGTGAGATCGAGATATGGAGATGCAGTGCCGGTGGTATCTGAGATGGACGTCGCAACAGGTCGTTTGGAGCACACTTGCTCAGTCGTTGGCCTCAGGTTCTGCAGATCTTGAGATCGAGATGGTGAGATCGAGAGATCGTGATGGTGAGATTGAGCGATGGAGATGCAGCGCCGGTGGTAGCTGAGATAGCCGACGCAGCAGGTCGTTGGGAGCACAGCAGGTCGTTGGGAGCACAGCAGGTCTGGAGGTCAGGGATGAGCAAACTAAGGCGGTGGCCGGAGAGCAGCCGAGGCGGTGGCCGGAGAGCAGCCGAGGCGGTGGCCGGAGAGCAGCCGAGGCGGTGGCCGGTGGTCTTCAAGGTTATGTGTAACTCAATTATTTGGGATAAAGAAAATTTTAAATCCTAAAAGATAAGAAAAATACGTAATATGTATTGAAATCTCAATACATATCAATGCTCTTATAATACCTATTTACATCAAGTCAAAATAATACATTATATATGTAATCAATATATAAAAACGCCTAGGCTTGAGTTCCAATAAGAATGAAAATTATCATGAGAAAAGTAAAAAGGTGGTGGAGTGAGATGCACCCCGAGATAAGATGCAACAAGATGCATCGAATCAATTACCTATCAAGCACGATTCATGAATTGAACTTGAAATTAAAAGTGATCAAGAGTATAGATCCCTTCTTAGAGCATCTCCAACAACTTCTCTAAAATATTAAAAAAAAAAAAGGTTTTTGTTCCCTAAACTTCTTCAAGAACTTTGCTATCTTGTTCTTTATAATAGAGAAAACTTGAAAAGATTTCAAATTTAGAAAATTCTCTAAAATTTGATGGCAAAAGAGAGAAAAATGATTATTTTATTCAATCCCACAAATGAGATTGGTTTTTTAACATTTTATTTCAAGTTTTATTTTTAAAGTGTATTAGGATGATAAATTAGATAATATTATAATAACATAATTTGTGTTAAAATCTATAAAATAGAGAATTTATTGGAGTTGAATGTAATTATTTTAAAGACTTTAACTTTTGGTTATTTATTGGAGGGTTTTTTACGTTTTTTTTAATTTCAAGATTTTTTTTCGGTTTTTTGGCTTGATTTCAAGAGTTTTTTTTTTTTTGTTCGATTACAAGGTACGGTTGCACCTTCTTGAACTTTTGAATATCATATGGTGCCACATTTTAAAACGATACGGTTGCACCTTTCATAAACTCAAAATTTTAAACATTTCGACGGAGAGATAATACGGTGGCACGTGCCACCGTATGCTCCTCTTCAAGCCTGTCCCTGAACGGATTACAATTCCTTAGGATGTGCGAACTCCGCATAATAAAATTTAATGGAATTGAGATCCATTGAAGAAATTTGACTTTCAAAAAATTTGGAATGAAATTTATGAAATTTGACTATGCTTTTGATTGATAGGAATTGAATAAAAATTAATTCTTTCGCTTAAATCAAGAAATAATGAATTTTTTAATTTATAGAATTCAAAGAATTTTATCATTTTTATCACTTGAACCAAACATAAAATTTAAATTTTGGTTATAAGAATGATCACTTAAAAAATAAATTCTAACAATAAAAAATAATGAAATCGACAAACCAACAATAATCGGAGTCATTCTAGGGTTCGATTCTTCAATTTACAGCCCCTCTCTCATTGCTCACATTCCACCATAGCCGCCGTCAAATTAAGCTTACTGCACCACCTTCCGTCGACTCGCACACCAACGTTCCAACTTCTACACTCTTGATTTGTGAGCTCTAATTCCTGCAAAAGTTTAGGGTTTTATTTTTTATTTTTTGGAACATTATCAAATGATTATGAGATTTCAGGATTCCCTTCTCCTTTTTCTGAAATAATAAAATTAAGAATAACGTGTCACAAAATTTCTCCAGACTTATATGTGTTAATGTATATAGAGGGCCCAGGCCCATGTTAGTATAGGGCCCAAGCCCATTTTAGCTCTAGTATATATATGTTGTATCCTGTAGTCTAGGTTACATTACTTATTATTTTTCCTTTCGTATTGTACGTTTTTACTCTCAATCAATATATCGAGGTTTCAAACATTCAGCATATTCATCGTCTCCTTCAACCATATTCATCTTCTAACATGGTATCAGAGCTATAGGTTTTTTTTTCTCGATTTTATTGTTCACCATCACTCGTTCATCTCTGTTCATCCGAATCAATCTTGGTTTGAATCGATCGATTGCCTTTTTGAATCGATTCTGTGTGTTTTGCATTGCCGCCGCCGCTGAACACCCTATCGGTCGAACATCTATTCGGTCGAACCCCTTTTATTCGGTCGAACTCCTTTTATCGGTCGAACACTTTTATCGGTCGAACTCTTTTATCGGTCAAACTCTTTTATCGGTCGAACACCCTACCGGTCGAACTCTTTTACCGGTCGAACACCCTACCGGTCGAACTCTTTTACCGGTCGAACACCCTACCGGTCGAACAACCTACCGGTCGAACACCCTACCGGTCGAATCTACTATCGGTCGAACTCTACCGGTCGTTAATACCGGTCATTAATACTGTTTCTCAGTATCTTTTCCTCAACTCATGGCTACCAATTTCAGTCACTCAAATCCCATCTCCGTTGTTTTCAATGGTAGCAACTACGTTCTTTGGCATCACCATATGACAATCCTGTTGAAGTCCCATGGTCTTTACACCTATGTTATTGGTGCATCCAAAGTTCCAGTCCAAGAAACAGCTGAGAACGCTGTTGACTTTGCAAAACGCATGAACGAGTGGGACATCAATAATGCTCGCATCTTGGGCTTTATTAATGCCTCCACTACTCCTGAGATTAACCAACAGTTCCTTGGTTATATTACAGCCAAAAGTCTCTGGGATTTTCTTGCCAAGCGGTATACATCTTCGGGTCTATCTCATCAGTATCAACTGTGGACCACTTTTCAGAGCAAGCGTCAACTTCCTGATCAATCCATAAACTCTTATATCTCTGAAATGCAGTCTCTCAGAGATCATATAAGTCTTGGAGAACCACAGATTTTTGATGAAACAGCTCAACAATTCACCGCCTACTTCAACCAGCTGCACTTGATCACCATTCTGATGGGCCTTACGGATAAGTTTGAGAATGTTCGTGCTTCACTTCTTCATAGGCAGCCTTTACCTACTCTTGAAGAAGCAATATCAGAATTGCTAAGTGAAGAAACTCGTCTTCACATGCGTTCACCGATGCCCGCTACTGATAGCGTTCTCTACACGTCTCATCCCAAGTCCAGAGGCAAATGGACCAATAACAATCATTCCAAATCTGTGGGAAAGACGAACACATCCGAGTGTGCCTTCTGTCATTCTCCTGCTCATCTTCTTCTTGATTGTCCTATCCGTAAGTGCCGTAAGTGTGGCATCACTCATCCACGTCATTATGAGACTGACTGTCCGAAGAACTCAAAGCACACTAGTTCTCAGAACCGGACTCATGCTGTTGTTGGGCCTACAATTGCTGATACTGAGGCTTCTGCAGCCTCCTCACCTGACCTAATGGAACTGATGCGTCGCAATCAGGAACTTATTGAACAGATCATGTCTGGTGCTATGGGTATGAATTCTCCACACTCAGCTGCATCAGGTAACGTATGGCTTTTTGACTTTGGGTGTTGCAATCATATGACACCTTGCCCTGATGGTTTCATTTCTAAGAAACCACCTCAGCAATTTATGTCAGTAAGAACTGCTGATAACACTGGTCTACCGGTATCCTTTAGTGGAAATGTTTCCACTCCTCAAATACAATTACCAAATGTTCTAAATGTTCCAAAGCTATCTCTGAGCTTAGTTTCGATTGCACAGCTTCTTGAATCTAATTTGATCATTTTATTTCATTCTTCTGGTTGTGTTGTACAGGATCCAAAGACCAAGCAGATCCTTGGACTCGGTCGTAAAGTTGGACGGATGATTGAAGTGGTCTACCTGCGTCTTCCTTCACCCTCTTCAAGTCTTGTTGCCTCGGTTTCCAGCACTTCTTCCTTTGAGTTGTGTCATGCCCGGCTGGGTCACTTATCTCTCGCCAGACTTAAATCATTAGCTCATTTTGGGGTGTTAGGAAATTGTGTATCAACTGACAATATCTCTTGTTTATCTTGCAAACTTGGCAAACATCATGCTTTACCTTTTGAAATAAATGAATTTAATTCTACTTCTTCTTTTGATCTTATTCATTCTGATGTATGGGGACCAGCACCACACCCATCCATGGGAGGTGCTCGATACTTTGTTATTTTTATTGATGACTATACTCGTTTCACATGGATATATCTCATGAAACATCGTTCAGAATTACCTCAAATCAATATTATGTTTGCTCGGATGATTCACACCCAGTTCTCAAAATCTATAAAGATTCTTAGAGCTGGCAATGCTATGGAATACAAAGAGTCATCTCTTCTCTCCTTTCTTCAATCTCAGGGGACTCTCTCAGTACTCATGTCCCGGCACTTCTCCTCAAAATGGTCGTGCCGAACGCAAACACCGTCATATTCTTGATACGGTTCGCACTCTTCTCATCTCCGCTAAATGTCCAGAACGTTTTTGGGGTGAAGCTGCCTTAACTGCGGTTTATACTATCAATCGTCACCCTACTCCCATCCTTAATAATAAGTCTCCTTATGAGGCTCTTTATGAGGTAACTCCTGCCTATGAACTTCTAAAAGTTTGGGGTAGTGCTTGTTTTGTTCAACTACAATCTCATGAACATACCAAACTTGAACCTCGCTCCAGACTGTGCTGCTTCCTTGGATATGGTATTGAGCACAAGGGTTATCGCTGCTGGGATCCTATCTCCCAGCGTCTTCGTATATCTCGTCATGTTACCTTCTGGGAACATGTTCCTTTCTCTTCTGTATCCAAGTTTCGTGAGTCTCCTAACCTTACCACTCCGTTTTTCACTGATGCTTCTGTCTCATTGGACTCACTCCAATCTGACATTATATCACCTCCACCTGTTGTTCCAACTCCTTATGAGTCTGCCTCTCCTAGTTTTCCTGATCAACATCAATCATCTGCTCCATCCGCACAGCCAACATCTGAGGTACCTGTTGAGTCTTTGGCTCCTAGAACTTCTCAATCTCAGAATGTTAGACGATCAGAACGGGTAAGACAGGTTCCTTCTCATCTTCGTGATTATCATGTTTATGCTACTCTGCTGTCAAATCACGAACCTACTTCCTACAAGGAAGCCTCCTCTAACTCTGATTGGCAGAAAGTTATGGATGAGGAACTTCAGGCACTTGACAAAGCTCAGACATGGGAATCTGTCCCTCTTCCACCAGGCAAGTCACCCATTGGCTCCAAATGGGTGTTCAAAATCAAAACCAAATCTGATGGCACTATTGATCGGTACAAAGCTCGTCTTGTGGCCAAGGGCTTCAATCAAGAGTACGGTATTGATTATGAGGAGACTTTTGCACCAGTTGCTCGAGTCACTTCTGTTCGCAGTCTTCTTGCTATTGCAGCTACCAAACAATGGCCTCTTTTTCAGATGGATGTTAAGAATGCCTTTTTGAACGGTGACTTATCTGAGGAGGTCTATATGACACCTCCTTCAGGCGTTCGACTCCCACAAGGTCACGTTTGCCGTCTTCGGAAGGCTCTTTATGGACTCAAGTAAGCTCCGCGAGCTTGGTTTGAGAAATTCAGTTCAACAGTCACCTCTTTGGGCTTCTCACCCAGCAACTATGATTCAGGACTGTTTACTCGGACCACTGAGGCTGGCACAATCTTACTTCTTCTGTATGTGGACGATATGATTATTACTGGCAGTGACTCTACAGGCATAGCCAATCTGAAGTCATCTCTCAGCTCCTGTTTTGAGATGAAGGATCTTGGTTCTTTACAATATTTTCTTGGTCTTGAGGTGCTCTCTGATCCATCGGGACTTTATCTGTGTCAAGCCAGATACACCTCAGATCTTTTGTCAAAAGCTGGGATTACTGACAACAAAACATCATCCACTCCTCTTGAGCACAACCTTCATTTGGCTCCAAATGCTGGACCTCCTCTACGTGATCCTACTTTATATCGCCAGTTAGTAGGGTCACTTGTCTATCTGACAGTGACTCGACCTGATATTGCCTATGTTGTTCATACTGTCAGTCAGTTCATGTTTGCACCCTGTTCTGATCACTACGCTGCTATCTTGCGCATTCTTCGATATTTAAAAGGGACCATGTTTCATGGTCTTCATTTTTCATCCACCTCATCATTGACTTTGCGAGGTTTTTCTGATGCTGATTGGGACAGTGACATGACTGATCGTCGCTCTACTACTGGCTACTGTTTCTTTCTTGGCAACTCTCTTATATCCTGGCGAAGCAAGAAACAATCTCTCACATCTCGATCCAGTACTGAAGCTGAATATCGAGCACTAGCTGACACGGCTCAAGAACTTGTGTGGTCACGCTGGCTACTCTCTGACATGGGGGCTCCTCAACAGTCTCCAACTGCATTGTGGTGTGACAACAACAGTGCCATTCAGATTGCTCACAATGATGTCTTCCACGAGCGAACGAAGCATATTGAAATTGACTGTCACTTTGTTCGTCAACATGTGACTCGTAAGACTATTCAGCTTCTTCCTATTTCGACTCTTGATCAACCAGCTGATATTTTCACTAAAGCTCATTTACCAGGACGGTTTCGTGATCTAGTTTCCAAACTCCATCTGGCTCATTCTTCTCCCGATAGAGTTTGAGGGGGGATGTTAATGTATATAGAGGGCCCAGGCCCATGTTAGTATAGGGCCCAAGCCCATTTTAGCTCTAGTATATATATGTTGTATCCTGTAGTAGGTTACATTACTTATTATTTTTCCGTATTGTACGTTTTTACTCTCAATCAATATATCGAGGTTTCAAACCTTCAGCATATTCATCGTCTCCTTCAACCATATTCATCTTCTAACAATATGGAGTTTAGTATAATTTATCAAGAATGCAAGTTCAAACCCTCTAGAAGGATGATCATGAATTGCCCATTTTGTTTAAGTTCCGACTTTAGAGTTCTTTCAATGTAGTTTATTAGTTACAATTTTTATTTTGAGTACCTTAGAACAAGACACCAGCTCAGGAAATCAGTTCTCTTATTACCCTTTTGAAGTTCATTAATTTTGATTAGTTTGTTCAAATATGAAGAATACAAAAATGTTTTAATTCTGTCATGATTCCACAACTGCTTGTAGAACACAATCTACGTGTCAGCAAGGGGATATTGCTTGGAACAACATTCACGAAGGGATATCCTTATCCATGGATGGTAAGAGAGGTTTAACATGCCTGTTTTGCAGAGAAAGTTATTAAGTATGGGGGTGTGAAAGAATGAAATTGAACTTTTTAAGAAAAAAAATTCCACCAAAAATGAAGTTATGAAATCTTTGAAACCAGTTTATGAATCTGCAGAGGAAGATGTAAATATATAGGTTTCTAGCATATATTTTGTGAGCTTCACTTGCTATCCACATTGTTCAGTTTTAAGCCATTTCAATTCCTTATGTATTTTCCCTATTAATAGGCACCAATCTTAATCTTACCATCTTCTTTTTGTACCAATAGCCGTTCATTTTCACCAATACTAGAAGGTGGTTATGTATTTGTCATTAACATTAGTTTTCATCTGAAGTCTTATGCCATTAAAGTTTTGTTTATTCACACCTAGTGGCAGGGACCGATAAGAAGTCAAATCTTGTCCATAATCATTAGTCAGAAGTTTTAGGTGCCGTTTGTTTTTTAAGAGGTCTAAAGTCTGAAGTTTTAATTTAGTTATGATTAATAAGAGGTGGTGTGTAAAAATGTCTGAACGATTTAGACTTAAGAGAGATTAAGAGATTTTTTTTTAAAAACAAACAACCCCCAAGTCTAGTGACAGAACTATCAAGTTCATGCTTCACCCTTGCGTAGAAGAAAGAGTGCTCTATGGAGATCTGCCATAACGACTTGGTAGTGTTTTTTGATGTATGAATGATTTAGAGACTCTGTTTTGGAATGGGAGCTGAATGAAAAATGAATTTTTTATAAGTGTTCTGAATAGATGACCTGAATGATAGAATATTACCATTTTAACTCCCTATATCATTTTAAACAAACCCATTATTTGATAAAACCGAATGATTTTATCACGCCACAGTAAAAAAATGTTAACGCTATTATGGTAACTAATATAACACAAATACTTTCAAATCATCATGAATAATCCAACTCAAAAACATAGAAACTCTAAACAATGACATCTGTATGAAAGGTTTTCTGATTGGCTATTTTTATGTTCCAGTACAGTTGTTTATTTAGAATAGCCATAAAATTCAAATAATTTTTATTTAATATTTTTGTGAAGCAATACTTGTATGAATGAATTAATTAGAAGCAAAAACCATATTACAGCACAATAATCAATGCACATTGTTGTCATTATATATGATCATAAACAATTAAACATAAGTGTAAACCTGATAATCAATGACCAACCCGTACAAGGTGGGTTTGGGAGAAGATATGAAAGGTGAAGACAGCGATTTGACTCCAGGATGTGTTGACTAAAATAGAACAGGCCAAGAAGCAGCGCCTATCACATAATTTCCCTCAGCAACACTGCCATTGGAGCCAAAGGCAAGAATCCCGGCTCACTTCCTCCATGAACGACTTGTGCTCATGGAGATCTGTAAACTTCTCTGTTGGGAAAGGCTATTGACACCGCCACTGCGCCACCATCGTCTTTTGCCTTAGTGGGTAATGGTGGCCGTAGATGAAGCGACCATCATGGGGTTTCTAAATTAGCGATAACAATGATTATTTCTTTTGTCAAACAAAGACAGTAGAGTTTCATTTAATACAGAACAACAAACACCATAAATGGTAGAAAGTTTTGCATAAATCAAAGCTGAAGTGAATCAAACAACACATGTAAAAGCCTACACATTTGCATCTCTAGCATATCATTAAAACTTTATGTTAGTCGTGATGAGTTTGCTTTATCTTTTATTGTATTGTAGAGGTTCAACTGTTGTTTGGTTTTTCTTGAGAAGCATCTATGTAAGGTGGCTTTCTTTTCTTGCTTCAAAATTATGCTCTATTAGTATGTTCTTCTAATCAAACAAATAGCTTTCTTTATACACATTATATATAAAAGTTTACACCATTGCAGCATTGCTATGCATTACATCTTTGTATGATGGGATTATACATTTTTGGGTAGCAGTAAATCTATATTGAAGCAATGGGGTTTCCTTAGAAGAAACGTATCTACTCCCTCCACTCCTATAAAGGTAAGCCTCATCCTTTGAGTTTAGTGGTCAAAAATGGTGTTTCTTAACTTGGAACATGGTGGAGATGAAAAATGGTAAACACGTAAAACATTACAACACATACTACAAATTGAATAGGTTATGCGTAACACTTGTAGGAGCATCAGTAGCAAATTGAAATGATTAATTGTTTTGACTGCTAATAGCAATCAATCTTAAAATGGAATAGGTTTGAAGATTGATTGCTTCATGTTGATGTGATGGACCTGTGAGGTTAACTTCTATTTATGATCATGGTTACCTTTTATGTCTGATCTCATGTTTCACTTCTCACTTCATTTATGAGATATCTCTTGATTGGGCTGATCATATTTATATTATTTTTTTGCAGCGGACAAACAACAAATGCTATTGGAGGACGATATTAAAAAACTAGAGGTGCCTGTTCAGGGGGTACTGAGTTTGTGTGATGCTGACAAAAATCAGGAACCATGTGAGGATATGCTATTTGATTCCGAGGAGGCAGCGAGAGCATTTTATGATGATTATGCAGGGCGGGTGGGTTTTGTTACTCGTGTTTTATCTTCTCGTAAGTCAGAGAGGGACGGAACAATAATTTCCCGTGGACTTGGATGTAGAGGGGATTCAGAAAATCATAAAAATGAGAGTATTATGGTTCAGAAGAAGAACAAGGGCAGAGAAGGTTGTATGGCAATGATTTTAGTGAAGAGAGAGAAACCCGGGAAATGGGTCGTTAGGAAATTTGTAAGAGAACATAACCATCCACTACGTGTTTCAATTTCAAAGCGACGCCCAGCTTTTGTAAGTTTGCAGCAACCCTACTTATGGATCTTGCATTCATATAATATTCTCCCTCAGACCGAAAATAAACGCAGCAATTTCCTTTTTGGTTGTCCCAAAATAAAATGCAAAGTTTCCTTTTTGGGTAAGGGTTTAATCCAAATTTACCTTTTCCCTCATTGCTAACCATTAAAAGATATTTCTTTTGGGACGGAGAGAATATGTCTGCTCTTAGTTCGGTTTCTACATTGCATAATGCAAGATGACAAGTGTGCTTAAAGTTATATCAATATGCTTTTGCATTGTTTTGCGTAGGATGAGAAAGACAAGAGAATTCAGGAACTAACTGCTGAATTGCGTGTAAAGAAGCGGTTGAGTGCAGCATACCGAGAACAACTTCTTGCTCTAATGAAAGATGTTGATGGTCACAATGAACATATATCCATGAAAGTTCAAGTTGTACATAATAATCTAAAGAAACTTGAAGCAGGGAATGGGCACATCCAGCACAGATAGGCCAACCACCATATGTTTGGTGAGTATTCGAGTCTTAAGATAGGGCTATTCAGATTCTGAGTGCTCATACTCATTGCTGTAGGCTTGAACTGGATTCCTAATGAGTGATTGATGTTTCTGAACTGTTGCATGTGGGTAACTGTTCTTGTTAATATAACAAAGTTACAAAAAAAGGGTGATTTTGGGTAAGTTATGGGAATGCAATCGCAAAAAGAAGATAGAAAAAGAAATATACACCATACTTGGTAATCTGTCCAAAATCATGCTTTATTGTAAAGTATATAGCTACAAATATGTGTGTGTATGTATATGTGTGTAGATGCATGTATGTATATGCATATGTACGTGGGCGAAGGATCGTGTGAGAAGTTGAGTTAACGAGAGAAGCGTGAGAAGTAGATATGATTGATCACTTATAATCTCAAACTCACCCATGAATCGCACTTTATAAGGGAATTAATCCGTACATCTTATCTCAGTGCATCTCATCCTAATGTGCATCCAACGGTTGATAAGCACTTCTCACGCTTCTCACGTTGACTTAACTTCTCACCAGAACCAAACCCTATACATGTAGAGTCGTGTTCAAAAAAGAACAATGACCAAATAAGAGAACACGAGAATGGCCAAATCACATGTGATTTTACACAAACATCACATGTGACTCATGTGACTTTGACTTGAGGTGGCGGGCCAAGTTGCCCGCACACCCTTGCTTTGACTATGTTCTATCATTGCATGTGATTTAAGTGCAAAATCTTCTTCTCTTATTTCCTTTTTACTAGATTTTTTACAAGAATGATGGTTTGTTTACTATGAAAGACAATATGACATATGGTTCACTTGGTTTTAATTCAATTTGGATGAATGGATCATAATATATCTTCTATAATCTATGTGTTCCCTTTCTTTATTTCATGATGAAAGATAGTGCCATGAGTTAGAAAAATTTTGTGATTTCATATAGTTCCATGGTATACATATTTTGCTATCTGAGTATATCCTCACCACACGTATGGTATAATCTTGAACTGTATGAACTATATTAATAATTGAAATTATACGAACTATATGTATAATCGAGGTTTATACTTCCTTTATCTCCTCTATTTCCACTTTGATAGTCCAATATTATGCATATACCAGAATGCTTTAGCAGAAAACCAGCTTTTGGCCTTTTGGTTAAGACTTCACAAACTAAATTTAATTGGCTTTGTTAACTTTTTTTAGACTCTTCGGATCAGTTTCATTTTTCTTAACAGCGGTGTAGTATTGGATCATTCATTTCAACTATTTGCAATATGTATGCTGTTAAAAGTATGCTTATAAAGACATTTTAGAACAGTACTGTATATGGTTCCACTTGGAACCAATGTCTTTTGCTTGTGGAGAGAATGCAAAATTTTCTGAACCATGATTCAAATTTACAGGTTACTCGTACAGGCTTTGCTTTGGCATGGTCGTTGCATAAAGGTAGTAGTAAACAGAGCTTGGCTTGTATAATTGTAAGTATACATCGTCACAGCTAGTTGATTAGTAGGAAAAGTTAGTAGAGTATCCACGTCCACAATGATGCCCTTGGAGGCTGGTGTTTATGTATATATAGGTAGCAAAAGTTATATGCAAACTATTTCTTAGCAAACTTGTTACACTATAACTTACCCCTATTGAGATCGATTGTCCAACACTCTATGGCATAACAATTAACAATAGAATACGAGTATTGTGTCGTTGATAGTGAAATGGAAGTCAACAATATGTGTTATCGACTCTTGGACATCTTGTTTCACAAATGTATAGGGGTATGAGACGATTCTTGGTACTTACATTGGCTGTCATTCTTTCTGTGGTGTGAACCCTATGGGGCGGTGGCTTACATACTCCGATTCATTTCATATGCGTTCTTTACTCGATGATGGTTCATATATATGTCATAGACGGATGAGCAAAACAATTTCTTTTTTCATGTAAGGTATAACCAAATGTAACAACTCAGATGAGTCTTTATCAAATCATTTAAGCTCGAAATCGATTCAGTCTTAATTGAGTTGCTTTTTATTAATTGAGTACAAGTATGAACTCAAAATTACATTATATCGATGCTAGCTTGAACTTGGCTCAAATTTTTATTGAGGCCGTTTACCAAACGCCTATCGAGTAGGCATTTACCATGTTTCACTTACCTTATCAGATGAACATGACTAAGAACTTACTCGGTAGGGAATGAAGACTTACCCGGTTAACGCTTACCGATTAAGAGATGTTTACCAACAATCTATTTTGATGGCCGAGAATGTTACCCAATAAGGTGAGGATGGTGATTCTTGCCGGTATGCATTTACCCGGAAGCGTTTGGTAAACGGCCCCCTATTCTTCAACAGGGTTTAGGTTTTAGAGAACTAAAAAAAATTATCATACGAATTGTGAACGACAAACTTGATAGTTTCATAATGAATATGATTGAAACCACCCGCAGGATTTTGGTGGATTGGCCGTTAGCGAATGGTTCACATTCGCATTAAACTCAACTTCATTCAGTCGGACCCAAATCATTGCATATGGAGATGGAAATTTTTGACCCACCAAAACGGGGTACCAACGCATAATGGAGGAGAGATTCCCCATTATACCCAAATCGAGTTCAAGATGGAGTCGGGGATGATATTATCGGCCCACCCACCCTTATTATATATATTGTTTACTAAACGGGTACCTAAAAAGTTTCCTACTCCCGAATCCATCAGGGATTGGAGGGGCCGGAGGTGGGAGGAGGGTAGCATTCCCCACCCATTCCTCATCACCTTTCCATACCGAATCGTAGAACGCCAGCAACGCAAGAAAAAGACTAGAATTAAAGACTAGAATTGATAGAGATGAAGGGTAATCACCAACATAGAGATGCATAGAACTGATATGTTATTGTGTTTGAACCGATTGCTATCTCTTGGCTAACCTAGCCTCCTTTGTTGAGGGAACCAACAAGTAGTGCACGAGTATTCACATGCCTTTGGCCTGATCTTAGGTCTTTAACTCACCCTCCATGAATGAATCACAACAATCTTAGATCTTGAAGTACTTGTATCCATCTTCAGGGTTTTTCATTCCCTCTTCCCAGTCACCCATTGACCGACCACCAAACACTACCTGCTGTATACCCAAATACCTGCCAAATAACAACACACACACAAAAAAATGAATCATGAGATAATAAACTTAAACACAGACACACCAATCTTCACATAAACAACCGCACTACTCTTTGAGGTAGAGTTCAAGTATGCGTACATTCTCTTAATTTCTCCAAAATGGAGAAACAAATGTTCAAATCACCAAAAAAATTACATCGACTCCAAAAGTTTTTCTATTTTGAAGATCTCAAACATTAATTGTATTATTAAAATATTTAATATCCCAACAAATTTTCAAATAAACGTCATATGAAAAAAAATACATTCCTCTCTTCAGCGATTAATTTTGAAGAGCTCTCCAAATTTAGAGATTTTTATCCACTTTGTCCTACTTTCTTCATTTTGGAGAGAGTTTTGGAAAATCAATGGGAGAATGAAAAAAAAGTTCAAAATCTCCACTTGGAGAATCTGTTGGAGAAGCTTTTAATATTGTGAATTGAAATACAGAAAAAAGATCCTTACTCTGAACTCAATACAGTAAGGCAGTTGAGCAGCACATCAAGGGCAAAGTAATCCGAATTACCAATGTCTACCCTGTTGGACATTTTTAAAAATTGTGATCCTTTTTTAAAAAAGAACCAGCGATGTGATATAGTGATTGTTTATAAAGTAGAATGATATCAAATTTCTACCAAACCCTTCCCCAGTTGTCCTGAAACTCAAGATCACTGATATCATGGAACGATGATGCCATCACATTGAAACCCTTATCTGCGTCGTAGAGAGGATTATACTCCATTGATGTATTTGCCAACTGCCGTAAGAAAGACCACTGTCAGCACTATTTCACCAGAAAATAATTTCATGTTTGATCGTTCGATACATATCATAAGCAGCATCAATATTTCTTTTTACCACAAGGTTTTCATAAAGCTTCATCATGAAAGCAACTTTCCAACACTTAACAGATGCAAGGAAGGATTTCCTTGGATGAAAGGGACACTTGATAATAGTTTCCTTTTTACTAGATGTTTAATTAAATGTAACTGAAATAATTGCCGTTTTCTCGTCAATATTTGGGGAATTAGAATATAATAGACACTACCAGTAAATAAGCAAATAATGAAATACAAAACCAATCAACCACATTATCACTACCACGTTGGCATATTTGAAGCAATACATTCATTAAAGTTAATGATAATCAAAAGAACCAGAAAGTGATTATTGATTAGTTGCAACAACTCATAATGTTCTAAACATAGTACAAAAACTATTAACAGGTTGATAAAACTAACAAACTGAAATGACATTTTTACCTGCAAGTTATTACAGGTTGATAAAACTAACAATCGAGCGTCTGGATTGTCCTCTCGCTTTGACCATCCGTTTGAGGATGATAAGCCGTGCTTAAATTCAGTCTCGTGCCCAACTCTTTTTGTAGACTTGCCCAAAAATTCGATGTGAAGCGACTATCCCGATCCGATACGATAGATTGCGGAACTCCGTGCCTCGATACCACCTCGTCAATGTAAAGTTTAGCCAATTTCTCCATTGGCAAAGTCTCCCGCATCGCAAGAAAATGCGCACTCTTGGTTAGCTGATCCACGATCTCCCAAATGGTATCGTGACCGCGCAAGGTCTTCGGTAGCTTAGTTACAAAATCCATAGTGATGTTGTCCCACTTCCACTCGGGAATGGACAACGGTTGCAAACTTCCATACGGTCTTTGATGCTCCGCTTTGACTTGAAGGCACGTGACACACCTCTCCACATAGCTAGCCACATCTAGCTTCATCACCGGCCACCAATAATTCAACTTTAAATCCCTATACATCTTGGTGCTACCGGGATGTATAGAATATTTCGACTTATGTGCTTCCTCGAGAAGTAGGTCACGGTTTCCCCCAACCTTCGACACCCAAAATCGCCCTTGGAAGAGTTTGAGTCCACGACCATCTTTCGTTAAGAGTTCCTTTTGCTTTGACATAACTTCGGCCTTGAGGTTCTCTTCTTTAAGTGCTTCCACTTGGCTCGTTCTTATATTCTCCAACAAACTCGACACCACATCGATTCTTGTAAGGGACATCTTGACACCCCCATCATGAATCCTTCGACTCAACGCATCCGCCACTACGTTGGCCTTACCGGGATGATAGAGTAAATCACAATCGTAATCTTTCAAGAGTTCAAGCCACCTCCTTTGCCGCATGTTGAGTTCCTTTTGATCGAAGATGTATTTGAGACTCTTCTGATCGGTGAAAAGAGTACACTCCGTCCCGTACAAGTAATGTCGCCACAACTTTAACGCGGAAACTACCACCGCCAACTCCAAATCATGAGTCGGATAGTTCTTCTCATGGTCCTCTAATTACCGCGACGCGTAGGCTATTACTTTCCCCCTTTACATTAGGACACACCCAAGCCCCATCTTGGAAGCGTCACTAAACACAACAAAGTCTTCCGATCCCTCGGGCAAGGACAAAATTGGAGCTTCGCACAATTTCCTCTTGAGCGTCTGAAAAGCTTGCTCTTGTGCATCGGTCTAAAGAAACTTGACGTTCTTCCTTGTAAGAGAAGTGAGCGGTGTAGCTATCTTGGAAAAGTCTTGAATGAAACGCCGGTAGTAACCCGCCAAACCCAAGAAGCTTCGGATCTCTGTCGGACTTGTTGGAGACTCCCAACTCATCATTGCCTCGATCTTTGCCGGGTCCACCTTGACTCCATCTTTTGATACCACATGCCCCAAGAACTGCACCTCTTGGAGCCATAATTCGCACTTCGAGAACTTTGCAAATAGTTTATCCTTTCTTAGAACTTCTAATACTTCCCGTAAGTGTTTCCCATGCTCGGACTCATCCTTTGAATATATTAAAATATCGTCGATGAAGACGATCACAGATTTATCCAAGAATGGGAGACACACACGGTTCATCAAATCCATGAATACGGCTGGAGCGTTGGTTAAGCCGAAAGGCATCACCAAGAACTCATAGTGACCGTATCGCGTTCGGAAAGTCGTCTTCGGAATGTCATCCTTCTTCACTCTCACCTGGTAATATCTGGATCGAAGATCAATCTTGGAGAAGCATCTCGCGCCTTGGAGTTGATCAAAAAGATCATCGATGCGAGGTAGAGGGTACTTGTTCTTCACCGTGATTTTATTCAACTCCCGATAATCTATGCACATCCTCATGGACTCGTCCTTCTTCTTCACGAACAAAACCGGTGCTCCCCAAGGCGACGAACTCGGTCGAATGAAACCCTTCTCTAACAACTCTTGCAGTTGTGACATCATCTCTTTCATCTTCGTCGAAGCCAAACGATAAGGAGCACGAGCTATCGGAGCCGCTCCCGGTGTGAGGTTAATTTGAAACTCTACTTGCCGCTCCGGCAGTAACCCGGGTAAATCTTCCGGAAAGACGTCCGGATAATCTTTCACTACCTCTACGTCTTCTACCGACTTCTTCTCCTTCTTCACGTCTAACACATAAGCCATGTACGAAGGGTATCCCTTCGCTAGAAACTTGTGAGCTTTAAGAGAGGAGATGATAGGATTATTCCTCTTCCCTTTCCCCCGTAGATGGTGACCACACCATTTTCCGACAGAGGCACTTGGATCATCTTTTTAGAGCAAAAGATGTCCGCCCTATGTCTCACTAACCAGTCCATGCCTATAACCACGTCAAACCCACCTATAGCCATAGGTAGCAAGTCTACTCCAAAAGAATTCCCATCAATCTCTAAAGTGCAATCACAAAAATGGTCACGTATGATTACTTGGTCCCCATTTGCTATTTCCACTACTAACGCATCGGGAAGAACACTAATAGGAGTAGTGAATTGCTTACAGAAGATATTCGACACAAATGAACACGTAGCACCCGAATCAAACAAAACACGATCTGACAAGGAGTTTACTAGGAACGTACCCGAAACAAAATCAGCGGTCTCCTTTGCCTCCTCGGTAGTCATCCGGAAAGCTCGGCTCGGTGCCCTTGGTGGTTGCTCGACTCTAGTCGTCGAACCCACATAATTTCCACCATTCCCTCCTACTAGCTTTGGGCAATCTCTTTTCATATGTCCCGGTTCTCTGCACTCATAGCACACCGACCTCTGGAGAGAACACTCTCGAGTTGTATGGCTCTTCTTACCACACTTGGCACACCCCGCTGGACCGGAGTAAGTTCTTGTAGCGCATGGCCCCGAGTGCTTCGACTTGCATTTGTGGCACCACCGGTCCTCACGACGTTGATCACCCGCTCTCCCGCTTACAAAGGGCCTTGATTGACGAACGGGCCCAGATGGCCCTTCCCACTTCTGCTTCTCTCCAGCTTGTCTTCTTTCTTCCTTCTCCGCATTGATGTCATCCTCAATGAGCAAAGACTCTTTAATGACCTCTTGCAAGGTCGAGCCCCTAACATTCCTTACCGCCGTTCGCATCTCGGCCGGTAAACCTTGTTGATAGGACTTAATCTTCGACTTTTCATCGGGAACCAGATGTCCCACCAAGTTTAGTTTCTCCAAAAAGATTTTGGAGTATCCGGCAATAGACAGAGTCCCCTTCTTCAGATTTCGGAACTCCCGCTCCAGCTTATCCAACGAACGTTCACTACAATATTTGTCCATGATTTTCTCTTTGAACACCGGCCAAGTTAACTTAGCCAGAACTTCAGGAGTGAGGGCGGATCGAGTGAGGTTCCACCAAATCAGAGCCTCTCCCCGAAGTAGCTGGGAGGCAAACTTGACCCGTTGAGAGGGATCACACTCACTGGACTCAAAGGCCATCTCTACCTCCTTGAGCCAATACATACAATCAACCGGGTTGTCTGAACCCGCAAACTCTTTAGGGTGGCACCCCAGAAATGCCTTGTAGGTGCACTCTTTAGCCTTCGATTTGTTTCCATTATCCGCCGGATTTTCAACCGACACCACAGCTGGTCCACCCGACCCCATGACAATGTTTTCCGCCATTGTCTCCGGTTGTCGGTTACTGGCGTCTCGATATTCTAAAAGCTTCATGAAAAACTCTTGTTGTTGGGCCATGGCTGAGTTCATGGCCAACATCATGCTATCCCGAATTCGGGTCTCCATGGTCACTTCCTCCATGATGGCATTATCCGCGTTGAGGTTCCGGCGAGGAATATGTTCAGGTCCTCCTCCCAAGATTCTGGGTACGGGAGGTCCCTCGGTAGTTACGCCCAAAATAAACAACATGAAAGTTGATGACTTCTTATTATATATATTATGACTACTAATACTCCAACTTTTATTTATGCATATACTAATCTTATTTATGTTTTCATGCTTATACTAACTTTTATTTATGCGTACTTAATTTTATTGTCACACTAATCTTTCAACATTTATTTATGCATATGTTTATTATCTTGCTAATTTTTATCTAAGCATTCTAACATTTATTTATTTTCTTTATTTTATATCACTGATTATATTTTATATCTACCATCATTGATATAATAATCTTTACTGATTTTATGTATTAATTATCATTTTTATTTACAAAATCGTTTGCAATGGCTATATATATAACGGTAACAAACATTTACAACGGCTATATTTTACACTATAAATTAATCATTAAGTTCTTCTCAACATATTTACTCTTCTTTCTCCAGTTCACCTACAACCACCTTTTTAACATACCTTTCATAAAGAAATCCCAAGTACTTGAACATATAGAGACAGGTAATAACAAATAGAAGATAATGATGTGTATCTAGTTTTAACAAAGGTTTAGTAAACTCACAATCTAGGTTTTGTACCAAAACCTAGAAAAGATGAAACCTAGAAGTTGGAGGAGATGAGACTTAAAGATGGGAGATGATTGATCTTGAAGAAACCCTAGAAGATCTCCTTGGATGGTAATAAATGGACACCCCACAACCCCAACAACCAAGATGATTGATATTAATGAGAGCTAGGGTTTGGGAATATAAGAAACTGATTTGGGAGCTCTCAAATCGCCAAAGAGAATAGATGGAATGAGAGGAATGAAAGGAAAATCGGCCAAGAAACTCATTTAAGTCACTGCACCCGCTCGCGACATTGCCCGGCGACAGTGACATGTGTCACAGTCGCGCGGAACCCCCCACTCTCGGTACACCTCCCGCGACCTTGACACCGCGATAGTGACGATGTCACAATCGCGTGTCATAGTCGCGCGGGCTCCCCGACTTACGGTACACCTCCCGCGAGAGTGACACCGCGAGAGTGACCATGTCACAATCGCGAGTCACTGTCGCACCAAGCCCCCAACAACCCGAAACTTGACCAATTTCGATAACGAGCGCGAGGTTTGAACGAGTGTGTATCATACATACACTCCTATACAACTTGCTTTTGGTCAAGAGCCAAATATTTTCCACCTTAGAATTTTTGGATGTGCAGTATATGTCCCTATTGCACCACCATAATGCACAAAAATGGGTCCTCAGAGAAGGTTGGGAATATATGTTGGATATGAGTCATCTTCTATCATAAGATATCTTGAACCACTAACGGGTGATGTTTTTACAACACGTTTTGCCGATTGCCATTTTAACGAGACAATGTTCCCAGCATTAGGGGGAGAAAATAAAATCCAGGAAAAGGATGTTTCATGGTGTGAACCGTCATTGTTGTATCTTGATCCTCGTACAAAACAATATGAAACAAAAGTGCAAAAGATAATGCATTTACAAGAAATTTCAAATCAATTACCTGATGCATTTACTGATACAAAGAGAGTGACTAAATCTTGTATACCAACTGTGAATGCTCCAGCTCGAATTGAAGTCCCAGTTGGACAAACAAATAGTAAAGTCACTGAAGAGTATAAAGCAGGCCTGAAGCGTGGAAGACTATTAGGCTCTAAAGATAAAAATCCCCGAAAGAGAAAAGGAACAAAAATTGAATTTGGTAACGAGGAAAGTGTTCCCGAAGAGATACGAAATATCAAAAATTCCTAAGAAGAGGAAATGAATGATATCGATAAAGAGGTTGCAATCAATTATGGGTATACGAAAAGGTTATGAAGCATAAATGAAATGAAAAATATCGATGATATATTTTCTTATGCCGTTGCAAGTGATATTTTTGGAAATGATGACCCTGAACTAATGTCTGTCATAGAATGTCAAAATAGAGAGGACTGGGCTAAATGGAAAGAGGCTATTCAGGTTGAATTAAATTCCCTCAATAAAAGAAAGGTTTTTTGACCCATCGTTCTCACGCCAGAAGCCGTGAAACCCGTCGGAAACAGATGGTTTTCCGTACGGAAAAGAAATGAGAAAAATGAAATTATGATGTACAAGGCCAGACTTGTGGCTCAAGGTTTTTCTGAATGACCAGGAATTGATTATGAAGAAACATATTCTCATGTTATGGATGCAATCACTTTTAGATATTTAATCATCCTAGCAGTCTTTGAGAATTTAGAGATGCGTCCTATGGATGTTGTTACAGCATACTTGTATGGATCACTTAATAATGATATCTATATGAAAATTCCTGAAGGATTTAAAATGCCTGAAGCATTAAGTACAAGACCTAAAGAAATGTATTCGATTAAGTTACAAAGATCTTTATATGGGTTAAAGCAATCTGGACGCATGTGGTATAATCGTTTAAGTGATTACTTGATAAGTAAAGGTTATACAAATAATCTTATTTGCCCATGTGTCTTTACTAAGAAAACAACATCTGGATATGTAATAATAGATGTTCATGTTGATGATCTGAATATCATTGGGACAAATAAAGAGATCTATGAAGTGATTGTGCTTTTGAAGGAATAATTTGAAATGAAAGACCTTGGAAAAAACAAATATTGTCTTGGTTTACAGATTGAGCACATGCACAATGAAATACTTGTGCATCAACCAAATTATGTTGAAAAGGTCTTAAAACGTTTCAATATGGACAAAGCAAATCCTTTAAGCACTTCAATGGTTGTTAGATCACTCAATATCAACAACGATCTATTTCGTCCTTGCGAAGAAAATGAAGAGGTTCTTGGTCTAGAGGTACCATACCTTAGTGCAATTGAAGCTCTTATGTATCTTACTAATGGTATTAGACCTGACATTTCTTTTGCAGTGAATTTGTTAGCAAAATTCAGTTCATCTCCCATAAAGAGACATTGGAACGGAATCAAACATATATTCCGATACCTTCGAGGAACTATTGTTTTATGATAGTCCCTAATTCAAGTTTCTAATCACAAACAATCAAAACAAACAAGATTAGTAATCTACCTATTTCAATTTCAATTTCACAAATCAAACGATTACAAATTTGTTTATGACTTTCTCTCTCTACAAGTCTCTTTCTCTCTCTAAAAGTCTCTCTGCGAATATATCACTTTCTCAGAACTTGTTACATCTTCTCAGAACTTGTTACATTACCTCACAACACAAACTAACAAACTATATATCTAACAAAAACTAACTACAAGCTTACAAAACACAAACTTACAAACTAAGACGTTGACTTTTATTGAATTTGACTTTGACTTTGCTTGAGAGTTGACTTTCAGCTTTAACTTGCTTGACTTTAATCTTCTGTGTTCTTTGATCTTGTATCCAACATATTTCTACTCTAACAATCTCCCCCTTTGGTTTGAAGATCATCACAAAAAGATTTTGCAGAATAATCTTCTCTTTTGATCAACTTTAGCAATCTTCAGTATTTTATTTAAAAACTTTGTTTAACCAAAATATCAATCTCCCAAAGATGGTAGATAAACTCTTCAAAAAATCATTCCAAGGTTATCTAAAATCTCTTTCAGTCTTCAAAAAGAAATTATCTTCAGAATTTGCTCAGACATCTTCAGCAATTAATCTTCAAATAAAGTTTCTGTAAATTCAGCACATCTTCACAAAACTTTGAACTTTTCTGTTTTGAATTTTCAATCCTTGCCATTCTCTGAACGTTTTTTTTATCAACTCTCTCATTTCTTGTATCTTCTTCCCACAACTAACATTATTTTCACTTTTACAACCAACATTTATTGATTCTTTCTCCCCCTTTTTGATGATTAGAGCATCGATATAATCAAAACTTTCTCCAAGAAATGTTATTATCAATTCTGACCACTGATCTTTTGAACTGAGCCTCTGATTCAACATCGATCCAAAATAAGATATTCATCCAGATCTTTTCAAATCCAAAAAAATAGAATGTAACACCTGAATCAACTAATGAATCAGTTAATATGCCTGTCAGTAACACTAAGTCACTGTGTGTAACGAATACACATTGTAAAGAAGCTTTTGTGATGTTCACTCCCCCAGGGCTTCCATTCAATCATCGAAACACCACAAAGGCAATTTCTATGAACGTTATGACAAGAAAACAAATTCCTTGTATGTTCGTGCAAGTGTGAGAAAGAATTAAGCACTTGAAGATTGCTTATATAAGGCTCAACATTGTGTAAACCACTGAGACAATAGTAATTATACACAGACTCAATGTGCATGATCGAAGTGCGAAGGTGGGGCAGACTTCCTTCTTTTTCAATATCCAGATTTTCCAAATGAAAATCAGATAGATTATGTGTTGCGTCCCTTTGAAATATTGAAACATTTTCTTTTTGAGAAGAAAATGAGTGGTTGGTGGGGTTTTTATCAAGAGTTGGCATGGGCTAGATGCCTATTTCAATAATGTTCACGAAGAATTGTGAAACATTAGTAATGTGGCTGCCCGACTCAGAAAGTAGTTGGTGCAGAGTGTAATATTCTTTTACTATGATCTCTCACCCTCTTTCTTTTTAATCAATGAGCTCGCTTCTAACCAAACTCTCTCTTTCATTTTACCTCATCACACAACCCACACTCGATCACTAAGGATTAACTTATTGGGTAGGAAACACTTGTTAACGTGAATCCATAGAAGTTTCATTTAAGTCCTACACAATGAACCCATATTTTCCTATGAAAGCATAAAGTTGCTCAAACATGGTTTAACTTTATCAGTTAAAGCACAAAAGATACAAGTCAGATATATATATATATGATCAATAAGATAATCATGAAGATTTGAGCATTTGAAACATTGAAGATATTTCAAACAAGTATATTGAAAGAATGAAATGAATACAAGAAACTTGTTTGAAAATCGGACAGTATATGAAAATGATCAGAATCAAATGATTTAACAATTAAAGCTTAGGTCAGCAAAAATTGGATGTTGTCTATACGAACCAACATATAGACATTCTTGAAAGAACGTTTCGAAATGAAATTACGCTCAAAATTCTTTGGAATTCAATCGGGGTGTCTTACCATCGAAAATATGTTTCAATTTAGAGACATGGTAAGAACAATTTCAACAAAAATTAAACTTGTGTGTCTATGAATACTTGACAGTATATGGAAAAGATAATACACAAGTATTGATCTTTGGAAACACACGGTTTATAAACATTCAAGCACAAATAATAACGAAAACATTTAAAATCACACTTCCAATTCATGAAATCCGTTAAAGAATCGGGAAGTGGTTTGAACTTAAGAACACGTTTTCTATGATTGAAAGTCGTCCTTCTTTCAACCATATATGAGATTAAGAATAGAAATAAACCTTTCCGTTCAGTCTTAAATCTCATGAAGTCAAGCTTAAAGTCATAAGAATATGATCTTGTATGCATCCTCTCAATCTGCATCAGTCAAAAAGTCCGTCAAAGTACAAAATTTATTCACAATCATTTATTGAAATTTAAAATGACATAAAACAGTAAAACATTTAATGTACGAGTTCTGATCTAAAGTAATCAGAAGTCATATTCAATACTCCTTGTCTTTACTCTTACTCCCCTTGTATTTATGCATCAGAAAAATTTATCAGTGATAAGCATAGACAACGATATAAACTCCCCCTCAATTGGATATTGATCATCTTTTCATCGTCTTACTCCCCCTGAAATCATGAACATATACCTTAAAGTGCAGATATCTTTCAGATTGAAAATAAAGAAATGAAGAAAAATAACAATAAGAAAAACTTTAATAGGTAATCAATAATTATGTCTTAAGATTTAACATACCAAGTTTAGAGATAAGAAAATTAAATCTCTTTTCATCTAAAGGCTTGGTAAATAAATCTGCAAGTTGATAATCAGTGTTTACAAAATAAAGTTCTATTGTACCTTTTTCAACATTATCTTTTATAAAATGATATCTTACATCGATGTGTTTAGTCTTTGTATGTTGCACAGGATTAGCAGATATGGCAATGGCGCTCTTCGAGTCACAGTAAATCGGTATTTTGTTGAACTGGAAACCATAGTCTCGAAGTTGTGTTCTCATCCCCAAGACTTGAGAGCAGCAACTGGCAGCAACTACATACTCTGCTTCAGCAGTCGAGGTGGAAACACAAAGTTGTTTCTTTGACGCCCAGCTTACGAGCTTGTCTCCAAGAAATTGAATATGAGCCGATGTGCTCTTCCTGTCTAACATACATCCAGCATGATTTGCATCTGAGTAAGTCGTTAGTTCAAAACCAGTATCTTTAGGATACCACAGACCAAGATCTGCAGTCCCCTTCAGATATCTAAAGATCCGTTTAACCGCGGACAAATAGGATTCTTTTGGGTTAGCCTGATATCTTGGCATAAGCATGTGGAAAACAAAATATCTGGCCTACTTGAAGTAAGATACATTAAAGAACCAATCATTCCTCTATAGGTTCTAACATCAACGGGTTTTCCCGAAGGAACCATGCTGATCTTAGTTCCCAGTGCCATCGAGGTACCAATTGGTTTACAAGTTTCCATTTTGAATTTCCGAAGAATATAAAAAATGTACTTAGCTTGATTTATAAAAAACCCCATTGAAAATTGCTTTACTTGTAATCCGAGAAAGAAATTCATCTCTCCCATCATACTCATTTGAAATCTTGACACCATTAGATTAGAAAAGTTCTTACAGTATTTAGGATTTGTAGAGCCAAATATTATATCGTCTACATATATTTGAATAAGAATGATATCGGCCATTTCTTTCTTGATGAATAAAGTAGTATCGATTTTACCTTTAGTGAAGCCCGACTTGACCAAGAATTTTGATAAAACATCGTACCAGGCTCGAGGCGCTTGTTTTAACCCATAAAGTGCTTTATCCAAGATATATACGTGATCTGGTTTATCTAGATTCACAAAGCCTTCTGGTTATGTAACGTAGACTTTCTCCTTAAGTATGCCATTCAGAAAGGCAATCTACACGTCCATTTGATAGACAGTGAAGTTTTTATGAGCAGCTTACGCCAGAAACATGCGGATTGCTTCTATACGTGCCACTGGAGCGTAAGTCTTGTCATAATCGATGCCTTCCTTTTGCCGGTAGCCTTTGGCAATAAGTCATTCTTTGTTTCGAATGACGATACCATCTTCATCCTTTTTATTTTTGAATACCCATTTGGTTCCGATGATAGATTTACCTTCTGGTTTCGGAACAAGTCTCCAGACCTTTAAAGCTTCAAACTGATTTAGCTCCTCTTGCATCGCTGTAACCCAATCTGAGTCTGCGAGAGCCTCTGATACTCGAGTTGGCTCTATCTTACTCAGAAAAGAATCATGCATACACATATTCATTGTTGCAGACCTAGTTTGCACCGGTAAATTTGGATCTCCAATAATTTGAGTTATTGGGTGCTCTTTGGTCCATTTATGCTCATGAGGGAATGGAGTCGAAGTAGATTGATCATAAAACTCATCTAAGTATCCACTATCAGCTTCTTGTTGTTCAATAGTTGTTAGGGGCGCAGTTGAAGTATCTTGTTCAGAAGTGTCAGTTGGAACAACTTGTGCAGTCTGTTGATTATCATTTTCAGTGCATCCAACTGAATTAGAAACTTCTGGTTCAACATTATCATATACAACTTCAACTGTAGGAGTATGTGTTTGAATCTGATTTTCTTTCTGAACTGGGGGAAATAGTTCAGTAGACACGTCCGAAGTGGTTGGATGATTAGTCGTTGAATCTTCAAACCTATCAACCACAACAGATTTAGGAAGTTTAGATCCTAGAAACTCATCATAGAAAAATTCAAACAACAAATCTAATTCAGATAAATGCGATGTAGATGTAGAAACTTTATCCGAATTATTCTCAGTAGAAACAGGTTCTGGACTGATATGTCTAGAAGCTAAGTCTCCGGTTAGAACGGGTTCTGAACTGCTTTGTTCAGAAGCCACCTCCTCTACAAATGTGACATTGACACTTTTGATAACAGTCTTTGAGCTCTTCAAATAAATCCTATATGCAGCAGATGTCTGGGAGTATCCAATGAAGATTCCCTCTTCAGCCTTCGGTGCGAACTTATGTAAGTTCTCTCTGTCATTAAGCACAAAACACCTACATCCAAAGACATGAAAATATTTGATATTAGGTATACGATTATTAATCAATGCATAAGGAGTTTTACCAAACCGTCTGTGAATAATTGATCGATTATGCGTATAACATGCAGTAGAAACAACTTCTGCCCACAGAAATAGAGGTAGATTTGGTTGGCTGAGCATAGTGCGAGCGGCCTCGACTAGCGTTCGATTGCGCCTTTCCACTACTCCATTCTGTTCGGGCGTCCTAGCAGCAGAGAATTGATGCGTTATCCCGACATATTCGAGATAATCTCCAACCGTCTTGTTTTTAAACTCTGTGTCGTTATCCGTCCATAGAAACTTAACTGTCTTCTGCAAGTTCACTTGGGTAGTCTTGAGAAAGTTGATGAGTACTTCGGGCGTCTCATCTTTTGTCCTTAGAAACTTTACCCACGTGTAACGCGGATAATCATCCACAATTACCAACACATATTTCTTTCCTCCTATGCTTTGAGTACGCATAGGACCATAAAGATCCATATGCAAAAGTTCAAGCGGAGAACTTGTACTCGGTTCGGGTTTCGGCTTGTGAGTTGCCCTCTTCATTTTAACTTTTTCACATGCTGCACATAGATGTTCTTTTTCATATCTCAGCTCAGGAAGACCTTTCACCAATCTGCCTTTGACCAATATATTGATGTAACGAAAATTCAGGTGTGACAGCCTTCGGTGCCAAAGCCAACTTTGCTGTATCGAGGCTTTTGTCAATAAGCAAACCTGATTGTCAGTCTGGACCTTTGAAAGATTGATCGTATAGAGGTTGGACTTTCGAATGCCTACTAAGAGTTCTTTTCCATCTTCAGTACACACCAAGCAACTCTTAGCCTTGAAATTGACCTCTAAACCTTTGTCGTAGAACTGGCCAATACTGAATAGGTTGTGCCCTAATCCTTCCATAACTCACCTTCGTTATCGTTACATTCTCTTGAACCACGTCACCATATCCAAGAATCGGTGAAAATTGATCATTACCAAAACGAACATTCCCGCTGAATTTCTCTGTATAATTAGACAATAAATCCTTTTACCCAGTCATATGCTTGGAACACCCGCTATCCAAGTACCACATATGACGGGTCTGCATAAGAGAAATCAGGAAAGAACAACTTTAGGTACCCATTTAAAAGTGGGTCCTAACGATTTAGCACAAGATTTTGGCATCCATTTATATATGGATCCTCTGAACTTTTGAAAACGTTTGAAGTAAAAGACTTATAAGAACATACATGATAATCTCCAAACCAATCATTAGAATATCGGTGAGAGAAAAAATCATTCCGTCTATAAGTAGATTTCTTAGTAGGAAACCGGGATAATTGGAGTAATTACTTTATTGAATATCGCTTGTAAGGAATTACAAGGTTTTGTTTATTGAAAGCAATACTACCAACTACATCAGAATTACTACTATTAGATCTATTACAATCCAAATCAGGAGATGATTCAGAACTCTCATCGATCTTCCTTTTTGGTCGTCATTCCTTTCGTTCTTCAGATCTTTTATTTTTCACTGAAACATAAGATTTAGATCTGTTAGGAAAATGAGATTTCTGAGATTGTCTTTTTGAAAGATTACCAGTGTTAGTCTGTTTCTGTGAGCGCCTTTTCTTTTGCTTCTTACCTTTAGCATAATAATCAGCATTCACAGAAACTGTTTCACCAACCTTAGTTGATGATTCACCAACTTCATGCACACTTGGTAAAGCTTGACCATTAATAACAAAAGTAGAATGATCTGGAAGTTTAGCATTGAAGTCAAACATATCAATCTCATCTATACACCCTTCATCAGAATTTAAAAAATCATTTACTGACTCAAATAAATCATCAAAATCAGGTTCAGAAGTTTGAGGTGTTGTAGAAGATGGAGAACACTCTTTAGATTCAAATTGAAAAACTGTGTTCTTTAAAACAGTAGAAAATACGTCTTGTGTTAATTCACTCAAAATTCTTTCATCAGATAAACTACTTTCTAGCTCAATTATTTTGCTTTCTAATTCGAGTGGAGGAACATAAATTTTAGCTTCAACCGGTTTTGCCTCCATCTCAGAAATAGAATAGCTAGCAAAATAATCATTTGAAAGAAATTTTGGTTTTTCAGAAAGATAACTATCATTCAGTCTTTCATAACAGAATGGTAGTTGCATTTTTTTTAAATTCATTCTTTTCTCATCTTCTTTTGCCTCAACCTCCTTTGAAGATTTGGTGACAAATTTGGGTTTCAAATGAGGATATTTTGCAGCCGCATACATAAAATTGACATTATATAAAGTTGGATGTTTTCTGATGGCTTTCTGTAAGTAATGGGGGTTATCATAACCGAGTCCCCATTTCTCTTTAAAATCAGCCTCTTCATTAGGGGTGTTTAGAAAAATTGTTTGATCTGTTTGGCCTCGAACATATAATTTGGTTTCCAAACCATTTACCTTTTTCTCTAAAGTCTTGTTTTCAACTTGCAATTTAAATGCTTTTAGAATACATTCTTGCTTTTCTGAATCAGACTTAGACAATTTAGATTCAAAATCAGAAATCTTACTTTCAAAATGATCTTTTTCATTTTTAAAATCAGAAACAGATTTGCGAAGAGAATCAATCAAATCTTTGTTCCCAACAACTTGCTTGTTAAGTTCAAAGATCTTTTGATTTTTCTTCTCAACTCTGCATTTTTCCTTTTTCAGCTTCTTTTGAAGATCTTGAAGTTCGACCATCATGGTTTCCATTTTGGTTAAGAAATCAAATTTAGATAAGTTCATTACCTCATCAGATGTCTCATCTTCAGAATCAGCATCTTTCACCTCTTTGCCCATCAAGCACATGTGTGTTATCTCTTCTTGTTCATCCTCAGAATGGTCTAGCCAAAATTCGTCTTCTGCCATCAGTGCTTTCCCTGCTTCCTTTTGAGTAGCAAGCAACATCTTCTGCTTGTAGTATTCAGCATTTCTGACAATTGGCTTTCGACAGTCCTTAGCAAAATGGCCAACCTTTCCACAATTGTAGCACTTAATCATCTTATGTGTCTTCTTTTCAGCACTACCATATTCATTCACATATCTTTTCTTCTCCTCGGGCTTTCTCTTCAAATACCTTTTCTCTTCAAATCTTTTTCCTTCCACTCGTTCTTTGTGCTCATGGTTCTTTGATCCAGAAGATGAATATCTCTGAGAATTTGAACTCGGTTTCTTGTAAAACTTCTTCTGAAATGCTCGAGTCAGTAAAAGCATAGCTTTCTTGAGATTTTCTCCATCATCACTATCTGACTCAGACTTAGAGTCAGAACTAAGAATCACTTCTTTCTTCTTCTTTTTCTTTTTTTTTCTTCTCTTTCTTCTCTTTCTTCTCTTTCTCCTTTTCACCAGCTACTAAGGCAATAGGGTCAGAAACTTTCTCAGTTTTCTTCTTCTCAGATCTTTTCTCTTCAACCTCCTCCTCATTCTGTCTCAAAGTCTCGTAAACTTCGTGAAGAGGTATTTCACTTAAATCTTTCATCTGTTTCATCTTTCGTGTGTGCTTCTTCCATTCAGGTTGTAGAACACTGAGAAATTTGACATTGTTCTCAATCTGCTTCTTTGTGACTTTATTCTTAGAAAGCTCATTCAATAGAAGAACAAATCTCTCATACGTTTCTTCCAGACTCTCATTTTATTTGGCTTTAAATTCCTCGTAGCTGTTGATACAATTAGCTACTTTCATCTGATTTCCAACTTTAGAACCCAACATCATTTTTTGTAACTGATCTCACATGGATTTGGCAGTTGCATTGTATCTGTCTATTTTGATGTAGATCTCGTTAGTTATGCTTTGCAACAGTAGAGATCTGGCTTGTTTGTCAGCTTTGAATCGATTCTTTTGTTGTTCAGAAAATTGAGAAATATCTTTTTCAACTGTATTTGTCTTCTGAACTCCATCTGAGTCATATCCCTCGGTAGGAATCTCATCAGTAGGTCTTTTCATTTGACCCTCAGTGATTGATAACCAAATATTCTCTCCATTTGGGTACGGGTCAACAAAATCACTAAAGCGATCCTTCAACTGTTCGTATTCCCCTTTAAATAAAACATGGGGGCTTTACATCCATTTCGATAGAAAGAGCGTCTCTAGAAGTCATCCTGTTTCAATAATATGTAATAAGAAACTTGAAATTGATTGTTAGTCCAATAGAAATCACAGAAATACAGAATAAGACTGAAATAAACTTGACAAAGAAATTTCTGAAATTCACTAAGTCTAGAATTCGCAAGATACAAAGAATTACAGAGAATTCGCAAAACACAGTAACACACACATAGAATTCGCAAGCAATATCAAATAGACTTCATAATTCGCAAGCAACACTTTTTAGAATTCGCAAGCAATAAGAAAACCAAAAAGAATTCGTAACCAAACAGAATTCGTAAGCTACTAATCTACGAATACTTTCATTTATCAAAAACATTAGATCTGCGAAATCTAAATTTTCGTAAACTTTAGATTTTCAAATTCTGTCCTTGAAGGTTTAAAAAAAAACACTTTTCGTAAACCAGACTTCTGCGAAATCTGATAAATTCGCAAGAGTCAAGTCTGAGAATCCTTTGAAACAAAGACTAAGATTTACGAATCTTGAGCAATTCGTAACACAATGACTTGCGAATCTAAAGCAATTCACAACATATACATCTGCGAATTCTATACTTGTTACTATTCAGAATTCAAAGCAATGCGAAAACTAAGAGAAATTCTGCGAATCCTTGAGCAATTTGTGAGTTCTTCGTAATCTGCGAGTTCTTGAAGATCTGTTTGCGAGTTCTTCAATCTTCGAATGAAATTTTTTTTGATCTAATCTGCACAAAAACCTACCTATTCTTCGAATTTTGAACTCAAACTTTGATAATTCGATCACATGTACTTCTAGAACTCAAATCTATCAAAGAAATTCGATAAGAAACACTAAAAATTTACAAATCGATATAAAACAGTGCGTATCGAACTGGTGAACTCTAACTTGAAAAATTTCAAAATTAAAGATCAAATACAATGCAAATCAGTATAAAATCTATACAAACTCGATCTAGCACATGTTTCGATCATCATTTCATCAATTACAACTTGAAAAACAAACTCAAAATCAGAATTGATCTAAGAACTCAATGTAACAGTGTCGGCTCCATTTCTTGATTTGATTTCAATCTGGATCTGCTCTGATACCAATTGATAGTCCCTGATTCAAGTTTCTAATCACAAACAATCAAAACAAACAAGATTAGTAATCTACCTGTTTCAATTTCAATTTCACAAATCAAAACGATTACAAATTTGTTTATGACTTTCTCTCTCTACAAGTCTCTTTCTCTCTCTAAAAGTCTCTCTGCGAATATATCACTTTCTCAGAACTTGTTACATCTTCTCAGAACTTGTTACATTACCTCACAACACAAACTAACAAACTATATATCTAACAAAAACTAACTACAAGCTTACAAAACACAAACTTACAAACTAAGACTTTGACTTTTATTGAATTTGACTTTGCTTGAGAGTTGACTTTCAACTTTGACTTGCTTGACTTTAATCTTCTGTCTTCTATGATCTTGTATCCAACATATTTCTGCTCTAACAATTTAGGTCTATTTTATTCTAACAATTTAGGTCTATTTTATTCTAACAATTCAAATGAAGGTTTGATTGGTTATGCAGATGTTGGTTATTTGTTTGATTCTCATAAAGCCAGATCTCAAACTGGATACGTATTCATGAACCTATTTCCTGGCGTTCTCAGAAACAAACACTTGTTGCCACATCTTCAAATAATGCCTGAAGTTATTGCACTTCATGAAGCTAGTAGAGTGTGTTTGGTTGAGATCAATGACACAACTCATTTTGACTTCATGCGGAATAAAGAAAGACAAAATTCCAACTTTGATCTATGAAGATAACTCTGCATGTGTCACACAAATGAAAGAAGGATATATCAAAAGTGACAGGACAAAACATATTCCTCCAAGGTTCTTCTCATACACTCAAGATCTTATAAAAGATAATCAGATTGAAATGAAATATATTTAATCGAGCAACAACGCTGCAGATCTTTTCACAAAGGCACTACCTACTGCAATTTTCAGAAAACACGTTCACAGTATCGGCATGCGATACACACATAACATGTGATGATTTATGGATGTCAACATCAGGGGGAGTCAACTACCAACTGCACTCTTTTTCCCTTGACTAAAGTTTTTTCCCATTGGGTTTTCTTTAGCAATGTTTTTAATGAGGCAGTACATCAAGGTTGAATTCCGATTTGAAATTGTCATCCAATGGGGAGTATTGTAAATATTAAATATATTATAAAGTATGGAGTATGGATGCAAATTTCATGTCCAATCCACAATAAAGTTGTACAATAATTACCCAAGTAAATCATGTAGATGAATAGGAGATTACGTAGTATAAATACCCCTTTGTGTAAATGTAAAAATGCACATCAATACTTGCATAAGTATTTCATTATCTCCATCTTCCTTATTTTATTTCTATATATAAATCTCTTAAACCATTGTTAATGTAGTGATAATCTTGGTTATTTATAACAAAAAGAAAATATTTGCGTTGGAAGGAATGGGTTGCATAATACAAAATAGTAGTTTGCTTTCACAAATTTCTTTATTATAGTATTTTACTTTCATTTTTCCTTATTACTGTAATATAGTTTCAAATTGTTTTTAATTCACGCATTATGCTTTGAAAAATTTGTCCATTATAACAATGAGTAATCTTTTTATTTGAATTAAGGTAACATGTTATTCCTTGTCATTCTCCACATGGGACATCTACTTGTAACCTATTGTACTTTCATAAAATTTAAATTTACATATTATTGAATAAATATATTAAATTACTTAAAAAATCTAAATTATTTATTAGTATAACAATATTAAAAAGATTTGTAGATTACAATCTATCTCAGTAATATTTTATAAAAATTGTTTAAAAAATATATTGCTTAAACAAGAAAAATTAAAAGTGTCATGTTTTAAAAAAGTATTTATTTTGAAAATAATATATATTTTTAGAACAAGAAATATAAAAAATATCACGTTTTTTACAAACAAAATATTTATCTTGAAAAAATACATCATATTTGATTAAAATTATATGTTAATTTAGAATATTTAATTTTCATTGAAAATTTTGAAAAGCTTTTTTGAAAAGAAAGAGGTGAAAAACATATTTTATGTGGGACATAATCATTGGAACCGAAAGTGAGAAAACTACTAAAAAGATTGGAAAAAGTTTTTTTTTATTCATTTATGTCAAATAAGTGGAAAAAAAAAATAAGAAGTTAACCGGTTTAAGTAACAGGTGACTCGTAATGTAACAATGGATAGATTTTTTAAAATACAATGTTCAAATAAAAAATACTGTGGAAGTAAAAAATGTAAATACAAAACTATAATAAGAAAATTTAAAAAAGGAGGTTGGTGTTTCATTTATTTAGCCCAATTTCCATTCAGGGACGGACTCGACAACTTTTTCATATGATGATACCATATTTTTTCATACGGTTTTATCGACGTGTATTCATTTTTTAACCGGCGTTCGCCCAATGTCTTTTAGGCCTAATTCCTCCGTTTCGAGGAATTTCTAAAGTTTTTTGCTTGATTTCGAGACATTTTTAAGGTTTTTTTTTATTTCAAAAGTTTTATTGGTTTTTTGGTTGATTACGAGGTACGATTACACTTCTAAAATGATACGGTTGCATCTTCTAAAACGATACGGTTGCACCTTCTAAAACGATACAGTTGCACCTTCTAAAACGATATGGTTGCACCTTTCACAAACTTAATTTTTTTTACATTACGACGGAGAAACGATACGGTGACACGTGTCACCGTGGGCACCTATACAGGTCTGTCCCTGTTTCCATTAACCCATTTAAGAAGGCCAAAAGTTGTTATTATACTATTGAGTAATAAGGGGTCGTTTACTAAACGCTTACCCGATAAGTGCTTACCAGTTAATTTTTCTCACCGGATTAACATGAGAATGGCAAGAATCTTACCCAGTAAGAGCAATAATAAGGATGGAGAGTCTTACCCGGTAAGTGAGGGTGACTAACTCTTACCGGAGTAAGCGCTTACCGGGTAAATTGTTACATACGATATAATTTTGATGAACCACAATTTTACCCGATAAAATAAATTATAGTGTTTGACTCCTCCCTGTAAGTCTTATCGGATAAGCATTTGGGTAATGGGCCCCAAGTCTCTATAGCTAATTCGATATGAATATTATTCTGTTATGACATTTAAAATCACCAATTTTGAACAAGTACATCTTTGTCCCCTAAACTATTTTATCTGCTCGTTAACTCGTTTAATTTCAATTCTACTATCAGCTTAATTAATGTTTATTTTTGATAAAAACCCAATTTTTGTCAAAAGAAGGTATTATTCTCATAAATCTTATTTAATATTTTTATTTTAATTAGTAGATTTCCAAACAATTTCCTTACCAAAAGTAGTCATTGACGAAGACTTTGACTTGGCCTTCCATTATTAAAAGGATACACTGCTGGTTGGATCCATATCCTTGATACATTTCTACATTTCACAAATCAATCATACATTTCTACATTTCACAAATCAATCATACATTTCTACATTTCACAATGGTTGTTATCTCTGAACTAATAGAAGAATCTTCATCTTCTTCACCAACTCATGTTCATCATAATTATGATGTATTTTTGAGTTTTAGAGGTTTCGACACTCGTCTTAATTTCACCGATCACCTCCATCAGGCCCTCCTCAATGCTAACATCACTACTTTTTTCGACGATGAAGAGATCGAAACCGGACTATCTTTGAAACCGGAACTGGAGAGTGCAATCAAAGCATCCAGGGCTTCTATTATTGTGTTGTCTCAGAATTATGCTTCTTCGACCTGGTGTCTCGATGAATTGGTATTGATCCTCGATCAAATGAGGACCTCCGGCCATATAGCTATCCCGATCTTCTACCATGTCGAGCCTACCAATGTCAGGAAGCAACAAAGCAGCTTTGGAGTTGCTATGGCAAAACATAAAGAGAAGATGGAAGCTGAGACCGATGTGGAGAAAAAAATTCAATTGGGTGAGAAGATAAATAAATGGAAGAAAGCACTTGTAGAAGTTGCTGGTTTAAAAGGGATGGATGCAAAGAACCGGTAACTATCTTCTTTCATTAACACATACAATTTCAATATTAATTATATTCTCTTTTTAAGCATTTTTTAATCTGTTAATGAACTTGATTAAAACAATAGTTGATCTGGACCATTTAAATCTCCAGATCTGGTTATTTAGTTTTGCAATTGGTAATTTGTTTTTCTCTCTAAAATCAATTCCAGGCAAGAGACAAAGTTAATTGAAGATATCGTTAAAGACATCTACCATGGATTAGGTGTACCCTTAAGGAGTTCTCTACCACTCCTTTGTGGGATGGAAATGTCTATTCACTTCATCACTTCATGGTTGAAAGATGGATCATCGCATACCGCTGATATTCTCACAATTTGTGGTTTGGGCGGCATAGGGAAGACAACTTTGGCCAGATATGTCCATGAGTTACACTGTCGATTGTTCGATAGAAGCAGCTTTATTGAAGGTGTCAATGAGAAATGTACTCAACAAGTTAATGGACTACTTGATTTACAAAAACAACTTTCTCACGACATTTCAAAAACAAATGTGATTCATAACCATGATGTTTTCAAATGCACCGCCATTATTGAGAATGCACTAGCTCGTCAAAAGGTGTTTGTAGTTCTTGATGATATTGATAGTCTCAAACAGTTGGATGCGTTGCTTGGAAAGAAAGGTTTTCATCCGGGTAGCAAAATCATAATAACAACTAAAGACTCCTCATTGAACGAGAAATATGCACTAAACGATTCAAAAGTTCAACCCAAGCATACAAAGCTCTTTCTTGAAGGCTTAGATAATCAAGCATCACTACAGCTTCTAAGTTATCATGCGTTCAAGGGAAACCGTCCAGAGAAAGGTTATGAAGAGGTGTCGAAAAAGCTTATGGCATATTGTCAAGGACATCCATTGGCTCTTAAAGTTTTGGGTGAGTCTTTGCATAAACGAGAGGTTGCCGTATGGGAGGAGCGCATAGAAGGGCTAAAGGAAGAAACTAATTTCAATATTCAGAAGGTCTTGCAAACGAGCTTTGACTCTATGCCATATTCCAATGATAAGGAATTGTTTAAGCACATTGCTTGTTTTTTCGTTGGAAAAGATAGAAACTACACTGAAACAATATTGAAGGCGTGTAGTATCCGCACACTACATGGGATCACAAATCTCGTTGATAGATGTTTCCTTACGATCGGACAAAAGAATGAGTTAAAGATGCATCAGTTGCTTCAAGAGATGGGAAGAGATGTAGTACGCCAAGAATCACCAAACAAGCCATGGAAGCGTAGTCGATTATGGTGTCATGAGGAAATATTGAATGTGTTGGGACAAAACAAGGTAAGAGGCTATGTATACTTGTCATAATTGTGCAAATTGCAAGTAATTTGTATTACTTATGTACACTTATATAAGGATTTTTTTAGTTTTCTGACATTCACTTTCTTCTTAGGGTTCGGGACAACTTCAAGGCCTCGTTCTTGACATGGGAATGCTTCCGGAGAAGGAGATATGTGGATCGTTTGAGTTGAAAACCGATGCATTGAGCAAGATGGAGAATCTAATGCTATTGCAACTTAATTATGTGCAACTCAATGGGTCTTATAAGAATTTCAGTGAAGAACTAAGGTGGTTGTGTATGCATGGGTTCCCTTTAAAGTCTATACCTTCAGACTTACCCATGGAGAATCTAGTTGCTCTTGACTTGTCTTATAGCAATTTGGAATCTTTTGACATGTCTTATAGTAACCCACAACAACAACCTGGGAAGAGGCAAAAGGTAAGAAAATATTTGAAGCATCTACTTTAATTTTTATTATTAATTTATGTATGTTGGGTTAATGCCATTAATTCACTTAATATTTACTTTATCTCCATTTGTACAGTTAAGTGGCTCCTGCTCAAAAGGCAGACGACCGTCGCTTAGATCATTGAAGATTCTTAATCTAAGTTTCTGTAAACAGCTTCGTAGTCTCGGTGGCTTTATCGAATTCCCTGCACTTGAGGAGTTAATACTTACAAACTGCGTAAGTTTGATGGAGGTTTGTGAATCAATTGAGCAATGTGATGGACTTGAGCTCATTGATCTGAGTCATTGCAATGAGGCTTGGAAGCTTTTAAGAATAATAGGCAAGGTAAAGAATGTCAAAAGACTAAAACTAGAGGGTTGTAATCTCGGTGAATTTCCGGTGGAGATGAGGGATATGGTGAACTATGTTAATATTGGCATGAACTCAGAAACCTCTCTGCCATTGTGGAGGCTATACCGAGAGCTTTAGAGTCCCATCTGATTTATTTACCGAGTTCATTAGTTTGTTTGTCACTGCAAGATAATAATTTGTCCAACGAATCGTTTCCAAAGGACATGAGTAGCCTATCCATATTGAAGGAGTTGTATTTAGATGGTAATGCAATAGTGTCCCTGCCTAATTGTGTGAGAAGCCTTCCGAGGCTTGAGAAGCTTAGTCTTCATAAGTGTCGTAGTTTGAAGAAATTGGAGCATCCTCCACGTACACTAAAAGAAATGATATTTGGTTTTAGTGATGATAATAATCAGGAAGGGAAAGTTGTATTTGGATCCAAGTGAGGGGTATTTAATTGAAGGCCTGTTCAAAGTGGAAGATATGGGAGATGTAGAGGAAAATGTATTACGTAGTTTGGGGTGGTCTAATTTGGACTTCACCAAAATTCAGCCAGTAGAGACAGGATCGAAAGTCGAGGTTTGCTCTCATTGTCTATTTTTCTTTGTGTGATTAATATGTACATATAAGTCATGCTAATTAATTAGCTTTTGGACTTGGCAGATGCGATATGAATTTGGGATATTCAGCACATGGTATAAGGGGATAGAGATGCCGAATTGGATAAGTGATAGAAGGTGGGAGGGGTCATCAATATCATTTACCATCCCATCATCTCCTAACAACCTTAGAGGACTCAATATCTGCTTTGTGCTTATGCAACCAGAGTGGACGGGGGTTGGTCATTCTTTTTCGGCAGAGATAAAGATTAGTAATATAACAAAGAAGTGCACCTGGATATACAGATATCTTGTGTTCATTTATAAGGAAACTAGAGAGGGTATACATATAAATTTAAGCCATTGGATGTTTGGGAAGAATGAGATGGAAGATGGTGATGAAGTTACTGCTACGGTGACAATACTACAACCTGGTCATGAACATGATATAATTGAGTGTGGGGTGAGTTTTGTGTATGATGGGAAGAATAAGATGGAAGAAGAAGAAGAAGATGTGTTGGGTTATTACAAGTCATGGAATCATATTATTGGTGGGGATCTCTCTCCTTTTCAAACTACTACTCCAGGAGTATATTACCTGGACAAGTGGCACTTTTTTGGTTTCAGCCGTTTCAACTATTATGTAGGTATGTCGTATACAATTAATATATTTATTAAATGTTCTTTTATGATCATGTTTCTCATATTAATTAATCAAGTGTTGGAGATCAACACATACAATACAACCCTTTGATTATTTTCCACAACCTCAAATTAATGCTTATAACAATATCAATAACTAGTTGTTAAGACAACAATTTCTTCCTACTTGTTGCAAATGGATGTAAATTAATAATAACAAATTAATGCTAATTAATTACCTTTTGTTGTCTATTTTTTCATCAGATGAGCGTCCTTTATTTAGAGCTCTCCGCCCAAGCAAGTGAATATAGTTATATAGTTGGTGCGGTGGGGCACCTAAGCTCTATATATATAATAAGGTACTTCCTTTTCCATTTCCAAACCCCTTCAATTATATATATTTGTTCTCTCATCAAAGTTTTTTTTCTTTGTTTCAATATGCTTAACATGTATATTTCTGTCTTGGAGACGTGGTGGCCGTTCTAATGTTTGCAATGTTATGTATACGATCCTTATTATTTATTAATTAGGTGTTGTACATGTTTTTCTTGGTGGATGCACTATCCATGTTTTAATAGAGCAAACTGAGGTTTACTAGCAAGTTCCATTTTCCATATTTATGGTTTAGTTACTTACAAAACAGAGTGGTAAACCTTGTTGATAATTTGACTTTCTTGATGTCTGCAAAGGAAATGTAAGCACGATCATTTTCTTGTTTGTTCTCCTCTTTTAACCTCAACATATCCCCCCATTTGTTGCGTCAAAAGTATTCAAGAGATTGTGTCGAAAAATATTGACATTGTAACAATGTGAAGTTTATTTGCATCTTTAATTACATGTCTTGGATAAGTAGTTTATTCATGTAAATCTTGTTCCGTAGAAATTCCTAAAAGGCCTTTCCATGTTAGCAATTTCTATTAATTATTTGAACATACTCTAACAATGTCTACAACATTGAAATCATAAACCACAATGACCAGAATATAATGTGGGTTCTGCCAAAACCGGAGTACGTGGTGGTATCTTCATGCTTAAGTACGATATATCAAACATTTCTTACCATACATAACTCATTCAATATAAGGTGTTTTTTTTTAAATAAAAGAACTTTTATTAACCACTTATGTCTTGCCTAATAAAGGGATAGATTAATAAGACTATGGATGATAAGTACCAATTTTATATTTTTTTTATGTCAAAATTACCTCACAGTTACTGTTGACTGGATGCTTAAAATACCCCTATTAATTTGAGTTCATTATTTAATCGTTTACTATCTTTAAAATGTGAAGGGTGATGATAAGTGCTAAGACCCACAAGTTTTCTTGGCACGACTTCTCTGACGTATAAAATTCGATTGAAACCGTCGAGTGGAGATCAATGGGGAATCGGACCAGAGGAGGAGCAAGGAGACGATTTGAGACAATTTAGGAATCTTTCATCATGATTTCTTCAAGTTAATTAGGTATCTTAGATTACGTTTAATATTTATTCTTCTTACTTAATATTTTCTTTTCAAGCAACGAGTTTGTAACCATTTGATTGGGATTGTGTTGAAACTTGTTGATGTTTAATATCATTTGATTTCTAGTTATGCAATTCTTATTTTTTAAGGTTTCATCATTGTTAGGTTATGGATTTAAGTCGGATCCCTTATATTAATTGTTGGAAAAAAGAAAAAAGGAAATGATTTGTCAATTATCACCTTCCAAATTCAAGGATCAATCAGCCATTCTCCAGCCTAGAATCTTGCTCAACCTTTCCTTGTATATGTTTTTTGTGTCCTATAAATGTTTGCTTCCAATGTATTGTAATTCATACAAAAAACCCAATCAATAAAAGAGTTTATGCCTCTGATCGACAATATGGTATCAGAGCGGTGAGACGTTCCAGACCCAAATATTCCCAACTCATCTCCTACCCAAAATCAAGCCGCCATGTCCGAAGACGGTAGCTCGAATAATAGCAACAATGATCTTACCGCACAACTTACAAATCTTTTCAAAGCAACCCTCAATAACCAGAATCAAACCACGAAACAGAGTTTATCCGATAGCTTGAAGATCAGTCTCAAGCTTAACAGCCAGAATTATGCCCTTTGGGCTCGGATGATCCGAGTTGAGATTGGGGGAAAATCCAAAAGTTTGTTAAGCCATCTTTTGGGTGATCCCGCACCGCCAGATCCATTAGACGACCGGTACGAGCAATGGGAACAAGATGATTTAATCGTGTTCTCATGGCTAATACAAAACATTGAACCTGCACTCGCTAGCAATCTCACCGAGTTTCCCACGGCGAAAACCCTATGGGATGCCTTGGTAGTTACGTACAGTAGCGGGAAGGATAAGTTACAGACCTTCGATCTACACGTCAAAGCAAATGAAATCAAGCAGAATGGGGCTCCTCTCGAAGAATTTTGGATAGCCCTACAAGGCATATGGGGTGAAATCGAGAGAAGAGATCCGAATCCAATGAAGTGTGCCATCGATATAGCCACATACAATAGTATCAGGTCTGAACAAAAACTCTTCCAATTTTTGAATGCCTTGGATCGAAGATTTGATCCTATCAAACGGGAAATCCTTCGATGGGATCCGCTTCCCTCGGCAGAGGGGGCCTACGCGGCTGTTCGAAAAGAGATGGCTCACCAAGGAATCCTTGGAGCCACCACTGAAAACCCACTGCCTAGCGTGGCAGCTGGTCTTGTTGCCGGCGGGTCATACGATTCCGGTGGGATATGGCTTGTCACGAAGAGGCAACACCACAGACCCGACTCCTCTGGGAAACCTCCATCTCGGGTGGATAAATCAAAACTAAAGTGCAGCCACTGTGGTATGTTGAAGCACACTAAAGATCAGTGTTTTAAACTGGTCGGTTACCCCGAATGGTGGAATGATGGCCATAAGAAAACTAGTGTTCCGGCTGAGAAAGGGAAGGTGGCTGCCGCCGTGGGTGCCGGCACCGACAACAATCAGATGCAAGGGGGCTTTGGTGGTATCGCCACCTCTGGTGTGAAAACGACGAAGGAAATGCAGGTAAAGGGTTTGGGGCTCAAAGTTCCCATAAGGCACGAAATAATGCTTGGATTATTGATAGTGGGGCCACTGAGACTATGACTTTTGAGTCTTCTGATATTATCCTTAACTTGGAACCTAGAATATCTCAAATACAAACTGCAAATGGGGGAAGTATGCATGTTAAAGGGGGAGGGATAATTGAGATATCTCCAAAACTAAAACTTCATAATTGCCTTTATGTCCCTTCCCTATCTCATAAATTGTTGTCTATTAGCCACGTCACAAAAGATCTAAACTGTTCTGTTTTAATGCACCCGACCTTCTGTATTTTACAGGACATCAGGACTGGGATGATCATTGGGCGTGGCACTGAACGACAGGGGTTATACTATGTGGATGAGGTGACTCAACACGGTACTGTGATGCTTGCTCATGGAACACCAAGTAGGGAAGCATGGCTATGGCATAGGAGGTTGGGGCATCCGTCCACAGGCTACTTGCATTTATTATTTCCTAAACTTTTCCCTTCTAGTAATGTCTTAAGTTGTGAAACTTGTGTTCTTGCCAAAAGTCATAGACAAACTTTTAAACCAAATAACACTCGTGTGAATTTACCTTTTTCCTTGATTCATTCTGATGTTTGGGGGCCGGCAGAAGTTAACGGGGGGCAAGGTTTCCGTTTTTTCCTATTGTTTGTGGACAATTGCACACGAATGACTTGGGTATATTTCCTAAAACACAAATCCGAAGTTTTTAAAGTTTTTACCATGTTCCATGCTATGGTTCAAACCCAATACAAAACCAACATTCAAATTCTTCGGTCTGATAATGGAGGCGAATTCGTGAACAATTCTATGAAAGAATTCGTTCAGTCTAAAGGAATGATTCACCAAACCACCTGCCCGAGGCATTCTGAACAAAATGGAGTTGCCGAACGGAAAAATCGGATTTTACTTGAGATGACTCGGGCTCTTATGCTTGAATCTAATGTACCAAAATCTTTCTGGCCTGAAGCCCTTGCTACCGCTGCTTACCTTATTAATCGACTACCCACCAAAGCACTCAACCTTAAAACCCCGTTACAAATCCTATCAGAATTCACAAAAATACCGCCCAGCCTTACCTTGAACCACGAATTTTTGGATGTTCTGTGTTTGCCCATATTCCTAAAGTTGACCGAACCAAACTTAGTGCATGTGCGGAAAAATGTGTGTTTGTTGGCTATGGAATGAACTAGAAGGGGTACAGATGTTACAATCCAAAGCGAGGCAATGTGATCACCACCATGAATTGTGACTGGCTTGAAACCGAGTACTTCTACCGCTCCCAACACAGTGGTCAGGGGGAGGGAAAGATTGAGGACCCACTGAGTTGGTTGAAATGGATCCCTTCTTCTGACAACGTTGATCACAGTGATGGAAATGGGTCACCTCACACTGTCACTGAACCGTCAATCAGTGCCATCCAAGATCCGCCCAACCTGGAGTCCGAGGTAAGTACTTCTCAGAACCCTGAAACTATTCCCGACCCTCCTTTATCAAGTAACCGTGAGGATCATGAAATGTCAACAGAATAGGAAGAATTTCCTGAACAGGTAGAGATTGCAGAGCCAGAAGAAGAAGTAGAAGTTCAGCAAGAAGACAACAATTCTACTCAAGAAACCGTGACAGATAAGTATGTGCTACCCCCAAGAGCAAATAGAGGAGTTCCTCCCAAAAGATACTCACCAGAAAAGGAGACTACAAGATCAAAATTTCCTATGGCAAACATCGCTAAAGGAAACTTGTCCAAAGAAGCCAAATCGTTTGTCACTGCTTTGTGCTCTGAACAAACACCTTCTACAACTCAAGAAGCCTTGGAATCGAGAGAGTGGAGAGAAGCCATGGAGACTGAAATGGAAGCACTCAAGAAGAACGACACATGGGAAAAGTGTGCACTCCCACCGGGCAAAAAACCAGTGGGATGCAGGTGGGTCTTCTCTATTAAACACAAGCCGGATGGAACTATTGAGAGATAAAAAGCTCGATTGGTAGTCAAGGGCTACACCCAGACATATGGGATTGACTACTCTGAAACATTTTCTCCGGTTGCCAAGATCGATACGATTAGGGTACTCTTCTCTATCGCTGCCAATAAAGGGTGGCCTCTCCACCAATTTGATGTGAAAAATGCGTTCCTGCATGGGGAACTGAAAGAAGAAGTCTATATGGAAGCACCACCTGGATTCGCCAAAGATTTTAAAGAAAAGGAAGTATGTCGTCTAAAAAAATCTCTCTATGGGCTAAAACAATCCCCTCGAGCGTGGTTTGGCAGATTCACTCTTGCAATGAGAAAATATGGGTACAAACAGAGCAACTCTGATCACACTCTATTTCTAAAACAAAGAACTGGCCTTATAACGTGTTTGATCATATACGTTGATGATATGATCATTACCGGAAATGATAAGGGAGAAATGGAGCAGCTAAGACAGAACTTATTTGCAGAATTCGAGATGAAAGACTTAGGAAGATTGAAGTATTTCCTTGGAATTTAAGTTTTAAGATCAGAACGGGGAATATTCATTTGCCAGAAGAAGTATATTCTTGATCTCCTTGCAGAAACTGGAATGGTGGACTGCAAACCCATGGAAACTCCGATGATGACAAATCACAAGCTCCATATGGAACTTAAGGCTAAATTAGCTGATAAAGAAAGGTATCAACGGCTAGTGGGGAAACTAATATATCTATCACACACTAGACCCGACATAGCGTACGCTGTTGGAGTTGTCAGCCAGTTCATGCATGAACCTCAGGCAACTCACATGGAAGCAGTTATTAGAATCATAAGGTACCTTAAAGGAACACCTAACCACGGGGTGTTATTCAAATCAAACGGGCACTTAGAGATACAAGCATACACTGATGCTGACTGGGCAGGTGATAAAGGGAACCGGAGATCAACCTCAGGTTATTTCACGTTGGTTAGCGGGAATCTAGTGACGTGGAGGAGCAAGAAACAGAAAGTTGTTGCACTCTCAAGTGCAGAAGCTGAATTCAGGTGCATAGCTCAGGGACTGGCAGAAATTCTATGGATCAAGAAACTTTTAACCGAACTTGGTTTTCCTCTAAAGGGCACAAGTAGAATGATGTGTGATAATGAGGCTGAAATTCAAATCTCCGAAAATCCAGTTCAACATGATCGAACAAAACACGTGGAGATTGATCGACACTTCATTAAAGAAAAACTGGAAGCTGGAATTATCGAACTTCCGTTCGTCCGATCAGAAGACCAGTTGGCAGACATTCTAACAAAGGCTGTCAATGGAAGAATCTTTAACCTCTGTCTTGGCAAGTTGAGTTTTGGGGATCCCACTACTCAACTTGAGGGGGAGTGTTGGAAAAAAGAAAAAAGGAAATGATTTGTCAATTATCACCTTCCAAATTCAAGGATCAATCAGCCATTCTCCAGCCTAGAATCTTGCTCAACCTTTCCTTGTATATTTTTTTGTGTCCTATAAATGTTTGCTTCCAATGTATTGTAATTCATACAAAAAACCCAATCAATAAAAGAATTTCTGCCTCTGATCGACAATATTAATTAACCTAACTGTGAATTGCTAGACGAGACATGGAATCCGTAATTGTTTCGTGTTTTATGAAGTGGCAAGTAACGCATCAATTGACCACCAAAGTAATTGTTTACCGCTGTAGAATTGTATAATCTTGCTTAAATGGTCGACATCCGATCATTAGTTAGGACCGACGCTTGTTTTAGTTCTAATGAAATTGGTAGGTTAATTTCTATGTTTGTAACAAGAATTGGCTTACTCGATTAGGAACTAGGTGACAGTTTAATCGTAAGGATAAGTGGAGTGTTTGATGCGGGTTGACATTTACGGTCGGTCCGGAATAAAATGAGAAAATGCTTTTTGTGATCAAGTCTATGATACACGGTCCAATCAACGGTTTACACTCATTGTCAGATTTATTCTTATTATAGTTTTCAATTTTTTTGTTTATTTAGGTTGTAATTTAAGGTATTAGGAACTTATTATTTGTCGGGATCGACACCCGTCAATGGACCTAAAGCGATAGAAGAAAGAAGCTTTGCAATATGTTTCAATCATCAAAATATTGAAGATAGAAAACGATAAATTGTCCTAGAATCTCAGTAATTTGAGAAGCATCTTATGTTGCTTTGGTTTATTGACGGCCTCGTGCATATTCAAATACATTTATCAACATCCTCTATGAAATTGCAATGACAATATACGTATAACTATTGACGGAATTTGACAGACACTACAACAAAAATGGTCTTTTAAGACGCCCAACTGTTCTTGGGGTATCTTAATAGAGTACTTCAAAAAAAATTGTGTATGCTATCTTAACAATAAGTTGTTAGGACAAATTTGGGATACCTAACAACTGCTATCCATGGAGTTGGAGAATTTAACATGACACAAAAAGTAAATTGTTCTATTAGTTTTTTATGTATAGGACAACTTTTTATGGAGTTAGGATAACTTTTTATTTACTTTTTTTGTCCTATTAGGTTGCCCTACTTTGTAACTTGTTAGGTCATCTAGTTTCATCCTAATAAGTTATTTTAATGATTTTAGATATGACGCTTACTTTTTGGTCCTATAAATTTAAATTTTCATTAAGTGCTTTATTAGGATATATTAAGATATTCCTAAAAACCCAATTTTGTTGTCCTAAATAATATTTATGGTCTAACCCAAACCAAAATCATTTCATGTACTACTATCATCATCATCATTTTCGTAGTTAAAAGTATATCTCGTTTTGGGAAAATCTTGCTGAGGAAAATAAATTAAAAATATGAAAGATGTTGATGGTGGTTGAGGAAACTTCGGTTTTAATGTTAATTTTAGGTTTTTGATTTACATTGATTCAAAAGCTTCAATTTTTATATAGTTTTTTCCCTTTAATTTTAGTGTCGAGTATCCACGGAACAACCAAACTTCAATTAACATTGATTCAAAAGCTTCAAGTCTAGCATAAAAACGGCTTGTAATATTTAGGATCTCCGTTTGATCTTTGAATATATGATACAGTATGCACTTAGGGGGTATTTGTTTTGATGAAATGGTTTTGAGAGATTTGGATTTTGTGGAATTTTTTTGAAATCGGATGAATTCAGATTTGCAATCTTGGTGTGTTTAACTGTTTCGTTCGTAAGATTTGGTCAATTTCATTCTTTATATATAATTTATAAATAATTATAAAAATAATTTAATTACCTTTTTATTAACTTATTCTTACAAAACAAGTAGTTTTAACCTATTTTAAAACATTATTACATATAAATTATACGAAATCTCATGAAATACCTATAACCCCCGTGGGATTTTAAAATCCTATGTTTGTGAGATTTAAATTTTAGAAAACCCTTCAAACCAAACATGAGATTGAAATGGAGTTCAATTGCAAATCCCTCCAAAATCCTAACTAATGTGCAAACTAAACAACACCTTAATTTTTGGACCATTTCCAATAAAAAAAATCTTACGTGAATCTCTAAAAAGAAGTTGTGCCGCAGTAGAAGTCTAGTGAAGATTGGGTAAATCATTCAACAAATGAAGATTTTGTAGTGTAAATCATTCCATCTTGTGGCCAATGAGGATAAACTCAGGGTTGCACGCTTAGCAGCTGGGCCAAAGACTCTACTTGCCAGGGATTTTTCTGGGCCAAAGGCCCAGGATACCCTTTCCAAAAAAAAAAAAAAAAAAAATCCAAGAGATCAAGAAAAATGTGAGGTCATATCTACTCAAAATGTGTCGAGTTGGATCTATAAGAATCTTCTGTAGCATACACCAGAAGTCGAGCAACATTATCTTTCGAGCTTCCATACCAAATTTTATCAAAGATTGAAACAAAACCAAAATCTAAATCTAAAACAGAAAGTGTCGATTCAAAAAGCAAATCGAGATGAAGGGTTTTGATCGGTCGTTTAATTTGAGATTATTTTCTCGTCAATCACCCATATTTAATGTGCTAAAATGAAAAAAACCGAACGATATTAATGTGTTTTTATATTTTGATAGGTTCGAAACACTCTTGAGCGAAATAGAACAAAAATGCGATTTTTGACAGATTTGCGCGCTTGTGGCGTTCCGTCCATATCTCACTCATCCGAGCTCGGATTTAAGAGATTAAATATGATCTGGAAACCTAAGACGCATATTTACAATGTTCGTGTTTTGGGTTTTCGGAAATTTGGAGTAAATATGGGCCGAATCAGATGTTGAAGTTCGGAGTATGAATCTGGATAAAAAGGAATAAAAGATTTATGGATGACATTTAAACCAAAAATGCATCTCTAGTGTAGTGGTAAGGGCGTTAGTTTGTGGAGCTGTCGTCATGGGATCGATTCCTGCATGCAGCAAGTCTTCTTTTATTTTTAATGTAATCTGCAGCTCGGCGCATGCAGCAAGTCTTCTTTTATTTTTAATGTAATCTGCAGCTCGGCCCAAACCATATCAGGCCCAATTTGTGAAGTTATTAAATTAACATCTCGGTCCATCTCGTGGAAGCCCAACTCGTGAATCAACAGCCCATCTCTTAGTTAAGGAAAGTAGGGCATAATCTATATCTATAAAATTAGAGAAGGAACATAGGAGGGGGAGAATCGGTGGGGGCAGCAGCATTATTCCCTAGCTGCTGTCAGTTTTTTTATAAAAAATTGAGATTTATTTGATTGGGAGGATGATTGAAGATTATGATTCGTTAGTTGGTGGATTGATGATGATCTGAAGATTCGAGTCGATGATTTTGATGAAAATGCAATAGAGGTTTGAGGTTTATTTCCATTATGTTTTTGCAAATCGTAGTTGATAATTTAAGTTCGGTTTTACGGTAAGCTTTGAGTTGTTTATTATTGATATTGTTGGATTGGATTTTTTCGAGAAAGTTTGTGTTTTCTTTATTTATTTAAGTGATATCGTTAATTGGTTAATGATAAATTGTGGTGATTTTGAGATTCGAGTTTTAAATTAAGTTCCTATCAATTTCATATGGCGAACGATATGTGACAGATATTGCTAGCTATGATTGTTGATTTTGTTTTTTTTTCTATTAGTTCGTTAGTCATAAAATTTTATATTTTTAATCGTTTAGTAGTTTAATTCAATTCTCATTCCAAACCTTTTGAAGTAGTGTTATTTGTAATAATTAGATTTCGGTTTTTAGTTAGATTATTTTTTTTAGCTTAATTGATAAATTGGGTAGCCAATCTTTGTGACACACGTGCATTCGGTTTTAACATGAATCATTAATTTAACCACTGACTCCCTGAGAAGAACGATACCCGACTTACCCTATTACTAGGTTTGAGTTAGGTTTATAAATTTAAACCTTGTTGTGCGTTTAACGACGCGTGCAACAAGTTTTTGGCGCCGTTGCCGGGGAGTTGTGCGCTTAAATTAATTGGTTTATGTTAATTTTATTTGTTTGCATTATCTTTTGGATAGATTGCTACTCGATATCTTCTAATAGTATTTTGCAGATTGTTTGCTTGATCTCTTCCGGGTCAGGTAAATCTTCGTGTCTCTATTTTTAATATTTCTTTTAGTGTGTTTTTTTTAGTGTTAGTCTTCTTAAAAAAAAAAGTCTTCTTTAGCGTTTTTATTTTTAGTTTAGTCTTTACTCTATTGTCTCTTTTTAGTTTAGTTGTTTATTAGGTTGCCTGTCACGTAGTTCTAAGTTTCGATCTGATTGAGGTCTAACTAGTTCTTTTAAGTTGCATGCACCACACTAGATCTAAGAAAGATTTGCCCGTTTTTGGAGTGCATGAATTAGAAGAAACTGAAAGGCGAGCTAGAAATCAGAGATCCGTAATCAAGAAGCCTAAGACTGAAATTCACAAAAAATTTATGAGTGATACTGAAGAAGAAATGGAAAATCCACCACCACCAAATAACCCTCCTCTGGAAACTTATTTCCAACCCGGCGCTTACGAGAACCCATCCCCGATATCCTTACCGGGTGATGATGACACTTACTATGAGATTCGTCCTCATCTCATTCAGTCACTTCCAAACTTCCATGGCCTATCCAAAGAAGAACCGTATAATCACTTATACGAATTCATTGCCATCTGCAATACCAACAATATTCGAGGTCTCACCCGAGACCACCTTAGGCTCATATTGTTTCCCTTTTCTCTGAAAGGGCGAGCAAAACAATGGTTTATATCACTTGAGCCAAGGAGCATCTCTACTTGGGATGACATGCAGAGGAAGTTTTTAGCCGAGTACTTCCCCATAAGGAAAACTGCGGAGATACGCCGTGCGATCTCCAATTTTCAGCAACAACCTGGGGAAGAGTTTCACGAGGCGTTTGATCGACTGAAAGAGCTTCTTCGTTCCTGCCCTCACCATGAGACCCCAAAATGGATCTTGGTAAAAACATTCTTAGATGGCTTAGACCCGACTCACCGAGGTCTAGTTAATGCTGCAAGTGGGGGAACGATGATGACAAAGAGTGATGAGGAGGCATGGCAATTCTTAGAAACATACAGTAGAAGCCTTTCATCACATAATTTCTCATGGACGACTCATAGGTCAGTGTTATCAGTATCTAATACTGAAGGGTTAAATGATTTGAGGAATGATCTGAGGAGAGAATTCAAGAGTGAGATTGGTGAGTTGTCCAAAAAGATCGATCTTGTTTTAGGTGGGATGACTGGGAAGAAAAATGATGTTTTCCAGGTTCAAAATGCATGCACTCACTGTGGGGATTCTTCACATTCTGCAAGTGAGTGCATAGTTTTTCATTCTGAGAGCGTAAATCAATCCCAGGGGTTTGGCAATCATACTCAAGACCCATTTTCAAGCACTTATAATGCAGGATGGCGAAAGCATCCCAATCTTTCTTGGAAAAACAATCAAGAGGGTCCTTCAAATCAACCCCGGTTCCAAAACCACCATCATGAGGGTCAGTCGAGTCAGCCTAAATTTCAAGGACAAAATCACAACCATTCTTACTCTAGAAATTACCACCATGGTAATCAAAGTCACAATCAAAACTTTGGTGGTAATAATAATTATAACAACAACAGACAAGGTTCAGCGCTAATTGAGAAGCAGCTGCAAGATATAATGGCAATGATGAATAACTATACTCAATCTGCTGCTGCTACTAATCAGTCTGTTGTTGCTTTAGAGAAACAAGTCGGTCAACTGGTCGAACAGATTAATAGAAGGGACGGGGGTACGCTGCCAAGTATGACTAAGCCAAATCCTAGTCATGAGCATGTAAACGAAATCACCTTGCGAAGTGGCCGTCAATTGGATCCCCTCCCTGAAAAAAATGATGAAAGATCTCAAGCGAAAAAGGGAAAAGGGAAAGAGATTGAGCAGGGAGTAGAGTCTGAAGAGACAAATCAAGTTCCAATCACATGATGCCAATAAACCTCAAGATGGGGAGGGTTCAAGATTGCCTAATCAAGAACCCACTGTTCCATTCCCCACCGCTTTAAATGAATCTGCGGCATTTCCATTTGGAAAAAGAGGGCCGAAAAATGATGATATGATGGATGTCTTTCGCCAAGTAAAGATAAATCTACCATTACTAGACGCCATCAAACAAATCCCGGCTTATTCCAAATTCTTGAGAGAATTGTGCACTCAGAAGCGCAAACAAAAGACTTCAACCCCCAAAAAGATTGAAGTTACTGAACAAGTCAGCACTATTCTATCTAGTTCCCTACCACAAAAATGCAAGGACCCTGGAGCTCCATTGATCCCTGTCATTATGGGAAATTCTGCTATAAAGAGTGCCTTGCTTGATTTAGGGGCTAGTGTGAATATCTTGCCAGGATCGGTGTATGATCAGTTTGAGTTTGGTGAACTCAAAGCAACAAGTGTGTTATTACAACTCGCTGATCGATCTGTTAAGACACCGAGGGGAGTGCTTGAGGATGTGATTGTGAAGATTGAGGATTTCTACTATCCCGTGGATTTTCTTGTGTTAGATACCGAGGGCATTTGTAAAGATAAAAGCCCTACGATGATTCTCGGCCGACCATTCTTGGCGACTGCAAATGCCACAATCAATTGCCGATCTGGAGTGATGGACATTACCTTTGGTAATCGAAAACTGCGCATGAATATCTTTGCGCCATCCTCCTTCCCTCCGACTGAGACTGAGTGTTACTCCATAGACTTTGCAGATGAATGTACCCAAGAATACACTTCAAGCATACTGCAGGAGGATTTGTTCACTCGATACTTTTCTATCTCATCAGAGGATGATCTTGATCTGGTAGATTTACATGAGGTCCAGGCATTGCTTGTTGAGCCTCTTGTGCCTAATCAACCACCCTGGTCTCATAAGGTTGAACCATTGCCAAGTCTAGCTCATGAACCTCCTAAGAGTTCGCTTGAAAAGCCACCAGTGCTAGAGCTTAAGCCACTACCAGATCACCTTAAGTATGTCTTCCTAGGAGACGATAGCACCCTACCAGCTATTATCTCATCATCACTCACACCTGATCAGGAAGATATGCTTATTTCTGTTCTAAAAGAACATAAGAAGGCAATTGGATGGTCGATAGCCGATTTGAGAGGGATCAGTCCTTCGGTATGCATGCATAGAATCCACACCGAGCCTAATGCCAAGCCCTCACGTGAATTTCAAAGACGGCTGAACCCGAACATGAGGGATGTGGTGAAGAAAGAAGTTATCAAATGGTTGGATGCCGGGATCATATATCCCATTTCTGATAGCCCTTGGGTGAGCCCGACACAAACGGTGCCCAAGAAATCTGGCATCACCATTGTGGAGAGAGGAGGGGAAAATATTCCTACTCGCCCCGTCACCGGATGGCGAGTCTGCATCGACTACAGAAAGTTGAATACAGTCACATTGAAAGATCATTTCCCCTTACCTTTCATCGACCAAATACTGGAGAAGCTGGCAGGCCAGAAATTCTACTGCTTCTTGGATGGTTATTCAGGATACAATCAAGTGGCCATACACCCTGATGACCAAGAGAAGACGACATTTACATGTCCTTACGGCACTTTCGCTTTCCGTCGAATGCCATTTGGATTATGAAATGCGCCTGCGACATTCCAAAGGTGTATGATGTCAGTCTTCAGTGACATGTTGGGAGAGTCATTGGAGGTCTTTATGGATGACTTCTCAGTATTTGGCGATACGTTTGAAAGTTGTCTCCATAGTCTTGAGAGAGTGCTGAAGCGTTGTGAGGAGACTAACTTAGTGCTAAGCTGGGAGAAGAGCCATTTCATGGTTCGAGAAGGAATTGTGCTTGGTCACGTGATTTCTGAACGTGGCATTGAAGTTGATCGAGCAAAGGTCCAGGTAATCTCCACCCTACCTCCACCGACATCGGTGAAGGGTGTCCGCTCCTTTCTAGGACATGCAGGCTTCTATAGGCGATTTATCAAAGACTTCAGTGCCATTTCACGACCCTTGTGCAATCTACTTGCCAAGGATAATTCATTTGTCTTTGATAAAGCCTGTCTAGAGGCGTTTGAGACCATCAAGAAAAAGCTTGTCGAGGCACCCATCATGCAAAAACCAGACTGGTCGTTGCCATTTGAGTTAATGTGCGACGCAAGTAATGAAGCGATGGGAGTTGTACTTGGTCAACGGGTGAATAAAAAGCCCGTTGCCATCTACTATGCTAGTCGGACATTCTCCGAAGCCCAGATGCATTACACGACCACCGAAAAAGAGTTACTTGCTGTCGTGTTTGCATTGGAAAAATTCCGCTCATATCTGTGGGGAGCGAAGGTGATCGTTTACTCAGATCATTCAGCCCTTCGCCATCTGCTTGATAAGAAAGAAGCCAAACCTAGGCTCATTAGGTGGATTTTGCTATTACAAGAGTTCGACCTGGAAATTCGAGATAAGAAAGGGTGCGAAAATGTAGTAGCCGACCATTTGTCTCGAATCTCCACAGATCAGATCCCGACCAAGGAAGAGGTCCAGGGATCTTTCCCGTATGAGCAGTTATTTGCCATATCTAGACTTCCTTGGTTTGCACACATTGTTAATTACTTGGCTGCGAAGAAGTTGCCAGCTGACTGGACAACTCAACAGAAACGATACTTCTTTTCGCAACTTAAGTACTATTACTAGGAGGATCCTGAGCTGTTCAAATATTGCCCAGATCAGATTGTACGGAAATGTGTCCCCGACAATGATCACGAAGATATTTTAAAGCATTGTCACAGTTATGCATGTGGGGGACACTTCAGTGGAAAGAAGACAGGAATCAAAGTACTTGAGTGTGGATTCTTTTGGCCTACCATATTTTGGGACGCTCAAAACTTTGCGAAATCCTGTCTTCGATGTCAAAGCCTGGGAAATATCTCACGAAAGGACATGATGCCTCTCAACCCTATCCTGACTGTCGAGATCTTTGACGTATGGGGCATAGACTTTATGGGTCCCTTTCCATCATCCCAAGGTAATTTGTACATTCTGCTAGCTGTTGACTATGTCTCTAAGTGGGTGGAGGCTATCGCGACCAAAACGAACGATCACCGGGTAGTATGCAAGTTTGTCAAGAGCCACATTTTCACTCGACATGGGTATCCGAGAGTCATCATCAGTGATGGCGGAACCCACTTCCGTAATATGAAGTTTAGTGCTCTGGAAAAACACTACGGGATCACACACAGGATAGCTACACCATATCACCCACAGACTAGCGGACAGGTCGAGGTCTCGAATCGTGAAATTAAGCATATTTTGGAGAAGACCGTGAGACCTGATAGAAAGGATTGGTCAAGTCGACTGGAAGATGCGTTATGGGCATATCGTACCGCATTCAAGACACCCATAGGCATGTCTCCATATCGACTCGTGTATGGAAAAGCTTGCCATCTACCAGTCGAGTTGGAGCACCGTGCTGCTTGGGCAATCAAGAAGTTGAATCTAGATTTGAAAGAAGTCGGTGACCATCGGAGACTCGAGTTAGATGAGTTAGAGGAATTGAGACGAGATGCATACGAGAGTTCCCGCATATACAAGGAACGAACTAAGGCTTTTCATGATAGACACATATCGCGAAAGTCGTTCCATGTAGGGATGAAAGTATGGCTCTATAACTCTCGTTTGAATTTATTCCCAGGCAAGTTGAGGTCTAGATGGTATGGCCCATACATTGTGCAAGAAGTGTTCCCACATGGTGCTGTCACAATTCAGGATGAAAAAGGCGGGGCATCCTTCAAAGTAAATGGGCAAAGACTGAAGCCATACATCACTCCTAGAGATCACGATGGCTATATTTTGGAGACCACGGCTCTTGTCGAGCCGGTATATGACTCTTAGTCATGGTATCGGTTCCATTTATCTGTATATTTTGTATATTTGTTTTATTGCTTTTTATTTATTTGCATGCTTTAAGATCGAGTCAGTTAATTGAGTCGTAGTTAAATGAACTTTGTGGGTATGTTCACTGCAAACCCTCACGAGACTTCACTCGTCCACTAGGGGGAACCTAGGGGTTTAAAAGGCTTGTTGCACATGCTAAGTGCAATCGCGTTTCCCTGCGAAAATGAGGATTAGTTAGTAAGTTTGTTTTGATTTATCTCTTTGTTCTTGTTTATCTGTCTTGGAGCCGGAGATCCCTTTTGATTGAGTCCCACTTCCCAACATTGAGGACAATGCATATCTTTAAGTTGGGGAGGGGGAAATTTTGGAATTTTCTGATTAATTGCTATTGAATCTGTATTGTGCTTTAACGAAGTTGGTCCAAGTTGTGTTTTAACAGGAAAGTACTGACAAAACGCCGAAGGATGACATTCCCCTACAGGTCGGAGCTTACATGGATTGATCAATACTGCACCCAGTCATGCATTGGAACATCATCCAGGGGAGTTTTCTGTTCCTCTCATCTTTATTCATGTTCTTTAGCACAAGGGCATACATTGGGGACAATGCATGATAAAGTGTGGGGTGTTAAAAAACTTAAAGAATTGATTTGTTCTTGGGCAGTAATTCTTTTACATACATGAGCACAATGAAAAGTTCTTGTTAGACTCTAAGGAACATATAGCACTAATGAAATGGTCGATTGGTCCCTAAGACTACTTGGTGTGTCTTGCTATTTGAAACTAGCTTTGATTGATTGGGTGAGCATATCTAACCTGTGAGACATTTGAGCCTTATGACTAAAACATCCAAATTAGTCTCGTTTCATTTCATGTGTGTATTACACCTCATGTGTATTGGTCTCTCTAGAACTTGCATCTATTCTCTTCAAGATTGCATTTAAGTCATGCTTGCATACAAAAGTGATAAAGGCCATCTTTGATGTGATTGTTAACCACTTTTAGCCAAAAAGCCTACCCTGAAAATGCAATCCACTTGATCAACCATGTTGAGCCTATAAACCCGTTCGTTTGACACACCTAAGCTACAAGCCACAAAAGCCAAACACTTCCTACCCAACCTTAAGACTTGGGATGTGACATTAAACCAATGAGCTAAATTGTTAATATCTTAAAGTTGTGGTCTCAAAAGAAGAAAAGAGTAGAAAGCAAAGCCTCAGAAGAAAAAAGAGAGAGAAAAGAAAAAAAAAAGAATCAGTCAAAAAAAAAAAAAAAAAAGAGAAAAAAAAGAGAAAAAAAAAGAAAAAAAAAGAAAAAAAAAGAAAAAAAAAAAGAAAGGAAGTGGCACAAAGAAGGGGTTTAAAAGTCAGTATATGCCCCGTGTGAAAAAGAAAAGAAAAAAGAATAAAGGCTTGCAGTCATTAAGCGAAAAGTGCTCAAAAGTTTTCAAAGATAACCGCAATGTGACATGCTTTTGGTTTATTGCTCAGAATGCTCCCTTAGTCTTAACGGTTTTAAAGTCACTTCACCATATGATTATCCCACCTTACTCGTTACCACCATTACAACCCGTGGTAAAAGACCTTTTGATTTGTAGCTTGCATGCACTTCCAGCGGTGGAGAATGAGAATTTTTTCAAGCCTATGGTAGAATATCAGTCATGTGAGGATGTCTCGAGCGAAACACATAACCCAAAACACATGAGTGATTGAGTGAATCTTATCCTTAGTGAGAGCTCATCGGATCATTTCATACTAGTTCTCAAAATATTATGGACGTACTGAGGGGTTGATGGTTGACTTATCCCATATTCAGGACATGCTATGAGTTCTAAAGAATTTGATTTGAATATTCTTGAATTATCAAAATAAACTGTTTTATTGCCCGAGGACGGTCAATGTTTAAGTGTGGGGTGTTTTGATCGGTCGTTTAATTTGAGATTATTTTCTCGTCAATCACCCATATTTAATGTGCTAAAATGAAAAAAACCGAACGATATTAATGTGTTTTTATATTTTGATAGGTTCGGAACACTCTTGAGCGAAATAGAACAAAAATGCGATTTTTGACAGATTTGCGCGCTTGTGGCGTTCCGTCCATATCTCACTCATCCGAGCTCGGATTTAAGAGATTAAATATGATCTGGAAACCTAAGACGCATATTTACAATGTTCGTGTTTTGGGTTTTCGGAAATTTGGAGTAAATATGGGCCGAATCAGATGTTGAAGTTCGGAGTATGAATCTGGATAAAAAGGAATAAAAGATTTATGGATGACATTTAAACCAAAAATGTATCTCTAGTGTAGTGGTAAGGGTGTCAGTTTGTGGAGCTGTCGTCATGGGATCGATTCCTGCATGCAGCAAGTCTTCTTTTATTTTTAATGTAATCTGCAGCTCGGCCCAAACCATATCAGGCCCAATTTGTGAAGTTATTAAATTAACATCTCGGTCCATCTCGTGGAAGCCCAACTCGTGAATCAACAGCCCATCTCTTAGTTAAGGAAAGTAGGGCATAATCTATATCTATAAAATTAGAGAAGGAACATAGGAGGGGGAGAATCGGTGGGGGCAGCAGCATTATTCCCTAGCTGCTGTCAGTTTTTTTATAAAAAATTGAGATTTATTTGATTGGGAGGATGATTGAAGATTATGATTCGTTAGTTGGTGGATTGATGATGATCTGAAGATTCGAGTCGATGATTTTGATGAAAATGCAATAGAGGTTTGAGGTTTATTTCCATTATGTTTTTGCAAATCGTAGTTGATAATTTAAGTTCGGTTTTACGGTAAGCTTTGAGTTGTTTATTATTGATATTGTTGGATTGGATTTTTTCGAGAAAGTTTGTGTTTTCTTTATTTATTTAAGTGATATCGTTAATTGGTTAATGATAAATTGTGGTGATTTTGAGATTCGAGTTTTAAATTAAGTTCCTATCAATTTCTTATGGCGAACGATATGTGACAGATATTGCTAGCTATGATTGTTGATTTTGTTTTTTTTTCTATTAGTTCGTTAGTCATAAAATTTTATATTTTTAATCGTTTAGTAGTTTAATTCAATTCTCATTCCAAATCTTTTGAAGTAGTGTTATTTGTAATAATTAGATTTCGGTTTTTAGTTAGATTATTTTTTTTAGCTTAATTGATAAATTGGGTAGCCAATCTTTGTGACACACGTGCATTCGGTTTTAACATGAATCATTAATTTAACCACTGACTCCCTGAGAAGAACGATACCTGACTTACCCTATTACTAGGTTTGAGTTAGGTTTATAAATTTAAACCTTGTTGTGCGTTTAACGACGCGTGCAACAGTGGTTGTTGACGGGAGATGACACCGGTGACGGTGGTCTTCGAGACAGAGGCACAATGAAAGGAGGTGGCTATAAGCAATCAATCCGAAACCCGAATCTAAAAAATTTCAAAATAGAAAAACCTATCTTTTCTCTTAATCAAAATCTGAAGCAAGGAAGAAGAAGAAACGAAGGGGGGGGTTCCGTTCACAGGAGAAGAGGGACACCGATGATGGAGGTCGCTTGAAGGATACGGGAAGGGAAGATGGAAGGGGGCTATATGTAAAATATAATATCATATATTATGTAATAAAAAGGAAAAATTCAAAAAAGAGTAAAAGTAATACAATACGTTGACATAACAGACATTTCTAACCGTGTTTGTCTTATAGACAAAAAAACAAAATGAATTAGAAACAACAGTAACGGAAAGAAAACAATTTTAACAACAAACCAATGAGCAAAAGTAATATTTATTTAACAAAGAGATATTAGGAAAACTATAAAAGAGTTTCCCCTAATTTAACGAATAAAAAGCCCATGAATTACTAGCTATAGCAAGAATAAAAGTTATGTTTAAGGATATTATTATAGGGGTGAGATTGAGAAAATCCTAAAAAAATAAAGAATAGAAGAACTCGTTTAAAATCGTTAGATTGTGATGATCCAATAAATTAGATTAAGAAGGTGGTTATAACCTCCTTTTCTGAAAAATAAAAACATTTCCTTCTAATTAAAAAATGAAAAATCAGCAAAAACAACAAAATTGGAGCTAAACAAATAATACCAAAAAAAAAAATCATTTTATTATCTTTAACTTGACATCTACTTTGATATATATTTTCATCTGTTTTTTCTTGGTTCACCGATTCTTTTATTTTTCAAAGTTCTCTCTAGATCTTTATAATACCTATTTATCATGCTTTTGATTCTTTAAATTAGAGAAATTTATAGAAAACTTGTTGGAGATACTCTTATCTTGTCATATTAACTTTCTTCAAACAAAATCCTTAGGGGGTGTTTGGTAATTGGTTCATTGATTTTGAAGAAATTGGAAGAGATAATTTCTTTGACCAAATTCTAAATCATATAAATTTATCATCCCTTGACTTAAGAGTCCATTATATTCCATTGAATCCAACGAATTAAATTCCATTGGAAGAGTCCATTAAATTCCATTGAATCCAACGAATTAAGGAATTTATCATCCCTTGACTTAAGTGAAAGAAAATTTGTTTTTCATTTAATTCCTACCAACCAAACGCATAGTCAAATTCAATTAAATTTCATTTCAATTCTTTCAAAATCAAATGACTTCAATAGATTCCAATTCCTTAGGGGACGTGTGGTTCGCATAATGGAATTTGATAGAATTGAAATTCATTGAAAGAATTTGACTTTAAAAGAATTGAAATGAAATTTATGGAATTTAACTACACTGTTTTTTTTTGAACGACAAGTTAACACACGCACAGGTTACCGGGGTATCCGGGCTCCCACTTAAGGGTGTCACCCGACTAATTCCCGTTGGCCACGGCCCAACCCAATTAAGGGTACCACTAAGTGGCAGACTCATGATCTGGATGTCACAGGATGCTCACCACGGGGTTCGAACCCGGGTAGTCAGAGATATCATCCACTGACACCCCAGGATGTTACCAAACCACTGGGCTACAACATGAAGGACTAATTTAACTACGCTTTTAGTTGATAGAAATTCAATTCTTTTACTTAAACCAAGAAATAATGAATTTTTATAATTTATGCAATTCAAAAAATTTCATAATTTTTATTATATGAACCAAACATAACATTTGTAATTTGGTTAAAAGAATCTATCACTTAAACGCCGCCCATTGGAATTTTCATTTTAAGTCCTTCCATTTTAAAATAATGAAATCGACAATAAAAAATAAACCCAACACGAAAATCTAGTTTACTCTCAGAGACAATCAAAATCGATTTCAATTTTGAGTACATTCGACAACATGACACCAGCTTAGGAAATCAAGTCTCTTACCTTTTTGAAGTTCATTAGTTGTGGTTTGTTGTTTCCATTTGTTTGTTCAAATATGAAGAATACAAAAATGTCTTCCTTCTGTCATGATTCAACAACTGCTTGTAGAACACAATCTACGTGAAGCTTGCTTGGAACAACATTCAAGAAGGGCTATCCATGGATGGTAAGAGAGCTTTAACATCCCTGTTTTGCAGAGAAATTTATTAAGTGTGGGGGGTATTGAAAGAATGAAATTGAACTTTTTAAGAAAAAAATTCCACCAAAAATGAAGTTTGAAATCTTTGAAACCAGTTTATGAATCTGCAGAGGAAGATGTAAATATTTAGGTTTCTAGCATGTATTTTGTGAGCTGCACTTGCTATTCACATTGTTCAGTTTTAAGCCATTTGAGTTCCTTGTGTATTTTCCCTATTAATAGGCACCAATCTTATCTTACCATCTTCTTTTTGTACCAATAGCCGTTCATTTTCACCAATACTAGAAGGTTGGCTATGTATTTGTCATTAACATTAGTGTTCATCTGAAGTCTTATGCCATTAAAGTTTTGTTTATTCACACCTTGTGGCAGGGTTCAATAAGAAGTCAAATCTTGTCCATGATCATTAGTCAGAAGTCTTGGTCTAGTGCAGAACTATCAAGTTCATGCTTCACCTTGCCTAGAAGAAAGAGTGTTCTGTGGAGGTCTACCATAACAACTTGTAGTGTTTTTTGATGTATGAATGATTTAGAGACTGTTTTGGAATGGGAGCTGAATGAAAAATGAATTTTTGATTAGTGTTCTGAATAGATGACCTGAATGATAGAATATTACCATTTTAACTCGCTATATCATTTTAAACAAACCCATTATCTGGCATTAGGTGTATTGGGATCTAGAAATATTTTTTGATGAACGTACCGGAAAACCTTCTTTGGATATGCCCAATATCTTTGGAATTGACCAATTCAAGGTGAAAAATGGGGTTGCTCCCTCGGCAAAACAAGGATAAAGTTGAGCCAAAAGATCCCGATTCAAGATAAACAACTTGTGATCATGAAGATTGTAACTTGTAAGCTTCTCTATTGGGAAAGGCTATTGACACCACTACCACCATCTTTGTCTTAGTGGGTAATGGTCTGCCATAGATGAAGTGGCTATCATGGGATTTCTAGATTACCAATAACAATGATTATTTCTTTTGTCAAACAAAGACAGTAGAGTTTGATTTAATACAGAACAACAAACACCATAAATGGTAGAAAGTTTTGCATAAATCAAAGCTGAAGTGAATCAAACAACACATGTGAAGCCCACACATTTGCATCTCTAGCATATGATTAAAACTTTATGTTAGTCGTGATGAGTTTGCTTTATCTTTTATTGTATTGGAGAGGTTTGATTGTTGTTTGGTTTTTCTTGAGAAGCATCTGTGTAAGGTGGCTTCCTTTTCTTGCTTCAAAATTATGCTCTATTATTATGTTCTTCGAATCAAACAAATAGCTTTCTTCATATTCATTATACGTAAAAGTTTACATGATTGGTATGCATGATATCTTTGTATCCTGGGATTATACATTTTTGTATAGCAGTAAATGTTTAAACCAATGGGGTTTCCTTAGAAGAAACTTATCTACTCCTTAGCTCGTATAAAGGTAAGTGTCGCCCTTTGAATTAAGTAGTCAAAGATGGTGTTTCTTAACTTGGAACATGGCGGAGATGAAAAATGGTAAACACGTAAAAGAACATGGCGGAGATGAAAAATGGTAAACACGTAAAAGAACATGGTGGAGATGAAAAATGGTAAACACGTAAAACATTACAACACATACTACAAACTTTATAGGTTATTGTAGGAGCGTCAATAGCAAATTGAAATGATTAATTGTTTTGACTGCTAAATAGCAATCAATCTTCAAATTGAATAGGTTTGAAGATCAATTACCACATGTTGATGTGATGGACCTGTTAGGTTAACCTTTATTTCTGATCTCAGTTACCTTTTATGTATGATCTCATGTTTGACCTCTTATTTCATTTATTAGACATCTCTTGATTGGGATGACCATATTTATATTATTTTTCTGCAGCGAACAAACAACAAATGCTATTGGAGGATGGTATTGAAAAACTAGAAGTGCCTGTTCAGGGGGTACTAAGTATGCGTGAAGCTGACAAAAATCAGGAACCATGTGAGGATATGCAATTTGATTCAGAGGAGGCAGCGAGAGCATTTTATGGTGATTATGCAGGGCGGGTGGGTTTTGTTACTCGTGTTTTATCTTCTCGTAAGTCAGAGAGGGATGGAACAATAATTTCCCGTGGACTTGGATGTAGAGGGGATTCAGAAAATCATAAAAATGAGAGTATTATGGTTCAGAAGAAGAACAAGGGCAGAGAAGGTTGTATGGCAATGATTTTAGTGAAGAGAGAGAAACCCGGGAAATGGGTTGTTAGGAAATTTGTAAGAGAACATAACCATCCACTTCGTGTTTTAATTTCAAAGAGACGCCCAGCTTTTGTAAGTTTGCAGCAACCCTACTTATGGATCTTGCATTCATATAATACTCTCCCTCTGAACGAAAATAAACGCAGCAATTTCCTTTTTGGTTGTCCCAAAATAAAATGCAAAGTTTCCCTTTTGGGTAAGGATTTAATCCAAATTTACCTTTTCCCTCATTACTAATCATTAAAAGATATTTCTTTCGGGACGGAGAGAATATGTTTGCTCTTAGTTCAGTTTCTATATTGCATAATGCAAGATGACAAGTATGGTTAAAGTTATATCAATATGCTTTTGCATTGTTTTGCGTAGGATGAGAAAGACAAGAGAATTCAGGAACTAACTGCTGAATTGCGTGTAAAGAAGCGGTTGAGTGCAGCATACCGAGAACAACTTCTTGCACTAATGAAAGATGTTGATGGTCACAATGAACATATATCCACGAAAGTTCAAGTTGTACGTAATAATCTAAGAAAACTTGAAGCAGGGAATGGGCACATCCAACACAGATAGGGCAACCACCATATGTTTGGTGAGTATTCTAGTCCTTCAGATAGGCTATTTGTATTCTGTGTGCTCATACTCATTGCTGTAGGCTTGAACTGGATTCCTAATGAGTGATTGATGTTTCTGAACCATCACATTTGGCTAACCATTATACTTGTGAAAATAACAATGTTTCAAAGAAAGGGTGATTTTGGATAAGTTATGGGAATGTAAATGCAAAAAAGATAAAAATACACCATACTTGGCAATCTTTGTCCAAAACCATGCTTTCTTTTAAAGTATATACCTACATGTGTGTAGGTGCATGCATGTATATGCATATGTGTGTGTGTATATGTGTAGGTGCATGTATATATATACACGCATATATGTGTATATATACTATACACACATATATACATACATATACACATACATACATATTGGAGCAAAACGTGTATTTCCCGGACACGCAAACCGGCCCACACAGGCTGCCAATTCCCAATGTGAGGGGCATACCTGACTCATTTAGCGGCAAGGCGATTGCGAGGGGGCCTGGGATCGAACCCGAGACCAACGGCCTATTGGAGCAAACATCTCCTCGCCCCTTAACCAACTGAGCTACACGCCATTGGCACACATCACATCCATACATATGCACACACACATGCACGAGTACATGTATGCACGTCACATGCACACACACACACACATGTATAGAAATATACATGTAGAGTCGGTTAGAAAAGAGAACAATGACCAAATAAGAGAACACGAGAATGACCAAATAAGAGAACAGGAGAGTGGCCAAATCACATGTCATTTTACACAAAAATCATCTGTAAAATCACATGTGATTCATGCGACCTTGACCTGTGGTCGCGGGCCAAGGCGAACACCCTTGCTTTGACTGTGTTCCATAATTGCATGTGCTTTTAGTGAAAAATCTTGTTCTCTTCTTTTGACTATGTTTTGGTTTGATCCTCTCTCTTTACATGTATGTATACACACACACATATATATATATGTGTGTGTGTGTGTGTACATATGTATGTGTATATATACACATATGTGTGCTTTTTTTACATTTTATACAAGAACGATGGTTTGTTTGTGAAGAAAGACGATACAATATATGGTTCACTCGGTTTAATTCAATTTGGATGAATGGATCATAATATATCTTTTATAATCTCTATGTTCCCTTTCTTTATTTCATGATTATAGATGGTGACCTGAGTTAGAAAATTATGATCTCAAATAGCTCCATGGTATACATATTTTGCTATCTGAGTATATCCTCACCACACATATGGTATAGTCTTGAACTGTAGGAAATATATTTATAATTGAAACTTTACAAACTATATGATATAATTGAGGTTTATACTTACTTTATCTCCTCTATTTCCACTCCCTTCCAATTATACGAACATCTTTGATAGTCCAATAATATGCATATACCAAAATGCTTTAGCAGAAAACCAACTCTTGGCCTTTTGGTTAAGATCTCAAAAACTAAATTTGATTGGCTTTGTTAACTTTTCTTAGATTCTTCGGATCAGTTTCATTTCTCTTAACAACGGTGTAGTATTGGATCTTCGATGTCAACTATTTGCAATATGTATGCTGTTAAAAGTATGATTATAAAGTCATTTTAGAACAGTGCTGTATATGGTTCCACTTGGAACCCATGTCTTTTGCTTGTGGAGAGAATGCAATTTTTCTGAACCATGATTCAAATTTACAGGTACTCATACAGGCTTCGGTTTGGCATGCTCGTTGCATAAAGGTAGCAGTAAACAGAGCTTGGCTCGTATAATTGTAAGTATACATCGTCAGAGCTAGTGGATCAGTAGGAAAAGTTAGTAGAGTATCCACATCCACAATGATGCTCTTGGAGGGTGGTGTTTATGTATATATATATATAAGGTTGCAAAAGTTATAAAAAGTGTCGAGAATGCTTATGGCATATTGTCAAGGACATCCATTGGCTATTAAAGTTTTGGGTGAGTCTTTGCATAAATGAGAAGTAGCTGAATGGGAGGAGCGCATAGAAGGGCTAAAGGAAGAAACGGATTCCCATATTCAGAAGGTCTTGCAAACGAGCTTTGACTCTATGCCATCTAACAATGATAAGGAATTGTTCAAGCATATTGCTTGTTTTTTTGTTGGAAAAGATAGAAACTACACCTGAACCAATATTGAAGGCGTGTAGTATCCGAACACTACATGGGATCACAAATCTCATTAACAGATGTTTTCTTACGATCGGACCAAAGAATGAGTTAGAGATGCATCAATTGCTTCAAGAGATGGGAAGAGATGTAGTACGCCAAGAATCACCAAACAAGGCATGGAAGCGTAGTCGATTATGGTGTCATGAGGAATCATTCAATGTGTTGGAAAAAAACAAGGTAAGAGGCTATGTATGCTTGTCATAATTGTGCAAATTGCAAGTAATTTGTATTATCTATGTACACTTATATAATATCAGTGGAAGTCATTACAGTAGTATAACGGAGTGTGGGGCGAGTCTTGTGTATGATGATGATGGAAAGATAGAAAAAGAAGATGTGTTGGGTTATTACAAGTCATGGAATCATATTATTGGTGGGGATCTCTCTTCTTTTCAAACTACTACTCCCGGAGAATATCACCTAGACAGGTGGCACTTTATTGGTTAAAGCTTCTTCCACGATTATGTAGGTATGTGGTATTGATGATGTTAGTTAAATATCTTTTTATCATGTTTCTCATATATATATATATACACTACCTTATAATACATTCATACAAAACTCTTAAATACAAGTAATTATGCAAGGAGTACAAACAATTTATGCTTGATTTTTTAAAAACTATGAATTACAAGTAACAAAGCATAATGTACAAGTCATTTATACTGGTTTTTTAACCTCACACCACCACGGCTGAAAACTATTTAGGGTAGCTTTCAGACTTGCTTTCTTCCCCCACAATTTTCCTCCTCCTGTTTCAACTCTAACCTGCCCCAAAAGCTTGAAAAGTTTCTTATTTCTAATGCTTTTAACACTCATTCCATCACCACCACCACCGTACCAAATGGTTTTTACCCCTTCCACCACCACCTGATTTTGGTAGGTATAGAGTTCTCTTTCCATGTACAGATTTTTCCTTCTACTATTTCCGCAACCTGAGTCCCAAATTTGTTTTCAAACTTTTATCTTCATCAACATTTTACGGTTCTACTTAGGGTTTGATTTGATTTCGAAATTTCTTGGATGCAGAGGTCTTTTACCAGTTTTGAATCCCGCTCAAACAATTCTTTAGGAAAGGCATAGGTTTTAAATTTCAAATTCAAATCTCACAGCCTCACTCCCGCTCTTCTTGTGATAGATGTCTTTGAATTGTATACCATTCACCATCCTGATTCAAAATTCAAATAACCCCTTTCAATCACTTTGATCTTCATGCTCTGCTTTCAAAATTCAAATAACCCCTCTCGATGGTATTGTAATTATCCTTTTCATTGATAATGCACCTATAACTTTAATGTCATCTCCAATACTTGTTATAAAACTTGATGAATCTGTATTTTACAGTGAAGCTTAATAATCCAGTGGTCAAAAAGGCTGCTGAGAAGTATCCTCTTTCCCATCAACAGAAAAGGAACAATTTGTTAGCCGGTAATTTCTTCTTCTTTGGTTTGTTGATTTGTATCATTTGAAGTGATTTTCTACCATCTTATGCCAAATAACTCAGTTTCTATTTTGCAACAGTCTGGGAAAAGAGATTTGTTTAATTCACTATGGATTTTTATATTTTTTTGGGAAAAGAGATTTGTTTAATTTTCGAGTTGGTTCTTATGGATTGTTAATACGTTTAAGAGCTAAATGGAGCATAAAATTAGAGCTTGGAGTGAAATACGAGTTTTTTAATTAAATTGTTAGTTGGATGTCTATGTACCATTTTTTGTTTGCCATTTTATATAATTGTGTTCTCACTGATCTTATATTTTTTTTGTGTTTCAGGTTATTGATGCAAAAGACAGATTACCTTTCTTGGATCCATCTGATTATTAAGCAGGACAAATTACCTTTTTAGTAGTTGTTTTGGTCACAGAAACGATACTTTCTCATCAGCAGCTTTTCTTTCCCAGTCCTCACTATTAAGTTAGTTGATTTTTCCTTTCTCCCTTGTTACATCAGAGTTAATTTATATGATCAACTTCTGTTGCAACATTTTTTTTTTCTCAGGTGATAGCACAAAATCTTCAAAAAATTGACCCCAAATCTGATGGTGCAAAAAGGGATTGGGTTGCTATCTACGATGAGTGTGCTAATGTCTTGTACCAGGTAACCCTTTTCTAGCCCCAACATCTTATATAGTGTGATATTTAGTCCTAACAACATCAACGTGTGTCCAGGTGTTATACAGTGTAAACAGTTCCTTGTTACAATTTTATGGTTGTCCTCCATGGATTTTAGAAGTTCATATAGTTGGGTTCATATAGGACGTTTGCTAGGTTGGTACCTTTTCTTTTGAAATCAAGTTCATCAATTGGAATAAAGACACGTGACCGTGTCTGGTTTCTTTTAATTTAGATGGACCATTTTAGAGAAGCTCTCTTGTGTAGGTTGTATATGCATGGAGACAGAGTTCTTAACACCTTTCCACACATTGTTACTTTTTCATTATTGTTATGATGCAAAAAGCTGAAACCGTATTCTTGACACCTTACACTGATATATTCCTACGAAAGTGGTTCAAAGGCAGGTTGTTGTTAATGAGTGTCGTTTTTGTTTGAGATTGATTATACAAAGGAAGTTGCAAACGCATAGTTGTTTGCAAGTAACTTCAAAGACTACCAAGTTTGCAGAATATGATCATTTGAATTATCCACCTCGCTGAAATAATTCATCCTATCCTACCCCTATAATTTATTCACTTCTAAATTAATGAAATTCAACGTGTGCCTAGACGAAATGGAAGTGATAACTTCAAAGTTTGCAGGTTGCTCTTTATAATAAGGTGTTATTTACTATACTTATTCTTCAACTTATTTACTTAGACAACATTTTCAGCATCAGAAGTCTATATGCTAGCAGCAATTGTTTGTTTGCAATGTTCTTGTTTCTTAGTTCTTTCCAATTTTGGTTGAGAGAGACGTATGGGCCGAAAAGGGAAGGTAAGAAGATCGCAGATGCTTAAAAAGGGACAGGTACGGGCTGCTGTAAAAAGGGACAGATTCTTGTGTATCGAGTGGGCGTCAAGGAGGGGAAGAAATGAGGTGTTGTCACAGGGGCTAAAGAGAGCTCGATTCGGGAGTGGACAGGTTTCGAGAAGCTCTAAAATAGGGGAAACTAGCTACTGTTGGGCAGGTTTGGTGATTGCGTGATCGGCTGTCAAAAGAGGATATAGAGCTGCTGCTAGGCTCGGGAAAGGACAGAGCGTGAAGTCTCTGCAGGGGGTAAATTGCCGCTGTTTGGGGCCTGTTTGGGGTAGTGCGAATTGGTAACAATATGGGTTGAAGTGTCGTTGTATTCTTCATACGATTGGCCGGTCGGTAAGGGGTGGAAGGTCTGTGGTACATTGAGCCTTTTTCCTCACGATCGGCAGGACTATGTTGCTTGGAAAGGTGTTGTCCCAACTGTTGGGGCAGGTTTGAAGTCGATATGGGATGCTGCAGTGGTGTTCTTCGTCGATGGGTACGGTGACCGAAGCCACAGCTTCTCGATGCTATCGTTGCTGCTGCCCGTGGTCTTGTTGTGTTTGTTGCTGCTGTGAATCTTGTTCTCGCAGTGTGGTTGTTTGCCTCTCGCAAACATTCCCATTGTTACTTTTTGTTCGTTCTTTCGGTGTGGGTCGGTCTAGGTTCGTTGGTTTGTTTGTTGGCGTTGTTCTGTTTTTGATCCTTTATATAACTTTCTCTTTGTTGCTGTTAAAAAAAAATTGGATACAACAAAGAGGTAATCTTATATTATTTCCTTGATTTTTACGAGCTCAGTTCAATATTTGATTAACTGTTTCTTTAATTTGTACATTGTCTCTTCTTTGCTTACTTTGTTTCATCATTTAAGTTGCAAGATGTTAAGTTTTTCGATTCTACATGTTTGTGCAGTGGCTTGTGAATTGAGGTAAGGTTTTTTTAGCAATAATCTTTTTGCTGAGAAATATAATAACTATGGTCACTGATTGTGGAGATTTTAGTTTGTTTTCGAGGACGAACGATTTTGCATCATTGTTCAAAGATTGATAGAGTTGTAGGTAATTTTTTGGAAATAGATAAAGCGTTTGATGATTTTTTGAAGTTAGGGGTCGTTTACCAAACGCTTATCCGGATAAGCGCTTACCAATAAAATTTAACACAATCACTTACTTAGCGGGTAAGATTTTAGTCCACCAAAACGGTATCGTATGCAACAATTTTCCCGGTAAGCGTTTACCAGTAAATTTTAACACCATCACTTACTTACCGGATAAGATTTTAGTCCACCAAAACGGTATCGTATGCAACAATTTTCCCAGTAAGCGCTAATCGTGGTAAGAGTTTTCGCCATCACTTAACAGGGTAAGACTCTTGGTCCTTGCCTTAGCTCTTACCGAGTAAGATTTTTGTCATTGCCATCTTCATCCATAAAGTAATATGACTTGATAAGCGCTTACCCGAGTAAGCGTTTGGTAAACGGCCCCTTAGATGAAGTTCATGTTGATCTTGATGTTCAAGTACAATATATGAAGGATTTTGTCTAAGAACATCGTCATATGAAAAATGTTGGTGATGATCTCTCATAGAAGGAAGAAGTCCATGACGATGATCTGCATGTTCATAAGCAACATGGGGTTAACATAGAATAAGGGACTTAATCAAGATACCAAATTCGATAGGGAGAACAAAATGTTAAATTATGTAAAAAGAAATTCATACCATATATTTTATAAATTTTGATTTGCTTTTATATTTCTAGGTGTTAATATGTAATGAACTTGATTATTTAAAAGAATATTGTGTTTGCTTTAATTAATTCACTTACCTCGGTAGTTTGATGGGTTTTCATCATCAAATGGTCTAAACTAAAAAAAATGTTTTTGCCTCAATGTTTGTTCTGTTTAGTCATGAATTTCAAGTTTTTTTCACGAGTTTGTAAATATATAGATTTAGAAATATGAGTAACATATGAGTTATTTGCTTCACAACTGAGATTCACCCGCGCTGCATCGCGCGGGTATACGGCTAGTGTGTGTATATATATATATATATATATAGTGTTTGGTTCATTTGAGAAATGGTAAATATATGAGAAATAGAGAAGTGATCTTAGCCATTCATATGGTCAAGATTGGATTTAATTGGTCAAAAGTTACGGCTTTGACTGGTCAAAAATTGCGGCTTTGACTGGTCAAAAATTACGGCTCTTCCAAAAATATAAGGGTATTTACGTAACTTTGACAAAAACACGCGCGTGTTCATATATATGAAGGCATGCAGTCATATATGAATGCATGCGTTCATATATGAATGCGCGTGTTCATATATATGAAGGCATGCAGTCATATATGAATGCATGCGTTCATATGTGAATGTTCGTAATTTTAAATAAACACTGACTGCATGCCTTCATATATGAATGCATGCGTTCATATATGAATGCATGCAAAAAAAAAGAGTGACATTCATATATGAACGCCTGTTTTTTGCATGCCTTCATATATGAATGCATGCGTTCATATATGAATGTTCATAATTTTTACATAAACACTGACTGCATGCCTTCATATATGAATGCATGCGTTCATATATGAATGCATGCGTTCATATATGAATGCATGCAAAAAAATGAGTGACATTCATATATGAATGCCTGTTTTTTTGTTTTTTGCATGCCTTCATATATGAATGCATGCGTTCATATATGAATACGTACAAAAAAAATAGTGACATTCTACTAACATTCATATATGAACGTCTACTAACATTCATATATGAACTTCTGTTTTTTGCATGCATTCATATATGAACACACACGGCTAAAAAAAAAAGAAAAAAAAAGTGATATTCATATCTGCGTTCATATATGAATGCGTTTGGATAATTTACAAAAATACCCTTCGAATAATAAACAATGTGAGGAACACGGGAGTGGACCATGAGAGCAATTATCCCCTAATTCTCGGTCAAAGCCGCCGATCTTGACCGAATTAATGGTTTAAGATCACTTCTCTATTTCTCATATATTTATTGTTTCTCAAATGAACATTTCCCTATATATATATATATATATATATATATATATATATATATATATATATATATATATATATATATATATATATATATATATATATATATATATAATGGAGATCTATGCCTACAATCCGAAACTTGGATTTTCCACAACCAGAAATTAATTAATGCGATAACAATATCTATAAGTAGTTGTTAAAACAAAATTACTTTCCACAGTAGCAACTAAGCTATGTAAAATTACTAGTAAGATGCAACAGAAAGTAAAATTTTAGTTTGCATTTATATGCTCAAGAGAACAAAATAGAAAAAAACAACCTTATACTTGAAGTGCATTTGGTTAGGGTTGTTTCGAGTTACGAAGGTAAAAACAAAGTACAATAATAGAGGTCCACAAGACTTATATTTTACAGTGTAGAAACCAAACAAGATAAAAACAAAATCAACGAAAATATTGTTACTTTTATATAAATTTATTTTTACAATTATTTAAATCTCAAATATGAGAATTTTGCAAAACAAAAATGCAAATCATAATGGGTTGCATAACACGAAATAGTAGTTTACTTTCACAAATTTCTTTAGTATAGCATTTTTTTTCTTATTATAGCAATATAATTTTAAATTATTTTTAATCAACGTATTATGCTTTGAAAAATTTACCGATTATAACAATGAGTAATCTTTTGATTTGAATTAAGATAACATATCATAGGTTATCCCTTGTCATTGTCCACATTGGACATCTACTTGTAACATATTTTACTTTCATAAAATTTAAATTTACATATTATTCATAAATATATTAAATTAATTAAAAAATCTAAATTATTTATTAGTATAACAATATTAAAAAGATTTGTACATCACAATCTATCCCAGTCATGTTTTAAAAAAATATTTATTTTGAAAGTAATATATATCATATTTGTGTCAAATTTTTTTAACGAGATATTATTTAATAAATATATTAAACTAATTAAAAAAATTCTAAATTATTCATTAATATAAGAGCATTAATTACATTTTTAAAGTACAATTGATATCACTTAAACTTTAAAAAATGTTAAAAAATATGTATTTTTAGAACAAGAAATATAAAAAAAATGTCATATGTTTTACAAACAAAATATTTATCTTGAAAAAACATATCATATTTGGTTAAACATATGTTAATTTAGGATATTTATTTTTCACTGAAATTTTTGAAAACGTTTTTTGAAAAGAAAGAGGTGAAAATCATATTTTAAGTGGGATATAACCATTGGGACCGAAAGTGAGAAAACTTCTCAAATAATTGGATTTTTTTATTCATTTTGTCATGTAATCAGAATGATGGATTATCTGCATCATCTTATATAAGGAGTTAACCGTTGTTATAATAGACATATTTTTCAAAATACAATATTCAAAATAAAAATATTTTGGAAGTAAAAAATGAACATACAATACTATAATAAGGAAATTTATAAAAGGAGGTTGGTGTTTCACATATTTAGCCCAATTTCCATTAACCCATTTAGGAAGGTCGAAAGTTGTTATTATACTATTGAGTAGGGGCTTTTTGTTAAAACTATATTAATGTTAATTACAAAACATCTATAAAAACATCTATAAAAAAAACATCTATATTACAAAACATCTATAAAAAAACTCTTAAAAACAATTGTTAAAACTTAGTGTACCGTTATTTAATGTTAATTACTTAAAACTTAAATAAAGAATGAAAACTTAGAATCTCTTTCTATTTAATCCTTATCTCTAACAACTTTAACTTTCCCAAAATCACGCCCCACTTCAACTTCTCTACAATCATTCCCGGCATAATTAAATAATGATAAAAATCAAATTTTAAATATAAAAAATCTAAAATATTATTAAGAAAATATAACAGAATATTTAATGTTTATTTTATAAAAAAACATTATTTTATTAAATCTAAAATAAATTACATTATTATTAAATATTAAAGAAACTCTTAAAAACAAACTTTTATGCATCAAGTACTGTTTATTGATACATACTACTTAAAATTCCAGATTACAAATTATGATGCATGAGTACAAATTTCTGAAGTTATATGTTTGAATTCATAACTGACCGATAAACATAATCAAAACAAGATAAACATCTTAATTTAAATATAAATAATTTAAAATATATAAGATAGAAATAAAAGAAAAAATAAAAAATAAAAGAAAAAATTAAAATCGTGATTTATCTCGCTGTATTACGCGAGTACACTTCTAGTATTCCATTAAGAGTTAACCTTTGGACTGTTAAGAGGTAGATTTGTTTGTCAAAAAAAAAAAGTATGCCTCTTAAGAGCATCTCCAACAGTTTCTTTAAAATTTCTCCAAAATGGAGAATCAAAAGTCAAAATCTCAAAAAAAAAATACGTTCATCTCTAACAACTTCCCCATTTTTGAGATAAATCATTGATTTAAAATATTAAAATATTATTTATCTCACTTAAACATTTCATTTCAAAGTTTTTCTCTTAGTAATCATTGTTGTCATAAATATTTAATATTTTTATTTTAATAACTAAATTTCCAAACAATTTCCTTATCAAAAGTAGTAGTTGACGTTTGACCTTTACTTGGACTTCAATTATTAAGAAACTACATCGTTTGTTGGATCCATTATTAATTTCTTCGTATGTTCATAAACCTTAAATTTCTCAAATCAATCATACATTTCTACATTTCACAATGGTTGTTATCTCTGAAGAATCTTCATCTTCTTCACCAACTCATCCTCATCATAATCATAATTATGATGTATTTTTGAATTTTAGAGGTTTCGACACTCGTCTTAATTTCACCGATCACCTCCATCAGGCCCTCGTCAACGCTAACATCACTACTTTTTTGGACGATGAAGAGATCGAAACCGGACTATCTTTGAAACCGGAATTGGAGAGTGCAATCAAAGCATCCAGAGCTTCTATTATTGTCTTGTCGGAGAATTATGCTTCTTCAACTTGGTGTCTCGATGAATTGGTATTGATCCTCGATCAAATGAGGACCTCTGGCCATATAGTTATCCCCATCTTCTACCATGTCGAGCCTACCAATGTCAGGAAGCAACAAAGCAGCTTTGGAATTGCTATGGCAAAACATAAAGAGAAGATGGAAGCTGAGACCAATGTGGAGAAAAAAATTCAATTGGGTGAGAAGATAAATAAATGGAAGAAAGCACTTGTAGAAGTTGTTGGTTTAAAAGGGAAGGATGCAAAGAACCGGTAACTAAACTACCTTCTTTCATTAACACATACAATTTTTTATTTAGTTTTGCAATTGGTAATTTGTTTTTCTCTCTAAAATCAATTCCAGGCAAGAGACAAAGTTAATTGAAGATATCGTTAAAGACATCTACCATGGATTAGGTGTACCCTTAAGGAGTTCTCTACCACTCCTTTGTGGGATGGAAATGTCTATTCACTTCATCACTTCATGGTTGAAAGATGGATCATCGCATACCGCTGATATTCTCACTATTTGTGGTTTGGGCGGCATAGGGAAGACAACTTTGGCCAGATATGTCCATGAGTTACACTGTCGATTGTTCGATAGAAGCAGCTTTATTGAAGGTGTCAATGAGAAATGTACTCAACAAGTTAATGGACTACTTGATTTACAAAAACAACTTTCTCACGACATTTCAAAAACAAGTGTGATTCATATCCATGATGTTTTCAAATGCACTGCCATTATTGAGAATGCACTAGCTCGTCAAAAGGTGTTTGTAGTTCTTGATGATATTGATAGTCTCAAACAGTTGGATGCGTTGCTTGGAAAGAAAGGTTTTCATCCAGGTAGCAAAATAATAATAACAACCAGAGACTCGTCATTGAGCGAGAAGTATGCACTAATCGATTCAATAGTTGAACCTAAGCATACTAAGCTCCGTCTTGAAGGCTTATATTATAAAGCATCACTACAACTTTTAAGTTATCATGCATTCAAGAGCAAAGGTCCCGAGAAAGGTTATGAAGAAGTGGCAGAAAAGCTTATGGCATATTGTCAAGGACATCCATTGGCTCTTAAAGTTTTGGGCGAGTCTTTGCATAAACGAGAGGTTGCAATATGGGAGGAGCGCATAGAAGGGCTAAAGGAAGAAACAGATTCCCATGTTCAGAAGGTCTTGCAAATGAGCTTTGACTCTATGCCATCTTCCAATGATAAGGAATTGTTTAAGCATATTGCTTGTTTTTTCGTTGGAAAAGATAGAAACTACACTGAAACAATATTGAAGGCGTGTAGTATCCGCACACTACATGGGATCACAAATCTCATTGACAGATGTTTCCTTACAATCGGACCAAAGAATGAGTTAAAGATGCATCAATTGCTTCAAGAGATGGGAAGAGATGTAGTACGCCAAGAATCACCTGAGAAGCCATGGAAGCGTAGTCGATTATGGTGTCATAAGGAGTCATTGAAAGTGTTGAAACAAAAAAAGGTAAGAGACCATGTATACTTGTCATAATTGTGCAAATTGCAAGTAATTTGTATCATCTATGGACACTTATTTAAGGGTTTTTTAATTTTCTGACATTCACTTTCTTCTTAGGGTTCGGGAAAACTTAAAGGCCTCGTTCTTGACATGGGAATGCTTCCGGAGAAGGAGATATGTGGATCGTTTGAGTTGAAAACCGATGCATTGAGCAAGATGGAGAATCTAATGCTATTGCAACTTAATTATGTGCAACTCAATGGGTCTTATAAGAATTTCAGTGAAGAACTAAGGTGGTTGTGTATGCATGGGTTCCCTTTAAAGTCTATACCTTCAGACTTACCTATGGAGAATCTAGTTGCTCTTGACTTGTCTTATAGCAATTTGGAATCTTTTGGCATGTCTTATAGTAACCCACAACAACAACCTGGGAAGAAGCAAAAGGTAAGAAAATATTTGAAGCATCTGTTTTAATTTTTATTATTAATTTATGTATGTTGGGTTAATGCAGTTAACTTAATATTTACCTTATCTCCATTTGTACAGTTAAGTGGCTCATGCTCAAAAGGTAGACGACGGTTGCTTCGATCATTGAAGATTCTTAATCTAAGTTTCTGTAAACAGCTTCGTAGTCTCGGTGGCTTTATCGAATTCTCTGCACTTGAGGAGTTAATACTTGCAAACTGCATAAGTTTGATGGAGGTTTGTGAATCAATTGAGCAATGTGATGGACTTGAGCTCATTGATCTGAGTCATTGCAATGAGGTTGGAAAGGTTTTAAGGACGATAGGCAAGTTAAAGAAGGTGAAAATACTAAAACTAGATGGTTGTAATCTCGGTGAATTTCCGGTGGAGATGAGGGATATGGATTTACCCGATATGGTGAACTATGTTAATATTGGCATGAACTCAGAAACCTCTTCCTCTGACATTGTGGCGGCTATACCGAGAGGTTTAGAGTCATATCTGATTTATTTACCGAGTTCATTAGTATGTTTATCACTTAAAGATAGTAATTTGTCCAACGAATCCTTTCCAGAGAACATGAGTAGCCTATCCATATTGAAGGAGTTGTATTTAGATGGTAATGCAATAGTGTCCCTGCCTAATTGTGTGAGAAGCCTTCCGAGGCTTGAGAAGCTTAGTCTTAATGAGTGTCGTAGTTTGAAGAAATTGGAGCATCCTCCACGTACACTAAAAGAAATGATATTTGCTTTTAGGGGTGATAATTATGAGGAAGGGAAAGTTGTATTTGGTCGAGAAATGTCCCCAATCATGTTACACATGGGTCATGCGAGTCGGAGTACAAATTTGGGGTCTTTCATTGAAGGCCTGTTCAAAGTGGAAGATATGGGAGATGTAGAGGAAAATGTATTACGTAGTTTGGGGTGGTCTAATTTGGACTTCACCAAAATTCAGCCAGTAGAGACAGGATCTAAAGTCCAGGTTTGCTCTCATCAACTATCTATTTAATTTATCTACGTATGATTGATTATATGCATATAATTCATATTAATTAATTAAGGTTTTATTTGGCAGATGAAATATGAATTTGGAATATTCAGCACAGCTTATGAGGGGATAGAGATGCCCTATTGGATATGTGATAGAAGGTGGGAGGGGTTATCAATATCATTTACCATCCCATCATCTCCTAACAACCTTAGAGGACTCAATATCTGCTCCGTGTTTATGCTATCAGAGTGGATGAGTGATCGTCCTTTTTATTTGGCTAATATCAAGATTAGTAATATAACAAAGAACCGCACCTGGATATATCATCGTTTAATGTTCCTTAAGGAAACTCGAGAGGATATAACATATTTAAGCCATTGGATGTTTGGGAAGAATGAGATGGAAGATGGTGACCAAATTACTATCTCCATATTCATCCAAGTTGATGATATTAGTATAAGGGAGTGTGGGGTGAGTTTTGTGTACGATGAAGATGATGGGAAGAAGAAGATGGAAGAAGAAGAAGAAGATGTGTTGGGTTATTACAAGTCATGGAATCATATAATTGGCGGGGATCTCTCTCCTTTTCAAACTACTACTCCCGGAGAATATCACCTATACACGTGGCACTTTTTTGGGCTCAGCTTTTTCAACGATTATGTAGGTATGTGGTATACAATTAATATATTTATTAAATGTTGTTTTATGATCATGTTTCTCATATTAATTAATCAAGTGTTGGAGATCAACACATACAATACAACTCTTAGATTATTTTCCACAACCTCAAATTAATGCTTATAACAATATCAATAACTAGTTGTTAAGACAACAATTTCTTCCTAAGCTATTACTTGTTGCAAATGGATGTAAATTAATAATAACAAATTAATGCTAATTAATTACCTTTTGTTGTCTATTTTTTCATCAGATCAGTGTCCTTTATTTAGAGCTTTCAGCCCAAGCAAGTGAATATAGTTATATAGTTGGTGCAGTGGGGCACCTAAGCTCTCTCTGTATATAATAAGGTATATAATAAGGTACTTCCTTTTCCATTTCCAAACCCCTTCAATTATATATGTTTATTCTCTCATCAAAGTTTTTTTTTCTTTGTTTCAATATCCATGATGCTTAACATATATATTTCTATCTTGGAGACGTGGTGGTAATGATGGGTCGTTCTAATGTTTGCAATGTTATGTATACGATCCTTATCTATACTATATTATAAAAACGATATAAAAAACTCTTAATTACAACATTTTAAGCACAAGTTACAACTAATTAAAACCAATTACTTAATTTACAATTTCTTAATGCTTTGGTACAACCTTTCCAAGCACAGTATCTCACATAATCATCTATTTGTGGAATGGATACTCATTTATTAATATAAATATTTGTTTTTTTGGTGAAGGATTTTATAAAAGAGATTTTATATTAGCATAATCTATTTTAAATGTAGATTTTACATTTAAATCTATATTAATGAGATGTAATATAAAATATTTTTATTGTATTTTTTTTATATTACATCTCATAATGATTTTTCCATATTTTATTTTATAAAATCTTTTTTCATATTTTATTTTATAAAATCTTTTTACATAATGAGATGTAATATAAAATCTTTTTTCTTCTGTATTTTTTTGCTATTATAAAATCTATTTTATTTTATAAAATCTACATGTATTTTATATTAACATAATATAAAATCTACACGTATTTTTTTTCACGAGCATTAAAAGAAGAAAAAAGAAGTTTGATATGAAATAAAAATAAAAAATAACGACATACACTAATAAATTATCGTATTTTTTAAAATAAAAATATTCCGCAATACTTTCCAAATTAACCAAGTGCAAAGAAAATAAAATAGACACGATGTAGATATAAAAATATTCTTCCATATTTTTAATATATTTACATTTAAATGTAAAATCGAAAATGAAAATAAAAGATTTTAAATATTCTCTACATTCACTATAAATATATATAGCTTCTCTATGTATCATCCGAGTACAAGAAGAAGACGAACGGTCGGGTGTCAATGACGGAACCTGCAACTGAACAAAAGATATTCCACTATATTTTTGTTTATTTGAAAAACTACTTTTTTATATTTTATTTTATTTACTGAGGATTTGTTTATATTTTTCAAAACCCACAATCATATTTTTCGAAGTAGGGGAATAATATGGCATTGGTTTTGGTTATCAGAGTTGATAAGAAAATGTTAAATTGAAAGAAAGATATGAATATATATATATATATATATATATATATATGAGAAGATAATTTTAAAGTTCTGACTTCCCAACCCAAAAGTCGTTGCGACATAAAATTATTAATAACTCCATATGCAACAGTTTATTCCCCAAAGTTCGATGAAATGATAAGAATGCAAATAATTCTCAAATCGAGTTTAAAACTTTAAGTCGCCTCGATAAGACACATTTGACCAAGATGGTAACTACAATGATATGCAATTCGAAAATTCATTTCATGTATTGCGGAAAATTTATAACAGCAAGGTCAACAAGCGAAGTACGCTTAGATTAAAATTTAATTTAAGACAACACAAATATTTCGCATATTTACTCACGCGAGTGAAAGTCGGATTCAACCCAAAAGTATGCACCTATACTCGTGTGAAACTCAAGATGTAATCATGCTACATTTAGATTTTCAAGGTGCCTCTTACGGTTGCAAAAGTGTAGATGCAAGACTCGCATGAAACAAGGTATCAAACAAAACTCGTAAATTAATGCACACAATAATGTCAATCTACATGTTCCAAAATTTCTTTCTATTACGCGGTTCGAATGGTCATAAAATAAAACGCCATAAACCCAACTAAAATTTCATAATTTTATTGACGGTAAAATCAAGCGGTGTCAAATCTCTGTTTCCCGACATAGGAGCGTAAAACGACAAATAGTCTAAGAAAGGTTAAAATTTCAAAACCACCACGTAAGATAAAGTGACTATTTTCAACAAAACTCTCATGAGATACGACACTCAAAAACTCGTAAATTATACGACATAAAGTTCAAACTCACACATCTCAAAATACACTTACGAACCCAAAAAGGTCGCAAAACTATACCCCGTAAAATTAAACACGACTCATACAGACTAAGATTACATAGAAAATCCCGACTCGAGAACAGCGGGACAACTCTTCCTTTAAAACCTTAACATACGTGGAGGAGATCCAATGTCAAGGTTAAAAATTCCACAGTCGCTTGCCCAATACCACATGCGGTATTAAAATACGGACCTTAAGATGTCCAGAGATAGCGTTAAACACAAAACAGGGACGGAGAGATTTTCAATATAAACTGTAGCCACGTGCAACAAAACTATTTCATGCAAGATTAAGCTCACAGTTTAAAATCCGATGAGGGCTAAATATTTTACTAAAAATTTATAATCCAAAACACTTTAAGTTTGGCGAACATGAGAAACAATTTATGCAAACTCATTTTAGAAATAAGTTTAGTTCATGAATTTGGTCGGCATTCACCCCTCTGGACTACGCTTCTCAACAACCCGACATACTAATATCATTCGGGTGTATCAAGCATCTTAGGACAACAATCTCAATTTCCTACTATTGTCATCCGGATACTCCACATCTTAAAGCAACACTCGGATACTTCATCGGTTCACCTTAAAATCTCTCCTCGTATAACATCAATTCCATAAGCTTAAGGTTCTACTCCAACCAATTATTCTTACTCACGACAATCAACTTAATGCATTCAACGCACTTAACTATCACTTCAACGTGACATTGCTATAGACATCAACCCTTCCCTAGATCACTCGCTTAGGAACTTTCTCACTACCCCAACGGTAATCATACCAAGGTAGTTCAAGTATACACATGTAGCATGTAGGTTCACCATAACACTGGTCAGGTGCCATTATGAACGTACCGTACATGCTCATCCTTGCGACCCTCGACAAACTTCCCGTTTCTAGCGACCCTCTCAACTCCAAAATATCTTATCTTAAGGTTCCTAATGTGCAACTTCACTTACAATTGCTTATAAAAATGCTAGTTTGAGTCTAGGCATCCTACAATCAATACCTAATTCTCTCAAACTTAATCTCTGATACCAACTTGTAACACCCTCAAATATGGAAATAGCAACTTATTTAAAATTTTCTAAATACATCCATAAATGAATCATCTACAACCACAAATTCAGATTTTGCTACAATACACACCTTCTATCTATACATACAGTAAACAATAAGGACGGGTGCTACTAAAACCCAAAACATGTCACTATCTCCAACTCGCGGAAGACTTCACCTATTACTTACGTTTATAAGGCTAAGGCTCAACTCTTCATATCACCGCTAGAACTGAACCCCCCGCTAGGAACCTGATGCACATGCCGACAAATAAAAAGGTTAGGCTTAACGCCTAGTGAGCTCAAGAGTGTTAACATGAACGAATATATCTTTAAAAGAAAGGAAATCAGTTTAAATCAAGATCCTTCGAAATATTATACTTCAAAATGGAAACGACACATTTTCCCATAATATACACTTTTAAAGACAATGCTCCCAAAACACACGTTTCTTATAAAATGGTGCAACGCATAACTCACCCAAACGGGATCATAGTTCGACACTTATTTGGTAAAAACATGAATAACCATTTATACCCCAAAGTACCCAAAACATGGGCGGGACAGAGTGCCCGACCCATAAATCGCTATCAAAACCACATATACCGTACGTCCGAAAACATGGACACTTGGTCCAATACTCACGCGACCGTAAGGAACCAATGACAATAAAATAAGACGTTCTTATATTTAACATACTGATAGCCACAACGGGGGAAACCCGTATCCGTTGAGGGTGGAGGGTGGAGGGAACACAAAAGTATACCACCCAAACAACGGTAATCGCATGACACCTCCCGACATTCCAGCCCGGTGTCCCTACGACTTCTTTACAAGTGTCACCCCAAGTCAGTTGACCTTGATGGATCATTCTGAAGAATTCCATCCCGAAGGCCCGGCACACTTAAAGACTACCTTCCAGGCATTATTTCAAGCGGCGGAGGTCCTAGCGCCTACTACTCCGGTAGCACTAGCTGACTCAACCCTCCTAGCGATCACTTGTAAAGTTTTCGGTCATAAAACATGGGTACCGAAGTTCAACCCCGCAATACCCAATTGACCATCCCAAAACAGACTGACTCACGTGCCTATGGATCCATTACACACTGTCTAATGTTACCGGACTACACACGAATGACCAAAACACCCGAGCCCGTAACCAACCTCAATACGCAACACAGCACATTAGTATGTACGTCATAAACGGACTCTACATTGAGCCATATAAAACCGGACAAGTGTCCTCAAAACTCCTTTAAACGATATCGAGCCAAAATGCTCAAAACCTCTTTTGACCCACGATCACATTTTTCAATATAATAAACACACTCGACCCATACCTTGAAATTACACGCTCCCAAAATGCTTGGATGGATTCCAACACAATTTAAGTCGGGACAAAAAGGTTTTCCAAACTAGACTTGTGAACTCAAATACACCGATTTACGTATGTCATGAATAAGACCTCATTTGTACAAAATCACCAAGAATGCATAAGTCATGAAATGGACTCTGTTTGTACCAAATCCCCAAAATGCACCAATCATGCTATTACTTATCAAGATGTCCAAATCCCAAATATGAGCATTTTATGGAACTAAAATAAACCAAGTTCATCAAATATGAAAACTCATTAAAATACTCACACTTTGACAAATACCAAGTAAAATACGTTTTTACTTCAAAATACTCCAAACTTATCAGCAGTTAACCATTTCATGTAAAACACTTTAAAATAACCATTTTGGCATGTACACCGTTTTCACAAATCAACTTGAACTCACCTTGCTAGATTTAGGCTAAATCTAGATTTTACCCAACGAGCTCTTTTGAAGGCCGCTTGAATCCTCAAGCCGAAAACTTCCAAAACCTAGATCCAACATTCCAACCCAAAAATAACCATAAGTAACCATACCCAACCACAAGGAAACATTCTCCAATCATAAAATACCAAGATCCCAAACAAGATCAAAACCCTAATTTCTCTAAAACCAACAAATCCAAGATTGGAGATATCAAACCTTAAGAAACCACCAATGGAGCATTTATAACCTTATTACAAGAAAACTTACCCTTGAAGGCAAAGAGGCTTCCGAGAACACCCAATCCAACACTTCAACCCGAGCTCCCGACCGTTGCACTTGACGAGGAAGATGAAGATGGAGGTTTTGTGGTTCAAGGTTCCAACTAGTTAGATGGTGAAGAAACATGTGGTTTGAGGAGGAAAAACCCCCAAAATAGGTTTGGGTTCGGTTTTGGTGTTTGGGAGAGAAAAGGGAAGAAGATAGAAGTGAGAGTGAGGGAAATGGTTGAGAATCGCGACTCTTAAAAGACCCTGGGCCCGACCGCGATTGTGCCCAGCGATTGTGCCAGGGCACTATCGCCCAAAACGTACCGCGGGCACACCCCCGCTGGCGATTGTGCCCAGGGCACTATCGCTAGGGCATTATCGCCCAAAGTGTACCGAGGCTCGTTTCTTCCCATTTTCCGCACAGACCACTCATGACGCGATAAGGCTGAATAGGTAAGATATAAGGGATGAAATTCTACGATAAGAAACAAGAGTTTCTCAAAAGGGTTGGCTTTCACAGACAGGAATTTACGAGTGTTACATGTTAAGTTCTGATTTTAGAGTTCTTTTTAATGTAATTTATTAGTTACGATTTCAATTTTGAGTACTGTTAACTAGTTATTTTGTACTTATTTTCTTTATTAATATAGTTTGTTTTGTATTTTATTTTAGTTTAAATCATGCATTTTTAGCCTAAAACGCATTGCATCCATCATCCATTCCGTGTTCGGGTCAGTTTCGGAAAACTTGCATGTTTTATCAATTTTCAGGTCGGTTTTATGGATCATCGTTCCCGTTTTACAAAAAGCACAAAAGAGTAAAAGAAAGAATAGCATAAATGAAGAAACAAATGAAGAAAAAAAGCAGCTGAATTCGTCCCTATGTGGTGCGCACGACCCGTACGCACCAATGGCCTGCAAAGCGCACGGCCCGTGTGCATGGTCGAGAAAGTCTCCTTGTTTCCTGCAAGTGGCTTGACAACTTGTTTCTCATCATGATGTTGGACAAATTGATTCTAGATTTGCTTTAACAACCCATTTCCCATTTGAATGTATTTGTTTAGTATTTCTATTGCTTTGTTTTGTAGTATAAATGGAGTGCTTCCCATCCCTTAGTTAATCATCCTTTGGTTTGTTTTAAACATTCTAGCATCCCTTAGTTCTCAATCCCTTTGTTTGCTAAATACATCATTCTCTCTAGTTCTAGTTCTTGTTGTTTTGATGGGTCACTCTTCTCCTGGAAGAAGACTACCTCGTGTTCATCAATCTAGTATTGTATCTCTTTCTCGTTTATGTTCTTAATTCATAAATATATGTAGAAATGTTGTTTGATGTTTTTCTTATATATTTTATGTCATATATTTGTATCTAACATATATATATATATATATATATATATATATATATTTTGTTTAGTTTTCTAATTCGATAAGAGTCGTTTTTAGTTCTTTTTGTATATAAGATGGTGTGGTGATAATCTGCAGTTATGTCGAGAAATTGGCTACCTCGAGGTTAAACGATACGGTTGTCGAAAGTTGGTTTTACGTTCCATCACCAACGGAAGTTGGGTTGTGATCGGAGACCGACCATTCGATAACCTTTATTCAACAAATCAAATTATAAACGGAAGTTTGAATTTGGCTTTTGGTCGATTAACCAACGATTCTAAAATTATCATGGAAATAGATAAAAGTAGGAATCGGGGAAATTGTTTCATCAAAACTTAATGCTTCTAGTTAAGTCGGATGTCATGGAAATAGTCAACCGCTTAACTAGGAAGGTTTATTTCACCTTGGAAGAGGGTCTTAAATGTTTTTTAGAAAGATAAACCCCTACCTCGATATAACTGTTGGATATCACCACTTCCATCTCGTCTTTATTTCTTAGTTTAATACATGTCCTAATTAATCTCCTACTGTAATTTTCATAGTTTTTGTTATAAATAGTTAAAGTCCCTTTTATGTATTTATGTTTTATTCTTGTATTTTGATTTGTAGATTAATCATTAGTTTAGAAAAACCACCATCAATTGTGTTCCCATAGCTAGTTTATAATCTGTAGCAGGATTAGTACTTAAACCACTGCTACCTGTAATCGACCCGTATGCTACACAACCCATACGCTTGCGGTTAAAATAAAACCTCAACACATCTCTAACTCATTCTTTGGTCCGATCGTAAGAAAACATCTGTCAATGAGATTTGTGATCCCATGTAGTGTGCGGATACTACACGCCTTCAATATTGTTTCAGTGTAGTTTCTATCTTTTCCAACGAAAAAACAAGCAATATGCTTGAACAATTCCTTATCATTGTTAGATGGCATAGAATCAAAGCTCGTTTGCAAGACCTTCTGAATATGGGAATCCGTTTATTCCTTTAGCCCTTTTATGCGCTCCTCCCATTCAGCTACTTCTCGTTTATGCAAAGACTCACCCAAAACTTTAAGAGCCAATGGATGTCCTTGACAATATGCCATAAGCTTTCTCGACACTTCTTTATAACCTTTCTTGGGACCATTGCCCTTGAACGCATGATAACTTAAAAGCTGTAGTGATGCTTGATCATCTAAGCCTTCAAGAAAAAGCTTTGTATGCTTGGGTTGAACTTTTGAATCGTTTAGTGTATATTTCTCGTTCAATGATGAGTCTCTAGTCGTTATTATGATTTTGCTACCAAGATGAAAGCCTTTCTTTCCAAGTAACGCGTCCAATTGTTTGAGACTATCAATATCATCAAGAACTATAAACACCATTTGACGAGCTAGTGCATTCTCAATGATCGAGGTGTATTTGAAAACATCATGAATATGAATGAGACTTGTTTTTGAAATGTCGTGAGAAAGTTGTTTTTGTAAATCAAGTAGTCCATTAACTTGTTGAGTACATTTCTAATTGACACCTTCAATAAAACTGCTTCTATCGAACAATCGACAGTGTAACTCGTGGACATATCTGGCCAAAGATGTCTTCCCTATGCCACCCAAACCATAAATAGTGAGAATATCAGTTAGGGGTGTTATTCGGTCGGTTAAATCGGTTTTCGGTTTATTCGGTTTGGTTTAATCGGTTTTCAAGCTTTTTAAAAACTAACCGATAACCAAACCAAATAAGGTTTGGTTTAATCGGTTTTGGTTTATTCGGTTTCGGTTTATTCGGTTCGGTAACCGGTTAAACCGAATAAGGATTTTTATTTTTTCGTTGAACATTTGCTCAAATAATGTTTTCAAATCAAGTGTCCGTTGCTTATAATATATAATTGTATCATACATTCATACTCAACAACTGACTTATATTAAATAAAATACACCATCTATCAAAACTTATTTCTACCATATGACATTATTTTTCTTCATGTGACGATGTAATTCAAGCATAAAATGTAATCTAATAATAAAACATTATATAGTCTCAATAAAAAAAAAAACATTATATATCAATAAAATATGTAAAATAATAATAGTATAACATGTCTTAGGTTTATTTTTTATAAACATGCAATATATAAAATATTAGTAGAATGTGTTATTCGGGTTATTCGGTTTAACGGAATTAGAAAAAAAGTAACCGAAAATTATATATCATTTTTTGTGAGTCCCATTGTTTCTTTCAACATCAATAATAATTAAATAAGTTATATTAATATTTATAAAGTAAACAAAATAAAATAAAAAATAAGGAAAATGTCACTTCTCACAAACTTCATGTAAGAACCAAGGTTCTTATTTAATTCCCTTAATATAATATTAAATTCTTCTTGAGTGTTAACTATACTACTTTATAAAATTCTATTACGATTATCTTGAAAATTTTAAGAGGTACCTTCCTTTGTGCATCTGTTACAACTTGTTAAGAATGGTTGCAACCCCATCTACACCCACTCCCCTAAATCTCTCCTTAACAAACGACAATGTCCCAGAAACTACTCCTAAACCCACGTCCCCCTCACCCTCACGGAATCACCGGTCGATTCACACACTGTCGATTCCCTGTCTGATGATTCATGCTCTGCCTTGCTTATGTAACCAGTCCTGCTCAATTTTGCTTGTCAATTTTCCGATACATGAGAAATTGAGTACAAAAATTTTGCTCATGTCTTTTTGTGTGTACTCAATTGACCACCTTCATCGAATCGCCTTTAGGATGTATTTTTCTTCTTATTTCTCAATCATCTTCGTATATATCTACAAAAGGTAAACAAGATTGGATTGCACACATATCTTCTTATTGGGTTGTACACTTGACAGTCGTTACCCGTTAGTATTTTGTGTCAAATTGGTCTGGATTTTCCCTTATGAACGTGGTTATTGCATCTTGAAATTTATCCATGTCTTTTTGCTTTTTTCACCAAAAGCTTAGAAAAAAGGGTAATGTATATTTGCTATTGATTATCTCATATATTTTTCACATAAGTATACTAGAAAACCATTTTTTTCAGTTGTTACTCAAAATACGACCGTTGTTTTACTATCAGAAACGTAAGAAATTTGGTAGTATACAATTGCAATTGGTTATCATTTTATCATTCACAAAAAAGTTGAGGATGGTAGGCATTTTCATGTGGTATAAGAATGTATTATCGCACTTGCTATTTTGTGGTGCTTGCTTAAGCTGATCTTGTACTGCGGTTCACGTGGCTAATTTGTGGTTTTCATTGTCATGATGGTAGGTACCTGTTGGTAGAGCCACACTTGGGCGTAGCATCAATAACAATGTTATTGGAGAGCCTATCGACGAGAGAGGCGACATTAGTAAGTGCTTTATATGACATCAAGCAGGATATCTTTCATATCTTCTTGTGGAAAGAGTATCTTATATTTTCTCAATACGTTGCAACAAAAACCGACCATTATTTGCCAATCCACAGAGAATCCCCAACTTTTGTTGAGCAGGCAACTAAACAACAAATCATTGGAACTGGAATCTGATGTACACCGAATCAAAACAGTAAAAATCAATGCTAATTTGTGGTTGTATTGCTCACAAATCGAGAGATTAACAAAAGAGTTTTCCGGCTTTCGAGAGGCCAGAGACTCTCCACAGGACTCACGTCCAAATTGTCTACAAAACAGAATAATCCCTCCATGCTCCTCACCCCTCCTATTTATACTAAACCCTTGCATTACCGACCTGTACCATTTACGCATGACCTACTTGTACCTATTTACCCATCTTACTAAAATGACCTACTCACCCTCAGGGTACAACAGAATCAAGGTAACATATAAATGCAAGACTGTTTGGATGATCTTTTCTCCATTTTTTTTCCTGATGTGGGTGTTGATATTTGATTATTCATGTTGGTGGTTTATTATCACTTTGAGTATGAAACCCATGTCTTTGTTCTGTATTATTACATCATCCTGGCATCTACCATATTGTAATTTGTAAATCCTCGTGTCTGTCTTGCTTGGAGGATATCATACATTTGTTAATTCCACTGCTTATAAATGGCAAAATGATTGAGAAGTTGGTAATTCAATTAAGCAAAAATGGCACAGAAGTTTTGATTGTTACACTTGGTAGATGCGTTATTTTTTCCCTTCATGTTTTTTATTGTTATTGCTACCCTTGGTGGTTATGTTAACCTTTTTTTGTTTTTATTTTATTTACCTTTTCTTGAGGGGATGGTGCAGGAAATGAATAAGCAAAGTGGTAAAAAACATGAAGTTTGTTAAATACTCGATTTCTTAAGTACATTTTAGTTGGCAATTTTGTTGATTCCTCTGGGTTTTTTTTCTTTTCTTTCTTCCTCTGGAGAGTATGTTGATGTCCACTCCGAAGGGTTGTTACTATGTTTTTGTGTTAGACTATGAGAATTGCATTAAACTTTTTGTACTGAAACTGGGTTTTGAAAACGTCTCATCATGCAATTTAATCTTTTGTGTATTTATAGGTTGTTGATCTTCTTGCACCGTATCAAAGAGGAGGAAAGATTGGTCGGTTTGGTGGGGCTGGTGTAGGAAAAACTGTATTTATCATGGAACTCGTCAAAAATGTTGCCAAAGCCCATGGTTAGTAGACGTGAAACTTTTCAACACGTTGATTTGCTTGATGCTCCTTATTGATGATCATTCATTTTCACTGTCTAGGTGGTTTATGTCTTTGCTGGTGTCAGAGAACGTACCCGCGAGGGTAAGGATTTGTGCAGGGAAGTGATGGAGAGTGGCGTCATTAAGCTAGGTGATAAGCAGGTTTGTATATGAGGCTCTTGCATTCTGTATTAACATGTTCTCTAATTTTATACAGTTGTTTCACGTTGTTTACTTAAATATCATTCATGGTTTTAGAGCGAGAGCAAATGTGCTCTTGTCTATGGTCAAATGAATGAACCCCCTGGTGCTTGTGCCCATGTTGGCCTGACTGGATTGACTGTGGCTGAACACTTCAGAGATGCTGAAGGACAAGATGTGCCCCTCTTTATGGACCACATTTTCCGTTTTACCCTGGTGGGGTTTGCTTGTATGATGTTAATTGTATATTTAGTGTATTTTGGTCTACGGCCCATGGGCCTTGTCTAGGTGTCCTTTAGGGTTTCTGTCTTGTATATAGAGAGGGTTCACCCTCCTAGTTTCAATAGATTGAAGCATACTAGTTATTATTACATGGTATCAGAGCCTTGCCTGAAAACCCCACCTGAAACCTAGCCATCATCACCGGAATCTTGCCGGAACTCCAGTTGCCTCTGCCGGAACCCTACCAGAACCTGCCTCTGTCACCGGAACCCTACAAGAATCTGTTGCCGTCGCCGGAACCACCAGCTACTGTCGCTGGAATCCTGCCATAATCGACCAGATCTTGCCGGAATCCTACCAGAACCTGCCCCTGTCACCGGAACCTACCAGAATCTGTTGTCGTCGCCAGAACCACCAGCTGTCGTCGCCGGAATCCTGCCGGAATCGACCAGATCTTGCCGGAATCCTCCAGAACCTGCCGAAAAGCTGCCAGAAAGCTACAAAACCTTCCGGAAACCCACTGAACCTGCTGGAAACACACTAGAACTTGCCGAAAGCACGCCAGAATCTGCCGAAAATCCTGTCGCCGTCGCCGGAACTGCAGTCGCCATCGCCGAAATCCTACCTACCTTCGTCCAGATCTGCTTTCCCCGTCCAGATTTGCTGCCGCTGTCCTGCCGCTGCTGTCCCGGTCCAGATCTGCTGTCCAGAACCTCATCCTTGTCCAGAACTGTCGCTGAACCTGCCGGAATCGACCAGATCTTGCCGGAATCCTCCAGAACCTGCCGGAAAGCTGCAAAACCTTCCGGAAACCCACTGAACCTGCTGGAAACACTGAACCTGATTTAATCCTCCGTTTGTTTTAAACTTTAATTGTCTAATGGGAGACGAAAAGAAGACTGAATCTGCTCTAGGAAGTCAAATTGCTCCTGGTATAATCAACTCGGCCAATTCAGGTACGTTTTCTAGTCTTGATTCATCTTGGGTTATTGATTCTGGAGCTACTCATCACATGACTGGGAATCAAAGTATCCTCTCTAGCCTACATAAAGCTTTCCATCCACCCGTTCGTATTGCTGATGGATCTTCATGCCCAGTTCAGGGCATAGGATCCATTAACAATTCGACAAACCTACGCCTCTCCTCTATTTTGTTTGTTCCTAACTTTCCTGATAATCTTTGTTCAGTAAGTCAAATTACAAAACAAAATAACTGCTCTGTAACCTTCTTTTCTACTCACTGTATTTTTCAAGAACTGGGGACGAACCGACTGATTGGCACAGGCTTTGAATCAATAAGCCTCTACCATTTATCCTTACCTCCACGTCCTACAACAAACATATGTGATTCTAGTATAAGGGAGGCTCACTGCCGGCTAGGCCATCCCTCTGCAGCAGTCCTGAGACAACTGAGACCGGACTTTCCACTTTCGTCTATTAATTTTCATTGTGAGTCATGTCAGCTTGGTAAACACACCAGACGTCCTTACCCCCCTAGAGTGTCTAGTAGAGTCAGTTTTTCTTTTGAACTCGTGCATTCCGATGTATGGGATCCTTGCCCTACAACGTCCACTTTGGGCTTTCAGTACTTTATTACTTTTATTGATGATTATTCTCGTGCTACTTGGGTTTATTTATTAAAATCTCGTCGAGAAGTATTTACCATTTTTCGCGAATTTCATTCATATATTCAAAACCAATTTAACTCATCAATCAAAACTTTACGATCCGATAATGCAAAGGAATGCTTCTCTACTGACTTCTCTTCGTATTTGAAAACACACGGCATTGTTCATGAATCTTCGTGCATATATACATCCCAACAAAATGGTGTTGTTGAACGCAAGAATCGTCATTTGTTGGATGTTGCTCGAACAATCATGTTTCAATCCCGTGTCCCTAAACAATTCTGGGGGGACGCGATTCTTACTGCCGCATATCTGATTAACCGCATGCCTACACTTGTCCTTCATGGTAAATCCCCCTTTTCTGTACTCTTTCCTAAGGGAACTCCCTTTCCTCTTGCACCCAAATTTTTTGGATGCGTAGCCTATGTTCATGATCTTCGTCCACAACTCACTAAACTTGATCCACGAGCCATTCGTTGCATCTTTCTTGGTTACTCACGAGTCCAGAAAGAGTATCGGTGTTATAGTCCCTCTCTTCACCACTACTTTACTAGTGCCGATGTCACCTTCCATGAGTCCTGCCCTTACTTCCTCGAACATTCTCATCCCATTTCCGATCCGTTCCCTGATCTTGACATACCCGACTCTCACCTTATTCCCACCTTTCCTGTGTTCGTTGTACCCTCTGTTCCTCCGGTCTCAGACGCTCCGACTCCTGCTACCACGGACCTACTGGCAGCACCTCCGCCGTTACTTTTCACATATGCTCGACGAGATAAGGATCAAACAACAGGGCCTCTTATTTCACAACCGAACCATGACTCTGGTCCATTCTCAGTTCCACTTCCCACAAATGTGCCTGACACACCGTTACCAGATACAACCTTACCAGCAACAACCATACCTAATACCACCTCTCCTACACTTGATGTTCCTATCTATGATCCTCCTGGAGCACCACTTCCCGATATACCTATTGCCTTTCGCAAAGAACCTCGACACTACACCCGTTATCCTATTCAGGATTATGTTGCCTACTCTCACCTATCCCCCGATTCTAAAGCCTATACCAGCACCCTGGATTCCTACCCAATTCCCAGATATGTGGCGACTGCTCTAGCTCACCCAGGATGGCGACAGGCTATGGAAGATGAGTTAGGGGCTCTACGGACTAATTATACCTGGGATCTTGAAACACTTCCTCCGGGAAAACGTATTGTTGGTTGTCGTTGGGTATTTACAGTTAAACTACACCCGGATGGCTCCTTACATCGTCTGAAGGTTCGGTTAGTTGCTAAAGGATATTCTCAGGCATACGGCATTGATTATGATGAAACTTTCTCACCGGTTGCTAAAATGCCGTCTGTCCGTATTTGTATTGCCCTTGCTGCCATTCCTCATTGGTCGCTCCATCAGCTTGATGTCAAGAACGCCTTTCTTAATGTTGTTCTTGAGGAGGAGGTATATATAGAGCAGCCACCTGGGTTCATTGTCGAGGAGGAGGCCTCGAAAGTTTGCAGATTACGTCATTCTTTATATGGTCTTAAGCAGTCTCCTAGGGCATGGTTTGGTCGATTTTCTAGTGTTATGGGAGAATTTGGGATGGTTCGCAACGCATCTGATCATTTTGTGTTCTTTAGACACCAGTAGGGCAAAAGGATTATTGTAGTAGTTTATGTTGATGACAAAGGATTATTGTAGTAGTTTATGTTGATGACATCATAATTACAGGGGATAATGAGGTCGGGATTGCCAAACTCAAACAGTTTCTTCAGTTGCAGTTTCAGATAAGCGACTTAGGTCGACTTCGGTACTTCCTTGGCATAGAGGTATCTCGCTCTCCACAAGGAATAATTCTATCTCAACGGAAGTATGTCGTTGATTTATTGACCGAATGTGGCTTACTGGGTTGCAAGCCCGCTGATACTCCAATGCTTCCTATAAGGAAGCTCCTTCCAGAGGACGGAAATCCGATGAAGGATCCTGAGTGCTACAGACGATTGGTCAGGAAGCTTAATTATTTAACAGTCCCATGACCAGATATTTCCATTACCGTCAGTGTCCTGAGCCAATTCATGGTTGCTCCATACACTGGACACTGGGATGCTGCTCTTCGTGTCTTGAGATATCTTAAGACCACACCAGGTGTTTGGCATCTTATATTCTGATCAGGGGCATTGTCGTGTGGGTGCTTTTACAGAAGAAGGAGATGGTCGGATATCTGGTTTTTCAGATGCAGATTAGGTAGGTTGCCCGATCTCTCGACGATCTACTACCGGGTATTGTATATTTATTGGAGGAAATCTAGTGTCGTGGAAGAGTAAGAAGCAACACACAGTATCTAGATCTAGTGCTGAATCAGAATATAGAGCCATGGCAGATATTACAACAGAAATGATATGGGTTCGTCGTCTTCTCATAGAGCTCGGTGTAGTTTCTAATAACTTGATGCGGTTATACTGCGATAGTCAATGAACTATTCATATAGCAAAAAATCAAGTATTTCATGAGCAGACGAAGCACATTGAGGTTGACTGTCATCTTATCAGAGATCGAGTTGTAGGCCCACAAGCAGACCCTCCATCCATTCAACCAATTCACATTAAGACAGACTTTCAGCTTGCGGACATCTGTTGGGAACTGAAGATTCTACTAAGTGTAGTTACTACTGCTAGTATAAATGTAGTTACTACTGCCAGAACAAGTTGAAGATTAATACTGCTAAGTGTTACTACTGCTAGTAGAATTACTACTGCTAGTTAAAGTTAGTACTGCTTGAACAAAGTTAGTACTGCTTAGCTAGTTAGTACTGCTAGTGGTTAGTACTGCTTGCAGTTAATGCTACTAGATGAAGTTAATGCTGCTGAGCATTATTAGTGCTGCTAAAGAGATCCGGATGGAAAATACTACAGCTGGATATACTGAAGATATACTTAGAAGATATACATGGAAGATATACTGAAGATTTGTTTATTCTTTGTAATTATCTTTTTATCAGTATATGTATAGAATGTTTAGAATAGATAGAAAGAACTTTTGATAATTATTTTTCAAGAGAGAAATCAACCTCAAGGCATAGATCCTAATTCTAGAGAAGTAGAATTCGTATTGGTGAGCCTGTTCATCAATATTGAGGTTGAGTGTGTAATTCTGTAACTTCAAAGCATTCAATACAAGTTTACAGTTTGTTCCTCATATTTTCTGTATTGATTTACTATTTCATTGAATATCAAAGTGTTATTCCGCAAACTTCTTTGATATTGTTTCTGAGAATTAATTCTTGTTGAGAATTCGATCCTGACAAGTGGTATCAGAGCAAAATTCTCTCAGAAACAGTTATTCATCATGGAAAATCTTACAGAATCAAGCAGTACTTTGGTCTCAAAAGTTCCAATGCTCAGATCCAATGAATTTGACATGTGGAAAATCAGAATCAAGCAATATATTCTCCTCACAGATTACTCCATGTGGGACATCATTGAGAATGGCCCATCTGATGGAGGAAAGATTGGTGAAGATGGCAAAAGAACTCCTCCAAAGACAGATACAGACAGGAAATCAAGACAGACAGAGATGAAAGCCTTGAGCACACTGCTCTTGGCCATTCCAAATGAGTATCAACACCAATTCTGCAATTGTACTGATGCACAGATGCTCTGGAATGCTCTAGAGAAGAGATTCTCAGGTACTAAAAGTACCAAGAGAAATCAAAAGGCAATCTTAAAACAACAGTATGAAAACTTCATCTCAACTAAGAATGAGTCCATGACTCAAACTTTTGACAGGTTTAATAAACTAATTGGTGAACTAGCTACTATGGGAGTACAGATTGATCAAGATGATGTGAACAGAAAGTTCTTAAGGTCCCTTGGAGATGAATGGACCATGTACACTGTGTCATTCAGACAGAATGATCAGTTGGAAGACAAAGAACTTGATGATCTGTACAATGATCTTAGAGTATTTGAAGCTGAGGTGGAGGCAAAGAAGAAGCCTTCTGGATATGTTCATAATGCTGCACTCCTATCAGCATCAATTGATTCTACTGCTAACCCTGAATCAGTTAATTCTGCTAATGGATCAAATTTAGATAAAGGCACTGATTATGTATTTGAAGCTCTTCTTTCTAATCATGGAAATTCTTCTCTGATCAATGATGACTTAGATCAACTTCATCCTGATGATCTGGAAGAGATGGATATTAAATGGCAGATGGCCATGCTCTCCATGAGGGTTAAAAAGTTTATTAAGAGGACTGGAAGAAACAACTTCTCACAAAGAAGAGACGATGGAGCAGGGTTTGATAAATCAAAGGTAGAATGCTACAAATGCCATCTGAAGGGACATTTTGCTAGAGAATGCAGAAGTGGAATGTCTCACAACAACAACCATCAACAAGCTCAATCTGGAAGCTTCAATAACAACAGAAACTCTGCTCAAGCCCTTGTTTCTCAACAAGGAATGGGGTTTGATTGGAGTGATCAAGCAGAAGAAGCTATTCAGAATCAAGCTCTTATGGCTAAAGTATCTGATCTCCCATCTGAGGTAAGTTCTAATCTCTGCTCTAAAACTTGCATAGACACTGTTAAAAGGTACAGGGATCACAATCAGAAGATGAGTGATGACCTGAAGAGACTAGAAAAGGATATAAAAGACTATGTGAGGATAGTAGAGAGATTTGAAGATCAAATCAAAGGTTTTCAAGCCAATGAACTACAACACTCATATGACACTAATTACTGGCAGTGGGAGAAAAAGGATTTAGAACTTAAACTGACCAAATCTAAAGAGGAGAGTGAAAAACTGAAAGAGGAGTTAACCAAGGTTAAGCTTGATGTAGAAAAGTTTTCCAATGCTTCTAAAGCAATGGACTCCTTACTGCAAAATCAGATTCATGATAAATTAAGAAGAGGAATTGGGTATAATGCCACACCTCCACCATATAACAACAATTACATTCCTCCTACTTCAGACCTGTTAGACACCAAAGATAGGAAGGACTTGCCTGAGGGAGCCACTGAAATAGATCCCTTAGATGAGGTAATTGTTGAGGATAAGACTAAGAAAGAGGTTGGCAAGAGTAAGAAGAACAAGGTGAGTGGTGAGACTTCTATAGAAAACAACATTATCACCAATGAGGATTGTGGAAGGGCTTGGATCAAATCCAAGAACATAGAGAAGACAGAGGAAAAGTCTGGTAAGGTCCATTATAAACAGACCACAGTTGTGAATCCAGGTCCTTGCAAACAGTGTACTTGTAAGAAGAATGAGCCCCAAAAACAGGACAAAAAGAGAGGAAATCAAAGAAACTGGAATAATCAATGGGCACATAAACAAGGGGTTGATCTGAGTAAAATCAATAGACCAAAACCTTGCTTTATCTGTGGCAAATTGAATCATCTTGCAAAATTATGTTATTTCAATCCTATGAACCAAAGAATGAATTTCCAAAGATCCATGCAAAAACCCTTTGGTTATAAGAAAATTGAAAAGAACCATGTGGCTAAGAAAACTGTTAAAACTAAAAGCCATATGAAGAAAAAGTATTCTGTTAAAGAAAGTGTCAATATGTGGATTCCTAAAAGCACTAAAACTGTTAGTACTGCTATCACAAATAGTGCTGCTGACAATGATAGTGCTGCTAGAAGTAATACTACTGCTAAACCTGTTAGTACTGCTACACCTGTTAGTACTGCTACACCTGTTAGTACTGCTAACTCTGTTAGTACTTCTAAGGTTAGTACTGCTTCCAGTGTTGATTCTGCTAAGCCAATCATATTGACAAAGTACTCTAATAAAGAGTGCTCTGAGTTTAAAAACCTCATTAAAAAGGAATGTAAATACTTTGATGAGAAAGGAAGACCCAAGATCACTTTGGCTTGGGTCCCCAATCATACTAATTGATTTATTTAATGTGCAGGGCAACCAACAGCTCAAGGGAAAGAGCATATGGCATGTTGATAGTGGTTGCTCTAGGCACATGACTGGCAACATGTCATGCCTTCAGGATTTCAAGCAAATTAATGGAGGACATGTTGCATTTGGAGACAATCTTACTGGTGGTAAGATAAGTGGAAAAGGTAATGTCACCAAAGGTAAGATGACATTTGAGGATGTCTACTATGTTGATCAATTAAAGTACAACCTGTTAAGTGTATCACAGGTTTGTGACAAACAACATAGTATATTATTTACTAATTCTGAGTGTATGATTCTTGCTCCAGGGTTCAAGGTAGTTGATGAAAGCATGATACTACTTAGAACTCCAAGGAAGGACAATGTTTACTGTCTTGATTTGGACAATGTTGATAGTGATTCATCTTTAAATTGTCTTGTTTCAAAAGCTTCTATAGATGAATCCTCCCTTTGGCACAGAAGGATGTGTCACATGAATTTCAAGACTATGAACAATCTTGTTAAAAATAACCTTGTAAGAGGTTTACCTTCAAAAGTCTTTTCATGTGATGATCATTGTGTTGCTTGTCTTAAAGGCAAACAACACAAAACTTCTCATAAGACCAAAGAGTTAAATTCTGTTTCTTCTTGTCTCCAGTTATTGCATATGGATCTGTTTGGTCCTACAAATGTTATGAGTATAGGCAAGAAATCTTACTGCTTGGTTATTGTTGATGATTACTCCAGATTTACTTGGGTATATTTTCTAAGGACTAAGGATGAAACAAGTGGTCTTATCAAATCCTTTATTCTAAGAATTGAAAACCAAACTAATCAAAGAGTAAAAGTCATTAGATCAGATAATGGAACTGAATTTAAAAATCATGATTTAAACACTTTTTGTGAAGGAAAAGGTATTGAGAGACAATATAGTGCTCCTAGGACTCCTCAACAGAATGGTGTTGCTGAAAGGAGAAATAGGACACTAATAGAGGCTGCTAGATCTCTGTTGGCTGATTCAAAATTGCCAATTACATTCTGGGCTGAAGCAGTTAATACTGCCTGTTATGTCCAAAACAGAGTTCTAGTGGTCAAGCAAAAGAACAAGACCCCATATGAGCTTTTAAATCAAAGAAAACCTTTTATTGGTTTCTTCAAATCTTTTGGGTGTCCTTGTACAATTCTAAATACCAAATCTCACTTAGGTAAGTTTGATAGCAAAGCAGATGATGGATTTCTTGTTGGATATTCATCTCAGAGTAAGGCCTACAGAGTTTTTAACTCTTCTTCTAGAATAATTGAAGAAAGTGACAATGTCAAATGCAATGAGAACACACCAAATCCTGTTGGGTCTGGACCTCAGTGGCTATTTGACATTGATTCACTAACTAACTCTTTTGGATTTAGTAATGAGTATACAGGAACAGGTGGTGGAGAATCAGAGATCACACAAGTTCAAGAAAGTATATCTAAATCTGTGATTTTTCCCATACCCACAGTAATTGAAGACTGTGAAAAGGAATCATTTACTGAACCAAGTCAGAGTGAAGAAGACACTAGAGATGAGGAGACTCAAGAATCAGAAGTGACATCTGAAGACACTTCAGTTGAATTGCATGACTCTAATCTAGAGGATGGACTGAATGTAGAACCTAGTCATAACACAAGAGTTCAAAAGAATCATCCTCCACAGTTGATAATAGGTGATGTCTCTTCTCCCATGATGACTAGACATCAAAGCAGGCTTCAGGAAATGCAAGATCAACAGCATACAGTGCTCTCATGTTTTCTATCCCAGCTTGAGCCTAAAAAGGCACATGATGCTATGAAAGAATCTAGCTGGATAGAAGCAATGCAAGAAGAATTGTTACAGTTCAAGCTACAAGATGTGTGGGATCTAGTAGACCTTCCTAAAGGTCACAGAGCAATTGGCACAAAATGGATCTTCAGAAACAAGAGAGATGAAAGAGGTATTGTTATAAGAAACAAAGCAAGGCTGGTAGCTCAAGGCTACACTCAAGAAGAGGGCATAGATTATGAAGAATTTTTTGCACCTGTAGCTAGGATAGAAGCAATCAGACTATTCCTAGCCTATGCTTCTTACATGAACTTCAAAGTCTACCAAATGGATGTAAAAAGTGCTTTTCTCTATGGGTCAATTGAAGAAGAAGTATATGTCTGTCAACCACCAGGGTTTGAAAACCCAAGCTATCCAGACAGAGTATACAAATTAAAGAAAGCACTTTATGGACTACATCAAGCCCCAAGAGCATGGTATGACACCCTGTCATCCTATCTCTTGGAAAATGACTTTGAAAGAGGAGTTATTGATAAGACTCTATTTATCAAAAGAAAGAAGAAGGATATCTTGCTGGTCCAAATCTATGTTGATGACATTATTTTTGGGTCTACAAGAAACAACATGTGCAAGGAGTTTGAGGATTTAATGCATCAAAGGTTCAAAATGAGTTCCATGGGGGAACTTACTTTCTTCCTTGGACTCCAAGTTCAACAGAAGTCAGATGGCATTTTTATATGTCAATCCAAGTATGTGCAGGATATTCTAACCAAGTTTGGTTTCTCAGAATCAAAACCTGCCAGCACACCTATGGAAACACACAAGCAGATCACAGCAGATCTTGAGGGGGAGGATATGGATGTGCATCTTTATAGATCCATGATTGGCTCTCTCATGTATCTCACAGCATCAAGGCCAGATATTATGTTTCCAGTCTGTGTATGTGCAAGATTTCAAGTTAGGCCAAAGCAATCTCACTTTCAAGCTGTTAAGAGGATATTCAGATATCTCAAAGGGCAACCCAGATTGGGACTTTGGTATCCTCATAACTCACCTTTTGACCTAATAGCATACTCAGACAGTGATCTAGGTGGGGCAAACTTGGACAGAAAATCTACTTCTGGAGGATGTCAGTTTTTGGGTGCTAGACTAGTCTCATGGCAGTGCAAGAAACAAACCACAGTATCCACATCTACAACAGAGGCAGAGTACATAGCAGCTGCAAGTTGCTGTTCTCAAGTCTTATGGATTCAGAATCAAATGCTGGATTATGGGGTAACCTTTCTACACACTCCAATCTTTATTGACAACAGCAGTGCTATTAGCATTGTAAATAATCCAGTCAAGCACTCAAAGACAAAGCACATTGAAATCAGGTATCACTTTATAAGAGATTGTAATGAAAAGAAACTTATTCAAGTTGTCAAAGTTCACACTGATAATCAGTTTGCTGATCTATTCACTAAAGCTTTTGATGTGGGTAGATTCACTTTCTTGGTAACAAGTGTGGGAATGATAAACTCTGAATAATCTTCTTCTCAAAAAGTGGTTTTATACCTGTATATTTTTATTCTTGGTGTTACTAATCTTCTTTTCAGGATATGCATAGCAGTACTCAGTATTTAGCAAGTTTAAAAGGAGTAAGTATAGTTAATACTGCTCGCGGTTAATACTGCTAGTAGTTAATACTGCTAGTTCAGTTAATACTGCTCGCGGTTAATACTGCTAGTTAGTTAATACTGCTAGTAGTTAATACTGCTAGTTCAGTTAATACTGCTCGTGGTTAATACTGCTCGCGGTTAATACTGCTAGTTAGTTAATACTGCTCTAGGTTAATACTGCTTATATTCCGAATACTATAAATACTTTTTGCCCGCCTAAAAGTTCATAACGACTCTTTGCATACTGTTCTCTTGCGCTCAAAACCTTTTCTCTCTCAAGTTCGAAGTTTTCAGGCAAGTGTTCACTAAGATCAATGGCATCCATGACATTCATCGACGAGCACAACGAGATTGCGATGCTACAAAAGCCAAAGCAAGCTTCAGGATTTCATCAGATTGTGGATTTCCTCAAGTCAAGTCACATTGCTCATGCTCTTACTGTATCACCTACAATCTACATTGAGCACCAAAGGCAGTTCTGGGCTAATGCCACCATTGTTGTGGAAAATGGTGTGCAAATGATCAAGACAAGAATCTGTGATCACTCACTTACAGTTACTGAAGAAGTCATTCGCATCAGTCTACGTCTAGACGATGCCTCTGGTATAATGTCTATCTCTAATGATGAACTGTTTTCTAATCTTACTAGAATGGGGTATGGAGGCCCATTGGGTGTTTTCAAATTCTCAAAAGCAAAGTTTTCACCCCAATGGCGTTTTCTTGTTCATACCCTGATGCATTGCATCTCCAAAAAGACCACTGGATGGAGTGAGTTCAGCAGTCCAATTGCATATGCTTTGGTATGCTTGGCTACATCCAGAAGGTACAATTTCTCAAAGATGATTTTCAGTGATCTTGTATCAAATATGGGAAACAAAAAGAGTTTCTTTATGTATCCCAGATTTGTTCAGGAAGTAATTAACCATGAATTGACGGATATACCTCAACCTGTTGGGGTGTATGTACCTAAACCCCCAAAAGGCAAGGTTTTCTCAAATATGAGAAGATCTGCTGGGGACTCGGAAGGAGTTGACACCCCATTGTTCTCTACAATGATGGTGGTGTCCCAAAACACTGAAGGTATGGCAGCAGGGTCAAGGCCCTCATTAGACCATCCCACTGCGAGCCAAGCCCAACCTTCTCACTCAAAAACAATTCCCCAGTCCATTCTTACAAAACCAACCTCTCCAATTACCCAAACTTATCAAAGAAAACAGGTAAAGAAGGCTCCTTCCCTTCTTGTACCATCACCCACACAGCCTTTAAGCCCTCTAAGGGAGAATTCTCCCCTAGAGAATATCCAAAGGGAAACCACAAGGGTGTCTCCCAACCCAAAGGAGGTGCTCTCTGAGGAGGAGGTAGAGCATATGGGTGATGAGGCTGCCACTACTCCTGCTAACACAGAGGAGGAAAGTGGTAACATCAATAAGACCTCCCCCATGGCAACTTTGAATGAGCAATCATTTGAAGGTCCCTGGTGCCAAGAAACCACAGGGGTGGATAGTGCTTCTGCTAGGCAGAAGACTTCCACTACTAAAAGATCCAATGATCCTTCAATAGGGGGTAACACTCCTGGAGAAGGTGAGGACAGATATAACTATGATGAATTGATGGAGGCAATGGGCAACATCAACATGGATGTACTCAAACAGGGCAAAGATATAGAAGAGCTAAAACTCATTGTACTGTCACAACAAGAACAAATCATCAAGTTGAAACAAATGGTAAGGAAACTGATTCTGCAAAAGAAGAAGAAACAATTTGTGCTCAGAAGGAGGCAACCAGTGACTGATGCTCCCAAAAAGGGGGAGATCAACATGGAAGAAGCATCAAGGGAAGGGGAGATTGATAAAGAAAGAGTTGAAGTTGAGGGGGAGAAGGAAGCAGAAACTGTTAATGCTGCTGAAACCTCACAAGCAGCAGTAACAGAGTTAACACCAACAGAAATTGAAGTAGCTGAAGTGCTAATCAAAGCTAAGAATGACACTCCCAAAGCAAAGGGAGTGGTCATAAATGAAGGGAGAGACAGAAAATCAGAACAGAAAGACAAAGCTGCAGAATCAAAGAATAAGGGAAAAGAAAAGATAGTGGAATCTGATCAACCAATCAAGAAGCAAAGGTTGGTTGAATCAGATGCAGCTTTAGCAAGGAAAATGCAGAAGGAGATGGAAAAAGAAGAAAGAGCTCAGGTGGAGAAGGACAGGGAAATGGCAAAGGCTTTAGCTGCTGAGCTAAATAAAGCTTATCAAAAGGGGCTTGAAACTGAAAAGGCTAAACAAAGGGCTATAAGTCTGAGAAAGGCTATGATGGCTAATACAAGTCTAAAGAAAAGAAGACCTTCACAAACTTACCTTGCCACTCAGGAAAGAAACAAAATGATAACTTTCTTGAGGAGTGCAATTGGGGTAAAGAAAGAAATGTTTGTGAAGATGAGTTTTGATCAAATCAGAGAGCTCTATGAAAAGGAAATGGGGAATCTGAAGAGCAATGAAAAGAAAAGAGTAGAGTTTGAAAAGAAGGCCAAGGAGAGTAATGATATAGATATGAATCAACCATTTCCTGAAAGTGAAGAGGGAACTCCTATCAAAGAAATGGCAAAGGAAAAGGAAGAAAAGAAGAAGGAAGCTACTCTAGTACAGGTTCAAAAGACTTTGAAAAGAACCAAGATGATGGCCAAAAGAAAGAAAGATAAGAAGTCTAGAGTAGAAGAAGAACAAAATGTTGCTGAAGAAGAAGTGGCACCTGAGTCATCAAGCCAGCAAGGGTCATCAATCAAAGATGATGTAAGCTTATATATGGTAGTGATGGACAAAGTGCCTGAACCAATTTCTGCAGAACCTGTTGGAGTTAAGCCACCTGAGATCATTCACTGGGATGTACTGACAATGGATGGGAAAGATTACATCAGACTCAAGAGGAAGGGTGATAAGTATGAAGTATTCAACACTTGGGTCAAGATTGTCAGAACATGCTCTAGATCTGATATAGAAGAGATGTTTGACATAGGAATTAAGCTGTATGCAGATCATCTGAATACTCCAGGAATTTCTCTTACAAAACTGGTGATGGAGTATCTATGCATGATGTTCAAACCTGAAGAAGTGGACCAGGTCATCAAGAGTGTGTTTAAAGAAGTCACAAGTTGGACTCTATATGAAACTAGTGGAGTATATGCAGTGACTTTGGATAGAAATCACACAGAATACTTCCTAGTGGATAGAGTATATAATCACACCAGACTGAAGGTTCATGCCATGCTAAAGAAGAAGTTGGGTTGTGCACCAAATTCAGAAATGGCCAAGTATCTAATTCAGAGGATAATCAATCAGAGTTTGGGACTGAATCCAGACTTAGGAGCATGATTTTGGAAGTTTTGGGAGCATTAAAAGAGAATCTGGAAGAATATCTGAAGAACTTGACTTCTCTTCTAAAAGTCAAGTTAGAGGGAGATTGTTGGGAACTGAAGATTCTACTAAGTGTAGTTACTACTGCTAGTATAAATGTAGTTACTACTGCCAGAAAAAGTTGAAGATTAATACTGCTAAGTGTTACTACTGCTAGTAGAATTACTACTGCTAGTTAAAGTTAGTACTGCTTGAACAAAGTTAGTACTGCTTAGCTAGTTAGTACTGCTAGTGGTTAGTACTGCTTGCAGTTAATGCTGCTAGATGAAGTTAATGCTGCTGAGCATTATTAGTGCTGCTAAAGAGATCCGGATGGAAAATACTACAGCTGGATATACTGAAGATATACTTAGAAGATATACATGGAAGATATACTGAAGATTTGTTTATTCTTTGTAATTATCTTTTTATCAGTATATGTATAGAATGTTTAGAATAGATAGAAAGAACTTTTGATAATTATTTTTCAAGAGAGAAATCAACCTCAAGGCATAGATCCTAATTCTAGAGAAGTAGAATTCGTATTGGTGAGCCTGTTCATCAATATTGAGGTTGAGTGTGTAATTCTGTAACTTCAAAGCATTCAATACAAGTTTACAGTTTGTTCCTCATATTTTCTGTATTGATTTACTATTTCATTGAATATCAAAGTGTTATTCCGCAAACTTCTTTGATATTGTTTCTGAGAATTAATTCTTGTTGAGAATTCGATCCTGACAACATCCTCACTAAACCTCTCCGGAAAACTCAAATAGATTTTATTTGTAACAAGTTAGGCATGATTAACATTTATGCTCCAACTTGAGGAGGAGTGTTAATTATATATTTAGTGTATTTTGGTCTACGACCCATGGGCCTTGTCTAAGTGTCCTTTAGGGTTTCTGTCTTCTATATATAGAGGGTTCACCCTCCTAGTTTCAATAGATTGAAGCATACTAGTTATTATTACATATGAGATGCTAATTTTTCACAAATCTTTTTGTGTCAGATCTAAAACTATCAACTAATCTTGTCTATCCATATTGCAGGCCAACTCTGAGGTCTCTGCCTTGCTTGGTCAAATCCCATCTGTTGTCACTTATCAACCAACCTTGGCCACTGATCTTGGAGGCCTTCAGGAGCGTATCACCACCACCAAGAAAGGTTCTATTACATTTGTACAAGCTATTTTTACGTGCCTGCTGATGATTTGACAGATCCAGGTCCTGCTACAACCTTTGCCCATTTGGATGCTACAACTATGCTATCCCGACAGGTATGCACCTTTATCTAATGATACTTCCGCCGTCCCAACATTTTGAGATTTTGAATTGGAATTAGATAGTTGTTCAAAATATCATTCCAATTCGGTTCATACACCAAAAATATACGCTAATACTACTAAACTCAAGTCGTATTTATGGAATGGAAGTGACTTCAGGTTTCGGCTTGCTAAGGGTTTTATTAATGTTTGTTGGATTTGATGATATTAGATGCACTTTTTTTTCTCTATATTTGTTATGAAGTTATGATGCTCAAGCTGTTAGCTTTTAGCGTTACTACTGTTTTCGATGTTCTGTAATCACCATTTTATAAACCCCCCCCCCATTTTTTTTTGCAAATAAGGCTCAATGCAACCCTCAATTTGATTGCCATACATTTTTTGGTGTTTATTAGTAAATAGCGAACGACTTGTTGTTAGACAACCGAAATGGAAATGTGAGGTATAAGATGAAGATGGTCGATCGATGAAGACGATATCATGGTGTTTTATAGTTTGATATGTACCTAAAATCCAATGTTAGACCAAAATTAAGAAATTATATTGTATCCACTGAAGTTTTGAGACTCAGATGGTAGTGCCTTGAGTTGCTTCTCATTCGGTGACACTTGCATTTCTATAGAGCCTTGTGTTCATGAAACAACATTGCACAACTGATTCTTTGCATTTGTGTCATGCGCTGAATTGTTTGAGAGAGCTTCACATAGCATACAGGTGAAACGTTATAGTGAGGCAATTAATGATCTTAACGCTGCATTAGAGGCGGAACCGTCACTTTTGGAAGTATACTGGAGTTGAGCTTCAGTTCTTCGCCATCTGTGCAGGTTCTTTTTTAAACTTCCGGTACATATTATAGTATTTCTAGCAGAAATATTGTTTATTAATTGGATTTCCATCTGTTTGAGAATTATAAATTTTTAGGATCACTAATTGGTTCAATTCCTACGATTAGTAAGTTGATTTCTATGACGTTGAGTTTGTCCTATGCTGAAGTTGTTTTTGGCTTGAAATTTAAGAAACAATTACAAGTTATATGACAATGAGTATGTTTAATGACATTAGGTAGTTGATTTCAGTTTAGACTTAATTTTAAAAGATTGCAAGTCAGAGGTCTTGACGAAAGCAGTCTATCTACTCCTAGGGACAGAGATAAAGTCTACGTACATCCTAACCCCAAGCCAGGATTTCCAGGTGGGATATACTCGGCATGTTCGTTTTGGTTTGGTTATTTCTTCTTATTGCATAACTCAGTTTCCTTTGTTAGTTTAAACTTTATGGTGTATAAACTTCATGATGATAGAGTTGAATTGTCTGTCTATAAAACATGATATAGTTCCCTTAGGTGGGTTCCTTTATAAAGGTTATAGAGTCTATAGTCTTGCTCCTATAGAGTACATGCTCGTATCCTGACAAAATATGTAGTAATCTGGGCATGATTGATATCGATCTCTAATTCTAGGAGAGTTAGATACAGGTTATAGGTTTTTTACTTCAATATATGCTTATAATTAAGCCAATTAACACATCTTTTGTACTAAATGTAAAAGATTTTTCCTTGGTAAACACACATTCTTTTTAGGAATAACTAAAGGACTGACCACATGAATGCCTCATGAATCGGACAAGACACACCCTCTTATTCGACTCCCTTGTGCACTTCTTATTACGCAACCAATCATTCGGATGAGGGTTAGATAATTGTGTCCGAAGAATAGATGATTTCACTCTTTATTGTGTGCTCAAGATGACCAAAACCCTCATTGGTTAATGGTGCTCACTCTAGAATGGATTTTAATAAGACTCCAAGGTTGGTCGTTTGTGATATTTTCTTCTGCTTTATACTTTTTCGGGAATGAATACCTTCATATCGTGAACTCTTATCAACACGAATAAGGCTATTTTGGCAAACTAACTGATAAGCTGGAAAGCTAGTCCATAGCTAATTAGCTAGCTGATAAATTAGTCATGTTTGGTAAAAACTAGTAAAATGACCTAAGAGTACATGCTGAAATTTTAAATATAAAAAATCTAAAATATAATTAAGAAAATCTAATAGAATATTTAATGTTTATTTTATAAAAAAACATTATTTTATTAAATCTAAAATAAATTACATTATTATTAAACTATCGAAGAAACTCTTAAAAACAAACTTTTATGTATTAAGTATTGTTTATTGATACATATTACCTAAAATTACAGACTACAAGTTATGATGCATGATTACAAATTTCTGAAGTTATATGTTTGAATTCATAACTGACCGATAAACATAATCAAAACAAGATAAACATTTTAATTTAAATATAAAGAATTTAAAATATATAAGATAGAAATAAAAGAAAAAACAAAAAATAAAAGAAAAAAATTAAAATCGTGATTTATCTCGCTGCATTACGCGAGTACACTTTTAGTATTCCATTAAGAGTTAACCTTTGGATTGTTAAGAGGTAGATCTTGTTTGGCAAAAAAAAATATATGCCTTTTAAGAGCATCTCCAACAGTTTCTCTAAAATTTCTCCAAAATGGAGAATCAAAAGTCAAAATCTTTAAAAAAAAATTACGTCCATCTCCAACAACTTCCCCATTTTGAAGATAAATCATTGATTTAAAATATTAAAATATTCTATATATGTAATAAAATATTATTTGTCTCACCTAAACATTTCATTTCAAAGTTTCTCATTGGTGAGATATAATAAAAAATAGTTTATTTATCTTGGTAATCATTTTTGGGGTTATCTCCATATTTGGAGAAAAACTCATTCTTTCTCATATTTTCTCAATTTTGAAAAAAGTTTTGGAGAAGTTGTTGAAGCAAAATTATATATCAAAATCTCCATATTCTCCATTTTGGAGAAGTTGTTGGAGATGCTCTAATGGTTCCAAAATTCTCTAAATGATTTTGTATCATGGTGTTCCCCCAACTATTAAGCATCTTAATTTTATCATGAACAATTAGTAAACAAGCATATTTCATTTTACATTATATCATAAAACCTCTTGATCATTCTACACTAAACTATTCAAGAACTGTCAATCTGGTACATCTTTGTCCTCTAAACTATTTTATCTCCTCATTTTAGTTTCAATTCTAGCTAGTATCAGCTTAATTAATGTTTACTTCTGATAAAAACCCATTTTTTGTCAAAAGACGGTATTGTTGTCATAATTAAATCTTACTGTATTTAATTAATATTTTTATTTTAATAACTAAATTTCCAAACAATTTCCTTTATCAAAAGTAGTAGTTGACGTTGACCTTGACTTGCCTTCCATTGTTAAAAGGGAGATGATATTGCCACGGCAACAATTGATTCTTCCACTGCAATTTTTACAAATTTACTTTTTTACCCTTTTCTTTCCCCTAAATAAATTACCCAATTATAACATGAATTAATTGTCGCCTCCTTTTCCCTCCATCCACGAAGTCGCACCACAGAAACTGAATAGTCGCATCCTCTTCTGTCCTCCGACCATTGTGGTCGCCGGTTCTGGTCATCGTTGATTCATCTCCCCCGATTCTAGTCGCTGTCGGTTCTGATTCATCGTCGCAGATCGTGGTTTCGCCTCCAAATTTGAATCATATGATGAATTGCTAAAAAGTGTAAAAGATTTTTATTATACTAAAGGATATGGGGTATCTATTCGAGATTCAAGGAAAGACAAATATGTCACTTTGCAATGTGATCGAGGCGGTTCCTATCGAGATAGATTGTGTATTGGAGATAAAAGGAAGAGGAGCACTGGATCTCGTTTGATCGAATGCCCCTTTCGGATTGTAGGTAAAAAGGAAAATGATGGTGCTTGGTAATCGTTCTACTTTTTTTTAACATTATTGTTATTTGAAGGACATCGTTGTGTTTGTTTGAAATTGTTTTTTGAGAAAACATTGTATTTAAATATATTAATTTTTTCCCTCAAGATTTAGCTGTGGCGCGTCTATTTCTACTTGTTTTAATCGATTTCAGGTTGAGTAGTTCGATTGTTAACTTCAGATCCAATCAGTCACGATACCTTGTACAATAAAAAAAAGTCAGATCGTTAACTTCAGATCCGATCAGATCGATTTCTACTGCTGCTGCTTGTTGTGTTTCAAAAAAAAGGAGAAAAAAAAGGAGAGTTGATAGGATTGTACAACATGTGGTGGTGTGCCAAGTATAAAAAAAAAATTAGTTCAGGGGCTAATTAAAAGAATCTACATTTGGATGGAGGTGGAAATAAAGTGTATTAAAGTGGGGTTGTTTTTGACTGTCAGAACCTTTCTCTCTCTCCTTAGTATTTAGTATAAGGGTAAAAAAGTATATTTGTAAAACTTGCAGTGGAAGAATCAATTGTTGCTTGGCAATATCATCTCCCTTGTTAAAAGGATACATTGCTTGGCAATATCGAAGAGACGATTGTAATAATGTAACTTGTTAAAATTAAAACGTATTTTTTTAACGTATTTTAGTTAATATACGATTATATGTATTAATATGGTGATGGTGTAAAATGAAAATTAGAAAAGTAAAAGGTATAAAGTAAACTAATTAACTAATTATAAGGGTATAAACTGTAACTTTAAATTCAAATTCATTTCAAAGGGGTGTTTGTGGATGTTGTCTGTATTGTGAGGGGATATAGAGGTTAGGTGGGGGTATGTTTTTTTATAGGGGGTAGCAAAAACAACACCCATACAAGAATCTTCATCTTCTTCAACAACTCATGCTCATCATAATTATAATTATGATGTATTTTTTAGTTTTAGAGGTACTGATACTCGTCTTAATTTCACCGATCACCTCCATCAGGCCCTCTTCAATGCTAACATCACTACTTTTTTGGACGATGAAGAGATCGAAACCGGACTATCTTTGAAACCGGAATTGGAGTGTGCGATAAAAACATCAAGGGCTTCAATTATTGTCTTGTCTGAGAACTATGCCTCTTCGACATGGTGTCTCGATGAATTGGTATTGATCCTCGATCAAATGAGGACCTCCGGCCATATAGTTATCCCGATCTTCTATCATGTCGAGCCCACCGATGTCAGGAAGCAACAAAGCAGCTTTGGAATTGCTATGGCGAAACATAAACAGAGGATGGAAGCTGAGACCAATGTGGAGAAAAAAATTCAATTGGGTGAGAAGATAAATAAATGGAAGAAAGCACTTGTAGAAGTTGCTGGTTTAAGAGGGAAGGATGCAAAGAACGGTAACTACCTTCTTTCATTAACACATATAATTTCAATATTAATTATATTTTCTTTTTAAGCATTTTTTTAATTCGTTAATGAACTTGATTAAAATAATAGTTGAACATTTAAATCCCAAATCTGGTTATTTAGTTTTGTGGTTGGTGATCTATTTTTCTCCCTAAAATCAATTTCAGGCAAGAGTCAAAATTTATTGAAGAAATCGTTACAGACATCTACCATAGATTAGGTGTACCCTTAAGGAGTTCTCTACCACTCCTTTGTGGGATGGAAAAATCAATTAAATTCATCACTTCCTGGTTGAAAGATGGTTCATCACATACCGCTGATATTCTCACTATTTGTGGTTTGGGCGGCATAGGGAAGACAACTTTGGCCAGATATGTCCACGAGTTACACTGTCGATTGTTCGATAAAAGCAGCTTTATTGAAGGTGTCAATGAGAAATGTACTCAACAAGTTAACGGACTACTTGATTTACAAAAACAACTTTCTCACGACATTTCAAAAACAAGTGTGATTCATATCCATGATGTTTTCAAATGCACCGCCATTATTGAGAATGCACTAGCTCGTCAAAAGGTGTTTGTAGTTCTTGATGATATTGATAGTCTCAAACAGTTGGATGCGTTGCTTGGAAAGAAAGGTTTTCATCCGGGTAGCAAAATAATAATAACAACCAGAGACTCATCATTGAGCGAGAAGTATGCACTAATCGATTCAATAGTTGAACCTAAGCATACTAAGCTCCGTCTTGAAGGCTTATATTATAAAGCATCGCTACAACTTTTAAGTTATCATGCATTCAAGAGCAAAGGTCCCGAGAAAGGTTATGAAGAAGTGGCAGAAAAGCTTATGGCATATTGTCGAGGACATCCATTGGCTCTTAAAGTTTTGGGCGAGTCTTTGCATAAACGAGAGGTTGCAATATGGGAGGAGCGCATAGAAGGGCTAAAGGAAGAAACAGATTCCCATATTCAGAAGGTCTTGCAAATGAGCTTTGACTCTATGCCATCTTCCAATGATAAGGAATTGTTTAAGCATATTGCTTATTTTTTCGTTGGAAAAGATAGAAACTACACTGAAACAATATTGAAGGCGTGTAGTATCCGCACACTACATGGGATCACAAATCTCGTTGATAGATGTTTCCTTACGATCGGACCAAAGAATGAATTAGAGATGCATCAAAAGCTTCAAGAGATGGGAAGAGATGTAGTACGCCAAGAATCACCTGAGAAGCCATGGAAGCGTAGTCGATTATGGTGTCATAAGGAGTCATTGAAAGTGTTGAAACAGAAAAAGGTAAGAGACCATGTATACTTGTCATAATTGTGCAAATTGCAAGTAATTTGTATTATCTATGGACACTTATTTAAGGGTTTTTTAGTTTTCTGACATTCACTTTCTTCTTAGGGTTCGGGAAAACTTAAAGGCCTCGTTCTTGACATGGGAATGCTTCCAGAGAAGGAGATATGTAGATCGTTTGAGTTGAAAACCGATGCATTGAGCGAGATGGAGAATCTAATGCTATTGCAACTTAATTATGTGCAACTCAATGGGTCTTATAAGAATTTCAGTGAAGAACTATGGTGGTTGTGTATGCATGGGTTCCCTTTAAAGTCTATACCTTCAAACTTACCGATGGAGAATCTAGTTGCTCTTGACTTGTCTTATAGCAATTTGGAATCTTTTGGCATGTCTTATAGTAACCCACAACAACAACCTGGGAACAGGCAAAAGGTAAGAAAATATGTGAAGCATCTGCTTTAATTTTTATTATTAATTTATGTATGTTGGGTTAATGCAATTAACTTAATATTTACCTTTATCTCCATTTGTATAGTTAAGTGGCTCATGCTCCAAAGGTAGACGACGATTGCTTCGATCATTGAAGATTCTTAATCTAAGTTTCTGTAAACAGCTTCGTAGTCTCGGTGGCTTTATCGAATTCTCTGCACTTGAGGAGTTAATACTTGCAAACTGCATAAGTTTGATGGAGGTTTGTGAATCAATTGGGCAATGTGATGGACTTTGTAACACCCTCAAATCTGGAAATAGCAACTTATTTAAAATTTTCTCAATACATCAATAAATAAACCATCTACCACTACAATTTAATATTTAACCTCAATACACACATTCTTTCTATATGAACAATCTATAATAAAGACGGGTGCTACTAAAACCCAAAAGTATCGCTATCTCCAAACTGCGGAAGACTTCATCAAATGCTTACACTCGTGAACCACTAAGCACATCCTTTCATACGACTGCTAGACCCGAACCCCTTTCTGGAACCTGATGCACATGCCGACAAATAAAAAGGTTAGGCTTAACGCCTAGTGAGTTCAAGAGTTTTACATTAGGGATGTAAATATAAAACAATAACTTTAAGAATGTTATTTAAAATCATGATTTCCACAATCCCATATGTTTGACTTAAAAGCAACCAAAAATGAAATACATCAACTCTTAAAACAATCTCCTTTCAACGTTCACCCCTTTTTGTGATTAAAATCATAAAACACACACCTTTTTAAATAAAGCCGAAACCCAAAGTGCTCGTAAAATATAACTGACCTCATAATGATCAAACATCGAAAACGTAGTTAACTCCATCTTCCCAAAACATCCCAATAACTCGAATGAGTTTCAATAACCAAAACCTTAAAACATAGATAAATACCCATACACCAACGTCTCCGAAAACATGGATTATAAAACTCCATAACCAAACCACACCTATTGGTGACGGGGGAGACACGATTACATTGTACATAACGGAACACAAAGTAAATCTCATAGTTATGTAGTAATTCAAAACATGTGGGTTATACATAAAACACCCACCGAGCTCAACTACTCCAAGTCTATCGCCCGAAAACATCAAGTCAACCACTCCAGGTCTATTCTTGAGAGTCCCCAAAACCGGGCGACTCGAGCACAAGGGGATTACACCTTACTGTCCATGGGACGCTGCCCGACCGTATAGGCCCACACCCTACTTACCATGGAGCCCGATGCCTATCCGTGCCAAATGGTGAACCAACTTCCCAAACGGGGACAGAGGAACACCGTGCCTATGGATCCATTGCACTAACTAAACCATTACATGACTCAAAACGAATGAGCCAAAGCATTCAAAACATGACATGCTCAACTAAGACGCAGTAAATGCAAATCATAACCAAACGCTCAACATCGAGCAATTAAAACGGACAAGTGTTCTCAAAACCCAACAAAATCCAAACCGAGCCAGAAGCTCAACAAATCCAAAGACCCAACGTCGAAATTCTTGAAATGAAATCAAATATAAACAACCCATATTTATATAAACCCATGCTCCAAAGCATACAATTAATTCCAACGCAGTTTAGATTGGGACAATTCATTTTCCAAGTGAGTTTACAACATTTATTCTTTCAAAACGTCCCATAACACAAACCCATGCATTTCTCTAAAACATAAATCAAAACACATTTATACTCAAAATCTGCTTCCATAAAATAAATCATATAAATACCAAAATACATGATTTATTTATCATAATGCTCCAAAACCCCAAAGATGTGCTAAATGAGTTTATAAAGTTAAACACCTTTAAAATACTCAACTTATCAGCAGTTAACAAAACTTATCAGCAGTTAACCATTTCATGTAAAACGCTTTAAAATAAACATTTTGGCATGTACACCGTTTTCACAGATCAACTTGAACTCACCTCGCTAGATTTAGGCTAAATCTAGATTTCACCCAACGAGCTCTTTTGAAGACCGCTCGAATCCTCAAGCCGGAAACTTCCAAAACCTAGATCCATACAATCCAAACCATAAGTAACCATATCCGACCATGTAGAAACATTTCCCTTAACAATATACCAAGAAACCCCAAATAATAACAAAACCCTAATTTCTCCAAAACTACCAAATCCGAGATTTGAGAAACCAAACACTAAGAAACCATCAATGGAGCATTTATAAACCTTAATACAAGAAAACTTACCCTTGAAGGCAAAGAGGCTTCCGAGAACACCCAATCCAACACTTCAACCCGAGCTCCCAACCGAAAGAACTTGATGAGGAAGATGAAGATGGAAGTTTTGTGGTTCAAGGTTCCAACTAGCTAGATGATTGAGAATCATGAGGTTTGGGGAGAGAAAACCCCCAAAATGGGTTAGGGTTCGGTCTTTATGAAAGGGAGAGGTTGAGAGAGAATATTAATAGAAGAGAATGAGTTATGAATGAGAAGTGAGGCTAAAATCCGATTTTAATTCGGTCAGACCCCGCATGCGACAGTGCCTGGCGATAGTGACACTGTCACTATCGCGTGGCACAATCGCGCGGAGTGTACCGCGACTAACACTCTCCCCGCGATAGTGCCCTGGCGATAGTGACACTGTCACTATCGCGTGGCACAATCGCGCCAAAGGTACCGAGGCTCGAAAAGTCCAAAAACTCGCGATTCACGCATGGGTCGATTTAAGATTCGAAGGCACAACGTTTTCCACTCAAAAGGTAGGCGAAAGGCGGAGAGATTACCAACGAAAGGCGGAAACTTACTTACGAAAAGTCGGGTGTTACAATCCTCCCAACCTTAGAATGATTTCGTCCTCGAAATCTAGATTCCCATGAAACCTTGCCCGCAGAAGGATTTCCTTTAACCCTTTCTCCAGCACCACTATGATGCCGCTTGCACTGATACACGCCAACCGCCCCTTATGGGCACATTACACTCATGACCGAGCGAACACTTAACCCACCAAGTGACCTTTACTCACAAGATTACGGTCGTCTCCCAACCTTGGGTGACAATTACTACCTTCAGGTAGCTAGTGGCCTCAACTTCCCACTGACCCATTTCCTTCGGATCTATACGGTCCCGAACCCAGCATCAAAGATCAAATTAAACTTTCAAAACTCTCAGATTTCAACTGATACATTCCTAATGCTGATAAAGTTGACCTCCTAAGGCGCACCAATGCGTCCTTCAGGCAACTGGTTAACACGGATTCGGTTAACACTCAACTCCGTTCCAACCCTAACCTCACAATAATCCTCTAATACATCCTTTTCCACCATGGAAAAGCTTATACACCTCGGTACTTACTTAACAACATCTAACCTTCTTCAATTTTCCATTACCGAAAGGTCAATATTCTCCGTAATCCAACTAGGATACTTCCAAACATCCCAAGATTCATTGACTTCCAGAAACAAGTCGACGCCTAGGACTAAATGGTGACCTTGAAAACATGGACATCCCGTCCAAAATTCCATTCCAGGCGGATAGCCGCACTAAGGTTGACACCAAATCAGAGAGCTAAATTTTCAAATCTTACAACTCTAGCAGACAGATCACCAAAATTTCCTTTTATCGCGGAACCCGTTAAGACGGTACACCAACCACATACGCCATGGCGTCACGCCGACGAGCAAACCACCAAAACGAAACCCAATTCGATTGCCAAAAATTACCTAACACTTTAACTCGCATGATCACCGGAGCGTAAAATCACCCCTTAAATAACCGGAAAGACTTAAGTCTACTAATTCCATTAATACAAACGCGCACAGATTCGAAAACCCCAGTTCAAAATTCAAGACTGACCGCAAGTCAGATCATCCGACGTTTCAACTCCTAAGGACTCCCTTAGTCCCTAATTACAACTCCTTTCACGACAGGGGTTTAAATCTATAGCTCTAATGAGTTCAAGGTTTTCGCAATTATAGGACTCAACAATTATGCCAATTGAGAACTTCGTAAAACCTTTAAATACAAACGTTTTATAACAATTTATCATATGCGAAAAAAATCTACTACCGTTTATCCGTTAGGTTTCAAAATTGATCACCAACACTATGCATATAAAATCATTCCCAAAACTCATTTGAATATCACTTACATTAATAAAACGATAACAAAAGATGCGCAACACAATTTCCAATCGGACTACCATGGTTCTAGTATGCATCAATTCATACTATGCATATGAAAATAAGTTTCTGCATTAAAACATGTGCAATAAAAGTTGTACAATTCCCAAAAGAGACATTCACAAATTAATTTTAAAGTTCTGACTTCCCAACCCAAAAGTCGTTGCGACATAAAATTATTAACAACTCCATTTGCAACAGTTTATTCCCCAAAGTTCGATGAAATGATAAGAATGCAAATAATTCTCAAATCGAGTTTAAAACTTTAATCCGCCTCGATAAGACACATTTGACCAAGATGGTAGCTACAACGATATGCAATTCGAAAATTCATTTCATGTATTGCGGAAAATTTATAACAGCAAGGTCAGCAAGCGAAGCACGCTTAGATTAAAATTTGATATAAGACAACATAAATATTTCGCATATTTACTCACGCGAGTAAAAGTCGGATTCAACCCAAAAGTATGTACATATACTCGTGTGAAACTTAAGATGTCATCATGCGACATTTAGATTTTTCAAGGTGCCTCTTATGGTTGCAAAAGTGTCGATGCAAGACTCGCATGAAACAAAGTATTAAACAAAACTCGTAAATTAGCGCACACAATAATGCAAGTCTACACGTTCTCAAAAATTATTTACGCAACGCAAAGTGACGTAAGACGATACACCCTAAACCCAACCGAATTTTCGTGAGACTCATTAACGCTAAAATCATGCGGTGTCGAAATCTTCATTTCTCAACAGAGAGTGTAAAGAAAACGGCAATACGCTTTTAATATCAAACTTTTAGGAGTTTCCTCCTTTTACTGAAATGAAAGGTAAAATAACACTTCACAAAATTTACATGAGGCATGACACTAAATATCTCGCAAGCTTAAAAGAAGCAAAATTAAAACTCACGCATAAAAAGACATCGTACAAAACAATACCCCATGAAATTTCAACAAAACTCACACAAACCGAAATTTTCAAGAAATTTTGACTCAACGCGTGGGGATAACTTTTCCTTTAAAACCATTGACATATGTGGAGGAGATCCAATGTCTAGGTTAAAATCTCATAGCTACTTGCCCAATACTCAAATGACATTAAAACATTGATATTACAATATCCGCAAATAGCGTTAAACAGGGGACGTGAATAAAGAGATTTTTGATAACCATTTGCAACTACGTGCAACAAAACAATTTATGCATGCTTAAGCTCACAGTTTAAAATCTGATGCGTGTTAAATACTTTACCAAAACTTTACAATATAAACCACTTTTTGTTTTACGAACACAAGAAACAATTTGTGCAAATTTATTTCAGAAATAAATTTTAGTGCATGAATTTGGTCGGCATTCACCCCTCTAGATTACGCTTCTCAACAACCCGACATACTAATACCATTCGGGTGTATCAACCCGACATACTTACAAAACAGAGTGGTAAACCTTGTTGATAATTTGACTTTCTTGATGTCTGCAAAGGAAATGTAAGCACGATCATTTTCTTGTTTGTTCTCCTCTTTTAACCTCAACATATCCCCCCATTTGTTGCGTCAAAAGTATTCAAGAGATTTTGTGCCGAAAAATATTGACATTGTAACAATGTGAAGTTTATTTGCATCTTTAATTACATGTCTTGGATAAGTAGTTTATTCATGTAAATCTTGTTCCGTAGAAATTCCTAAAAGGCCTTTCGATTTTAGCAATTTCTATTAATTATTTGAACATACTCTAACAATGTCTACAACATTGAAATCATAAACCACAATGACCAGAATATAATGTGGGTTCTGCCAAAACCGGAGTACGTGGTAGTATCTTCATGCATAAGAAATACGATATATCAAACATTTCTTACCATATACATAACTCATTCAATATAAGGTGTTTTTTTTAAATAAAAGAACTTTTATTAACCACTTATGTCTTGCCTAATAAAGGGATAGATATTAATAAGACTATGGATGATAAGTACCAATTATATATTTTTTTTATGTCAAAATTACCTCACAGTTACTATTGATTGGATGCTTAAAATACCCTTAGTGTTGCATAAACTTCAAAGCATCCTTAAGCTCCCCCTAGAATGTAGCTCTTATCCTTGAAGTATCAACTGAAATATCAGATCTGATGTAGACAATAACCTTGACTGTGTGGATTATGGAGTGACACCCAAGTGCATCTTCAGTATATGACATCTAATATGTCTGTGAACCATGAGTTGAAATAGGAATTCAGCTTAAGAGCTTTATCTGATAAGCTTACGGGCGGTAGCATCCGGTAGCAACACTACAATGCAAAGGTAGAAGGCAAGCAATGTTCAACAACTGATGAAAGGTACTCATTTTCTGACTGGTTTTCAGAATACTGAGTCATCAAACTCGGAACTCCTTTCTTCACAAATCAGCTGGATGATTATCGGCTCTCAGGATTCTGAATCACAACCAAAGTGTAGAATAGTGATTGCAGTTGCTCACACTACTGAGTGATCAAGTCAGAAGAATGATAAAGTGCTCTCAACGGTTTAACAACTGAAGAAGCTTTCCAGACTGATGATTGCAGATGCTCAGGCAGCTAACTCAATCCAAGCAGAGACCAAATCATCAAATCCAGAATCTGAAAAACTTTGCAGATCATGAGCACTCGTGAAATATAGATCAGTTGCTAAGGATATGTGACCAACCAGCTGTCACATATGCATTCCACTAAAAAGCTCAAGAATAGGGCAAACATGTATGAAATAGGGTTCAGAACAGTCAGAATCTCCAAAAACATCATCAACTTTTGCAACCAACTAAAATTCGCAGATCCTTATAGACGTTTGAGCACAATTCGCAAGATGCATTCAGCTTAACCTCAAAATTCGCAGAGACTTGCATTGCGAAACCTTAACTTTCGCAAGCCTCATGGTTGCGAATCCTCGCCTTTCGCAGACAACACATCAACGAATTCTTCAGAATTTGCAATGTACTGTCCTGCGAATTCCCAACTTTCGCAGTTCTCATACCTGCGAAATCAATACTTAGAACATTTTTCATGAATTTTGGAAGCCAGTTTTCGCATACATGAAACCTGCGAAACTTAGACAATAAAATCAAGTGGCCTGCGAACTCTTCTAGAATTCGCACACAACAAAGCACAGTGGCTTGCGAATTCTTCAACTTTCGCAATATAGCCACTTGCGAAATCTATACTTAGAATATTTGTTGTGTCCAATGTTCTGCAAAACCTTCTCATTCTGCGAAAACTTCATTCTTTGCGAGTTCTTCACTGATCTTGCGAAAATCGTGGATCTCGAACATATTTACTGAAAAACTTCGATTAATCCTTCAATTCTTCGATTCTCGAGCTGATACTTTATCCACAGGTTTGAAATATCCGTATGTGCACATTTGTTGTTGAATACTTTGTCTAAATCTGACTCTAAACATGTAACACCCTCGAATTTGGAACAACTAATTTAAAATTTTCTAAATACATTGATAAATGATACATCTCCGATCACAAATTAAGATTTTACCTCGATACACACATTCATTCTATACATACAGTCTATAATAAGGACGGGTGCTACTAAAACCCCATAATAGACACTATCTCCAAACTGCGGAAGACTTTACCAACTCCTTACACTTGCACAAAGCTAAGGCTCAACTCTTCATAGAATTGCTAGAATCCAAACCCCCAACTGGAACCTGATGCACATGTCGACAAATAAAAAGGTTAGGCTTAACGCCTAGTGAGCTCAAGAGTTTTCAACATATATAAATGAATCGTTTAAAGAAAGAAGAATGCCATTAAAATCATAATTTTCAAAATAATATGCTCCGCTAATGAAAACGACCCGTTTACCAATAAATACACATTTTAAACGAAAGAGACACCGAGTTAATCGTTAACCAAACCAAATTGTTTTACCGACTAAGATCCCAATATAAAACGTTCTTTCGTAAACCTAGATTTAAACCAAGATTTACTCAAATGAGAATAAAGAGAGGGCTCCCAATTTCATACAAACTTGGGTAAAAATGTTATACCTCGAAATACCCAACACGGGTGGAACATGACCCATAACTCATAAACCAAAGATAAAAACCCACATAAATATATATTGTCGTGAACACGGACATTAGACCCAAAACTCACGCAACCATAAAATGGATGAAATTAAATACCGACACGTGGAAAAGACGCATTCCATTCAAACCTTAATATACGTGAGAAAAACCCAATATTAAAGCCATCATTTATCGTCGACCACATAAAAACCAAAGTTGGTAAAATACGACATTACCATTTAAAATGCCACGAATCATCGATGAGGAGATCCGTAAATACTAAATACCGAGAATAGAGAAACACGCAAGTAGGCCGTTAACGCAACTTCCTTGCATGTCCTCTAAACGTTTCCATCTAGAGTGGCGAGAACACGTGAATGGGGCCACCCGTGATGTTATTGGATTTCACCAACGTGCCCCGGTCCTAGTTCCCATGCCATACAAGACATCACAATCCTCGGACCTGTTGCTGCCCCTTGCCATACTCCGTCGAGTTCCACTCCGAGGTCTTACGAGCCCGGGTGCCTATCCAATCTAGACGACTTTCAACTCTGCGGCTCGAACCACATATTGCCTACTCGCTAGCAAACTCGAGCGGTCACTAAATGTAACCCAAAACCTCAGGTCTTACAAAACCAACAAACTTACGTGCCTATGGATCCAATACAGCACTGTCTAAAATTACATGACTCCGAATGAAAGACCAAAGCTGCCAAAATATGTAATTCACCAATGACATAAACAATCGTCATCATACTCAAACCCACACCGGTTATAAATCCGGATAAATGTCCACACGAATCAATTAGTCAAAACCGAGCCGAAGGCCCAACTCTTTACATAAATACCCACATAAAAGCCGATATAATTATTGGAACCCGTTTGACCATCTAATACGCAAACACGACCAAAAGTATAAACAAATAAAATCTCATCGTTGGTTGAGACAAACCATTTTCCCAAATGAACTCATACTCTTATGTTTTCAAAATGACTCATAACACGATAATATGCACTTTCTGAAAAGGTTTATAAAATCAAATACACAAAATGACACTTACGCCAATTAAACTCCAACTATATATGTAAAAATCATCCAATAAACATTTCAACATGATTTATTTACCAAAATACCCAAAGATCCCAAAATGGGTATCTCAACATGCTTATAAAACTAAACATTTCAAATGACTAAAACTTATCAGCAGTTAACAATTTGAGGTCAAACACAAACAGTTTAAAATAAGCATTTTGGCATGTACACCGTTTTTGCAAATCAACTTGAACTCACCTTGCTAGATTTAGGCTAAATCTAGATTTCACCCAACGAGCTCTTTTGAAGGCCACTTGAATCCTCAAGTCGAGGACTTCCAAAACCTAGATCCATTCATACCAAACCATTTAGAAACATTCCCCAAACATTATTTACTAAAATCTCCAACGATATCAAAACCCTAGTTTCCCCAAAACCACCAAATCCGAGATTTGAGAAATCAAACACTAAAAAACCATCAATGGAGCATCTATAACGTTAAATCAAGGAAGCTTACCATTCTAGATGATGAGACTTTCCGAGGACACCCATTCCAACTCTTCAACCCGAGCTCCCACACGTTGAACTTAAGGAGGAAGATGAAGTTGGAGGTTTTGTGGTTCAAGATCCCACTAGCTAGATGATGAAGAATCATGTGGTTCAAGGGGGGAAAACCCTCAAAATGGGTTAGGGTTCGACTTTGAGGTTTGGGAGAGAAAAAGGGAAGAAGGTAGAAGTGAGAAATGTGAAGAATGGTGAAAATTTTGGGCATTTAGAAGGTCAGAAGTCGCGCGTGACCTTGCCACGCGATAGTGACAATGTCACTATCGCGAGTCACTATCGCGCGGATTGTACCGCGAGCTTCGTGGTACTCCGGCGATTGTGCCACGCGATAATGACACTTGTCACTATCGCGAGTCAATATCGCGCCGACTGTACCGAATCCTAAACTGGCCGAAAACTCGTGATTCTCGCATGGGTTGACTCAAGGTTCGAAAGCACAACATTTTCCACCCAAAAAGATAGGCGAAAGGCGGAGAGATTACCAACGAAGGACGGAACTTACTTACGAAAAATCGGGTGTTACAAAACACCAAAACAATTCAACCACAGTAAACAAAAAATTTCGAACAAAAAGAACTCAAAATCGATTGATTCGACTTTCTGGATCGAAATTGTTACAAGCAATTGATTAACTACTGAATCAATTAAGCATCAAAAATCAAAGAATTTCACAATGAAATCCAGAAATCGATATATACAGGACTGTTCTATCAAAAACACAACCAGATCTCTCGATCGTGCAGAAAAATGTTTTCTGTTAAGCTCTGATACCAATTGTGAGTCCAATTGAGATCAATGATTGGTTTGATTTAGAGAAGAACAAGAGATTATGGGTATAAATCAGTAGATTATTGAACAAGAAAAAAAAACTACTCTAAGAGAACAAGAACAGATGCGGCTACATTGTGAAGGCTTGGAATTGCTCAAATGAAAAGTTAACCTAAAACTATTACACATGATTCCTATTTATACCCCCTTGTCCCTTGTACACAATAAAGCCCAAACCCATATACAAGGCCCATTACAATATATGTAGTAGGGGTGTTCGCGGTGCAGTTTGGGGCAAAACCGCAAACCGCACTGCATATACGGTTTGAGCATTTTTCCAAACCGCAAACTGCACCGCATATACCTCAAACCGCACCAAACCGCACCGCATTTTGCGGTGCGGTTTATGCGGTTTGTACCTTACGCATTTTACACCTACAATTCAATAATTATAAGTTCAAAGCTTCATTTTAAAATCAACGATAATGTGATCGTAGTCCCTAAAAATAAAAATATTCAATACGTCCGATTCTAAAATACATATTATACAAATACTGCAATTATTTTATATATACACATATGTGTGTTTAATATATAAAATTAAAAAAAATATACATATATATAATGTGTGGTGCGGTGCGGTTTGAACCGCGATTTGATAACTCAAAACCGCAAACCGCACCGCATAGTGCGGTTTGGTAAAAATGCAAACCGCAAACCGCACCGCGGACGTTCTAAACCGCACTTTGCGGTGCGGTGTGGGCGGTTTAGATGAACACCCCTAATATGTAGATTACTTTATAAAACTTCTAAATAGAACATAAAATATGTTCTAACATAAAATAAAATAAAATCAAAAGTTACAAATTTATAAAATATAATAAAATCAAAAGTTACAAATTTTATAAATTTATAAAATCAAAGGAACTTTAACCTTCAACCTGAAATCGCTCCCAAAAAGTTTCAAAACCTTCAAACTGAAATCGGAAAATCTTTGAAGATCAATACTCACACTCAGTTCAAACGAGGTAGAGAATCTGAAAACAAAGAACATTCCGATAGCACATTCAATGGATTCGACAGGTTTCAGATTTTATTGCATATTCGAGTATGATGTACTTAAATCGATTCCGATCGCCGATGCAAAATAACCTTTCAGAAACACATAATCGAACTAGTACATGAAGATGGAGTTGATTCTGTGTGTTGTGTGCCGGAAAGTTTATTTTCACACCGAAACTTTCGAAAAGCTTCAACCCTGAAATCTTGCTCTCGATTCGTTACAGAGTTGTAGATCAATAGTGAAACGAAGTTCAAAGAAGTTCGCTAATCTGAAAAAGACGAACAAAACTTCTGCAACATCGATGGATTCGACTTCGACTTGAATCATATGTGATTTACTAGGAGTGTTATTAATCATATGTGATGTATAGGGACAGATATATTGTTTAATAATATGATATCTCTTAGTAAATCATATGTGATCTATAAGAACTGTTATACTTAGTTATTAATCATATGTGATTGAACACCTAGTAAATCATATGTGATTAAGAAACAATCTGATATCTCTTACTAAATCATATGTGATCTATAAGAAATGTTGTTAGTTATTAATCATATGTGATCTTGTTTAACAATCTAATGTCACTTAGTTATTAATCATATGTGATCTCGTTTTACAATCTGATAGTATATTATGAATTGTTGTTAGGAACACCTAGTAAATCATATGTGATTAACAAACAATCTGGTATCTCTTAGTAAATCATATGTGATCTACAATATGATTTCAAATGACACAAATACCCTTCCTTAAATAAAACGAGAATTCTAATTTGATTGACTGAGAATGCTTCTCTTATTTTCTTAAATTGTTAGGATTCTCACATGAACCTTCCTCTCTCTCTCTCTCTCTCTCTGTATATATATATATATATATATATATATGCTCCCCTATACTAGGGGTGGCAAAAAGTGACCCAACCCGCCAACCCAACCCGAACCCAACCCAAAATTAGCAGGTTGGGTTGAGAATTTCAACCCATTTAAGTTAAATGGGTCAACCCGCCTAACCCATTTATTAATTGGGTTTGGGTTGGGTTGAAATTATCAACCCGTTTTCAACCTGATTTTGACCCATTTACAACCTGATTTCGACCCATTTACAACATGTTTCTAAGCCATTTACAACCTGTTTCTAACCCACTTACAACCTGTTTCTAACCCATTTATAATATTACCTAATATTTTATTTTTAATTATTAATCAATATTTAATACAATTAGTATTTTAATATAATTCTTAAAGATTAAAAAATAATTTCTATATTGAAACTTGAAAGTTGAAAACCCTAATCGACTAAATCAGTAAATCTTATTCCTAATTTGAAAAGCCATACGCCTCCAGCATCCTCTCCTCCCTCTTCCCTCATACGCCACCGGCGCATATCTTCCTCCCTCTTCACCGGTGACTCCTCTCCTCTCCCTTTGTTCCACAGCGACTCCTCTCCCTCTGTTCCACGACTTCACGATGAGCAGTCCACGACGAGTTCAATTCCATTGTTCACGGTAAACTTGTAACCTTAACTTGATCGACTTTAGTTCCATTGTTCCATTGTTACTTATATATATATTTTTATAATCTTAACTTGATCGACTTCATTTCCATTGTTAGAAGATAGAAGATCGAGAGGAAAGTAATACCGAGAGTGAAATTGGAGTCGATGAAAGTGCAAGTCGGGTTACTTAGAAACTTTTTTGGAACTATGATTTATTTAACTTTGTGCTTGTGGGAAACTTTGAACTATTTATTTTACTTTATGATTGTGTTTTATTAAACTTCGAACAATTTATTTGACTTTGTCGTTGTGTATTTGTCGTGGAATGAAGTAGTTTAAGCATTTTTATTTCATTTACAATTTTAAAATTAAATGGGTCAACACAGGTTCAACCTATTTATTTAACAGGTTGGGTTAAGATAATCATAAACAGGTCAATCCGCTACCAACCCATCAACCCAACAAGTTGGGTTGGGTTAAAAATCTCAACTCATTTAATTAAACAGGTTGGGTTAGGTTGAGATTTTCAACCCAATTAATAAATGGGTTGAACTCAAACCCAACCCAACCGACCTATTTACACCCTGTACCCAAATCCTGGCTCCGCCCTTCGGCTTCAATTATTAAGAAACTACACTGCTTGTTGGATCCATTATTAATTTATTCGTATGTTCATAAACCCTAAATTTCTCAAATCAATCATACATTTCTACATTTCACAATGGTTGTTATCTCTGAACTATCACAAGAATCTTCATCTTCTTCAACAACTCATGCTCATCATAATCGTAGTTATGATGTATTTTTGAGTTTTAGAGGTTTCGACACTCGTCTTAATTTCACCGATCACCTCCATAAGGCCCTCGTCAACGCTAACATCACTACTTTTTTGGATGATGAAGAGATCGAAACTGGACTATCTTTGAAACCGGAATTGGAGAGTGCAATCAATGCATCCAGGGCTTCTATTATTGTCTTGTCGGAGAATTATGCTTCTTCAACTTGGTGTCTCGATGAATTGGTATTGATCCTCGATCAAATGAGGACCTCCGGCCATATAGTTATCCCCATCTTCTACCATGTCGAGCCTACCGATGTCAGGAAGCAACAAAGCAGCTTTGGAGTTGCTATGGCAAAACATAAAGAGAAGATGGAAGCTGAGACCGATGTGGAGAAAAAAATTCAATTGGGTGACAAGATAAATAAATGGAAGAAAGCACTTGTAGAAGTTGCTGGTTTAAAAGGGATGGATGCAAAGAACCGGTAACTCCCTTCTTTCATTAACACATACAATTTCAATATTAATTATATTCTCTTTTTAAGCATTTTTTAATCTGTTAATGAACTTGATTAAAACAATAGTTGATCTGGACCATTTAAATCTCCAGATCTGGTTATTTAGTTTTTCAATTGGTAATTTGTTTTTCTCTCTAAAATCAATTCCAGGCAAGAGACAAAGTTAATTGAAGATATCGTTAAAGACATCTACCATGGATTAGGTGTACCCTTAAGGAGTTCTCTACCACTCCTTTGTGGGATGGAAATGTCTATTCACTTCATCACTTCATGGTTGAAAGATGGATCATCGCATACCGCTGATATTCTCACTATTTGTGGTTTGGGCGGCATAGGGAAGACAACTTTGGCCAGATATGTCCATGAGTTACACTGTCGATTGTTCGATAGAAGCAGCTTTATTGAAGGTGTCAATGAGAAATGTACTCAACAAGTTAATGGACTACTTGATTTACAAAAACAACTTTCTCACGACATTTCAAAAACAAGTGTGATTCATATCCATGATGTTTTCAAATGCACTGCCATTATTGAGAATGCACTAGCTCGTCAAAAGGTGTTTGTAGTTCTTGATGATATTGATAGTCTCAAACAGTTGGATGCGTTGCTTGGAAAGAAAGGTTTTCATCCGGGTAGCAAAATAATAATAACAACCAGAGACTCATCATTGAGCGAGAAGTATGCACTAATCGATTCAACAGTTCAACCCAAGCATACAAAGCTCTCTCTTAAAGGCTTAAATGATCAAGCATCACTACAGCTTTTAAGTTATCATGCGTTCAAGGGCAACTGTCCCGAAAAAGGTTATGAAGAAGTGTCGGAAAAGGTTACGACATATTGTCAAGGACATCCACTGGCTCTTGAAGTTTTGGGTGAGTCTTTGCATAAAAGAGAAGTAGCCGAATGGGAGGAGCGCATAGAAGGGCTAAAGGAAGAAACAGATTCCCATATTCAGAAGGTCTTGCAAATGAGCTTCGACTCTATGACATCTGACAATGATAAGGAATTGTTTAAGCATATTGCTTGTTTTTTCGTTGGAAAAGATAGAAACTACACTGAAACAATATTGAAGGCGTGTGGTATCCGCACACTACATGGGATCACAAATCTCATTGATAGATGTCTTCTTACGATCGGACCAAGTAACGAGTTAAAGATGCATCAATTGCTTCAAGAGATGGGAAGAGATGTAGTACGCCAAGAATCACCAAAGAAGCCATGGAAGCGTAGTCGATTGTGGTGTCATAAGGAGTCATTGAAAGTGTTGAAACAAAAAAAGGTAAAAGGCTATGTATACTTGTCATAATTGTGCAAATTGCAAGTAATTTGTATTACTTATGTACACTTATATAAGGATTTTTTTAGTTTTCTGACATTCACTTTCTTCTTAGGGTTCGGGAAAACTTCAAGGCCTCGTTCTTGACATGGGAATGCTTGAGATGGAGGAGATATGTGGATCGTTTGAGTTGAAAACCGATGCATTGAGCAAGATGGAGAATCTAATGCTATTGCAACTTAATTATGTGCAACTCAATGGGTCTTATAAGAATTTCCCTGAAGAACTAAGGTGGTTGTGTATGCATGGGTTCCCTTTAAAGTCTATACCTTCAGACTTACCGATGGAGCATATGGCTATGCTCGACATGTCTTATAGCAATTTGGAATCTTTTGACATGTCTTATGGTAACCCACAACAACCTGGGAAGAGGCAAAAAGTAAGAAATTTGAAGCATCTACTTTAAATTTTTCATTAATTTATGTATGTTGGGTTAATGCAATTAACTTAATATTTACCTTATCTGCATTTGTACAGTTAAGTGGCTCATGCTCAAAAGGCAGACGACCGTCGCTTAGATCATTGAAGATTCTTAATCTAAGTTTCTGTAAACAGCTTCGTAGTCTCGGTGGCTTTATCGAATTCCCTGCACTTGAGGAGTTAATACTTACAAACTGCATAAGTTTGATGGAGGTTTGTGAATCAATTGGGCAATGTGATGGACTTGAGCTCATTGATCTGAGTTATTGCAATGAGGCTTGGAAGCTTTTAAGAACAATAGGCAAGGTAAAGAATGTCAAAAGACTAAACCTAGATGGTTGTAATCTCGGTGAATATCCGGTGGACATGAGGGATATGGATTTACCCGATATGGTGAACTATGTTAATATTGGCATGAACTCAGAAACCTCTTCCTCTGACATTGTGGCGGCTATACCGAGAGGTTTAGAGTCATATCTGATTTATTTACCGAGTTCATTAGTATGTTTATCACTTAAAGATAGTAATTTGTCCAACGAATCCTTTCCAGAGAACATGAGTAGCCTATCCATATTGAAGGAGTTGTATTTAGATGGTAATGCAATAGTGTCCCTGCCTAATTGTGTGAGAAGCCTTCCGAGGCTTGAGAAGCTTAGTCTTAATGAGTGTCGTAGTTTGAAGAAATTGGAGCATCCTCCACGTACACTAAAAGAAATGATATTTGCTTTTAGTGGACATAATAAGGAAGGGAAAGTTGTATTTGGTCGAGAAATGTCCCCAATCATGTTACACCTTAGCCTTATGGGTTTGGATCCAAGTGCGGGATCTTTAATTGAAGGCCTGATCAAAGTGGAAGATATAGGAGATGTAGAGGAAAATGTATTACGTAGTTTGGGGTGGTCTAATTTGGACTTCACCAAACTTCAGCTGGAAGGATCTAAAGTCAAGGTCTGCTCTCATTGTCTATTTTTCTTAGTGTGATTAATATGTACATATAAGTCATGCTAATTAAGCTTTTGTACTTGGCAGATGGTTTATGAATTTGGGATATTCAGCACAAGGTATGAGGGGAAAGAGGTGCCGGATTGGATAAGTGATAGAAGGTGGAAGGGGTCATCAATATCATTTACCATCCCATCATCTCCTAACAACCTTAGAGGACTCAATATCTGCTCTGTGCTTATGCTACTAGAGTGGATGGATGATCGTCATTCTTTATCGGCAGAGATGGAGATTAGTAATATAACAAAGAAGTGCACCTGGATATACAAGCTGTTTGGCTACAGTAAGGACACAAGCGAGGGTATAACATATTTAAGCCATTGGATGTTTGGGAAGAATGAGATGGAAGATGGTGACCAAATTACTATTTCCATAAGAGGAGCAATAAATGATTTTAGTATAATATTGGAATGTGGGGTGAGTTTTGTTTATGATGATGACGATGACGATGGGAAGAATAAGATGGAAGAAGAAGAAGATGTGTTGGGTTATTACAAGTCATGGAATCATATTATTGGTGGAGATCTCTCTCCTTTTCAAACTACTACTCCTGGAGAATATTACCTAGACAAATTGCACTTTTTTGGTTACAACTTTTTCGCCAATTATGTAGGTATGTGGTTTACAATTAATATATTTATTAAATGTTCTTTTATGATCATGTTTCTCATATTATATAATCAAGTGTTGGAGATCAACACATACAATACAACTCTTAGATTATTTTCCACAACCTCAAATTAATGCTTATAACAATATCAATAACTAGTTGTTAAGACAACAATTTCTTCCTAAGCTACTACTTATTGCAAATGGATGTAAATTAATAATAACAAATGCTAATTAATTACCTTTTGTTGTCTATTTTTTCATCAGATCGGCGTCCTTTATTTAGAGCTTTCCGCCCAAGCAAGTGAATATAGTTATATAGTTGGTGCGGTGGGGCACCTAAGCTCTATATATATAACAAGGTACTTTCTTTTCCATTTCCAAACCCCTTCAATTATATATGTTTATTCTCTCATCAAAGTTTTTTTCTTTGTTTCAATATGCATAACATGTATATTTCTGTCTTGGAGACGTGGTGGTAATTATGGGCCGTTCTAATGTTTGCAATGTTATGTATACGATCCTTATTATTTATTAATTAGGTGCTGTGTTTTTCTTGGTGGATGCACTGTCCATGTTTTAATAGAGCAAAATGAGGTTTACTAGCAAGGGAAATGTAAGCACGATCATTTTCTTGTTTGTTCTCCTCTTTTAACCTCAACATATCCCTCCATTTGTTGCGTCAAAAGTATTCAAGAGATTTTGTGCCGAAAAATATTGACATTGTAACAATGTGAAGTTTATTTGCATCTTTAATTACATGTCTTGGATAAGTAGTTTATTCATGTAAATCTTGTTCCGTAGAAATTCCTAAAAGGCCTTTCGATGTTAGCAATTTCTATTAATTATTTGAACATACTCTAACAATGTCTACAACATTGAAATCATAAACCACAATGACCATAATATAATGTGGGTTCTGCCAAAACCGGAGTACGTGGTAGTATCTTCATGCATAAGAAATACGATATATCAAACATTTCTTACCATATACATAACTCATTCAATATAAGGTGTTTTTTTTAAATAAAAGAACTTTTATTAACCACTTATGTCTTGCCTAATAAAGGGATAGATATTAATAAGACTATGGATGATAAGTACCAATTATATATTTTTTTTATGTCAAAATTACCTCACAGTTACTGTTGATTGGATGTTGATTGGATGCTTAAAATACCCTTATTAATTTGAGTTCATTGTTTAATCGTTTACTATCTTTAAAATGTGAAGGGTGATGATAAGTGCTGAGACCCACAAGTTTTCTTGGCACGACTTCTCTGACGTATAAAATTCGATTGAAACCGTCGAGTGGAAATCAACGGGGAATTGGACCAGAGAAATTGAAGGAGGAGCAAGAAAACGATTTAGGAAGCTTTCATCATGATTTCTTCAATTTAATTAGGCATCTTAGATTAGGTTTAATATTTATTCTTCTTAGTTAATATCTCCGTTTGATTTTTGAATTTATGATACAGTATGCTCTTAGGGGGTGTTTGGTTTGATGAAATGGTTTTGAGGGATTTGAATTTTGTGGAATTTTTTTGAAATCAGATGATTTCAGATTTGCAATCTTGGTGTGTTTAACTGTTTGGTTCGTAGGATTTGGAATGAAATTGAATTTTATTCTTTATATATAATTTATAAATAACTATAAAAATAATTAAATTACTTTTTTATTAACTTATTCTTTCAAAACAAATAGTTTTAACCTATTTTAAAACATTATTACATATAAATTCTACGAAATCTCGTGAAATACCTATAAACCCCTTGGGATTTTAAAGTTTTTTGTTTGTGGGATTTCAAATTCAGAAAACCCTTTCAAACTAAACATGAGATTGAAATGGAATTCAATTCCAATCCCTACAAAATCCTATCTAATTTGCAAACTAAACGACATCTTAATTTTTGGACTATTTCCAATTTGAAAAAATATTACGTGAATCTCTAAAAAGAAGTTGTACTGCATTAGAAGTCCAGTGAAGATTGGGTAAATCATTCAACAAATGAAGATTTTGTAGTGAAAAAGAATATTGAGGAGAAAGATACCATGAAAAGAAGACAATCCAAGAGATCAAGAAAAATGTGAGATGATATCTACCCAAAATGCGTCGAATTCGATCTATAAGAATCTTCCACAGCATACTCGAGAAGTCGAGCAACATTATCTTCCGAGCTATCAATCCTAAAATTCATCAAAGATTGAAACAAACCAAAATCTAAATCTAAAGCCGAAAGTGTCAATTCAAAAAAACAAATCGAGATGAAGGTGGTTGTTGACGGGAGATGGCGCCGGTGATAATGGTCTTCGAGACGGAGGCATAGTGAAAGGAGGTGGCTATAAGCAATCAATCCGAAACCCGAATCTAAAAAGTTTCAAAATAGAAAAACCCATCTTTTCTCTTAATCAAAATCTGAAGCAAGGAAGAAGAAGAAACGAAGGGGGAGTTCCGTTCATCGGAGAAGAGGGACACCGATGATGGAGGTCGCTGGAGGGAAACGGGAAGGGACGATGTAAGGGGGCTATATGTAAAATATAATATCATATATTATTTAATAAAAAAGAAAATTTCAAAAAATGGTAAAACTAATACAATCCGTTGACATAATGGACAAACAAAAATGAATTAGAACCGGAGTAACCTAAGGAAAAAAACAATTTTAAAAACAAAGCAATGAGCAAAAGTAATAGTCCCATGTTTGGTATGCCATGGGACAAAAATCAAATTTCATTGGACAAAACTTAAGTTTTTTAGTTCTACCAAAATAGGTGGAACAACATGGGACTAAATGTAAGATTATAATATTACCTCTTTCAAACATATGATTCTTAAACCAAAACTATACATGGGACAGACAGTTAGTCCTGTTCCGTCCCGTTCCGTTCTGTCCCGTCCCATCCAGTCTGCATACCAAACGCCACCTTAGGGGTGTTTGGTTCATGGACTTTGAAGGAATTGGAATAGATAATTGCTTTGACCAAATTCCAAATCATATGTTTGGTTCACATAATGAAAATGATAAAATCCTCTGAATTCCATTGAATTCTACAAAATAAGGAATTTATCATTTATTGACTTAAGTGAAAGAATTGAATTTTATCTTATTCCTACAAATTAAGTTAAATTTCATTTCAATTCTTTTAAAATCAAATTCTTTCAACAGATTACAATTCCTTAGGGTGTGCGAACTATGCATAATGAAATTTGATGGAACTAAGATCCATTGAAAGAGTTTGGAATGAAATTTATAAAATTTGACTACCCATTTGATTCATAAAAATTAAATAAAATTTAATTCTTTCATTAAAACCAATAAATAATGAATTTTTTAATTTATGAAATTTAAAGAATTTCATTTTTATTATATGAACCAAACATAACATTTGTAATTTGATTAAAAGAATGTATCACTTAAACGCCCCTTGGAATTTTCATGGAAATCGACAATAAAAAATAAACCCAACGACCAAAATCTCAATAATTTAAGAAACAATCTCAAAAATTCAAAATCGAGTTTACCAAATTTGATCCAGGAGGTTAACTGGATACAAATTCTAGGGTTCGATTCTTCAATTCACAGCCCCTCTCTCATTGCTCACATTCCACCATAGCCGCCGTCAAATTAAGCTTACTGCTCCACCTTCCGTCGACTCACGCACCAACTTCTACACTCTTGATTTGTGAGTTCTAATTCCTGCAAAAGTTTAGGTTTTTTTTTAGAACATTATCAAATGATTATGAGATTTTAGGATTCCCTTCTCCTTTTTTTCTGAAATAATAAAGTTAAGAATAACGTAACATCCCAAGAAACCTCAAATTTCTCCAGACTTATATGGAGTTTACTATAATTTATCAAGAATGCAAGTTCAAATCCTCTAGAATAGAAGGGTGATCATGTTTTGCCAATTCTGTTAAGTTCTGATTTTAGAGTTCTTTTTAATGTAATTTATTAGTTGCGATTTCAATTTTGAGTACATTCGACAACATGACACCAGCTTAGGAAATCAAGTGTCGTATTACCTTTTTGAAGTTCATTAGTTGTGGTTTGTTGTTTTCATTTGTTTGTTCAAATATGAAGACTACAAAAATGTCTTCCTTCTGTCATGATTCAACAACTGCTTGTAGAACACAATCTACGTGAAGCTTGCTTGGAACAACATTCAAGAAGGGCTATCCATGGATGGTAAGAGAGCTTTAACATCCCTGTTTTGCAGAGAAATTTATTAAGTGTGGGGGGTATTGAAAGAATGAAATTGAACTTTTTAAGAAAAAAATTCCACCAAAAATGAAGTTTGAAATCTTTGAAACCAGTTTATGAATCTGCAGAGGAAGATGTAAATATTTAGGTTTCTAGCATGTATTTTGTGAGCTTCACTTGCTATTCACATTGTTCAGTTTTAAGCCATTTCAGTTCCTTGTGTATTTTCCCTATTAATAGGCACCAATCTTATCTTACCATCTTCTTTTTGTACCAATAGCCGTTCATTTTCACCAATACTAGAAGGTTGGCTATGTATTTGTCATTAACATTAGTGTTCATCTGAAGTCTTATGCCATTAAAGTTTTGTTTATTCACACCTAGTGGCAGGGTTCAATAAGAAGTCAAATCTTGTCCATGATCATTAGTCAGAAGTCTTGGTCTAGTGTAGAACTATCAAGTTCATGCTTCACCCTTGCCTAGAAGAAAGAGTGTTCTGTGGAGGTCTGCCATAACAACTTGTAGTGTTTTTTGATGTATGAATGATTTAGAGACTCTGTTTTGGAATGGGAGCTGAATGAAAAATGAATTTTTGATAAGTGTTCTGAATAGATGACCTGAATGATAGAATATTACCATTTTAACTCGCTATATCATTTTAAACAAACCCATTATCTGGCATTGGGTGTATTGGGATCTAGAAATATTTTTTGATGAACGTACCGGAAAACCTTCTTTGGATATGCCCAATATCTTTGGAATTGACCAATTCAAGGTGAAAAATGGGGTTGCTCCCTCGGCAAAACAAGGATAAAGTTGAGCCAAAAGATCTCGATTCAAGATAAACAACTTGTGCTCATGGAGATTGTAACTTGTAAGTTTCTCTATTGGGAAAGGCTATTGACACCACTACCACCATCTTTGTCTTAGTGGGTAATGGTCTGCCATAGATGAAGTGGCTATCATGGGATTTCTAGATTACCAATAACAATGATTATTTCTTTTGTCAAACAAAGACAGTAGAGTTTGATTTAATACAGAACAACAAACACCATAAATGGTAGAAAGTTTTGCATAAATCAAAGCTGAAGTGAATCAAACAACACATGTGAAGCCCACACATTTGCATCTCTAGCATATGATTAAAACTTTATGTTAGTCGTGATGAGTTTGCTTTATCTTTTATTGTATTGGAGAGGTTCGATTGTTGTTTGGTTCTTCTTGAGAAGCATCTGTGTAAGGTGGCTTCCTTTTCTTGCTTCAAAATTATGCACTATTATTATGTTCTTCTAATCAAACAAATAGCTTTCTTCATATTCATTATACATAAAAGTTTACATGATTGGTATGCATGATATCTTTGTATCCTGGGATTATACATTTTTGTATAGCAGTAAATGTTTAAACCAATGGGGTTTCCTTAGAAGAAACTTATCTACTCCTTAGCTCGTATAAAGGTAAGTGTCGCCCTTTGAATTATGTAGTCAAAAATGGTGTTTCTTAACTTGGAACATGCGGGAGATGAAAAATGGTAAACACGTAAAAGAACATGGCGGAGATGAAAAATGGTAAACACGTAAAAGAACGTGGTGGAGATGAAAAATGGTAAACAAGTAAAACATTACAACACATACTACAAACTTTATAGGTTATGCGTAACACTTGTAGGAGCATCAATTGCAAATTGTAATGATTAATTGTTTGACTGCTAAATGGCAATCAATCTTCAAATTGAATACGTTTGAAGATCAATTGCCACATGTTGATGTGATGGACCTGTTAGGTTAACCTTTATTTCTGATCTCGGTTACCTTTTATGTCTGATCTCATGTTTGACCTCTTATTTCATTTATTAGACATCTCTTGATTGGGATGACCATATTTATATTATTTTTCTGCAGCGAACAAACAACAAATGCTATTGGAGGATGGTATTGAAAAACTAGAAGTGCCTGTTCAGGGGGTACCAAGTATGCGTGAAGCTGACAAAAATCAGGAACCATGTGAGGATATGCAATTTGATTCAGAGGAGGCAGCGAGAGCATTTTATGATGATTATGCAGGGCGGGTGGGTTTTGTTACTCGTGTTTTATCTTCTCGTAAGTCAGAGAGGGATGGAACAATAATTTCCCGTGGACTTGGATGTAGAGGGGATTCAGAAAATCATAAAAATGAGAGTATTATGGTTCAGAAGAAGAACAAGGGCAGAGAAGGTTGTATGGCAATGATTTTAGTGAAGAGAGAGAAACTCGGGAAATGGGTTGTTAGGAAATTTGTAAGAGAACATAACCATCCACTTCGTGTTTTAATTTCAAAGAGACGCCCCGCTTTTGTAAGTTTGCAGCAACCCTACTTATGGATCTTGCATTCATATAATACTCTCCCTCTGAACAAAAATAAACGCAGCAATTTCCTTTTTGGTTGTCCCAAAATAAAATGCAAAGTTTCCTTTTTGGGTAAGGATTTAATCCAAATTTACCTTTTCCCTCATTACTAATCATTAAAAGATATTTCTTTTGGGACGGAGAGAATATGTTTGCTCTTAGTTCAGTTTCTATATTGCATAATGCAAGATGACAAGTATGCTTAAAGTTATATCAATATGCTTTTGCATTGTTTTGCGTAGGATGAGAAAGACAAGAGAATTCAGGAACTAACTGCTGAATTGCGTGTAAAGAAGCGGTTGAGTGCAGCATACCGAGAACAACTTCTTGCACTAATGAAAGATGTTGATGGTCACAATGAACATATATCCACGAAAGTTCAAGTTGTACGTAATAATCTAAGAAAACTTGAAGCAGGGAATGGGTACATCCAACACAGATAGGCCAACCACCATATGTTTGGTGAGTATTCTAGTCCTTCAGATAGGCTATTTGTATTCTGTGTGCTCATACTCATTGCTGTAGGCTTGAACTGGATTCCTAATGAGTGATTGATGTTTCTGAACCATCACATTTGGCTAACCATTATTCTTATGAAAATAACAATGTTTCAAAGAAAGGGTGATTTTGGATAAGTTATGGGAATGTAAATGCAAAAAAGATAAAAATACACCATACTTGGCAATCTTTGTCCAAAACCATGCTTTCTTTTAAAGTATATACCTACATGTGTGTGTATGTGTGTAGGTGCATGTATGTATATGCATATGTGTGTGTATATGTGTAGGTGCATGTATATATATACACGCATATATGTGTATATATACTATACACACATATATACATACATACATACATACATACATATACACATCCATACATATGCACACACACATGCACGAGTACATGTATGCACGTCACATGCACACACACACATGTATAGAAATATACATGTATAGTCGGTTAGAAAAAGAACAATGACCAAATAAGAGAACAAGAGAATGACCAAATAAGAGAACAGGAGAGTGGCCAAATCACGTCATTTTACACAAAAATCATCTGTAAAATCACATGTGATTCATGCGACCTTGACCTGTGGTCGCGGGCCAAGGCGAACACCCTTGCTTTGACTGTGTTCCATAATTGCATGTGCTTTTAGTGAAAAATCTTGTTCTCTTCTTTTGACTATGTTTTGGTTTGATCCTCTCTCTTTACATGTATGTATACACACACACACACATATATATATATATATATATATGTGTGTGTGTGTGTGTGTGTACATATGTATGTGTATATATACACATATGTATGCTTTTTTTACATTTTATACAAGAACGATGGTTTGTTTGTGAAGAAAGACAATACAATATATGGTTCACTCGGTTTAATTCAATTTGGATGAATGGATCATAATATATCTTTTATAATCTCTGTGTTCCCTTTCTTTATTTCATGATTATAGATGGTGACCTGAGTTAGAAAATTATGATCTCAATTAGCTCCATGGTATACATATTTTGCTATCTGAGTATATCCTCACCACACATATGGTATAATCTTGAACTGTAGGAAATATATTTTGGCATGCTCGTTGCATAAAGGTAGCAGTAAACAGAGCTTGGCTCGTATAATTGTAAGTATACATCGTCAGAGCTAGTGGATCAGTAGGAAAAGTTAGTAGAGTATCCACATCCACAATGATGCCCTTGGAGGGTGGTGTTTATGTATATATATAGGTCGCAAAAGTTATAAAGAAGTGTCGAGAAAGCTTATGGCATATTGTCAAGGACATCCATTGGCTCTTAAAGTTTTGGGTGAGTCTTTGCATAAACGAGAAGTAGCTGAATGGGAGGAGCGCATAGAAGGGCTAAAGGAAGAAACGGATTCCCATATTCAGAAGGTCTTGCAAACGAGCTTTGACTCTATGCCATCTAACAATGATAAGGAATTGTTCAAGCATATTGCTTGTTTTTTCGTTGGAAAAGATAGAAACTACACTGAAACAATATTGAAGGCGTGTAGTATCCGAACACTACATGGGATCACAAATCTCATTGACAGATGTTTTCTTACGATAGGACCAAAGAATGAGTTAGAGATGCATCAATTGCTTAAGAGATGGGAAGAGATGTAGTACACCAAGAATCACCAAACAAGCCATGGAAGCGTAGTCGATTATGGTGTCATGAGGAATCATTCAATGTGTTGGAAAAAAAACAAGGTAAGAGGCTATGTATACTTGTCATAATTGTGCAAATTGCAAGTAATTTGTATTATCTATGTACACTTATATAAGATTAGTGGAAGTCATTACAGTAGTATAACGGAGTGTGGGGTGAGTCTTGTGTATGATGATGATGATGGAAAGATGGAAAAAGAAGATGTGTTGGGTTATTACAAGTCGTGGAATCATATTATTGGTGGGGATTTCTCTTCTTTTCAAACTACTACTCCCGGAGAATATCACCTAGACAGGTGGCACTTTATTGGTCAAAGCTTCTTCCACGATTATGTAGGTATGTGGTATTGATGATGTTATAACTATCTTTTTATCATGTTTCTCATATATATATATATATATATATAATGGAGATCTATGCCTACAATCCAAAACTTGGATTTTCCACAACCAGAAATTAATTAATGCAGATAACAATATCTATAAGTAGTTGTTAAAACAAAATTACTTTCCACAGTAGCAACTAAGCTATATATTACTTGGTGCAAGTGGATGTAAAGATCTTAATAATAACTCATGAATTAATTATTTTTTTATCTTTTTAATCATCAGAAGAGCATCCTTTATTTAGAGCTTTCCGCCCAAGCAAGTGAATATAGTTGGTGGGGTGAGGCGCCTAAGCTCTATATATATATTAAAGGTACTTTATTTTCCATTTCCAAACACCTTCAATTATATATATTCTCTCGTCGACATATATAAATTAAAACCCAATATCCTTTTCAAAAAAATTAAAACCCAATATTATCTTTTCATCAAAGTTTTTGGTCTCAAGATTGTGCAATTTAATAAAAAGACTTGAACCTTTTGTTTTTTTTTTAAATTTCTTTATTGGTTTTAATTATTGCATTACCCAAAAATGATATATAATTTTAGTATCTAGTCATTCACGTTTTTTATTACTTATCTAACATCATAATCAACACAAAAAGGATATTTGAAAACAAATTCTCAAAAGCTTAAGCTAATGGCTTATATTACTTACAAAATACACTACATTTAGGGGTTGTTTGTTTTTTTTTTTTGAAAAAACCTCTTAATGACTCTTAAGTCAAAATCGTTCGGATCTTTTTACGTTTAGACTGTTTGTTTGTTTTTCTAGTTTTCAGAACCTCTTATCTCTTAAATTAATCTGAAATAAGAAGTGGTGACCTAACTTTTTAAAACATTTTATCGTTGCCTCAGTTCATATGCTCTCGTTTCTCTCAAAACGCCTCCAAACGTTACAAAAACAAAGAATCTTATTGATTCAAATTTCAGATTCCAGCACCACCTCTTATTAATCAGAAGTGAAATAAGACTTCAGACTTCAGATCTCTTAAAAAACAAACTCCACCTTACACTAATTACTTATAAACTTTGCTCACGTTCTTGATGTATGTATGCAGGCAGGGGAAATGTAATCACAATCATTTCCTTGTTGATCTCCTCCTTCAAGCTCAACATATCCCCTCCATTTCTCGAGTGGAAGCTCACCAAGAAATCTTTTGCCGGAAGCTCTTGATATCGTAACAGTTTGAAGTTTATTTGCAGCTTCAATTACAGGTTTTAATTGGATAACTAGTTTATTCATGTAAATCTTGTTCTATAGAAAGTTTTGAAGGCTTTTCCATGTTACCATTTCTATTAATGGTTGAACATATTCTAATGATCACGGAGAAGAGTAAAATACATACAAGCAAGGGAAGGTCTATTTGAACCACAAGGCTTGTGGCATACTGGTTCCTGTGGGGGATGTGGTGGGATATCCCATCCACCCCAGGTTCGAATCCAGGCATACGCAACCTATGGCCACTGGGGTTTATCCAGGGCTGTCGCTTTAACAGTAAAAAATTGTCAGTGATTAGTCTAGGTTGTGCCTAGGATACCCTTTCAAAAAAAAAGGGGAAGGTCTATTTGAGGATATCTAGTTTCCTTATAAGAACGGAGCGATCTTAGTGAAAAAAGTGTTGGTGTGTCGATATTTCTCTTCATGCATCTTGTTCTTTGAGTCTGTTTTGTGTTTTAGGTATGTTAGCACACCTGCAGATGATATTCACATGTGACTTAGGTTTATTGAGCAAAATCTATGAGTCAAAATTTTCCCAATCTTTTTTGGTCTTCATTCTTTTGTTAGACCTATGATATAAGAGTGTTTGGTTAGGGAAGCAGACTTTGCTTAGAGTCTATTAGAGCATCTCCAATGGAGGTTCTTATAAGAACCTCCTTTTTGCACTTTTTGTTGCCAACTCATCTCCAACTCGTCAAATTAAGAACTCTCTTAAAAGTCCACAATTCTATAAGGACCTCATTGTTTGTGAGTCCCATTGTTTTTTTTCAACATCAATAATAATTAAATAAGTTATATTAATATTTATAAAGTAAACAAAATAAAATAAAAAATAAGGAAAATGTCACTTCTCACCAACTTCATGGCAAGAACCAAGGTTCTTATTTAATTCCCTTAAATTCTTCTCGAGTGTTATCTATACTACTTTATAAACATTCTATGATGGTTATCTTGAAAATTTTAAGAGGTACCCTCCTTTGTGTATCAGTTACAACCTGTTAAGAATGGTTGCAACCCCATCCACACCCACTCCCCTTAATCTCTCCTTAACAAACGACAATGTCCCAGAAACTACTCCTAAACCCACGTCCCCCTAACCCTCACCGAGTCACCGGTCGATTCACACTCTGTCGATTCCCTCTCTAATGATTAACGCTCTGCCTTGCTTATGTAACCAGTCCTGCTCAATTTTGCTTGTCAATTTTCCGATACATGAGAAATTGAGTACAAAATTTTTGCTTATGTCTTTCTGTGTGTACTCAATTGACCACCTTCATCGAATCGCCTTTAGGATGTATTTTTTTTCTTATTTCTTAATCATCTTCGTATATATCTGCGAAAGGTAAACGAGAGTGGATTGCACACATCCCTTCTTAATGGGTTGTACACTCGTCAGTCGTAACCCGTTAGTATTTTGTGTCGAATTGGTCTGGATTTTCAATTATGAACATGGTTATTGCATCTTGAAATTTGTTGATTGTAACGCTGCCCATGTCTTTTTCCTTTTATCACAAGAAGCTTAGAAAAAAAGGGGGATGTATATTTGCTATTGATTATCTGATATATTTTTCACATAAGTCTACTAGAAAACCATTTTTTTTCAGTTGTTACTCAAAATACGACCGTTGTTTTACTATCAGAAATGTAAGAAATTTGGTAGTATACAATTGCAATTGGTTATCATTTTATCATTCACAAAAATGTTAAGGATGGTAGGCATTTTCATGTGGTATAAGAATGTATTATCGCACTTGCTATTTTGTGGTGCTTGCTTAAGCTGATCTTTTACTGCGGTTCACGTGGCTAATTTGTGGTTTTCATTCTCATGATGGTAGGTACTTGTTGGTAGAGCCAAACTTGCGCGTAGCATCAATAACAATGTTATTGGAGAGCCTATCGACGAGAGAGGCGACATTAGTAAGTGTTTTATATGACATCAAGTAGGATATCTTTCATATCTTCTCGTGGAAAGAGTATCAGCTTTTGCCATTATTTGCCAATCCACAGAGAAGCCCCAGCTTTTGTTGAGCAGGCAACTGAACAACAAATCATTGGAACTGGAATCAAGGTAACATATAAATGCAAGACTGTTTGGATGATCTTTTCTCCATTTTTTTTTTCCTGATGTAGGTGTTGATATTTGATTCTCCATGTTGGTGGTTTATTATCAATTTTAGTATGAAACCCATGTCTTTGTTATGTATTATTACATCATCCTGGCATCTACCATATTGTAATTTATAAATCCTTATGTCTGTCTTGCTTGGAGAATATCATACATTTGTTATTCCACTGCTTATAAATGGCAAAATGATTGAGAAGTTGGTAATTCAATTAAGCAAAAAAGGCACAGAAGTTTTGATTGTCACACTTGGTAGATGTGTTATTTTTTCCCTTCATGTTTTTTATGTTATTGCTACCCTTGGTGGTTATGTTAACCTTTTTTTGTTTGTATTTTCTTTACCTTTTCTTGAGGGGATGGTGCAGGAAATGAATAAGCAAAGTGGTAAAAAACATGAAGTTTGTTAAATACTCGATTTCTTAAGTACATTTTAGTTGGCAATTTTGTTGATTCCTCTGTTTTTTTTCTTTTCTTTCTTCCTCTGGAGAGTATGCTGATGTCCACTCCGAAGGGTTGTTACTATGTTTTTGTGTTAGACTATGAGAATTGCATTAAACTTTTTGTACTGAAACTGGGTTTTGAAAATGTGTCATCATGCAATTTAATCTTTTGTGTATTTATAGGTTGTTGATCTTCTTGCACCGTATCAAAGAGGAGGAAAGATTGGTCGGTTTGGTGGGGCTGGTGTAGGAAAAACTGTATTTATCATGGAACTCATCAAAAATGTTGCCAAAGCCCATGGTTAGTAGACGTGAAACTTTTCAACACGTTGATTTGCTTGATGCTCCTTATTGATGATCATTCATTTTCACTGTCTAGGTGGTTTCTGTCTTTGCTGGTGTCAGAGAATGTACCCGCGAGGGTAAGGATTTGTGCAGGGAAGTGATGGAGAGTGGCGTCATTAAGCTAGGTGATAAGCAGGTTTGTATATGAGGCTCTTGCATTCTGTATTAACATGTTCTCTAATTTTATACGGTTGTTTCACGTTGTTTACTTAAATATCATTCATGGTTTCAGAGCGAGAGCAAATGTGCTCTTGTCTATGGTCAAATGAATGAACCCCCTGGTGCTTGTGCCCATGTTGGCCTGATTGGATTGACTGTGGCTGAACACTTCAGAGATGCTGAAGGACAAGATGTGCCTCTCTTTATGGACAACATTTTCCGTTTTACCCAGGTGGGGTTTGCTTGTATGAGATGCTAATTTTTCACAAATCTTTTTGTGTCAGATCTAAAACTATCAACTAATCTCGTCTGTCCATATTGCAGGCCAACTCTGAGGTCTCTGCCTTGCTTGGTCATTTCCCATCTGTTGTCGCTTATCAACCAACCTTGGCCACTGATCTTGGAGGCCTTCAGGAGCGTATCACCACCACCAAGAAAGGTTCTATTACATCTGTACAAGCTATTTACGTGCCTGCTGATGATTTGACAGATCCAGGTCCTGCTACAACCTTTGCCCATTTGGATGCTACAACTGTGCTATCCCGACAGGTATGCACCTTTTTCCAATGATACTTCCGCCGTCCCAAAATTTTGAGATTTTGAATTGGAATTAGATAGTTCTTCAAAATATCATTCCAATTCGATTCATACGCCAAAAATATACGCTAATACTACTATACTCAAGTCGTATTTGTGGAATGGAAGTGACTGCAGGTTTCGGCTTGCTAAGGGTTTTATTAATGTTTGTTGGATTTGATGATATTAGATGCACTTTTGTTTTCTCTATATTTGTTATGAAGTTATGATGCTCAAGCTGTTAGCTTTTAGCATTACTGCTGTTTTGGATGTAAACGTAGATATTGATTTGCGTTATGGTAGAACGAGAAAGGTAACGTCTTCTAGGATGGAAGTTTCAAGTGTTTTTACATGCAATTGCGCACACACACTTATTTAGCATACTCATTGGCCTAAATTAGAGTGAAGTTATGGGTGGTGGTCGAGGTGGTTGCACTGTCTCATGATCTGTAGCTAGGGTAAGACATTTCTTATCAGTTGGTGCCACTTGACCTCAATCTTTTAGCCTGTTTTGCAATCTCTGAAACTTCTTAATTGTCATCGATTGATACCAAATACAAGAAAGATGCAACACTTTCTATTTTCAGTTATAAAAAGTACAATGTTCTCTTTCTGGGAACACCTTTTCAAATTTACCTATTTGTCCATTACCGTCATTGCAAGATATTCATGAGATTGATTACAGTTCACAAGTTTTCTCGAATTTGTCTTATTAAGGGGTATATAGGTATTTAATCATTAGTGAAAGACTTTTATTTTGTTCAATCATATGACAAGTCGAACATTGCCTTAATTTTATGACAATTCATTATTTATTTAGGCTTGAGTCTTTACAAACACAACCGTTCTACTCTTTGGGTTAGAGGACAAGTATGCTTACAGAGTACGACATACTGGTTTTGTTTGGTTTTCGCTTGTAGCTATAATATACATCACTAGGTAACATTTGTCCGTGAAATTGGTGGTTACAATAATCTTGTGGACGGTGCCATTTACTTCTTGCTTGCAACCTTGCTAGATTACATTCCACTTATTGCTACCTCCCATTCGGTTTTTGCAGAAGGAACATGATAAGATTCGTGAACTATCACAGCAACTAGCAATCGAGAAAAGAAGATCAGCAACCTACAAACGTCATCTGGAAATGGTTTTCAAGCACATTGAAGAACACAATCAATCTTTATCGAAAAAGATTCAAGAAATTGTAAACAACGTGAATGAGATGGAGTCAAACGAGATTGAAACCCGTAGATAGCAAGTTTTTCTTTCCCGGCATAATAAGTCTAATTCATCACATACATAAATCTTTAGGATTTCGTGGATTTTCGGCATTGCTTGTTGATTAGCAACTTTGCCTGTAGATGCACATTGTGAACTTACTAATTTTAGAACCTTTTTTTTCTTTCATCTTTTGAAAGACTTTGTATACAATTGAAAACCTTATATAGTAATTAAAGATGTCTTTATTTGTTGACAATCTTAGGGAGCCTTTTGGATGCCCCTCGGAATTGAGTGATAACGACTTCAAGTTTCTTGTTCATCTGCCTTGATTTATTGTATTTGTTGTGTTGTTTTTTGTACTCCTTTTGCATTTTTTTATGGGCAAAATGTATCAAATAGTTTGCCTCAACTTCTATTTTTTCTTCCTCAACTAGCCTAACGTACATTGAATTCTTTTTATTTTGTACCCAATTTATTAGGAAAATGGGGTGTTAGCCTAGGTGACATCAGATGATTTTGAAATTACAGTATGATCGACAATTTGACATTCACTTCATTAATAGTTATAAAATCTATTGGTTACCGGTCAAAATGGTTATGAAATTGGGACCGAAAGTTATGATGCATGAGTATAAATTTCTGAAGTTATATGTTTGAATTCATAACTGACCGATAAACATAATCAAAACAAGATAAACATCTTAATTTAAATATAAAGAATTTAAAATATATAAGATAGAAATAAAAGAAAAAACAAAAAATTAAAGAAAAAAATAAAATCGTGATTTATCTCGCTTTATTACATTAAGAGTTAACCTTTGGATTGTTAAGAGGTAGATCTTGTTTGACAAAAAAAAGTATGCCTCTTAAGAGCATCTCCAACAGTTTCTCTAAAATTTCTCCCAAAATGGAGAATCAAAAGTCAAAATCTTTAAAAAAAGTTATGTCAATCTCCAACAACTTTCTCATTTTGGAGATAAATCATTGATTTAAAATATTAAAATATTCTATATATGTAACAAAATATTATTTGTCTCACCTAAACATTTCATTTCAAAGTTTCTCATTGGTGAGATATAATAAAAAATAGTTTATTTCATTTGGTAATCATTTTTAGGGTTATCTCCATATTTAGAGAAAAACTCATTCTTTCTCCTATTTTCTCAATTTTGAAGAAAGTTATGGGGAAGTTGTTGAAGTAAAGTTATAGATCAAAATCTCCATATTCTCCATTTTGGAGAAGCTCTAATGGTTCCAAAATTCTCTACATGATTTTGTATCATGGCGTTCCCCTAACTATTAAGCATCTTGATTTTATCATGAACAATTAGCAAACAACATATTTCATTTTACATTATATCATAAAACCTCTTGATCATTCTACACTAAACTATTCAACAACTCTCAATCTGGTACATCTTTGTCCTCTAAACTATTTTATCTCCTCATTTTAGTTTCAATTATAGTATCAACTTAATTAATGTTTACTTTTGATAAAAACCCAATTTTTGTCAAAAGACCGTATTGTTGTCATTACACATTTATTCACTGGAGCAATTTGTATCTAAAAGAAATTGACACATTTCGACAAGAATAAATTTCTTTTTGCTCTTTTTATTTTGGCAAAATATATCAAATTGTAACTAATTTTGTCTCGGTTTCTATTTTTTTTCCCCTCAAGTGGGGTAACGAACCTTCAATTCTTCTTATTTTGTACCCAAGTTATTGGGAAATAGGGTTTACGCCTATACGTGGCATATGTTGATGACTCTTACCCGACAAGTGAGAGTGATGACTATCGGGTAATAAACGAATACCGTCAATCCAATTTTGAAGGCTGAAGATGTTGCCCTATAAAGTAAACGATAGTGGTCACTCTTGTCCGTAAACAACCCCTTAAAGTGCATTTGGTAAGGGTTGTTTCAAATTATGAATGAAAAAACAAAATACAATAATAGAGGATCCACGGGACTTGGGTTTTACAAGGTGCAGAAACCAAAGAAGATAGACAAAATCAACCAAAACGTGGTTTTTTACAATTATTTAAATTTTTGCAAAATAGCATCGCCGCCTCCTCTGTCACTCGCTTCCTCTCTGGCGCCTTTATTCAAATCAACAACTGTTGAATCTGAAAGTGAAGGGGCATCTGGGCAGTTGGTATGTTGCCATCAATCTTACTTGATATTTTTATTTTAAGGGTCATTCTAAATACATCCTAGTCTATTTACCAATTAAACCTTAGTCTAATAAAAGTATAATTAAGCAACTCAAACCAATTCAAAAAACTTTTGTAAATATAGTGGATTAGTTTTTAAAAATAAATTTTGGACTTTGTACAATTTGTATTTTTCTTCTTATAACAATTAAATCAAAAAATATTCAATATTAAACTCATTTCGAAGGTATTGACAAGACTATTATAATGGTATAACTTGTTAAAATTAAAAATTACTTTTTTAACGTATATTAGTTAATATATGCTTTTATGTGTTAATATAATAAAAATGTAAAATGTAAAATATAAAACCAAAATGTATAAAGTAAATCAATAAAATGAGTTCAGGGACTAAAATTATAACTATCATTAAAAAAAGCAACGTTTGTGAGGAGGGTTCGGAAAACAAAGCATTTATTATTGGGTACTTTTATTAGACTATGATGTAATTGGTAAATAGACTATGGTGTATTTGGAAGGACCCAAAAAAAAATGAACGAGTCATATAGACTTGGGTGCATATGGGAACACCCGTATTTTAATTACTAAAATTTTCAAACAATGTCCTTAACCTTATCGGTAGTAGGTGTTGATTTTGACTTGTCAAACCATTATTGAAAAAAATACACTGCTTGTTGGATCCATTATTAATTTATTCGTATGTTCATAAACCCTAAATTTCTCAAATCAATCATACATTTCTACATTTCACAATGGTTGTTATCTCTGAACTATCACAAGAATCTTCATCTTCTTCAACAACTCATGCTCATCATAATCGTAGTTATGATGTATTTTTGAGTTTTAGAGGTTTCGACACTCGTCTTAATTTCACCGATCACCTCCATAAGGCCCTCGTCAACGCTAACATCACTACTTTTTTGGATGATGAAGAGATCGAAACTGGACTATCTTTGAAACCGGAATTGGAGAGTGCAATCAATGCATCCAGGGCTTCTATTATTGTCTTGTCGGAGAATTATGCTTCTTCAACTTGGTGTCTCGATGAATTGGTATTGATCCTCGATCAAATGAGGACCTCCGGCCATATAGTTATCCCCATCTTCTACCATGTCGAGCCTACCGATGTCAGGAAGCAACAAAGCAGCTTTGGAGTTGCTATGGCAAAACATAAAGAGAAGATGGAAGCTGAGACCGATGTGGAGAAAAAAATTCAATTGGGTGACAAGATAAATAAATGGAAGAAAGCACTTGTAGAAGTTGCTGATTTAAAAGGGATGGATGCAAAGAACCGGTAACTCCCTTCTTTCATTAACACATACAATTTCAATATTAATTATATTCTCTTTTTAAGCATTTTTTAATCTGTTAATGAACTTGATTAAAACAATAGTTGATCTGGACCATTTAAATCTCCAGATCTGGTTATTTAGTTTTTCAATTGGTAATTTGTTTTTCTCTCTAAAATCAATTCCAGGCAAGAGACAAAGTTAATTGAAGATATCGTTAAAGACATCTACCATGGATTAGGTGTACCCTTAAGGAGTTCTCTACCACTCCTTTGTGGGATGGAAATGTCTATTCACTTCATCACTTCATGGTTGAAAGATGGATCATCGCATACCGCTGATATTCTCACAATTTGTGGTTTGGGCGGCATAGGGAAGACAACTTTGGCCAGATATGTCCATGAGTTACACTGTCGATTGTTCGATAGAAGCAGCTTTATTGAAGGTGTCAATGAGAAATGTACTCAACAAGTTAATGGACTACTTGATTTACAAAAACAACTTTCTCACGACATTTCAAAAACAAGTGTGATTCATATCCATGATGTTTTCAAATGCACCGCCATTATTGAGAATGCACTAGCTCGTCAAAAGGTGTTTGTAGTTCTTGATGATATTCATAGTCTCAAACAGTTGGATGCGTTGCTTGGAAAGAAAGGTTTTCATCCGGGTAGCAAAATAATAATAACAACCAGAGACTCATCATTGAGCGAGAAGTATGCACTAATCGATTCAACAGTTCAACCCAAGCATACAAAGCTCTCTCTTAAAGGCTTAAATGATCAAGCATCACTACAGCTTTTAAGTTATCATGCGTTCAAGGGCAACTGTCCCGAAAAAGGTTATGAAGAAGTGTCGGAAAAGGTTACGGCATATTGTCAAGGACATCCACTGGCTCTTGAAGTTTTGGGTGAGTCTTTGCATAAAAGAGAAGTAGCTGAATGGGAGGAGTGCATAGAAGGGCTAAAGGAAGAACCCAATTCCTATATTCAAAAGGCCTTGCAAATGAGCTTTGACTCTATGCCATCCGACAAAGATAAGGAATTGTTTAAGCATATTGCTTGTTTCTTCGTTGGAAACAATAAAAACAACATAGAAACAATATTAAAGGCATGTGGTATCCCTGCACAAGGTGGGATCAAAAATCTCATTGATAGATGTCTTCTCACAATTGGACCATGGAATGAGTTAAAGATGCATCAGTTGCTTCAAGAGATGGGAAAAGATGTAGTACGCCAAGAATCACCAAACAAGCCATGGAAGCGTAGTCGATTGTGGTTTCATAAGGAGTCATTGAAAGTGTTGAAACAAAAAAAGGTAAAAGGAATGTTTGTTATACTAATTATGCATGTTGTGAGTATTTGTATGTATTATCCATCTACACTTGTATAAAATTTAAAATTATATATTTTTTTGCATTTCCTTTTTTTAGGGTAAGGGAAATCTTCTAGGGCTTGCCCTTGACATGAGAATGCTTGAGAAAGACAAGTTATTTGACTTGAACACAGATGCATTGAGCAAGATGGAGAATCTAATGCTATTGCAACTTAATTATGTGCAACTGAATGGGTCTTATAAGAATTTCCCGGAAGAACTAAGGTGGTTGTGTATGCATGGCTTCCCTTTACAGTCTATACCTTCAGACTTACCCATGGAGAATCTAGTTGCTCTTGACTTGTCTTATAGTAATTTGGAATCTTTTGACATGTCTTATCGTAACCCACAACCACCTGGAAAGAGTCAGAAGGTAAGAAAATATTTGAAGCATTTGCTTTAATTTTTATTATTAATTTATGTATGTTGGGTTAATGCAATTAACTTAATATTTACCTTATCTCCATTTGTACAGTTAAGTGGCTCATGCTCAAAAGGTAGACGAGGGTTGCTTCGATCATTGAAGATTCTTAATCTAAGTTTCTGTAAACAGCTTCGTAGTCTCGGTGGCTTTATCGAATTCTCTGCACTTGAGGAGTTAATACTTGCAAACTGCATAAGTTTGATGGAGGTTTGTGAATCAATTGAGCAATGTGATGGACTTGAGCTCATTGATCTGAGTCATTGCAATGAGGTTGGAAAGGTTTTAAGGACGATAGGCAAGTTAAAGAAGGTGAAAATACTAAAACTAGATGGTTGTAATCTCGGTGAATTTCCGGTGGAGATGAGGGATATGGATTTACCCGATATGGTGAACTATGTTAATAGTGGCATGAACTCAGAAACCTCTTCCTCTGACGTTGTGGCGGCTATACCGAGAGGTTTAGAGTCATATCTGATTTATTTACCGAGTTCATTAGTATGTTTATCACTTAAAGATAGTAATTTGTCCAACGAATCCTTTCCAGAGAACATGAGTAGCCTATCCATATTGAAGGAGTTGCATTTAGATGGTAATGCAATAGTGTCCCTGCCTAATGGTGTGAGAAGCCTTCCGAGGCTTGAGAAGCTTAGTCTTGATGAGTGTCGTAGTTTGAAGAAATTGGAGCATCCTCCACATACACTAAAAGAAATGATATTTGGTTTTAGTGTAGATAATGAGAAAGGGAAAGTTGTATTTGGTCGAGAAATGTCCCCAATCATGTTACACCTTGGCGTTATGAGTCTGGGTAAAATAAGTACGGGGTCTTTAATTGAAGGCATGTTCGAAAAGAAAGATATGGGAGATGTAGAGGAAAAGGTATTACGTAGTTTGGGGTGGTCTAATTTGGACTTCAGCAAAATTCAGCCAGTAGAGACAGGATCTAAAGTCCAGGTTGCTCTCATCAACTATCTATTTAATTTATCTACATATGATTGATTATATGCATATAATTCATATTAATTAATTAAGGTTTTATTTGGCAGATGAAATATGAACTTGGAATATTCAGCACTGTTTATAGTGGGAAAGAGATGCCGAATTGGATAAGTGATAGAAGGTGGGAGGGGTCATCAATATCATTTACCATCCCATCATCTCCTAATAACCTTAGAGGACTCAATATATGCTCTGTGCTTGTGCTACCAGAGTGGATGAGTGATCGTTGTTTTTTATTGGATACTATCAAGATTAGTAATATAACAAAGAACCGCACCTGGATATATCATTGTCCAATGTTCTTTAAGGATACAGGAGAGGGTGGAATATATTTAAGCCATTGGATGTTTGGGAAGAATGAGATGGAAAATGGTGACCAAATTACTATTTCCATATTAAAGGAGTATGATGATGATGATGATGATGATGATGATGATGATGATGATGATGATGATGATGATGATTTTATTATAAGGGAGTGTGGGGTGAGTTTTGTGTATGATGGGAAGAATAAGATGGAAGAAGAAGATGTGTTGGGTTATTACAAGTCATGGAATCATATTATTGGTGAAGATCTCTCTCCTTTTCAAACTACTACTCCAGGAGTATATTACCTAGACGGGTGGCACTTTTTTGGTCAGAGCGATTTCGACAATTATGTAGGTATGTGGTATATAAATATATTTATTAAATGTTCTTTTATGATCATGTTTCTCGTATTAATTAATCAAGTGTTGGAGATCAACACATACAATACAACTCTTAGATTATTTTCCACAACCTCAAATTAATGCTTATAACAATATCAATAACTAGTTGTGTTAAGAAAACAATTTCTTCCTAAGCTACTACTTGTTGCAAATGGATGTAAATTAATAATAACAAATTAATGCTAATTAATTACCTTTTGTTGTCTATTTTTTCATCAGATGAGCGTCCTTTATTTAGAGCTCTCCGCCCAAGCAAGTGAATATAGTTATATAGTTGGTGCGGTGGGGCACCTAAGCTCTATATATATAATAAGGTACTTCAATTCCTTTTCCATTTCCAAACCCCTTCAATTATATATGTTTATTCTCTCATCAAAGTTTTTATTCTTTGTTTCAACATGCGTGATGCTTAACATGTATATTTCTGTCTTGGAGACATGGTGGTCGTTCTAATGTTTGCAATGTTATGTATACGATCCTTATTATTTATTAATTAGGTGTTGTACATATTTTTCTTGGTGGATGCACTATCCATGTTTTAATAGAGCAAACTGAGGTTTACTAGCAAGTTCCATTTTCCATATTTATGGTCTAGTTACTTACAAAACAGAGTGGTAAACCTTGTTGATAATTTGACTTTCTTGATGTCTGCAAAGGAAATGTAAGCACGATCATTTTCTTGTTTGTTCTCCTCTTTTAACCTCAACATATCCCCCCATTTGTTGCGTCAAAAGTATTCAAGAGATTTTGTGCCGAAAAATATTGACATTGTAACAATGTGAAGTTTATTTGCATCTTTAATTGCATGTCTTGGATAAGTAGTTTATTCATGTAAATCTTGTTCCGTAGAAATTCCTAAAAGGCCTTTCCATGTTAGCAATTTCTATTAATTATTTGAAATTTGAACATACTCTAACAATGTCTACAACATTGAAATCATAAACCACAATGACCAGAATATAATGTGGGTTATGCCAAAACCGGAGTACGTGGTAGTATCTTCATACATAAGAAATACGATATATCAAACATTTCTTACCATACATAACTCATTCAATATAAGGTGTTTTTTTTAAATAAAAGAACTTTTATTAACCACTTATGTCTTGCCTAATAAAAAAGGTTTATTGGCGGGGACCTCAGGCCCCGTGGCCCATTTTTGTGGACCCGCTCTACCTCTATAAGCCTGCACCGGAAAAGACATCATGTCTCCCCCCGGATTCGAACCCTAGTACGGGAACCCCAGGTAGAAGCGTTTACGGAAGAGAGGTGTCCACTAGGCCAAAGACCTAATTGTTAATGTTTTGCCTAATAAAGGGATAGATTAATAAGACTATGGATGATAAGTACCAATTTTATATATTTTTTTTGTCAAAATTACCTCACAGTTACTCTTGATTGGATGCTTAAAATACCCCTATTAATTTGAGTTCATTATTTAATCGTTTACTATCTTTAAAATGTGAAGGGTGATGATAAGTGCTGAGACCCACAAGTTTTCTTGGCACGACTTCTCTGAAGTGTAAAATTCGATTGAAACCGTCTAGTGGAGATCAATGGGGAATCCGACCAGAGGAGGAGCAAGGAGACGATTTGAGATGATTTAAGAATCTTTCATCATGATTTCTTCAAGTTAATTAGGTATCTTAGATTACGTTTAATATTTATTCTTCTTACTTAATATTTTCTTTTCAAGCAATGAGTTTGTAACCATTTGATTGGGATTGTGTTGAAACTTGTTGATGTTTAATATCATTTGATTTCTAGTTATGCAATTCTTATTTTTAAGGTTTCATCATTGTTAGGTTATGGATTTAAGGTTTCATCATTGTTAGCTTCATCTTAATAAGTTATTTTAACGATTTTAGATATGACGTTTACTTTTTGGTCTTATAAATTTAAAATTTCATTAAGTACTTTATTAGGATATATTAAGATATTCCTAAAAACCCAATTTTGTTGTCCTAAATAATATTTATGGTCTAACCCAAACCAAAATCATTTCATGTACTGCTATCATCATCATCATTTTCGTAGTTAAAAGTATAGCTCGTTTTGGGAAAATCTTGCTGAGGTAAATAAATTAAAAATATGAAAGATGTTGATGGTGGTTGAGGAAACTTCGTTTTTAATGTTAATTTTAGGTTTTTGATTTACATTGATTCAAAAGCTTCAATTTTTATATAGTTTTTTCCCTTTAATTTTAGTGTTGAGTATCCACGAAAGGGAACAACCAAACTTCAATTGACATTGATTCAAAAACTTCAAGTCTAGCATAAAAACGACTTGTAATATTTAGGATCTTCGTTTGATCTTTGAATCTATGATACAGTATGCACTTAGGGGGTATTTGTTTTGAGGGATTTGGATTTTGTGGAAATTTTTTGAAATCGAATGAATTCAGATTTACAATCTTGGTGTGTTTAGCTGTTTGGTTCGTAGGATTTGCAATGAAATTGAATTTCATTATTTATATATAATTTATAAATAATTATAAAAATAATTTAATTACCTTTTTATTAACTTATTCTTACAAAACAAATAGTTTTAACCTATTTTAAAACATTATTACATATAAATTCTACGAAATCTCATGAAATACCTATAACTCCCATGGGATTTTAAAATTCTATGTTTGTGAGATTTAAATTTTAGTAAACCCTTCAAACCAAACATGAGATTGAAATGGAGTTCAATTGCAAATCCCTCCAAAATCCTATCTAATCTGCAAACTAAACGACACCTTAATTTTTGGACCATTTCCAATAAAAAAAAATCTTACGTGAATCTCTAAAAAGAAGTTGTGCCGCAGTAGAAGTCCAGTGAATATTGGGTAAATCATTCAACAAATGAAGATTTTGTAGTGAAAAAGAATATTGAGGAGAAAGATGCCATGAAAAGAAGACAATCCAAGAGATCAAGAAAAATGTGAGGTCATATCTACCCAAAATGTGTCAAGTTTGATCTATAAGAATCTTCCGTAGCATACTCGAGAAGTCGAGCAACATTATCTTTCGAGCTACCATTCCAAAATTTATCAAAGATTGAAACAAAACCAAAATCTAAATCTAAAACAGAAAGTTTCGATTTAAAAAGCAAGTCGAGATGAAGGTGGTTGTTGATGGAAGATGACACTGGTGACGATGGTCTTCGAGACAGAGGCACGGTGAAAGGAGGTGGCTATAAGTAATCAATCCGAAACCCGAATCTAAAAATTTTCAAAATAGAAAAACCTATATTTTCTCTTAATCAAAATCTGAAGCAAGGAAGAAGAAGAAACGAAGGAGGAGTTTTGTTCACAGGAGAAGAGGGACACCGATGATAGAGGTCGCTGGAGGGATACGGGAAGGGAAGATGGAAGGGGGCTATATGTAAAATATAATATCATATATTATTTAATAAAAAAGGAAAATTCAAAAAAGAGTAAAAGTAATACAATCCGTTGACATAACAGACATTTCTAACGGTGTTTGTCTTATAGACAGAAAAAACAAAATGAATTAGAAACAACAGTAACGGAAAGGAAACAATTTTAACAACAAACCAATGAGCAGAAGTAATATTTATTTAACAAAGAGATATTAGGGAAAACTATAAAAAGAGTTTCCCCTAATTTAACGAATAAAAAGCCCATGAATTACTAGCTATAGCAAGAATAAAAGTTATGTTTAAGGATATTATTATAGGGGGTGAGATTGAGAGAATCCTAAAAAAATAAAGAATAGAAGAACTCGTTTAAAATCGTTAGATTGTGATGATCTAATAAATTAGATTAAGAAGGTGGTTATAACCTCCTTTTCTGAAAAATAAAAACATTTCCTTCTAATTAAAAAATGAAAAATCAGCAAAAACAACAAAATTGGACCTTAACAAATAATACCAAAAAAAAATCATGTTATTATCTTTAATTTGACATCTACTTTGATATATATTTTCATCTGTTTTTTCTTGGTTCACCGATTTTTTTATTTTTCAAAGTTCTCTCTGGATCTTTATAATACCTATTTATCATACTTTTGATTCTTTAAATCAGAGAAATTTATAGAAAACATGTTGAGATACTCTTACCTTGTCATATTAACTTTCTTCAAACAAAATCCTTCGGGGGTGTTTGGTAATTGGTTCATTGATTTTGAAGAAATTGGAAGAGATAATTTCTTTGACCAAATTCCAAATCATATGTTTGGTTTACATAATGAAAATGATGAAATCCATTAAATTCCATTGAATCCAACGAATTAAGGAATTTATCATCCCTTGACTTAAGTGAAAGAAAATTTGTTTTTCATTTAATTCTTGTCAACCAAACGCATAATCAAATTCAATTAAATTTAATTTTAATTATTTCAAAGTCAAATGACTTCAATAGATTCCAATTTTTTAGGGGACGTGTGGTTCGCATAATGGAATTTGATAGAATTGGAACTCATTGAAATAATTTGACATTAAAAGAATTGAAATGAAATTTATGGAATTTGACTACGCTTTTAGTTGATAGAAATTAAATAAAATTCAATTCTTTTACTTAAACCAAGAAATAATGAATTTTTATAATTTATGCAATTCAAAAAATTTCATAATTTTTATTATATGAACCAAACATAATATTTGTAATTTGGTTAAAAGAATCTATCACTTAAACGCCCATTGGAATTTTCATTTTAAGTCCTTCCATTTTAAAATAATGAAATCGACAATAAAAAATAAACCCAACACGAAAATCTAGTTTACTCTCAGAGACAATCAAAATCGAGTTTACCAAATATGATCCATTTTGAAAGGAGGATAACTCATAACTGGATACAAATTCTAGGGTTCGATTCTTCAATTCACACCCCTCTCTCATTGCTCACATTCCACCATAGCCGCCGTCAGATCAAGCTTACTGCACCACCTTCCGTCGATTCACGGGCCAACTTCTACACTCTTGATTTGTGAGTTCTAATATCCTAATTCCTGCAAAAGTTTAGGTTTTTTTTAGAACATTATCAAATGATTATGAGATTTTAGGATTCCCTTCTCCTTTTTTTCTGAAATAATAACGTTAAGAATAACGTAACATCCCAAGAAACCTCAAATTTCTCCAGACTTATATGGAGTTTACTATAATTTATCAAGAATGCAAGTTCAAATCCTCTAGAATAGAAATGTGATCATGTTTTGCCAATTCTGTTAAGTTCTGATTTTAGAGTTCTTTTTAATGTAATTTATTAGTTACGATTCCAATTTTGAGTACATTCGACAACATGACACCAGCTTAGGAAATCAATTCTCTTATTACCTTTTTGAAGTTCATTAGTTGTGGTTTGTTGTTTCCATTTGTTTGTTCAAATATGAAGAATACAAAAATGTCTTCCTTCTGTCATGATTCAACAACTGCTTGTAGAACACAATCTACGTGAAGCTTGCTTGGAACAACATTCAAGAAGGGCTATCCATGGATGGTAAGAGAGTTTTAACCTCCCTGTTTTGCAGATAAATTTATTAAGTGTGGGGGGTATTGAAAGAATGAAATTGAACTTTTTAAGAAAAAAATTCCACCAAAAATGAAGTTTGAAATCTTTGAAACCAGTTTATGAATCTGCAGAGGAAGATGTAAATATTTAGGTTTCTAGCATGTATTTTGTGAGCTGCACTTGCTATTCACATTGTTCAGTTTTAAGCCATTTGAGTTCCTTGTGTATTTTCCCTATTAATAGGCACCAATCTTATCTTACCATCTTCTTTTTGTACCAATAGCCGTTCATTTTCACCAATACTAGAAGGTTGGCTATGTATTTGTCATTAACATTAGTGTTCATCTGAAGTCTTATGCCATTAAAGTTTTGTTTATTCACACCTTGTGGCAGGGTTCAATAAGAAGTCAAATCTTGTCCATGATCATTAGTCAGAAGTCTTGGTCTAGTGCAGAACTATCAAGTTCATGCTTCACCTTGCCTAGAAGAAAGAGTGTTCTGTGGAGGTCTACCATAACAACTTGTAGTGTTTTTTGATGTATGAATGATTTAGAGACTCTGTTTTGGAATGGGAGCTGAATGAAAAATGAATTTTTGATTAGTGTTCTGAATAGATGACCTGAATGATAGAATATTACCATTTTAACTCGCTATATCATTTTAAACAAACCCATTATCTGGCATTAGGTGTATTGGGATCTAGAAATATTTTTTGATGAACGTACCGGAAAACCTTCTTTGGATATGCCCAATATCTTTGGAATTGACCAATTCAAGGTGAAAAATGGGGTTGCTCCCTCGGCAAAACAAGGATAAAGTTGAGCCAAAAGATCTCGATTCAAGATAAACAACTTGTGCTCATGGAGATTGTAACTTGTAAGTTTCTCTATTGGGAAAGGCTATTGACACCACTACCACCACCTTTGTCTTAGTGGGTAATGGTCTGCCATAGATGAAGTGGCTATCATGGGATTTCTAGATTACCAATAACAATGATTATTTCTTTTGTCAAACAAAGACAATAGAGTTTGATTTAATACAGAATAACAAACACCATAAATGGTAGAAAGTTTTGCATAAATCAAAGCTGAAGTGAATCAAACAACACATGTGAAGCCCACACATTTGCATCTCTAGCATATGATTAAAACTTTATGTTAGTCGTGATGAGTTTGCTTTATCTTTTCTTGTATTGGAGAGGTTCGATTGTTGTTTGGTTCTTCTTGAGAAGCATCTGTGTAAGGTGGCTTCCTTTTCTTGCTTCAAAATTATGCTCTATTATTATGTTCTTCTAATCAAACAAATAGCTTTCTTCATATTCATTAAACATAAAAGTTTACACGATTGGTATGCATGATATCTTTGTATCCTGGGATTATACATTTTTGTATAGCAGTAAATGTATATTAAACCAATGGGGTTTCCTTAGAACCAAAGATGGTGTTTCTTAACTTGGAACATGGCGGAGATGAAAAATGGTAAACACGTAAAAGAACATGGCGGAGATGAAAAATGGTAAACACGTAAAAGAACATGGTGGAGATGAAAAATGGTAAACATGTAAAACATTACAACACATACTACAAACTTTATAGGTTATGCATAACACTTGTAGGAGCATCAATAGCAAATTGAAATGATTAATTGTTTGACTGCTAAATGGCAATCAATCTTCAAATTGAATAGGTTTGAAGATCAATTACCACATGTTGATGTGATGGACCTGTTAGGTTAACCTTTATTTCTGATCTCGGTTACCTTTTATGTCTGATCTCATGTTTGACCTCTTATTTCATTTATTAGACATCTCTTGATTGGGATGACCATATTTATATTATTTTTCTGCAGCGAACAAACAACAAATGCTATTGGAGGATGGTATTGAAAAACTAGAAGTGCCTGTTCAGGGGGTACCAAGTATGCGTGAAGCTGACAAAAATCAGGAACCATGTGAGGATATGCAATTTGATTCAGAGGAGGCAGCGAGAGCATTTTATGATGATTATGCAGGGCGGGTGGGTTTTGTTACTCGTGTTTTATCTTCTCGTAAGTCAGAGAGGGATGGAACAATAATTTCCCGTGGACTTGGATGTAGAGGGGATTCAGAAAATCATAAAAATGAGAGTATTATGGTTCAGAAGAAGAACAAGGGCAGAGAAGGTTGTATGGCAATGATTTTAGTGAAGAGAGAGAAACCCGGGAAATGGGTTGTTAGGAAATTTGTAAGAGAACATAACCATCCACTTCGTGTTTTAATTTCAAAGAGACGCCCAGCTTTTGTAAGTTTGCAGCAACCCTACTTATGGATCTTGCATTCATATAATACTCTCCCTCTGACCGAAAATAAACGCAGCAATTTCCATTTTGGTTGTCCCAAAATAAAATGCAAATTTTCTTTTTGGGTAAGGATTTAATCCAAATTTACCTTTTCCCTCATTACTAATCATTAAAAGATATTTCTTTTGGGACGGAGAGAATATGTCTGCTCTTAGTTCAGTTTCTACATTGCATAATGCAAGATGACAAGTATGCTTAAAGTTATATCAATATGCTTTTGCATTGTTTTGCATAGGATGAGAAAGACAAGAGAATTCAGGAACTAACTGCTGAATTGCGTGTAAAGAAGCGGTTGAGTGCAGCATACCGAGAACAACTTCTTGCTCTAATGAAAGATGTTGATGGTCACAATGAACATATATCCACGAAAGTTCAAGTTGTACGTAATAATCTAAAAAAACTTGAAGCAGGGAACGTGCATATCGAACACAGATAGGCCAACCACAATATGTTTGGTGAGTATTCTAGTCCTTCATATAGGCTATTCATATTCTGAATGCTCATACTCATTGCTGTAGGCTTGAACTGGATTCCTAATGAGTGATTGATGTTTCTGAACTGTCGCATGTGGCTAACCATTATTCTTATAAAAATAACAATGTTTCAAAGAAAGGGTGATTTTGGATAAGTTATGGGAATGTAAATGCAAAAAAAATTAAAATACAGTAATACACCATACTTGGCAATCTTTCTCCAAAATCATGCTTGCTTTTAAAGTATATACCTATATATGTGTGTGTATATGTGTGTACATACATGCATATGTGTGTATGTGTAGGTGCATGTATGTATATGCATATGTGTGTATGTGTAGGTGCATGTATATATATGCATATATGTGTAGGCGAAGGATCATGTGAGAAGTTGAGTTAATGGTGAGAAGCATGAGAAGTGGATCTGAACCGTTGATCTCTTTTAATCTCAACCCCTCCCATGAATTGCGGCTTAGAAGGGAATTGATCTGGTGCATCTCATCCTAGTGTGCGTCCATTTCTCACCCAACGGTTGATAACCACTTCTCACGTTTCTCACCGTTAACTCAACTTCTCACCGAACCAGGGGCGGATGGAAGAAGGCCTGGTGGGACCAGGGGTCCCAGGCCCCCAACTAAGTATTACCAAGAAGCCTAATCATATATATTATCTTAATTAAGTTTCCTATTGTCAGTTATTGGGCCCCAACCTAGATATGCCAGGCCCCAACATTTAGATTTTAATGGTCCACTAAGGCTGTAATCCAATAAAAATTATACACGCCTACTTCATAGTTCATACTCCATTTTTTTAGTTTTTCACTAGGTTTAATTTATGGTTTAAAATATATTTAATTTTTCACTAGGTTTGTGGTTAATCTTTCACTAGGTTTGATTACAAATTGGTTAATGCTAAATGCACAATTTGTTTAATGGTTTGTTCCTCTAGTCGTTTGGTTCATTATTATAAAGTAATCGAATTTTGTATTAACGGGTTATATATTCATTTGCCTTAAGTTTAAACGAAATAGAAAAATATATAAATAGTAGCATATTATGTCGGTTTAACCAAAATACTAAAAAGTTGAGACCGAACCGAATAAATTATCTTTATTTAGTTAACTGAATTGTTTAAGCCTAAAACGAATAACCCGAAACCATTTTGGTTCGGATGAATTATTCGGTTGCGGAGGTTTTTCAACATCCTGAAGTGTGCCCCCAACCAAAAACGTTTCTGGATCCGCCACTGCACCGAACCCAACCCTATATGTGTATATATAGTATACACATACATATACACATCCATACATATGCACACACAAGCACGAGTACATGTATGAACATGTCACATGAACACTCACATATATATATAAATAGAAATATACATGTAGAGTCGGTTAGAAAGGAGAACAATGACCAAATAAGAGAACACGAGAATGACCAAATAAGATAACAGGGGAGTGGCCGAATCACATGTCATTTTACACAAAAATCACGTGTAAAATCACATGTGATTCATGCGACCTTGACCTGTGGTCCGCAACCACGTTGCCCGAACAACCTTGCTTTGCCTGTGTTCCATAATTGCGTGTGATTTTAGTGCAAAATCTTGTTCTCTTATTTTGACTATGTTTTGGTTTGATTCTCCTTCTATGCATGTATGTATATATTTATATATATATATATATATACACACATATATAGAAGAAGGATCATGCATGAAGTTAAACATTTTGCGAGAAGGCGAGAAGTGTGATATATTACACGGCATGTGGGTGTGTTTAATTATATATGATTAAACGTCTATGTATTACCAATGCAACATGTATATGATATCACACTTTTAACCTTATCGCAAAATGTTTAACTTCTCGTTTGAACTTGACCCTATATATATATATATATATATATGTGTGTGTGTGTGTACATATGTATGTGTATATATACCCATGTGTGCTTTTTTTACTTTTTTTTACAAAGAAGATGGTTTGTTTGTCAAGAAAGACAATACAATATATGGTTCACTCTCTTTTAATTCAACTTGGATGAATGGATCATAATATATCTTCTATAATCTATGTGTTCCCTTTCTTTATTTCATGATGAAAGATAGTGCCATGAGTTAGAAATATTTTGTGATCTCATATAGTTCCATGGTATACATATTTTGCTATCTGAGTATATCCTCACCACACATATGGTATAATCTTGAACTGTATGAACTATATTAATAATTGAAATTATATGAACTATATGTATAAATTATAATTGTGGTTTATACTTCCTTTATCTTCTCTATTTCCACTCTCCCTCCCAATTATATGAACATCTTTGATAGTCCTATATTTTGCATATACCAAAATGCTTTAGCAGAAAACCAACTCTTGGCCTTTTGGTTAAAGGTCTCACAAACTAAATTTGATTGGCTTTGTTAACTTTTCTTAGATTCTTCGGATCAGTTTCATTTCTCTTAACAGCGGTGTAGTATTGGATCTTTGATTTCAACTATTTGCAATATGTATGCTGTTAAAAGTATGATTATGAAGTCATTTTATTACAGTGCTGGATATGGTTCCACTTGGAACCCATGTCTTTTGCTTGTGGAGAGAATGCAATTTTTCTGAACCATGATTCAAATTTACAGGTACTCGTACAAGCTTCGGTTTGTCATGCTCGTTGCATAAAGGTAGCAGTAAACAGAGCTTGGCTCGTATAATTGTAAGTATACATCGTCACAGCTAGTGGATCAGTAGGAAAAGTTAGTAGAGCATCCACGTTCACAATGATGCCCTTGGAGGCTGGTGTTTATGTATATATAGGTAGCAAAAGTTATATGCAACTATTTCTTAGCAAACTTGTTACACTATAACTTATGAGCCCTATTGAGATCGATTGTCCAACACTCTATGGCGTAACAATTCACAATAGAATACGAGTATTGTGTCGTTGATAGTGAAATGGAAGTCAACAATGTGTGTTATCAACTCTTGGACATCTTGTTTCACAAATGTATAGGGGTATGTGACGATTCTTGGTACTTACATTGGCTGTCATTCTTTCTGTGGTGTGAACCCTATGGGGCGGTGGCTTACATACTCGGATTCATTTCATATGTGTTCTTTACTCGATGATGGTTCATATATATGTTATAAACGGATGAGCAAAACAATTTCTTTTTTCATGTAAGGTATAACCAAATGTAATAATTCAGATGAGTCTTTATCAAAACATTTAAGCTCGAAATCGATTCAGTCTTAATTGAGTTGTTTTTTATTAATTGAGTACAAGTATGAACTCAAAATTACAATATATCGATGCTAGCTTGAACTTGGCTCAAATTTTTATTGAGGCCGTTTACCAAACGCCTATTGAGTAGGCATTTACCATGTTTCACTTCGGTAGGGAATGAAGACTTACCCGGTTAACGCTTACCGATTAAGAGATGTTTACCAACAATCTATTTTGATGGTCGAGAATGTTACCCAATAAGGTGAGGATGGTGATTCTTGCCGGTATGCATTTACCCTGAAGCGTTTGGTAAACGACCCCCTATTCTTCAACAGGGTTTAGGTTTTAGAGAACTGAAAAAAATTATCATACGAATTGACAAACTTGATAGTTTCATAATGTATATGATTGAAACCACCCGCAGGATTTTGGTGGATTGGCCGTTAGCGAATGGTTCACATTCGCATTAAACTCAACTTCATTCAGTCGGACCCAAATCATTGCATATGGAGATGGAAAGTTTTGACCCACCAAAACGGGGTACCAACGCATAATGGAGGAAAGATTCCCTATTATACCCAAATCGAGTTCGAGATGGGGTCGGGGATGATATTACCGGCCCACCCACCCTTATTATATATATTGTTATTATTGTTTACTAAACGGGTACCTAAAAAGTTTCCCACTCCCGAATCCATCAGGGATTGGAGGGCCGGAGGTGGGAGGAGGGTAGCATTCCCCACCCATTCCTCATCACCTTTCCATACCGAATCTCAGAACGCCAGCAACGCAAGAAAAAGACTAGAATTGATAGAGATGAAGGGTAATCACCAACATAGAGATGCATAGAACTGATATGTTATTGTGTTTGAACCGATTGCCATCTCTTGACTAACCTAGCCTCCTTTGTTGAGGGAACCAACAAGTAGTGGTACACAAGTGTTCACATGCCTTTGGGCCTGATCTTAGGTGAATGAATCAAAGCAATCTTAGATCTTGAAGTACTTGTATCCATCTTCAGGGTTTTTCATTCCCTCTTCCCAGTCGCCCATTGACCGACCGCCAAACACTACCTGCTGTATACCCAAATACCTGCCAAATAACAACACAAATTTTTTTTTTGAATCATGAGATAATAAACTTAAACACAGACACACCAATCTTCACATAAACAACCGCACTACCCTTTGAGGTAGAGTTCAAGTATGCATACATTCTCTTAATTTCTCCAAAATGGAGAAACAAATGTTCAAATGACCAAAAAAATTACATTGACTCCAAAAGTTTTTCCCTTTTGAAGATCTCAAACATTAATTGTATTATTAAAATATTTAATATCCCAACAAATTTTCAAATAAACGTCATATGAAAAAAAATACATTCCTCTCTTCAGCGATTAATTTTGAAGAGCTCTCCAAATTTAGAGATTTTTATCCACTTTGTCCTACTTTCTTCATTTTGGAGAGAGTTTTGGAAAATCAATTGGAGAGAAAAAAAATAAGTTCAAAATCTCCACTTGGAGAATCTGTTGGAGAAGCTTTTAATATTGTGAATTGAAATACAGAAAAAAGATCCTTACTCTGAACTCAATACAGTAAGGCAGTTGAGCAGCACATCAAGGGCAAAGTAATCCGAAGTACCAATGTCTACCCTGTTGGACATTTTTAAAAATTGTGATCCTTTTTTAAAAAAGAACCAGCAATGTGATATAGTGACTGTTTATAAAGTAGAATGGTATCAAATTTCTACCAAACCCTTCCCCAGTTGTCCTGAAACTCAAGATCACTGATATCATGGAACGATGATGCCATCACATTGAAACCCTTATCTGCGTCGTAGAGAGGATTATACTCCATTGATGTATTTGCCAACTGCCGTAAGAAAGACCACTGTCAGCACTATTTCACCAGAAAATAATTTCATATTTGATGTTTCGGCGTTCAATACATATCATAAGCAGCATCAATATTTCTTTTCACCACAAGGTTTTCATAAAGCTTCATCATGAAAGCAACTTTCCAACACTTAAACAGATGCAAGGAAGGATTTCCTTGGATGAAAGGGACACTTGGTTATAGTTTCCTTTTTACTAGATGTTTAATTAAATGTAACTGAAATAATTGCCATTTTCTCGTCAATATTTGGGGAATTAGAATATAATAGACACTACCAGTAAATAAGCAAATAATGAAATACAAAACCAATCAACCACATTATCACTACGACGTTGGCATATTTGAAGCAATACATTCATTAAAGTTAATGATAATCAAAAGAACCAGAAAGTGATTATTGATTAGTTGCAACAACTCATAATGCTCTAAACATAGTACAAAAACTATTAACAGGTTGATAAAACTAACAAATTGAAATGACAGTTTTACCTGCAAATTATATGAATTGTATGCACCCAAGCGTCCCATGACATACCATGACTGAATAACCTGTCACATAGATAAGCAAGATTGCTCATTTTAATCTTCATATCTTGGTAAAAGAACAGACGATGTATTTCCAGTTTATAAACAGAAAACAGAACAGTTTCAATATAACCATCTTCACGATTTGGGTGTGGGGGAACTGAGAACAAACAGAAAAGGCCGCAGGAATGGTTTCCGTATGAACCAAATACTTGCGGGAAAATGTGTAGAACAAAAAAGAGGATGGGAGGAATCTACATACACTGCCTATCAGATCAACATCCCGGTCAGAAGGTGGCCCGTATAACTTGAACCATATATTGGAACCAACAGGACTGAAGCTGTCAACCACAAAACAAAACGAAAACCTCTTTTTGTAAATTAAGTAGGTATTTCAAAAAGAAGCTAGAGCAAAAAAAGAAACAAAGATAAAAAAAAATTTACATCCATCATATAAGAATATTTTTTTTATTGTTGACAGCACTTGGTTGGAGGCTTGCCAAAATGATGATTTGCCATGGTGATGATAATTTATAAGCAACCTCAAGTTGAAGCCATTCCCAATCTCAGATAAATGAGGAAATTAAAAAAAGTGATTGCAACTGAAAACCTACTGTTTGACGCTTTATGCCAATAGATATATTTGTGGGTAGCAGAAATCTCTACGGAAGACTAATTAACAATCACAGAAAAGTAAATACAAGAGAAAAAACAAATTAATTACTCTCTAAAAGTGACTTTGAAAGCCACAACAGAACCCGTTTTAGACTTGTGAAAATCCCGCCCCTTCTTCCGAATCCTATCTTCAACCTGTAGAATCATGTTTGTAGAAATATCACAGATCTTCAAAGTAACAAGACAATCAAAAGCATGCTGGAACTACCAAGGAAAAAGTTCTTCTACCTATAAAATCCTGAACTTCCTCGTGTTTATGGAATACATATTTTCCACCCCATGCAGGGGTCACTGTGACATGCCACTATAAAAAGGGGAACAAACATAATACATCTGAGAGGTAGAATGCACAATACCTTCTTTTCCAAGGAATCAAGCATAAAAATTCTTAGAACTTAGTGAATGAAAGATCATGTAATTGTTCTTATTACAGTTCTAACATCAGCAAGCTAATGGGTTGATGAAGATAAAGACATAATGATTGTTGAGTATGGAAATGCAAATCAAGTTTCCAAAAACACAAAGAAACAAAAATTGACTGGAATATTTGAAAATAACTTGCCCTGTAATGGGGAGACCACAAACGCAAACCAATTGTTAACCAAATGGTGCAAATCATGATTTCAAAAAGCAAAAAAGAAGAGACCCTTATCAATCAATCGATGAAATAGATGCCAAATTTTAAATAAAAACCTAGTTTTCTGGGATTTAAAGACTATCATACAAAGTCCAACATAAAAGATATCAATCATTCGTATCATGTAGGTGATTTCTATTTGTTGCAAATGCATACACCTTCCCATTGAGCTCTCATGTTGGAAGTAGTTTTTGTCATGAAAGGTTGAAGAATGAAGAGCCTTTGCTTGGAACAGAAGTACGGGGATGGGTAGGGAGGAGGAAGTAATTAGTGTTGATCACAACCATGATCTTTAAACATAATATGATACTTCAGCAATCTCTTTAAGCTTTTCCTTAAAGAATAACCTAAACAAGATTAACGTATCATTAGGTGGTCTTATCCACTATCACCATAGGGATTTGGAGAGGCAATGACAACAACACAGGGTACTATAAGATGGTGCACAAATTCCTTCCTCATCTGTCCCATATTCTTTCAAAGTCAAACAAGTCTCATAAAAGCAAGCACACTATTACTCAAAAATCAGAACGTGTTACATTATCATCAAGTTTAAATAGAGCTATATATCATTACATTGTGACAATGTGCTCGTTTAACATAACAGAAAAACTAAAATGCATGGAGCATGGTATGTGGAGGAAGAAAGGTGGTTTTAATGGTCAAACGACAGAACAGAACAGGATGTTTCGATAGAAGATGGGAATGAAAGACCTACCTCAATGCTTAACTATATGAAAACATCATCCAACAACATCTATATTTCCAAAACATCAATAATAGAAAAAGAACATACACTATTACCTTCTGTCTCATCTGCTCTGGCTTCCCAATGCTATCACCAAGAACATTTCGGAGTTCAACATCATTTCTGGCTGCCTCTTCCAACACCCTGCAACCAAAACAACACAAGCAAATTAAAGTTAATAATTAACTTGAATTCACTGAATTTGCAAACCACAACCTACGATTTGAAAATTAGGAACGGAGAATTTATTTAAGAACAAAAGGAAAAAATAGATTACTTGGCCCAAGAAGGATAGTTGTGAAGGCGTTCATATTCACGTTTCCTCTTCTCTTCTCGAACCTTGAGTAACCTCCGCCCTCTTGCGGTCGTACCGGAACCTTTCGCGTCTTCAACTACAGAATCACCATCACCGTCTTTCCTTTTACCAGAAGATTTTGCACTTACGGCGATGATCGTTGTTCTTCCGCTCGCCGGAACAAATTTAGGACACGAATACAGAGTTTCTTGATTTAATGAAACCGAAGAAGAACGATTGAATGCACAGCACATGTGCATCTTGAAAAATTCTATAATCCGCTTCTCAAATCAGGTGAAGATCGTTGTATTTGTCAGTTATGGATAAGCTGACGTTAGGGTTCTAAAGGGGTTTATGCGTTTAGGCGGATAAATATAGTTTTAGTTTTGTTTCGTGGCCTGATTTCACACATCTCACCCCTACAGTTTGAATATTTACATAAACAGTCCCTGAACTGTAAAAATGAACAAAACGGTATCTTTAGAACTAAAAGGAAAAAAAAATCATTTCAATGTTTTCCCTTTTGATAAGATAACCCATAATTACTTGTTTCTGGTTAACAACCATCAGAGTATATCATAAAAATGATGTTACGTCATAAGTTTTTGTCAATTTGTCTTATTAAAAGATATTTTAGATATTTGATTATTAGTCAAAGACTGTCATAAATTATATAAAAAAGTTAACTATTTACTTTTTTTTAGAATGAACAAATTATGTTATGTAGTTGTATGCTTCTTTCAAACTTATAAGCAATAATACACAAGTTTTATGCCCAAACATATGTTACAAAACAAAAAAGAAACATGTTCCGACCATCCAAAATACCTATTCGTTATCTTGCAAAAGATAATCCAAAATACATGTTCGAAGCTTCACATGGTTACATCAAAACATCGTTAATGCGTAGCACCCCTTGGAGGATACACAAACATAATATATGAACGACTTGAAACTTCAATATATTCCAAAAGAACTAGAAATATAGACAAAGAAGTAACAAGAGTTTATTTGGAACCATCAATCATAACATTTGAATGGTTGCATTTTATCCCATCTTTTCTTTTAAGTATATAATCTTTATTTACATCACAACTTGCACATGCAGATTGAATCCTTGACCTCCAAGAAGGTCGGGATCTACAGTAACCTGTTATAGAAGGCCCGATGATGGCCTGATCGCTTCATCCAAATCCTTCTCCGACCATGACTGCCTGATTGGTTACTCTAGGCCCGGTTGAGGATCAGTATCAGGACCAGTTGTGGTTAACCGGAACTGGTTATGTAGGCTCGATTGAGGTTGCCCATGTTTACTTCTGCCCTTAAAAAAGGCATGCATCATCTTGTAGGATCTCGATGGAATTTTACAAAATAGTCTCAAGGGAATGGCATTCCATCTCGAACCGAAATGTTCACATCCATTATCCAGAGATGCGCTAAGGTCAAATAATCAAGGACCGATGATTAGGAGGAGCTATGACCGATTGAGAGGAATCAAACACAAAACTATAACGAAGTAAAAGGTAACTGGACTGGACCTAATCAGGTTCAGATTTTCATTATTGACCATCTCTATTGAATTTCCTACATAAAAACCCCAGAAAAGAGTACACAGGTTACAAGTGAAAACATCACCAAAATTTTCAGCAAGATTGTGATTATAACGAAAATTAATCCTCGGTAACTACAAGTAAAGCTACAAGAGACCATCATGATTCACGAATAGCACATCTAATCTCTGCAGTTAGAGCTTAGAACCAATAAGTTACGCAGAACTGCAAAGTTTTTGGGCACGACGGCGTCATGTTTCATCATCAAACAGATTTCACTTTGCGAGATGGAGGGCGACGAAAAAGACTGATGAGATCATCAACACCCTGTTGAAATATATCATGCAAATATGTTTAAATTTTTTGCTCCCAAATGAAAAAGTTAAGTTTTGCGCATACTTTGAAGGTTAAGCAAACGAGGTCATACCCTGGTAGTTATCACAAGGAAACTGAAAAGGGTGATCAAATATGATCCAAGAACTAGTAGCAAGAGCAAGTCGAATGTTACACTGGCGACCTACAATGAAGTCGAGGTGATTTTGAAGTTAGTTCGTTTAACAATTTATCATATTTAAGCCATTTATATACAGATGCATATGATTACAAATGGTCATATTTTCTATTTTTTTTCAAACATAAATTTCGGATTTTTTTTATGAGAAATTGCATTGATTTTCCATTCTCGGTTTACAATAAAATTTTACATCCCGATGCATCACATGGGTGCACAACTGGTTCTACAAGTATATATATCATCATGGTTTACATAATAGTCCCTACGGGCAAGATAAAGAAGGACTTTAAGCACAAGGGATGGTTCAAAACAGTAAACAAAAGGTGAAGTGAACTAATATTTTAAATAAAATCAACAATTACTCTTCAAAAATTAATTTAAATAAAGCCAAAATCTTTTTTTAGAGCATCTCAGTCAAGTTATTTAAGAATAAAAGTCCATCCTCTATCTAGAAATGGGTAAATGCTAGAGAAGCAGAGGATACTTTACCTGATAAATCTGCAGTGTATTTACTGTTGAATCATAAAAGGTGAAGATCCCATCAAGTACATCATGTTGCAAATTCACCTCTACCACATGATTTGCTAATTCCTGTGATTAACAAATAGAAGATATTTCAATGATGTTAAATTGAAAAACATGGTGGCGTCCTTGACAAAATACTAGTCAACATCTATCATGTAATTGTATAAAGACATAGGTGGGTTCGAAAAAGAACTCTTAAAAATAGAGAACAGGCAACCATTGATCAGTTTTAATCCAATGGTTGTGAATAATAGGGGCGGTTACATTTTGCCAAACCTAATTCCACAATTAGAGGCTGTTACATTTAAATTTGGGTCATGTATTTTTAGATCCAACGTTGATAGGGGTTCCCTTATTCTCCTTTTTCTTGGGGTTCTCCCTTGAACCTCCCTATAAATGACTTCAATCTATAATCCAAAAGAATTGATGGTCATCCAAGCAAAACCAAAATATAAAAAATATTTCTACCTTTTTCAATGCCATGATGAATGCATTGTCCTTTGAGAGAAATGGTGCCACTCGAGGTGTTCTTGACAAAAGGTCAAGCCATGATCGTATGTAAGAAGGATTGACAGCCAAACTACTGTTATCAGCAAATATATTGACGTCCTTTCCTTGCTGGCCATATATATGTCTCTGTATGACAGCAAACCATCAGAATTTAGAGCAATTTTGGTGGTTTTTTTAAATAAAGAGTTGGTATTACATGCTGAAAGGTATTTAATGAAATAAGCTCAAACGTCCACAAAGTAATCATTTAACTTTTGACATAGTAAATGACATCATAAAATAATATATATTATTAATTAAAAAGAACACTGTATAACACAGTACCAGCACAAGACTCTTACCGCTAAACTTTCAGCAACCAATTTTACACTCTGCACAACTGCAGCTTCACTGACAAACTCTCTATTGCGATGGCAAACAAAATAAAAAACAAAAATTCAGAAAATTGATTCCCCTTTTTATATAATTTATCTAGAGGGTAAACACCGCAAGTTTTTCTGATACCTGTTATCAGACAGACCTCCGGCATTTTCAAGCAAGTTTGGTGCAACAGAAAGCCCAGAGAGCGTTGCTGCAGTAACTCTTAACCTTGAAAACTGTTCATGCTCCCAAGCTACCTGCATTTAGTCACCTTTAGCATAGAACCATATGCCTTCCTAAATTGCGTGGCAAATGTAATGTACTATTCTAAATGTACAACATTATTAAGATAGAAAAAATTGCATTGTTTTAATAACAATACTGAAAAAAGCAATAAATTTTGTGCATAATCATATATGAAAGCTACTCCTGATTACTAAAAGGGCATTTTTGTAAATTTCATCCAAGAAGAATGGACCATAATAGTATCTCGTTTCACCAATTCATGCATGGCTCAAATGACGGTCATTCGGTCAAAGTTCGTTTTTAGATCTTAAGAGAGGCTACTTCATTCTTTGCAAGAGTAACTTCATAAATTGTCTTATAGTGAAAGATAAACTGACCTTAGTATTCAAGGTACAACAAAACTGCTATTGTTAGAAAGAGAAAAAATGATAGAAACATATACCAAATATTTATTAATTCTCAGAAGCAGGCTAAAATCAATCAGAAAGCTATGTGTCATATTCACTTCTTTTGGGGCATGAAATATCTACCCAAGAAACAAGCTTTCGTCTAACCTCTCTTGTTTACTGTTTTATGTGGCTCGTCTGAATTCTTCAGTAAACTTAAAGCAACACTGGTAGACAAGCTTACAAAAATCCCTTTCTTTGTGTTAATAAAGAAAACATAGAGAAAGGGGTGAATGGAAGAAAAGAGATCTTTCAAGATGTAATTTTCTTTTAATTTGCAATAATTCGTAATTGTAGCTGGAAAACTAAAAGCACAAGAAAACGATATCACAAAAGGCAATACTGATTGCAGCACCATGTCTTTTTCTTTTAGTCCATTTTCAGTTGCTCATATACTTATGAATTGGTTAATAATAAGTTACCAGAAATGGATTGAGCATATATGTCACTTTGTGCCACTTCTATCAATTTTTATGGGTATTCAGGGACACACTCATGATGAGGAGGTTCATAGTTGTCCATACTGCATTTGCCGTCTTTTCTTACAGCAGAAAATGAAAATCATCACAAGAGATGAAAAGACGGTATCATACCAATTGATATATTCAGAAATTTACTTTTTCGTTGTCTCAACAGTAATCAACAGCAAATTATGAAGCATAAAGTTTAACTACAGGAACCTGATAGTATAATGGCACCATAACACAACACTTTATAATATGAAAGTGGGCCCAGAGTTGGGACTTCAATTCACTTACTCGGGAATTGGAAACATTTATTTTCTTGTGCTTTAGCCCAACTTCAAGCCCTAATTCCTCTGCTACATTGGATAGACCCTGCACACAAGACCAAATAGACACGAATCAGCTTTTAAAAGAAGCCATGCCACAATCCAAATCATATACTGTTTCCTATGATGTTTTATCTACTTACTTCATAGATTTGCTTCACATATGCATTCTCTGGAGGTTTAGACACATGAACCCATAACCCCTTTTCCCCTGAGCCAAGACTATTCAGGCAGATAGCATAATCAATACTTTCTCGCAACCGCTGATCAAAACTTCGGAGCCACTGCACAAGATAAAAAACATGAGCCACAACTTCAGGAAAAGAAAAGGTTAATTTGAAGCCGACGGAGGAAGATAGGCACCTTCTGAGTTCCATTGTAGTTATAAGGCCCACCAGATGTCAGACCAAAGAGTATATTATACTTGCCTCTTGTGTTTGGGTTGGAATATAAAATAGAAAATAATCTAGCAATTTCAAGAAGTGCCACAACACCACTGCCATTGCTATCACTTCCAACAGATAATGCCTACAAGAGATAATGGAAGACAGAATCGCGTAAAGTTCATGTGACTATAGGAACTAAATAAAAGGGTAAAGTGAGTAAAATACCGGAGCTGCCCCAAATGTATCATATGATGCCACAATGGCAATAGTTGGAAGTTGGTTTGAATCTCCGTCAGCTTTCAATCCAGGCAACCATCCCTGTAAATAGTTAAGTTTGAATCAGAATATGTCAGCTATACCCTGATACGAGAGAAATTGAGGGAGAGACAATCATACAACAAACCTATGGATATTTACACCCAAAAATACCTTTGTTACATATATTACTCACAGTTCATGCACTCAATACACTTAAACAATCTAACAGAGTGAAGATATAACTGCCATCCCACTCACTTCCATACTAGAGAAAATAGATGTACAGAGAAAGGGGAAAACCTGGATGTTTGTGATTGTGGGAGATGCAAGTTTCTTAGGAGTTGGTGATGTGACAATAAGCTTATATCTGCAACGATAGAAAAATATACAACCAAGATCACCAGCAATATCAAAATAATCTCTTTCCATCTCAGACAGAAACTCCAACTTTAAGAGCGTGATAAGGAACTACAAACAGACAACAGAGACCAGACGATCGACATATCATGCAAATCCAATAACATGTTCAGAAAAGTGTAAGCATATACAGAAACTATCTTCCAGGTGGGACCTGATACAAGAAGGTATTCCTCGGGGGGTAGGGACAATTTAAATTCCACTTGTGTTGAGGTATTAATCAAAGTTTTACAAATTAAGGAAGATGGTACTGGATTATTAATCAAAGTTTTACAAATTAAGAAAGATGGTACTGGATTAAATTGCATCACAAACATGTCTCTCCATTCTCCATCGAGTTACATATACTGTTGACCATGATGGTAGAGAATATGTTGGGGACCTGAGGGGTGTTTTAACCTGCTGAGGAGCAGCAATATTGGTTCATTTAGCCAGATCTGACCTGGATGGTACCGATCCAACTGTGCAACTATGTTTATTTGGGATAATTTGACCACTCTGCGACACAATGCATATGTGCATAAATACAGGAACCACTCCAGGATAAGAAATGATTGCTAATTAGAAAAGGTAAATTCAGACTATAACATAACTAAAAATATTGTAGTTTATAAAATTTTAAATATAATTCAAAGAAGCTTTTGAACGTGAACTAAAACAACTAAAAATTTGTTTATTCAGTAACGTGTAAAGAGTCTGCATATATTTGAACACTCGCATCTTGATTCTGAAAGCTTGACTTCAACATTTACAGCAGTTTGCAAACGCATTTCACTGTGTGACCTTTAATGAGGTTGCAGTTCCAAACTTTTTCAGAGATGGAACTTCTCATGTTTACGTTGAAGTGCTGGAAACCATCTTAACATGCCTTCAGCTACCCTCAGTGAAAAGGCAGAAACAAGCACACCAAATGTCCTATTTGGGTTCCCTCAGTTTGGTGTTTCCTCTACCAGAACATATCACCAGAAAACCTCTAATCTACAATTGTCCTAAAGCAACGCAAAAATATATTTTCCACAAACATAGAAGAAAAAGAAAGCAAGCAGATAACTTTTTCTTAAGCAGCAAAACCATCAAAAAAATTCTTATCATTCTTCATTGGTTGGTTAGACCAGGGAATTGCATAGAGAAAGCCTGGGAAAAGAAGTTGCATAAATCAAGGATAAAGAAAAAAGGGTGGGGAAAGATCAACTACAATCCAAAAGCAATTTAGAGGAAATTTTAATGCCAATGCCTCTGATCATCATTTCCAAGATAATTCAGACTCCAAGAGCTGATCTTAAGAGAGAGGAGGGGTGCGTGTGTGTAAAGGCGACCATGTGCCATGACTTAAATTCAATGTAAATGAAAAACTTCTAGTGGATGAAGTATAATATGATCTATTCTATTCAATTATACCAGGAAGCAATTGTAAGCTTATAAATATATACTAACCCGCCAGTAGTTGCAGTCGCAGGCTGACCAGCTGCATCATTTCTCTTGATGTCTGCTAACACGGTATCTAAATCTTCATCTTCAAAAGCAAAATACACAGGATACTGTAAAATGAAAAATGCATTAAGAAGCATGATTAAAAAAGGTGAAACACGGAAATAATATTAAGCACCTTCCTCTGATCTATGAAAAACCAAAACTGTTATTAAACCTTTTAAGCATCATAGTTAACATCATTTTCTTGGAAAATTATTGGATTCTGTTTCAAACTTCGAATACATATCTTCTGATACATGAACTTCATACGGTATCAACTGCTTGAAATAGATGACAAGAGATCACAGAAAATGAGCAATGATGGAACCTTAGTAAAAAAAAAATTAGGGAAAGGGATGATTGGGAATGAACTACATGATAAAAGGGATGGAGGGAGAGTAGGGTGTACACAGACACATGTTAACAAGCAAGAAATGTGCTCAAGGATAACAACAGATTATAAACATGTAAGAAAAACATATATTTGCATATGCACTAAATCGTTGTTATGCATATACATTTTTCACTCACATTGATACTGGCATGTATTAGCCTCCGCTCTAAATCCACCAAAAGTTTCTTCATATTCTCCTTATCAGAACTATCACCATATCCACCAACAGTCTCACTGTTCTCAGAACGAAATATTCGAGGAAGTAGAAGTAACAAGCCCCCTAAAGGCTTTCCCTGTTCAATATATTCTGCCATACGGTCAAGAATAGTTAAAAAACTGAATCAGATTATTACAGAAATAACAACAAAATTTGTATTCCAAAATAGTTGGGTAAGGCTCAAATGAAAACAAAAAAAGGATCAAAGAGAACTTCGATGAAATAAATTTGATACTTTAAGCCAAATAGGATGCAAATGGGAGTGTTATGCACCCACACAAGGACTTACATGAATTGTCCAGTATAATCAAGCAATAAACAACAAGAGCTTAATGTACTTCCTATACCCATGTAGCACAAAGACATCGAAATGGCTGAGCTTCAAGAGTCAAACATGTTGACACAGCTCCCATACATGATAGGTTTATGGCATTATGCAGAAATGCCATATATTTTCATTTTATATTTTCTGCTCGAGCCCCAGCACATTGCATTCACTTGTCAACACTTTATAGAATAAATTTTTTAAACAATAGTCAAGTACCGAGTAGATGCTAGTAGTATATCTTTAAAGGTAACATATATCATCTATAATCAAAAGATCAAGTCATAGACTATAAGGCCTTTTGAATAACTCCTTTGCTGGTGTTTATTAGAATAGGTGGATCCCATGTAGATTATGTAAAAAAATACATTTTTATGGAAACATGCAACTTATGTAATTATTTGAGAGAAACTTTATGATTCCGGCATGTGTAGTAGTAGATGTGATTCAACCATGGCTATAAGTGCGCATATAAAATACCTATCTATCCCAGCTATATTGGAATGTGATATCATTGGAAGTGTTGTATTATATCAACACATACGTGTAGGTATCACTAGAATAATTTTCACTGATTTCAGTGATTTGAAATTAGCCCTGTTTTTATTATGCCCTTTTAGAGAAATTGTTGTCTTCCGAAATTGGCTCAAGCATACACAAAGTAACATTCTTCGGATGGTATTATGATATTGATCTATAAAGAAGCTTAATGCTGGGTGTATGAAGGGACTTCCTTCTTTAGAAAGAAACCTGGAACGGAGCACCCTTTTGAATAAGAAAAAATGAAGAGAAATAATGAGATACAATCAAATCTCAATCCATACAGCCGAAGTTATCTAAATACAACTTGTATCCACAAAATGCTAGGACTAACTAGGTAAAGAAAACTTGTCACATTTCAAAATATACATAGATACAAACCAAGCAACAGAAACAAAAACATGTATATTGATTAATGTAAAATTCAAATAGACTAGAGATTTCTTAAAGCTTCTTTTTAAGCAGAATCGTGTTCTGTTCTAAATAATTGGCAAATGTGGCTTTGTTTAGATACTATTCAAATGAACTGATGATTTCAGGTCCCTTTTAGTATTTAACAAATTATATCAGCGAACTCATCCCATTGCAAATAGGATTGAATAGAGAACTTCAGATCTTGAATTTCCTCATTCATCTATTTATCTCAGCAACATATCCTATTTCTGTTGGTCTATATTACATATTTATATTAACAAAAAAATAAAAAGCAAAGAGCCGTTATTGATCATATCTAAACTAAAAATATTTTATTCAGTTTTCATTATGTGGCAGGCACAAGTTGTCGTCTAGCAAAAGGAACAAATCTTCACTCATAGTTTGAATATGTGATAAATGGAGATGGATATTCATGCAGACGTAAAAAGAGGTGCTCCAATTCTGGAAAAAGGCTTCTTCAATACATATGTATATACACACATACACACTAATATGTACACGATAGTGTCATATAGCTGCTAAAGAAGGAAAGTGAACTAGAATAACTCCTAATTGAGTATATATAAGTTAAAGCAAATCTAGATCGACTCTCTTAACAATCAACATTAACACTACTCACTCTGAGCTTAATTGATAAGTTATTAAGCCTTCTTATAGTAAATTTAAAATTTAATTCAAACAGGACTAGATATTATAGTGAAGTATCAAACATTTTTAATAGACCCGATCTGTTTCTTTGCTCATCAAGTATCCAGATCAAGTTCCAAGAGGCCTCATCCTTTTCATTCCCATCAAGTTTCTAAACCAAACAGCCCTTTGGAAAATCTTAGAACCAAGATCCAATTTGTCAATTAATTTCCAACCATTGAGCAAGGACCAGCAGTCCCTACCTGCCATCTCCTTCGTACCCTCCCCTCATGTAAACTTATACATCTTGTGGTTGTTAATAATGGTGGAAGTGAGCGAAACGAAAAAACCATGTCGATTACGACAGGTTTCAGATCCATACATTTTCACTGATGGATCATGTTGCATTTCAGCAGTATACAAGCAATTTGATTCCGATTGGAAGGGAAGTTTCGGATTGGGAATTGGTATACGTTACAAATGGTTTGTTTGCTTCTTTCAGAAGGAAACTCCAACTCACTATTTTTAGGTTTATTACCACAAACGATTTTAACTTTTTTTATATCTTCTTACCTGAAAATTTGAAAACCTCTTCTCAAAAAAAAATATATCTTATAATGGAAACAAATATGGCAAAAATGTTGCCTAATCTTCAGAATTTGGACTCGAGGGAAGATATGTGAGATTGTTTTTTAAATAAAAGCCAGTTAGATTCATTGATACACATAGTCAGTGTTATACAAACGATAAATCGTATGAGTTGATTTGATTTGATTTGATTTACAAAGCAAACAATACAAATTTGTTAACAAATCGAACATCATTCTATTGACAAATCACCCTCCTATGTCCGTGAATTTTTAAGCTTAAATAAGTATGTATTTTGCTCTATATTTCTCTTTGCTTCGTCTCTTCATTCTTCTCCTGTTGTGACTCAAGCGAAAGTATATTATTCGTGTATACACGAGGCCTTTTCTTCATCTCTGTGTTGTCAAGCTTTCTCTTCACTCTAACTTTTATCGTTGGACCTTAAGATAGTTTGCTTCACTTATACCAAACAATGTCCACTAAGTAAGACAATCTTGATTAGCTAAGCATAATTAAGTTCAAGTAGTATTTTATTACTATGATAGTATGACAAATAGCTATCAAATACATTTGCTAACTAGAGAGAACTTCACAAGGGTTCATATGTGACATGAAATTGCCTTTTCATGCCTTAGAAGCAGCATCCTGCTACTTGGACCACACGACCATAGTATCTTAGTAGTTAATGTAAAGATATGCCATCATTATCGTATAGGTGTGAGTACACAATTGTTTAAATGCATTTACAATCTTCTAAAAGTTATGAAGAAAATCTCGAGATTCTATACAATAAATTCCGGCTGGTAAAACTTTTTAGGGTTATTTAGGAGAATAACGATCTGACATATTTCTTTTAAAGGCCTTATCTTCCGACAGATTTCTAGGCGTTCTTGTGTTACGAAGAGGCATTCTTCTGTCAGGTATAGGCGTTTTTAAATCTGTGAGAAAAGTCAATTATTCTCCTAATTAACCCTAATCTCTTTTTAGGGGAGTATTTTGTTGTGTAGAAACTTTTAGCAGTCCTATATGACCATCATAGAAACCAACCCCAGCAAACAAAAAATTGTCAATTTCAACTTATCCAAACTCCAAGAAAGCCCGAAAATGATTCTCAACCGTGTCCATTAACAACAACCAATTTCTGATCCAAGAACATGGAAACTCCGCAAAAGCATCATCTGAACCAAGTGCGACAGTCAGTATTCTCCTAGGATCAACCAAGTCCGCTCAATTCTATTAAAGCAGATGTAGGATGTTTGAATCGACGATGAACATTAGCACGCATCAAACTGAATCCTACTCCCTAGATTCCGATACTGTGGTCGACGCATATACTCAAAAAGCTATTGATCAAAAACACTTTAGCAGATGCAAAATTGAAAACGATAGTTACCTCGAATGAATGTTTCGTTCAATTCACGTAGGGGAAGAATGACAACAGTACGGGAGAGATCCGAACCAGGAGCAAAAAGAGAAGAACCGGCATGATGATTAAGAGATGCGACACGAGATCCAAAAGGAACACCGGAGATATCGTACTGTATGAGACGATAAACGTCGACGACGGTAGATGCATCGCAAAGCTCCACACAGGCGACTAGTATGAATACAAGTGCAATGACCGAGTAGACTGATTCCAAGACTTGTCGTCGGCCTTCTGCTGCATTCGCCATTGATGAAAACAAGGAGAGCGAGTGGGCGATGGATGTGTTTTACTAGGGTTTAATATAAGTAGCAGTAGTGACGCCGAGGATGACGATTGCATATAGACTCTCTTGGAGTTCAGTTCTCAGCCGACCTTTACACATGAAATTTGTATTTAAACGACACAGATACATGTCGTTTAGGGTTGTTTTTCGTGGGGTCCAAAGTTTTTTTGAGTAAAAAAATAAATGTTTAATTTTCGTGGGGTCCAAAGTTTTAATTTTCTACCATTTAAGCTAGCTTAGTTTTTTGGTACATGTTTAGATGATTATAAGCTAACTTTTTAATAAGCTACTTTGAGTAATTTATGAGGAGTTTTTTGTGATTATTCTAATTATGTCCCTCGTTAATATTCATAATTATATATTAACTTTTAATTATAAATAAATAATTAATGTCTTTTTTGGTAATTTAAATGCTTATAAGCTAGTTTTTATCAAACGTGACTTTTTCATCAACTAGCTTATCAGCTAGTTTGCCAAACATAGTCTAAGTTAACGAGAATTTATGTCTTGTTACCTATTTTTTTTTCCTATATTATCCTTCTATTAATTATGTTTTCTTATTAAAAATTAATAAAAAATATTATATTATATATACACACTATCATAGTCTTCGTCAACCCCTTCGCACACAGGTAACATGAAACACACACAAACCCATAACAAACACACTTGTGAGTTGTGACACAAAAAATACACACATAAAGTCATTGAAATGAATTAAGTGTGTTTGCATCTTTCACAGTTATCTCCTACACCATTTCTCCTATCACTAACGTTGTGTTCTCGAGTTATGGAAGGAAAGAAAAGAAAAGAAAGTGAAGGAAAAGAAAAGAAAATAAAGGGAAGGAAAGGAAAAGAAAAGAAAGAAATATTTGTATTTGTGTTCTTGAGATTGAAGAAAAATAAAGGAAAGGGAAGGAAATAAAATAAATTTTCATGTTCTCGAGTAGGAGAGAAAGAAAAAGAAATATGTCATTTTTACCTATATACCCTTATTTATTTAACAATGGAATGTAACTAATAGGTATATATTTAATTTTACAAATATTTTTAACTTTTTTCTAAATTATTTTATTTCCTTTCCTTCCGTTTCCTCCCACATTTGGGAGGAAAATAAGCATATTTTTCTTTCCTTTCTCTCCTTAAAAAAACTCGAGAACACAACATTTTTTATTTCCCTACTACTTTCCTCCCCTTTCCCTTCATTTCCTTCGTAAAAAAAACTCGAGAACACATCGTAATTCTCATCGCAACCTCTACTCTTCACCTACAATATGTGTTCAGTGTTCGAGCTTCAAACTATACAACTTCATCATTGTGTAGTCAAAGTAGGGGTGAGCAAGGAGTCCCAAATCCCGATATCAAACTGGTACCGTACCGATCCCGGACCGTCCCATGTATTTCGGTACGGTAATCGGTTCCATGTTTTTCCTATAATCGGTATTCGGTTCGGTACTGATGGGGTACTAGTACCGATATATCGTTAGTATTACCGGTACCGATACCGTTCTAATCGGTACGGTATTCGGTATCGAGTTTTTCACATTTTCGGTATCGGGAATTTTCGATACGGTACCGGTTCGGTATGGTAATGGTCCCATGCTCACCCCTAAGTCAAAGAAGATGAGAGTTGGGAGAGGAAGTGTGGATGAAAAGGTCACTGGGATGGTAAGTTTTCGAAGATAGCAAGTTTATGAAGAAAGGGTGGTCATATAATACTTTTTAACTTTAAAGAGGTTGAAGATGAGTAGAATGATAATAGACTTCTTTTACGGTGTTACTGACCAGAGATCTTTTTCAAACCAAAATGCAAATCATAAGGATGCTTTCTAGAGTTATCAAAGGTTAGATCCCACTTCAGATTTTTCACTAAGCCATACTCATGTAAAAATAATTACTTTCATTCTGATTTTTTTTTTTTATAGTTTTTGATTTTTTTATGATTAAAATAGTTCGTAAAACTGAATATTGAGTGTAAATAAAATTTAGTCATCACCGGCTTTAATTATTTTAGTACAATTAGGGATATTTGGATTTGTGCTACAAAGTTGACTATGTAATATCAAATAATTAAAATATGATAATCAATCATAATTGAATATAAATTAATCAGTGTTTGAAGATTCTAATTAATTGAGAAAGTAATATACCAAAAATGATATTTTTACGAAGACAACAAAGTAACGGTTTGTAAAATTGGAATAGCAGTCGTTTAACCACCCAAAATTAGATAGGGGTCATGAAATTGTCGTTATGTTTACATAATTGATAAATAGTTGGTTTTATTTTACCATAATCAGTAGTATATAATATGTTTATCCATGTACTAAAATGCTAATTATTATTATGACCTTTAATCATGGTAGATAATTAACTAAAAATACTATCTTGGCTATTTAATTTGAATTATGATTATTGAATGTCTTGTTAATCATTTGTGTGTCTCTTTATAGATTTTGTGATAATTTGTATTTTTTTTTTTGTTTATCGTTTTATATTGTATGGAAATGTGAATTTTGGTTAATAATGAGAGGACAAATATAAACATAAACTTTAGATATAAAAAAATGGTTCCTTGATCGGAGGGGCCGCCCCCCTCTGTATCAAAAAAAAAATGGTAAGTTTGAAAACGTAACTTCAAACTAAACCCAATAAATCTTATAAGAAATAGGATTCGAGAAAGGCTTTATGTGAACATTGCTTTTATCTCAAGGGTTAAAGAGATTGTTTATGTAGAGATCCCCAAGTTGACAAAGAGTTTTAGAAATCATAATTTTACAAGTAACATTTGGATCTAATAGTTAACCAAAAGTTTGAAATAGAGGAAAAAGGGGGAATTAACATAAATGGTAGAAAAAGAATGTGAGTGAGGATAACCAAATGAAAGATAACAGCAACAATATTAAATCATAAATCATATGTGAACCGTAATTATAATATATTAGATAACTAGACTAATTAATACAAAGTCATTATTGACTCTATTACCCTCCCTATAGACGCGACTCTAATACCTATCCTACCATCCTAATACATTGATATCTACCTTCCGACTATCTAATCCATCCCCAACCCTCAACAACTCATCCACCTCTTCAATTGCCCCCCCAATGACAATCCTTGAACGCAGTTTGCTACTCCAATCTTGTGTATCAACAAACTCCCGTCAAAACGTCATGTATAGTCTCAATTGTTCGTCTCATGTCCTCCTTCGTTTTATTTTGTTTAGAGGTTCGATTTTCCAACATTGCTTTTTCTTTTCTTTTTTTATTATTTAGAAAAACTAAATGAAAGTGGGTGTCTAGATCCATAATGGCCTTCTTTGTTGAAAAAAATCAGCCTTAAAACAAATACAATATAATGTATCAACGAACAAACAATTAAGTTCATCAGGTACAAAATTAAATAGCTTTCTAAGTGTTAGATTTAACACTCCAATTATGGTTAAATCACCCAATTGCTAAGATTGTATGAGGAATTTGAAAGAATCAGTAATGCTATAACAAATAGTTTTACAGGTGTTGAAGAAAATGTTTGATAAGCATAAATATCCTTAAAAGAAAACTCATGTAATACGAATATGACTTATTTAATGTATGTGTAACATTAGTGATTTGGAATCATGTGAGATTATGGGTGTTACTCGGTCGTTTTATTTTGAGTTCAAAGTTTCATTTGGCATTTAATATTTTTTGGTCTAATCAATAACCCATCTTCAATTTAATTGGTTTCGGGTTGTTTGGTTTAGGTTAACTGGAAAACCGAATAAGGTTTTTCTTATGAATATGTACACACTAGATATTTTAATATAAGCTTGGGATTCGAGATCAAGGAGGTGGAAGAAAAATACTAATAATTATTTATTCGGTTTAACTGACATTGTATGAAAATACCGATTAAGAAACTATATACCTAATAAAACTTTTATTGATAAATTTGTGATTGTGCAAGAAAAGAGTTTTAGTGAGAACGATGAAAACATGTTTGAGCCTTTGAATAAGTTGACTTTTTGATGTAACGACTAATAATACGTGAACCTTCACCTACTTTCAATCGACAACTTACAAAAAATGCAAACCTTCATCTATTTTCATCTAGTTTTATCGACCTTATTTTTCACATTTGTATTCACTTCCGATTACCTTCAATGATTTTTACATACCTCCAATTAGTTCACATGCATGTTTTTATGATTGAACAAAATTAACCAAAAAATGAACAAAAACCGAATACCCTAAACTAATAACGAATAAGGAACTATAACCGAACCAAAACAATCAAAAACTGAATAACATAGACTACTTATCTAAGGGGTCGTTTATCCAAATACTTACCGGCAAGAGTTAACACTCTCACGTAACTTACCGTGTAAGATTTTAATCCATCAAAACGACATCGTATACAACAATTTATCCGGTAAGCACGTAGTAACCGGGTAAGAGTCGTTATCCTCACTTACAGGTTATTGCCATAGTTCTTATTGGGTAAAATTCTTGGTTATTGTCATGTTCATCAGGTAAGGTAAGTGATCCAGTAAGCTTTTACCGGGTAAATGTTTGGTAAATGAACCGTAAGACCACATATTTTTCGTAAAACCTGTGAGGCAACCTTGGAACCCCTAGATAGGTTGATCTCCCTGAACATTCACAACAAAAACATCGAACATCCAAGTAAAAAAACGAAAGCATTTTAACAAAAAAGAACACCAAATTTTTACCGTAAAACACCGAACATTCACAGGGGAAAAATTAGAACTCCAGATAAAAAATGAATATTCACACCAAAAACATAATGCACCTTCATAAAGAAACACACCCAGGGACGGGAATGCCAAAAATGCTCCTATATCGATCTTTAAGCAAACGAAATGTACTATTTTTGAAAGGGTGTGGGACGTAGTCAAGCAAGACGGCTCATCCTCCATGTCGAATAATCAAAACAATCAAACGAGAAGGGATAAGTAAGGATCAGTTTGTTTGTTTACTTGTTTGATGATCGTATTCATGTTATCTTTCCTTAAATAAATTAGCCGCTTAGTTGGACCCCTTTACTGCTTGGGCTTGTTGTTTATAGCCCCTGATGATTAAATCAAAGCTAACAACATAAAACTCGATGCCCATTGGGCTTATGATGTCTTGTGTGGTCGCACAGGCATGACCAGGGTCGGGCTTAAACACACCAAACATTAATAGATAATGTAACACCCTAAAAATATGGATAACAAAAACTTTCCAAAATAGGAGAAGTGGTATATAATTGTCATAGCAAGAGCCTCCCAAAGTGGGGAAATATACAAATAAACCTTTTTAATCACAATTGTAATTTAACGGATTAAATAAACAACAACCAACTAATCTAATTTCTACATCTAGAAAAGAGATTACAAAAGGGGCGTCATCTATAAACCCAATGCTTCTCAAAAACGGTCCAAGTGTCGTATCCCCAAACTCTCGTCCAAAGCATCTAAACTTGTCTAGGAGCAGCACATCGACACCAAACAAGTGTTAGGCCAAAAAGCCTAGTGAGTTGTACAAGTAAAAATATGCCAGAAACAGTTGCAGTTCTTATCAGCAGATAATCATTTAATCACGTAGATGTTGAGTCAACGGGAGCGACCCATATCTCCGATCAGGTTCACCCAAAGAGGCGATGCACCTTGAAGCCAAATAACAAAGGCAACCTAAAGGCCCGACATGCATCGAGGACTACCGCTTAGGAAATTCCCCGACGGCGGAGGTCTAGGCGCATAGGGGACTGCCACTCAGGAAATTCCCCAAATGTCACCCACACACATCCCTATAGTGAATCACTGACTTGGTTCGTCCACATCATGCAAACAGGAGGTCTCAAGATGTGTTTTAACCCAACATATTCGGATATCAACGATGAACACAACATTACCATCCCAAGCATGTAAATCCATCATATGACATAGTAATCATCCAAATACTTCGTAAGAATATAAGGTCGACAAAAGGCATTCCAAGTAGGAATCATCATAATACCAAGATATGCATAAGTGACTCATAGTAGGTTACCCACATACATATTTCCATAGAAATCCCCAAATACTTGTACATTAAATAATAACACTTGAGTAATAACAATAATGATAACAAGTGAAGTAAATGATGTGTATCTAGTTTTTACAAAAGGGTTAGTAAACTCACCTTGCTAGATTTAGACTAAATCTAGATTTTACCCACTTAGAGCTTTCCTTGAAGAAACTTGGTTCTTCAAACCAAATATTCAAAAACCTATATCCACAAGGTTCCAATCATGAATATACATATTCTACCATAAATAATTATAATCAACCACAAGAATCGTTTCCCAACCTTATACATGAATACCTCAAGTGATACCGAAATCCTAACTTCCATAAATGAAGAGAATAGAAGATTACCTTAACCCAAGCTTGAATCCACCAACTAAAACACCTCTAGTTCACCAAAATGGTTACAAACATCCAATCTACGAAAGAGAGAACAAAGGGTGGATGAAACCATAGAAAACTTTGGTGAAGAAGATGAATAGGGAGAGATGAGGAACTTACCTCCACAAAATACTCTAGCATACTACAATATACTTCCAATCTCTTGCTAGATCCTTGAAGAGCTCTCAAAAACGAAATCGTAGCAATTTGAATCACCCAAATCGGAGCTAGGATGAGAAAGATATGAAGAAATGAAGTTTGGGGTTGAAAAATCGGTTTTAAGCTCGTCCAGGGGGTTTCGTGACTTGTGCCGCGACCTTAAGTCGCGGCATAAGTCACCCGCTTCCCTGGTTTTCTTCTCGATACTGTTTTGGCCATAACTTATTCGTTATAGCTCCGTTTTTGCTCCGGAAAGAACCGTTGGACTCGTAATTGAATCATTCATCCATTTAGACAATAAAATATAGGATTCAAGTCCAAAATCCAATATCTTATTTTTCCCTTAAATTACCGAGTTCTGCATTAGCTTGAAACGATAACTTTTCGAAATCGGAATGTTACAAATAAAAATACACCGAACCTTCACAATAGTTTCATAGGTTTCATAAAAACTAAATTATCTCATCGGAACCCAACCCTAACGCTAACAGGGTCGAGATCCAAATAAGAGCAAAATAGTCAGAACAATAAGTAGGGAAAGAGAAGAATAATAATGATTCCCAATGGACTAAAACTGCATGATGGTAAATAGTACAGGGACCAAACTTGTAGTTTAAGACGGTAAATAGTACAGGGACCAAACTTGTAGTTTAAGACGGGTCTAGTAGTTCTGAATCCGAATTAGATTTTCCAGGGCTCCATATTCGGTTCGCAAATACTGTAATTGGCAAACAACAAGTTCAACAACAGAGATGAAATAGTTAACAGCTTCACGGATCGATTGATGGCTTGACCTAGCCTAGGTTCATCTTCTGAAGATACTATTCCTTTCAAGTTCTGCACTATTCGCTGTAAGTGTGTGTGGTTTTACTTATGCCTCTGTAAGTGTATGTGTGCAATCTAGGGTGTTCTATTAAGATCAATTGACGTACTTCTGTTAGAAAACAACGATTCATTTTGTATGAAATTTGATTACAATGATCTTTTGGGCGGTCTCATTCGATTTTGCGAGAATTCATGGTTTTGAGAATTATAATGAATTGGTGATTAGATTCCATTAAGAATGATTATTAACGTGGGATGCAAATGATATGTACAGTTGAAAGTCATATGCCTAATTTATTTTGGGTCAGACTTCTTGTAGATGGGAATTGGATGGATGAAATGATGAATTGAGTTATACGAAGTGAATTGAGTTCGATACATGCAATCAGTTTTGTGGAAGGGATTTGATTCTCTTGAATTTCTGGTAGTAGAAATGACGAATTTGTTGGCTGTTATTAATAGAAGTTAGCAATTACATGATCTGACATTTGCATCATTGTTACTTCTTACCTCTACAGTACATATCATTTTGTGGTGGTTAACGATGACAACGGTGGGAACCACAATGGATCAACCTAATAAAGCTAATAAACTTGGAGCTACAACTTCTGCTAGAATTCAGAATCCAGCTTCAGGGTTCAAAAGGTGGGGAAGAAAAGGGCCATTCATCAGATATGGGCTTCCTATGATTTCACTCACGGTGTTTGGAGCACTTGGGCTTGGTCATCTTTTGCAGGGCAGGTGAGTGATATTTGAATAATTTACTAACACAATTAGCTACAAATGAGTGTTGGTTCGAGGTATGATGCCTCTTTTATTGTGTGAAGAATAACGCTTCAGTTAACCCTTAGCGTGTATCTCTGCAACCCTGTACCATCACTTAAGCATAATATTTGGTGAATAGCATGACTTTAGTATCGTAGGGAATGTTTGGTATTTCCTCCTATAACAAACCTGATGATCCTCATGCTGTTATTGCATCCCGTTTAACTCAACTATGCTGAATAGCATGGGTTTAGTATCGTAGGGAATGTTTGGTAGTTCCTCCTATAACAAACATGATGATTGTCCTGCGGTTATTGTATCCCATTCAACTCAACTATGCCTTTGTTCAAATTTGTTGGGTTCTCAACAATGTATCGAGTGATTCTAGTCCAGTTGCTTTTGTATATCTTGTATTGTTGTACACCATAGGCGGGTGGGTTTATCCTCTTGGGGGCATGTCTGAGTGGAAAATAAGATATCTATAGGGTAAATCCTGGAATAATTTGTTCAACGCTTGTACTTTATTTGGTCAACCCTGTTTTGCGTTGTTTATGGTAAAATCTCTTTTCCTTCTGGCCATGTACTTTTAAATAATGTTTTGACGTCATTCATTGCAATGTTTGGGCCCTTATAGGACAACTACCATGAAGGGACATAAACACTTCTCCACTTGAGGGGATTATTTTTCGAACCTAAATTGGAGTATCTGCTACCCACTAAGATGGAAGCCTCCGATTCATTGTAATTCCTCTGTGTTCATTCTGTTAACTACAAGTATTTAACTTTAAACCAGTGATGATGGAGTTGTGAGTTATTTTTGGTGTAGAAAGTATCATATATGTACAGAGTAAAAATACATGTTCTGTTTTAATGGTTGATTGAAGATCCACAATCAAGTGAGGTTTAGGTTAATTCATTCAAGGATCTAACCTAACCACAATTGTTATGTATTTTCCCTTCAACCATGTTGAAGCTGGAATCAATGGTTTTTCTTTTGCCAAAAAGAACTGCATTGAAATTTGATCACACATGCAAATGAATCTATTTGGCATACGGCAAAAGGACAATTCGGTTTATTTGGGTGTACGAAGTGACATATAATGCTAGCGAGACCACTGGAAGGTACAAACCAAGATATGTTGCAAAAGGAATATATTTATGGGCAAGAGATAGATGTCACATAAAGTTTCCTCTTGTGTCAACAGTGGTTACTGTTATGACCTTATTTAAGCACAACAGCAGATCAAAGTTGAAATGTCGACCAATTAGATTAGATGTGAATTTTTCTTGCCTGGTGATTTAAACAAGATTGGACTTACCAACGGCTTATTGCTTAGCTACGAAAGGTATATTATTTATAAGTTGCTTAGTTTTCTTTATTGACACAATTCTACGTATCAAGACTGTGGTTTGAAAGCTCATGACTTCCTTGGTTGCCCAGTGATATGCTCAACCAGCTGCTGGACTGTTCACCTTTGAGAAAGGGCATATTTTTGACTGCAAATTATTTGCATATGTGGATGATGTGCTTCTTGTTGGCAATAGTGTGACAAATGTCAGTGCACTTAAATAATATTACTTTGATTAGACCTGATATTTTGTTTACAGATCATTTACTCAACTTTGAACACACTTGATAACTTATCTTTAAGAATTAGTTGTTAGTTGGGTTTGTTAGTTTGTAGTAAGTTCACTTGGAAGTGGTATTTGCTTTGCTATTTATGGGCCTTTGGCAGCTCCATTTCTTTCGTTTGATCTCGTCTCTTTCTTTTCTTTCAAACTTTTGCAAACTTTCGAAACCAAATTCTGCAAAATCTCTCTCAAAACATTTTTACAAGCAAGGGATCTTCACGTGAACAGCCTTGCTACTTCTTGGGTAGATGTAATGTCTGAGTAAATCCTACCCTCCCCAGATCCTTATGTGTGTGCGATTTACTGGTTTCGTTTTGTTTTTCCGTTTCTGTACAAAATTTAAAAAGGTAATGTCCATGAGAGCCTGCTAGTAACATCCTTCGTATATACATAGTTCATTTCGTATTCTTCCCTTCTGTTTCCATCATATTGATCTCAACCTTTGTACTTCAGCAAGGATATAGCTAAGGTGAAAGACGACCAAGAGTGGGAGATCCTTGAAACAAAAAGAGCTCTGTCAAGAACAGGACCGATTGAAGCTTACAAGCCCAAAAACTTATCACTGGAGGAGGAGCTAAAGGTGACATAACATCCTATAACCTAGGGGCATGTTCATTTAGGAACCGTAAATATTTTGAGAATCTGGGAACCACCTATTCATGAATTATACATTATGAATATCGTGATGGATGTTCAAGATGAATATCGTGATGGATGTGGAAGATGAATATCATGAATAATGAAAATGCATGATATTCATGATAACTAATGTTCATGAATATTTTAGGGCTATTCATCATAAATAACTCATGAAATAGCTGGTTCCAGGTTCTCAAAATATTTCTGGTTCTCATTGGACTTCTCCCTTATAAACTAATATGCCAGGATGAATATATCTTTGTGAAGCTTAAAAAACGGTTATACTCCATCCTTTGGAGCCCCCCACTGCATCGGTCCCACGCCCATCATGGGGAGGAAAATCGCGGTGTCCCAAAGGCTGGTGGGTGGTGCCTGGGTTCGAACCCGAGACCTCATCTTAAGTGGATGATTCTTTCCACCTCCTTACCGCTAAGGAGTAAGGAGATTAGTGTGATTTGTGAATTTTATCAATGGGTTGTTTTGGTGGTTGCAGGCTTTGCAGCAGAGTGTTGACATAAACAACTATGAATATAAGAAGATCCCCAAGCCAAATGAAGGTAAATGAGCTTCAAGTGTAGTTTTATCATGAATCGTTTCACCTTTTCCTAAATAAGACACGTCGCTCGGCCTTTTGAACTGTAAGGGTTTGTGAAGATGATATTGGCTCGATGAGGAGCTTTGGTTTTATGATGCATTTAATTGCGTTTTGATGGAAATTATGTAGATTTGTCCCTTAACTATATCCCATATTCTTAAAAATGCTGTATTCGGTCCATTTTTTGTATACAGTCGAAAGGTTTGTCCATGAGAGTATGTTCTTTAAGGCTGCATTTCGAATGTGAACCGGACATGAGTATGATAGACTATCTTTTGATCGGATGAAAATTTAAAGAGTTTTGATATTTTTTTTTTGGTAAAATGATCTCACCTTGTTCAAATCCAAAAAATGTCCCTTTTCAATCCCACTAATTCTTCATGAACAGGTAACAACCCTGTTCGGAAGTTAATAATATTCCTTAAAGAAACGATCCTTAACTTTACGTGACAAAATAACATTGTTTTTTTTTCTTCTTTTTAGTGCTTACTTTTACTAGTATTTGTTTGTCTTACATTTTCGCTCACGTCTTTTCACAAGTTGGGGGTGTTTATGTAGCAACCGCTCTACCCTCTAGGATAGACGACAGTCTGCATAGATCGCCTACGCCACTGACCCTCGAGTGTGATATACTTCTATCAATGATAGATTATTTATGATATGAAATGAAGGGTCAAACTAAAAGGGAATAACATGAAAATCATAAAACCTCCTCCCAAGTCTCAACCATGTAGAGCTCTTGGAAAGAAAACCATGGGTTTGGCAATTGAGCAAGCAAAAGGGTGTAATTCGTTCCGACTTTTGCTTGTCAACGAATACTATGATCACCGGTTTACTGAGAATCAAGAAACACTGAAACAGGGCCAATGGTATGATTTCAACTTTAAAATTGAAACCATATTATAATCTAATGTTTGCTTTGTATTTATAAAAGGTAAGAATTCATGAAATAGAGGTCGAAATCAAACCTAACAAGAAAAAAGAATGTTTTTTAGTTTGGGCTTTTTCCAAAAAAAAAAAAAATGTAATGATTCCTTTTATAATTTAATAATTCATAGTACAAAATGTAATTTGCCTAACAAGAGGCTGTTTGTTTACCTCTTAATGGTTTCATTAAAACTCTGAATCGTTAAGAGGTGAATCTTATTTGACAAAAAAAAAAAGACTGCTTCTTAATGGTTCCAAAACTCTCTGAATGATTTCTTTTAACCATTCAACATACTGATTTTATTATGAACAATTACTAAACAACCATATTTTATTTTGCACTATATCATAAGAGCCTCTTAATCAATCTGATTACTTAATTATTTTGCATCAAACCATTCAGTAACTGCCAAACAGACCAATTATCGAATTTCATAAAAACAAAATTTGATTTATTTTTAATTTAAAAAATCAGAAATTTAAATTGAAAACTAACAAAACTGACCCACATGAAATATAATTTTCTTTTCGCTAAAACAAGAAAAGGCGAATATGATTTGTGATTGGTTTAAAACCATAACCACCACCCAAAGGTTTCATCATCTCTCTGTCTCTCTTCCATGGCTTCCAAATCATCACTCACTCCCATAACCGACTTTACAATCCATAAAACCCCCATCTTCCACACACAATTTCTTCAAACTAACACTGTTTTTTGTTCTCTGTCAACATCCTCATCGCTTCCAAGGAAACTTCTCAGTTCCAAGCTTTTTTCAAGAAGGAAATCCTTTGTTTGTAGTAATTCACTGAAACAGGAAACGGTACAGAATCCGACTGCAGCTCCTTCTCCGCTTACGTCATCTAATAAGCTTGTTCTCGTCATTGGAGGTACCGGAGGAGTTGGTACGATTCTTTTAACATGGTGTTCTTGTTATATTATGATATTAGGGCATTTATCTTAACACTAATGTTTGGATGAGTCATTTAAGGCTTTATATGTACTTTCTTGGTTCAAAATTAGAGTTGAATCTGGACTTTTGTGGTCTGATAGGTCGCTTTGAATCTTGAAAATTGAGTTAATTTTGTAGTTTGAGCGTTGAATTGCTACTGTTGGTTTCTTTGTATGTAATTCGACAATTACCTCTTGTTTTCTTCTAAACCTGAACTCATAGTTTTGAAAATTTGAAACCTAAGAGGGATCGGTCTGACTATAGAGTACCAGCTGCACTAGAGGATTGGTCCTGTTACATTTAGAAATATATATCTAAGATAATCTAGATCCTTTGAATTTTATATATGTTCTAAATAATTGTTAAGGTTAGGATATGGGGACAGGACAAGCTTTCCTGCTGGTACGAGGGGTAGTATAGTGAGGTTTGACAGAGTTTTCTCACTGAGATTTGTTTTAAGCAAAAAATCAAGGAGAATTGAAATTCTTATGAGTTTTTCCTTTCTGGGAGTTGTTAATAACATATCACTAAAGATATATGCGTAATTTTAAAGATTGATTTAGGAAAATCCTTAAACTTGCATTATAAAATGTTGCCTACCGGAACTAGTCTTTAGTGAGTGAACCCTTTTCATAACAAAAAAAATTATTTATCCTTTCTTGGTTTGTCATGTAAGACCAGGTTGCGACTAATTGAGATGGTTGACTTGTTATCACAAATTCACAGTACACTTTTTGTAGGATGAATTTTAGGAATGTTCAAATCTTTGAACACTCTTATCAACAAGATTGCCTCGCTAAGGCCATGAGCTAGAGGCTTTAAATTTGCTTCTCCATTACTCAGAGCCACGCCATTTGTATTTTTTCCTTCTCCAAATGTAACTAGATTTCCTCTAACGAATGTACAACAACCAGAAGTAGATCGTTTGTTTGATAATTTAATATTCTATAGGTTGCATTAAAATGCTCTAGTCTAATTGAATGCATATATTGGCTAATCACGCTTACTGCAAAGGCTTACTATTTAGGCCTACTGCAAATGCTATATCTGGACATGGATGTAGTAAATTTATTAACTTTCTTGAGGATATACTTCTTACAATGATATCCTTCTTGACGTAGCAAACTATATATCCAGGAAGTATGTTAGTAGCTCTAAATCCTTAATCTGAAAATGTCGGGCCAACTTTCTTTTCAAATTTGCTAATTGTTAGAATCATCCAATGTCAACATTATAAACGAGGAATATAGAGATCTATCTCTACTTTCTCCGACCGCCTATAAAATATTGTATGATCAACTTGACTTTGATGATTACCATGACTTTTCACCGCCTTTTTAAATAGTTTGAACCAAGGGATTGTTTGAGTCTCTACACATTTTATCTTGTTCTAACATCTTCCCGAATCCTGGAGGTAGACTCATGAACATCTCTTCTTGTAAATCGTCATTCAAGAATGCATTCTTGCTATCTAAGTGATGTAGTGGCAACCATAATTCGGTGCTAATGATAATAATGTTGTCTTTGGGGTACAAAGTAAATGGCTAGAAAAGGATAATATAAAACTGCTACTTACTGCTTTCAAGGTGAGTAATATCTATCCTTAAAGCAAATTCTCTCCCACCGTTTGTGCTTTGGATTATTGGCTAATCGCTTCCCAAGATACAATGAAGCAACATGTGTAGTATGATACGATTATCATCAATGCACGGTTGGTGACAATCCTGGTGAATTAGTGAGTTTTCATGGATTTCAATAGTGTTGCTATTGATGGTAATCTGACGTAAGAGAGCAGGTGTCATTTTCGGTGTTAGAATGCATGTATATATATGTGACAGCCCCTTGAACCATCAACATTTGACAATTTATGATACATGTCACTGTAGGTGACGCTTTGAACCTTCAAGACACCAGCGCCAAACTGTTCCTAATAGCGACGATTCTGTACTGTCGCATATGTTCCAGGCAGCCCCTTCTGGACCGTCGTAACTTTTCATGACCATCGTGATGTTTTAACTCATGCACAACCGAACCGTCACTTAACCGAGACGATTCTGTACTGTCGCATATGTTCCAGGCAGCCCCTTCTGGACCGTCGTAACTTTTCATGACCATCGTGATGTTTTAACTCATGCACAACCGAACCGTCACTTAACCGAGCTCGTAAAATAAATTTTTGCGTCTTTAAGTGGTTGGCAGTGCGTCATGCACCATCAAAGCGACACATAGCACCCAAGCCCACAGTGTTGCCCGCTTAAGGGTGCATTGCACCCTTTTGGACCCCACCATTTCCATAATTATTTAATTAATATTAAGGAAGTGATTCTACTTATTTACACACATTTATTTCACTCTTTCAAGTATGTGGGACAAGGTGTGTTTGTTGATTTTAGTGAATCCATCAGGCTATTTTGTGTTATTGGATTCACAAGAGGATGAGAGGTTGATAGTTAAGCTATGATACGGATTAGAAGGTGAAAAATGCACACTTGGATAAGCTATCTAGAACCCAGGGTTCACCGGATGACACCATATGGTGGGGGTCAAGGGGGATGCTCCCCCTTGCGAGGTCGTAGGCTCGTAGCGGCAGCATGTACCTCGTCCCGGAACGGTATGTTAAAGTTTCTGCTTCAGTCATGTCAGCAACAGCTGATGTTACTGCATCTGTTGCAGTGGTAGTGGTTCAACGTCAGTGGGGTTTCCACCATTTTGTAAATGCTCTGTTTAATACTGAATCGCCCAATAATTGCTCACTGTTTCCAGCAATCAATTTCTCTTTAGTGGAACATTATCGGTTTTAATGTACAAACCATTATGATTTCTCTAGATTTATTGGTTACGGCCTAAATCGGGTCTATGAATTGTGATTATCCTCGAGTAAATTTTGTGGGACCGAGACTGGTAGGGTCGAAATATTACTTTAGGAAAGCGAGCTCTTACGTCATCTCATATTTTTATCCAAGCTCTCAAATTGTTTCTCCTTGTACCCTATTTTCCGCAACAAGGTGAAACCCACCAAAGCCAACTTTGTTCTACTTCCCAAGACTTGGCCCAAAACAACTAAGTTTTGAACTACATTTTGAAATTTCGCAACATTTAACACCCGGATAGAATTGACTTTTGCAAAAAGAGCATAAGTTTCTTATTTAACATATTCGTATGTTTGGGTGAAACCTTAATGACTAATCTCACCTTGTATCTTTTAATCCTCCTATCTCCCTTATACTCCATATTAAACACCCATTTGCACCGACCCTTCTCTAGTTATTTGGTAGATCAACAACTTCCCACATCCCATTTTCCTTAGCCAGCTCACCTAAAGCTATTAAGATGCTACCAAATAAGATTACCTTCAACCCTGTGTACCACCAAAGAACTTATCCTCGCTGGAATATTCCGGCAAAGTTTAGATTTATCATCAAGTCTTTGTGTACCTTAAAAACTTGTTAATAGTATTTTATTATGTAATAATAATGAATTGTATATGACAATGAAAAAAATTTACATTTCAAAGCTTACTCTTTTAAACTATATGGTTGAGTATCATTAGTGTATCATGCTTCCCTACTATGTACTAATGCATTATACTTATCTACAGGACAATTAGTGGTGGCATCATTGCTAAATCGGAATGTTAAATTGCGCCTCTTACTCCGAGATCCAGAGAAAGCCACCACCCTATTTGGAGAACAAGAAGAGGAGAAATTGCAGGTCTCTTTTGTTTTATTTGTTTTCTTACGTGCTATGTAAGAAAAAGAAATGTGACACTAGTATCTATCTTGACCCTCTTTCTTTCATTAGCGAGACCGTTCAGGATATGAAATTTATTTAAAAGGGGATTTTGGTAGGTGATGAAAGGGGACACTCGGAATTCAGAGGATCTTGAGCCATCAATGTTTGAGGTTTGTACTCTCAATTGGTTTGTGGGATTCTTTCTTACAGACTTGTGCTTTGAGCACTATGTCAGAAGTATGTTTTTTGTGCCGATGGGTAATATATATGACCTTGAATATTTTGATGCATATAGGGTGTCACTCATGTTATTTGCTGCACGGGTACTACAGCCTTCCCATCACGGCGATGGGATGGAGATAACACACCTGAAAGAGTAGGTGTGAATCGTACTTGATGGAAATCCATTGTGAATATTTTTTTTATTCACATATATTTGTATATTATGTGTTCACAACTTGAAGGAAAAGATGTCACTGCACTGGAGTGTGGAAGGTTACCTAGTTATGTGAAATTGGTTCCACTCAAGTCTTGATGTATAAGAGGCCTCGTGGATAAGTTCTCATATAGCATACACAGATAATGGGTTGCCATAACACGTACACATCCAACAAAGTGAAAGAAAAACGTGTTTTCTTTCTATCTTATGATCTATTCAGTGAGTACATATGCTTGATACTTGTTAGCAGTCACTCCTTTGACCCAAAAAGAATGCGTCGTTTGACTTAGCAAATAGTTTATCAAAAGTCCCCAACTAATGATTACACACTTGAAAACCCTTAGTAACACAAAACTGAAAAAACTTATGGACAACAATCAGTTTTAAAATATCTTGTCATTGCTATTGGACAAATTAGTAAATTTGAGAAGGAATCTTTCTAACAAAGGGAACATTGCATATTTATGTGACAATCTTAAATAAAAAGTGCTGCATATTTTGTGATGTATTACTTCACTTTAAGGGTCAAGTACAAATCTTAATAGTATAAAGGGGTAGACGCCCCCTCTGGACTTTTGGAGTGCCCCCATTGCACTGGTGCATGGTCCATCATGGGGCAAATTACTAAAAGTTAGTAGTAATCGGTGGTGCCTGGATTTGAACCCACGACCTCCTCTGAAGATGCACATCATCCTACCGCCAAGGCTACACTTAGGGCTTGTTTGTTAGCAGCTTAATGAGCTTAACGGGATTCATAGTTTATTTGGTCAGTTATACATGACTGTTTGTGAGTGACTTAATGATATAGAAAATGCCTTATTCAGTAAGGATATAGTGGAGAACTTTATGTAGAAAGCCAAGTTTTTTTTTTCAAACTTGTCCCTCCCAATTAAAAAACAAGCTCCTTCCATCTATGAAAAAACCCCTCTCAAACAAAAACCTTCCCAATCTATACAGACATATTAATTTACACAAACAACTTTATCTATACAGGACTTGATGGAAAACCAACCAAACAACCCCTTGGGACAAATCTTAATAGTATATTGTATCTCAAGGGATGGTTTGATTTACTCCTCAACCGTGGGTTGTTCACATGACCACATAACTGTAAAATAAAGCAAGCCATCAGGTTTGCTTTGTCACAGAAGCACATAGGCTTTGGTGTTTATATGTGTAGCACATAGAACTTGACATACCTTTTGTCCCATTCTGTTGTATTTTATGTAAAATATCTTCTTTATTTTTTACTTTTCCTTTTCAAGTGATGTGCATCGTATATATGAACAACGCTTGTTATCATTCCTTGTCCACATGTCTGTGTGTATACACACATGTCACAAGTTGTTTATCATCTTATTTGTTGGTAAAAAGTTGTGCTTTGATAATTTCCTTGAGTTCTGATAATTCATTGTTATCTGTGTTTGAAGATTGGGAAGGCGTGAGAAACCTTGTGTCAGCACTACCGCGATCACTGACAAGGCTCATCCTAGTCTCGTCAGTAGGAGTAACCAAGTCTAATGAACTACCATGGAGGTATATATACATATGCCTCCCATTTAAACCCATCTTGTTTTATTAATCCCTAGCTCTCTTTCTGGATAATTAAGCTACCATTTGTCAAAAATGAGGCTTGCTGCCAGTAGAAAGCTAAAACCAAAGAAACTCCTTAGTTTTTCTTGTTCTTGAAAAATGCTGGCTGCCTCTTATTTCCTAATCGTAGTTCTTATTTCATATCAGCATCATGAACCTTTTTGGTGTTCTCAAATATAAGAAGATGGGGGAGGACTTCGTTCGTAACTCTGGCCTTCCTTACACAATTATAAGGTTGAGGCTCCTATTGTTGCTTTAAGTTATATTACTCGCTCAAGGAATTTGAGGAGATGGTTCACCTATATGCACATTATACACTTGTGCTATATATATTTTTTTCTTTTTGCCTTGTAGACCTGGTAGGTTGACAGATGGTCCTTATACATCATATGATCTAAATACTTTGCTCAAAGCTACAGCAGGTGAACGACGAGCCGTCGTAATTGGTCAAGGTACCTGAATCATTCCTTCCTCACTACAACAAAATTGGTCTTTTTGGAAACCAGTGCATTCTAATATAGTTAATATAGTACTTAACGGGACTTTAAGTTAATAGGACCAAAGACTGTGTCCTATCTAAAGGCTTTAGAATAAGTTGTGAGGTCGAAACTAGATGACCTAACAAGTTACATAGTAGGGAAACCTAATAGGACACAAAATGTAAAATCTTCTTATTAGTCTTTTTGTAGGACATTTTTTGAAAGTGTCCTATATAAAAATAGGTTAAGATGATACTTTCCAAAAAAATTCTATAAAAAGGTTAACAGGGCAGATTTACTTTTTTTTTCCCAACTAAGTTGTCCAAACTTCGTCCTAACAATTTATTGTAACAGCACACAATTTTTTATCATAAAAATTTAGAATTTCATTAGGTACTCTATTAGGAAACCCATGGACGGTTGGGCGTCCTAAAAAAACCATTTTGTTGTAGTGTATGCCAAATTCAGTCATAATTATTTTGTATATTTTCATTGCAATTTTGTCGTGGATGTCGAAAGATGTATTTGACTCTGCATGAGTCTGTCAATAGAGCAAAGCAACATATGATGCTGCTAAAATTACTGAGATTCTAGGACACTTTACCATTTTCTGTCTTTAATGTTTTAATGATTGAAACATATTGTTAAGCTTCTTTCTTCTATCACTAGTCCATCATAATAATGCTTAAGAATGTAAGATAACATGACCAATCTTATTCGATCATCTATTATAAGACCATCAACTATATAATAATGATGTGGTGAATCATTACTTTTCAGAAGATGGTCCGTTTATGCATGCATCATTCACGTCATATGGATGATTGTGTTTCGTCGAGTAGACATTGTTTCTTTGATTACTTGCAGGAGATAAACTTGTAGGGGAGGTTAGCAGGCTCGTAGTTGCTGAAGCTTGCATACAAGCATTGGACATAGATTTCACTCGAGGCCAAATATACGAAATCAACTCAGTACCGGTCAGCATTCTAACATTTTCACATATTTGGAGAGTTATGATATTAATTCATCATATAGACATCTACATTGCAGCAATTCTCGTGTTTTTATTTGAATTGAATTTGTCACAAGCATCACAAATTAAAACGGTTTTTACAAGTGTTGTTATATACGGTGCAGGGTGAAGGACCCGGAAGCGACACAGAAAAATGGAAAGAATTGTTTAAAGCTGCTCAACTCCAATAAGATATGTGTACATGCATGATATGTATAGTCTATCAACTTGTTTGGTCATGTTGTAATTAAGTTTCAATTTTGTATTTAATCATATGTAAATAAAAACAAGTTATGAATATTCGTAACTATTATACTTAACTTTAGCTTTCAAAAAATACTATTATGGTTTCAGGAAATCTATAAAAACGCCTATCTTCATGTGATCAGAGGAGAGGAGTAACATGAATTTTGTTGGGTGTTGTTTCTTTTTATCGAATGAGTTACGCATGCATGGTACGTATCGTATTTCTTATGCATAATGATTTCACCATTCCGAATTGGCAGAACCCATGTTAGATTCTGGTCATATATAGTGGTTTATGGTTAGAATCTGTCCAAATAATAAAAATGGTAACATGGAAAATATTTACATAAATAAACTGTTTATCCAATTAATGCATGTAAAGTAGCAAACACAAACTTCAAACTGTTATGATATAAAAAACATCTCTTGGGAATTAACTATGAAGTCAAAGAAGGAGATTGACCCTGCTTACAATTCCCCTCCTACATACATCAAGAAAGTCAAATAGTTAGCAATGTTTAATTCAGCAATTAGTGTAAATTAAAGTAGTCTATTTTGTAAGTAATATAAGCCTTTGAATATGGAAGTAGTTACTAAACCTCTCTATTTGCTATATATATATATTTTAAAACATGGATATTAATTGCATCCACTAGGGAAACACCAAACCTAATTAGTAAGAATCATATAATTAATCTTACAAATTAACGTCAAACGGTCCATAATTACCACCCCGACCCCAAATAATACATGTTAAGCATATATCATACATCCATAAGCTTTTGAGAATTTGTGTTTAAATATCCATTCCAATGTGTATGGTTTTTATTTATGTATGCTGATGAGAGGATATATATAGTTAAACACATAGAAAAAGCACCCATTTCTGTACCGGTTCCAAAAAGACCTACGATGGTCGGAAGCGAAGCAGATGACTTTTGCAGCAAGTGGCCCATTGATAAAAAAACCCACTTTTTAACGATTACGACGTTTATTGGGATATGAAATCCAACCCTGGAAATACAAGATCCCAACTTTTGCCCACCTAAGACAGTTTTTTATGTATCAAATCATTGGAAATGGAAAAGAAAGTACCTTTTATATATATACATAGAGCTTAGGTATGCCGACCACCAGCTAATGCAAATATCCTTTAGGAGATGCTCTAAACAAAGGACGTTGGTCTGATGAGAAAAAGAAAGATGAAAAGTAATTAATTGCATGAGTTATTATTAATTTACATCCCATGAAAATCTTACAACCCATGCAACCCACTTCTTAACCATTGGATTAATGATCGACGGTTACAATACATGTGGGTCCAATATTTTCAATTAAAAAAATCAAAAAAATAAAAACAAAATAACCGTTTATCATGGATCCAACGGTTAAGATGTGGGTTGCATGGATTGTAAGATTTACATGGCTTGTAAATTATCCTTGGCCGGGGTAGTTTAATTTGCAACCCATGAAAATCTTACAACCCATGCAACCCACTTCTTAACCATTGGATTAATGATCGACGGTTACAATACATGATCGACAGTTACAATACATGTGGGTCCAATATATATATCTTAGCTAGTTGCTTCGGAAAGTAATTGATTTTTTTCCTAGGCTATGCCCAAACTAATCCTGACAAATTATAACCGCAAGAAATCAACCTTGATAAACTCAGTGGCCACAATTGTTGTGTACGCTTGGATTCGAACCCTGGACAGATGGGATATTCCACCACATCCCCCAGGGTCTTAACCACTATGCCACAACCCTTGTGATTGAAAGTAATTGTTGTTCTAACAAATACTTATGGATATTGTTATAAGCATTAAATTCTTCTTGTGTAAAATCTAAGGAAGTGTTTGGTTTGATGAAATGGTTTTGAAAGATTTGGATTTCATGGAAGGATTTGGAATTGGAGGGACTTGGAAGAATTTGGAATCTTTGATGTGTTTGGTTTGTAGGATTTGAAATGGAACTGTATTCCATTATTTATAAAAAATAATTAAAATTATAATAAAAATAATTAAATTAACTTTTTGTTAATCGATTATTAGAAAACAAATGTTTTTTATACATATTTTTAAACATTATTATATACAAATCCTACGAAATCCCGTGAAATCCCGGCCACCCCTATGGGATTTCAAAATCCTATGTTTGAGGGATTCCAAAGAAATCCTAGGATTTCAAATCCAGGACAATCTTGCAAACCAAACACGGAATTGAAATGGATTTGAAATCCAAATTCCCCAAACCCATTACATTTCTGCAAACCAAATGCATGCGGATCTAAAGTGTTGGATTGTACCAGTTGATCTCCAACACTTATTATGAGAAACATGATCATAAAAGAACATTTAATAAACAATTCATATACCACATACGTACCTACATACTTCGGGCTAGTGACGAACCCCAAAAAGTGGTCTTTGGATAGTTTATATTCTCCAGGAGTAGTAGTTTGAAAAGGAGAGAGATCCCCACCGATAATATGATTCCATGACTTGTAATAACCCAACGCATCATCTTCTTCTTTCATCTTTCCCTCATCATACATTAGCTCCACCCCACATTCCATTTTTCTAAAATGATGATGATCTAATATGGAAATAGTAATATGGTCACCATCTTCCATCTCATTCTTCCCAAACATCCAATGGCTTAAATGTATAGTTTTACCCTCTCTTGTGCGTTTAAAGAACACAGGACAATCATATATCCAGGTGCGGTTCTTTGTTATATTACTAATCTTGATATCTACATAAAAACAGGTAGTCCCCCATGAAACCTTAAGCATGAAGCAGAAATTTAAGCCTCTAAGGTTGTTAGGAGATGATGGGATGGTAAATGATATTGATGGCCCATTGCTTCTTTTACTAATCCAATTTGGAATCTCCTTCCCAACATAAAATGTGCTGAATATTCCAAATTCATAAAGCATCTGCCAGATACAAGTCAATGAGCATGTACATAATCAATCACACATACATAAATAAATAGTTATTGAGAGCAAACCTTGACTTTAGATGCTATCGGCTGAATTTTGGTGAAGAATAAATTACTCCACCCCAAACTATGCAATAACTCTTCCTCAACATATGTCATATCTTCCTCTTTGAACATGCCTTCAATAAAAACCCCCCAACCATCCGTCCCATTTAACTTGATTGGAGACATATCTTGATCAAATACAACTTTCCCCGACTCATAACCAACACCAAATATCAAGTGTTTTAGTGTACGTGGAGGATGCTCTATTGTTGTCAGTCTACGACAATGGTTGATACTAAGTTTCTCAAGTCTAGGAAGGGTTCTCACACAACTGGGCATGGAAACAATATCATTACCATCTAAACATAACTCCTTCAACATGAATAGGCTACTCATGTCCATTGGAAAGGATTCGTTGGACAAATGATTATCCTTAAGCGACAACCATACTAATGAGCTTGGCAAAAAGATCCCGGAGGACCTAATATCTCTCGGTATAACCTCCACAATGGAAGAGGAAGAGGTTTGTGAGTTTGTGACAATGTTGTTAGTCTTGCCCATTTCTGCCAAATCACTCATCTCGCTCGGAAATTCACTGAGATTACAACCATCTAGGTTTAGTATTTTGACATTCTTTACCTTGCCTATTGTTCTTAAAAGCTTCCCAGCCTCATTGCAATAACTCAGATCAATGTGCTCAAGTCCATCACATTGCTCAATTGACTCACAAACCTCAATCAAACTTATGCAATTTGAAAGTATTAACATCTCAAGTGCGGGGACTTCAGAAAAGCCACCAAGACTAAGAAGCTGTTCGCAGTAACTTAGATTGAGAATTTTTAATGATCTAAGCAAGGGTTTGTCTCTTGAGCCCAATCCAGTTAACTGATGAAAACAGAGATGATAAGGTAAACTAATTTGAATTGCATTAACCCAACATGGAAGAATAATATAAAAAAAGTAGGCTCTTCAAATTTCTTACCTTTTGCCTATTCACCGGTATGGGGCGTTCCAAAAGGCCACAGAGACTACAAAGCTGTTCATAGATAGAGCCCAATCCCGTTAACTGTTGAAAATGGAGATAAAGTAAAATAATTAGTGAATTGCATTAATGCACATGAAAGAATAATAAGAATTGAAGTAGATGTTTCAAATTTCTTACCTTTTGCGTGTTCTCAATTAGTTGCTCGTAACTGTAAGACATGTCAAAAGATACCAGCCTGCTATAAGACATGTCAAGAATAACCAGATTCTCCAATTGTAAATCTGGAGGTATATACTCTAAAGGAAATCCATGCATACACAACCATCTTAAGTCTTGTGGAAAATTCTTATATGACCCCAGGAGTTGATGTACAAAATTGAGTTGTAGTAGCATTAGATTATCCATATTACTCAACGCATCTGTTTCCAACTCATAAAACTTGTCTTTCTCAAGCATTCTCATGTCAAGTACAAGGCCTTGAAGATTTCCCGTACCCTGAGAAGAAAGGAAATGCAAATAATAAAAATAAAAATGTTATATTAACATGAAATACTTAGAGCATGCATAATTACTAACAAGCAAGCATACAAGGCCTTTTACCGTTTTTTGTTTCAACACTTTGAATGACTCCTCATGACACCATAATCGACTTCGCTTCTCTGGCCTGTTAGGTGATTCTTGATGTACTATGTCTCTTCCCGTCTCTTGAACCAATTGATGCATCATCAACTTGTTATCACTACCAATTGAAAGAAGGCATTTATCAACGAGATTCCTGATCCCGGAAACTGTATGGATTTCACATGCCTTTAATATTGTCTCAGTTGATTCTCTATCTTTTCCAACAAAAAAACAAGCAATATGCTTAAACAATTCCTTTTCATCTTCTTCCAGAGAGTCCAAGCTCATTTGAAAGACCTTTTTAATATTGGAATGAGGACCTTTCTTTACTAACCTTTCTATGTAATCCTCCCATTCAGCTACATCTTTATTACGTAGAGCCTTTCCCAAAACTTCAAGTGCCAATGGATGTCCTTTACAATACCCGACAAGCTTTTTTGACACCTCTTCATAACCTTCCTTGGGCTTGTTACACTTGAATGCACTCAAACTTAAAAGCTTTAGTGATTCATAATCATTTAAGCCTTTAAGTAAGCGCTCTGTATGCTTGGGTTGAACTACCAAGTTAAGCAAATACCTCTCTGTCAACGACGCATCCTGGGTCGTTATTATGACTTTGCATCCTGGATGAAAACCTTTGCTTCCAAGTAATGCATCTAATTGATCGATGCTATCAACATCATCAAGAACTAGAAACACCTTTTTAAGGGCTATTGCATTCTCAATCTTAGAGGTGTATACAGAAACATCACCAAAAACTTGAATTGAACGTGGTTTTGAAATGTCACCACAAATTTGTTTTTGTAAATCAAGCAATCCATTATATTGTTGAGCACAAGTCCTACTAATGCCTTCAATAAAGCTCCTCCTTTGGAATTCACCACAATTTAACCGATAGACATACTTAGCCAAAGTTGTCTTCCCGATCCCACCCATGCCTGAAATTGTGAGAATGTCAGCAGTATGAGAGGATCCATCTTTCAACCAAGCAGTAATGTATCCAATGTGATAGTCCATGCCGATAATGAGTGGTTGAGGACTACTTAAGAGTACACCTAATCTACGACGGATATTGGTAACAATTTCTTCAATGAAGTCCGCCTCTTTCCTGAAAATTAATGATCTCAATGAGAAATTTGAAACATCAATGTTATATATATATAGGGAGGTTCAGATAAGAAGGCTAAATATGTGAATTACTGAATAAATGGGGAAAATCTATTTGAAGATGCAAATGTGAACCGCCCTTACGGATTATTCATATGAGTTCACATATGCATCTTCAATTAGGTTTTTTTAATGATTCATATATGAACATCTTTTGTTAACTTGTTACGATTTTTAGCCTTCTTATTTGAATCGGGGGAAAATAAAACAAGATGTTGATCAATTTGCGAGAAGGCAAGAAGTTCCAAAATCATATATGATTACACGTGATTCATACGCAATATTATATATGATTAAACAAATCCAAAAGGGACGCAGACGACTTGGTGAACACAATGAAAGGTCTCAGGGGAAGGTCGTCTTATATGTGTCGGTCAACTTAACATGTGTTTAATCAAATATGATTAAGTGTATGTATCACGTGTAATCATATATGATCTTGGAACTTCTCACCTTTTCGTATACTGACCGCTAACTAACCACCCCTCATATATATATATATATATATATGTATGTATTTTCGGTGGGCCTTTATTTGAGAACCCATGAAATAGTGATAACCTTGAGAACCCATGAAATTATGATTTCTTATCTGGTGTATTGATTAACATATTTTTGTTTCACTATGTGAACATTTTTATGTTTTTGCGAAAAACGAAAATATAATTAAAAGGTTTCACATTGTGAACCGAATACATATGAAACAAACACATTGTGAAATAAATATATGTTAATCAATATATTAAATTCTAACCTTAGATGAAAAAAATAATGTGAAACAATAGTTTACGATAATAGTTTTCACAATTATCACAATATAAGGGTTCTTAAATGATTGAGCCCTATACTTTCTATTTCTGAAAGATTCCATAGTGAGACATTCAAACTTTTCCTTGTTCAACCAAAATCAATTCCATCAATAATATCTTAAATGATGCCGATGGGAAACTAAATAGTTATTTTATTTTTGGAAATTAAAGAACTTTTTTGGTCGTAGAAAAAAAATTGTTGTAATTATATGATTGAGGGGCTAAATGTTTCAAATACTTAATTATACCATAAAATCACATGTGAACATCTTCTAACCATACAATTTTTATGGTTCAACATGCAAGACCATCAAATTTAAATAACGAAATCTCACCGAAAAGTTAAAGGTCATATGTCATGTATTGATTACTTTAGGAAGTAGAAGTCGTTTAGTAGTAATTAAAATACCTATTTTACCATAAATGATATTATGATTTCGAGATGAAATGACATGATATTAGTTAGATGAATGACAAGTTGTTTGATATGTGTTCCAAATTTGAATCTAATTCAAAGCATATTAGAATTAACAGAATGGTTAACTTGTTTAAATGAATTTACTTATGTGATCACATTATTGAAAATAAGATTCTACGCAAATGCACCTTTAACCAAATTAAACATTTAAATAATAAAGCAAGAAACATATTGAATCACATACAGATGAGAATATTATATTGAAGTTCATGTATGAAAATATGGATAATAAGAAAGTCTGTTACCTGCCCTTTGCAATTTCTCCTTTTAAATCAGCAACTTCTGTAAGTGCTTTCTTCCATAGATCCATCTTTTGAGCCCATTGACTTCTTTTCTCTGCATTTGCCTCTGTCTCCATCCTCTGTTTATGCTTTGCCATTGCTTCTCCGAAGTTGCTTTGTTGCTTCCTCATATCAGTGGGCTCGACATGGTAAAAGATAGGGATAACAATATGGTCTGAGCTCCTACGCTGTTCGAGGATCAGTACTAGTTCGTTAAGACACCAACTCGAAGAAGCATAATTCTGAGATAACACAATAATAGAAGCCCTGGATGCTTTGATTGCACTCTCCAATTCCGGTTTCAAAGATAGCCCGGTTTCAATCTCTTCATCATCCAAAAAGGTCGTGATGTTAGAATTCACGAGCATGTTATAGAGGTGGTTGGTGAAACTAAGACGAGTGTCGCTGCCTCTAAAACTTAGAAATACGTCATATGTATAATTAGGAGTTGATGAAGAGGATGAACATAGTTCAGAGATAACAACCATTATGAATTTTGGGAGGTATGAAAGATTTGTGAGATGGGGGACAAGAGTAGGATTATGATTATATAAAGAATAAACAAGTAGTGTATATATATTTTATTAATGGATGCCCAATTCAAAGTCAACACCTACTTTGGATAAAGAAATTGTTTGGACATTTACTTACTAAAATAAATATATCACACGTAAGATTTATGGAACATACGAAAAAACCATATTAAATATACATTTAGTTATGTGTTCTAAAGAGTAGGTAATAAAAAAACCCATTTAAAGGTTAACCATGTTATTATTCTTTATTATTTGTACAACAAATTATTTATAATTAGTTGAGGAGAGAAGATCAAATCTTTTTCTAATCTTGCAAATATTTTTTATAAATTAAATTAAACTTTTAACATTTAATTGAAAAACCAGGTGAACTGTTTCTGTTTTATACAATTTGTACAAATTAATGATTAGATGAGGAGAGGAGAAATTATCAAATATTTCTGCAAATCTAGAAGCAAATATTTTAATTAAAAAAAATCAATGTCTGATATTTAATTGAGAAACCATATGGGACAGTTGTAATGTTAACGATTAAACGAGGATTAATTAGAGGAGATGTGGTTATCAAATCTTTTTCCAATCTTAAAGCAATTGTTTTTTATTAAATAAAGTCAATTTTCTAAATTTAATTGAAAAACATATGAACTGTGTCTAAATTAATAAATTCATGATCAAATCTTTTCCAATCTCGAACCAAATATTTTTATTAAATAAAGTATTTTTTTTATATTTTTTATAATTAGTGATTAAATGAGGAGGAGATGAGAGATGCTCAAATCTTTTTTCAATCTTGAAGCTAATACTTTTATTAAATCATTATAAGTTATAACATAATCATATTTATAGGACGTCAAAATGGTCTAATTGTCATAATAGATTATTTTATAGATTTTAAGTTTATACAACCAAAAGTTTGTGCGTCATATTTAAAAGTGTTACAATAAGTTTATAAAACGTCTTTGGCATCTTACCAAAATTTTAGAACAACGTTGAAATAAATTACTGTATTCACTTTTTCTATATTCCATTATTTGAAGAAGTGTTAAAGAATGTGTTCATAGGACACTTCTAAAAATATGTCCTATAAAAAAACGAATGTGACAATTTATTCGAAAGTTGTTGTAGAAACTAATTAAAATGCCAAAAAAACGTCATATAAACTTATTATAACATAGAATGCACAACTATTTGGTTATATAAACTTAACTCTTATAGAACAATCTATTATTAAACTTAGACATTTTTGACATGCTATAAAACTCGATTTTATTTTAAATATAAAATACTCTTATTATCATTGCTTGTCCACATGGGTGTGTGTTGACGCAAATCCTTTACCATCTTATTTGGTGGCAAATATTCCATCTTTTGTGCTCTGATAATGTGTTTGATGATTGCCTCATCACTGTTGGAACAAGTAGTCTTTATCACTTGTTTTGCGTAGTCCCACATAGTAGGAGTGAGAAACTATTCTTGCTTTATTAGTTGAAATTCATTTGAATTGTTTGAAAAGCAAATTGGAGGGAACACATTAAGCGGCAAAGTCTAAAGGGGGTTTTGGCAATATTATATAGTTGAGGGACTATATATTTATAATCAAAGACTAGCACTTAGCACATGCATATAAAATTCCTTACATTTTTGGTCCTAAAATTTAACGGCAAGTTAACGTTCCCGTTAACTTTCAGTTAATCTGTTTCGGTTATTTTGGAGGGAAAACTGAAAGATTGCAACTGTTCATGAAAGATTGCAACTGTTGGAAATTTTGATGCTATAAATATATATTTTCTTCCTTCAAATTTTAATTAATCAAATTTTAATCTTCTTCACAACATCACTGAAAAGAAAACCATGATCATGAGCTTGTAGGATCGTTGCCTACCGTTCTTAAAACTCGAGGAGGTCTTGGGAAGAAATTAGTCTCGATCTATCAACGACTGGGGGTAATATTCCTTGAGGATAGTGATAAAACCACGTCCTTGTTTTACTGCTTTGATGAAATTCGTTTTTGTCCTCATACTTCGGTCCCAACAATCACTCCTAGTTCCGTTAGTAGGAGTAATCAAGTTTAATGTGTTGTGTCTGACAGTAGACGGTTTAAATAAGTTCCTAAAGTGTGGGAGCCACTATGTTTGACTTAGGGCCTGTTTGTTAGCAGCTTAATGAGCTTAATGAGCCTCACAGCTTATTCAGTCAGCTATATACGACTGTTTGGTAGTGGCTCAATAATATAGAAAGTGACTTATTCATTAAGATTTCAAGGGGTAGCTTTATGCAGAAAGCCAAGTTTTTTCCAAACCAATCTCTCCAATTAAAAAACACGTTCCTTCCATCTATGAAAAAACTCTCTCAAATAAAAACATTTCAAATCTATACAGATAGATTAATCCACGATGACAATTTTATCCATACAGAACTTAATGAAAAACCAACCAAACAGCCCCTTAGTCTAGTCTGTTTTATAAAACTATTTTCTATTTATAATTTATGTCGTGTAATTCAAATTATGTGTCATCCACATCACCTAATTTAAGTCATGTAAACAAAAAAAAGATAAGAGGTTAACTAGTTTAAAAGGTAACAAGTTATCCGTTGCTATAAAAGATAGATTTTTCAAAGTACAATGTCTTAATAAAAAATAGAGTAAACTACGATTTTCGTCCTTGTGGTTTGTTGTTTATAGCCATTTTCGTCCCTGACTTTAAAAGTTGCGTTTTTGGTCATTGTGGTTTGCAATTCCTTTCCATTTTCGTCCCTAAAACTAATATTCTCAGGGACTAAAAGTGAAATGAGTTGCAAACCACAAGGACCAAAAAAGCAATTTTTAAAGACCAGGGACGAAAATAGTTATAAACAACAAACCACAGGGACGGGACGAAAATAGTAGTTTACTCTAAAAAATACTTTGAAAGAATATTACTGTAATAAAAAAAATAAAAATACAATGCTATAATAAGAAGAAAATATATGAAAGTAAGTTGTTATTTGATACTATTAGAGTAAACCACAAATTTTGTCCATACGATTTGTGGGTTATAACCCTTATCATCTCTACTCACCTACAATTTCAAAAATACAAGATGGACATCATTGCAAAAACATGCAGATTTGGTCCTTCTCTCTAACGACCGTTAAAGAAACTCGTTAACTAAGGGGCATTATAGTTTTTTTTCCTATTTTTATCTTATTTTAGAACATATAATTAGTTAATATATTTATATTAATTATATAATATAATATTTAGTGTCTTATATTTATAGGGGAATAATCAAATAAGAACTCCATATATTGCGATAACTGTGAGAACTTTTACCTTAAGGTACGTTACCTTAACATTTCCATGTTAACATTTTCTTATAGCGTTCATATGCTTCTAAAAAAGTTTGATTTCTAAACCGATCTCAATTCTATCATCCCCTATTAACCACTTTTAGGGGTCGTTTACCCAAATGCTTACCCGACAGGCGCTTCTCGGTAAGAGTCAACACTTTCATAGCTTATCTTACTAGGTAAGATTCTAGTCCACTAAATCGGCATTGTATACAGCAAGTTACTCGGTAAACGTTAACCAGGTAAGATTCATCACCCTCACTTACCAGGTAAGACTTTCGGTACTTGCCATTGCTCTTACTAGGTAAGATTGATGGTCCTTTCCATGTTCAACCGATAAGCGCTTACCGCGTGAGCGTTTGGTAAACGACCCCTTAGTGGCTGAGATCTAGTATCTCAGGCAAAGCATGTGTTACCAAATATCTTAGGCACGACTACATACAAATGTTTTATTGGGAAAAGAACCGAAAATAGGAAAATCACCATCAAAAACTACCAAAGGGCATCTGATTTATTAGAAAGGAAAGGTGGAGATCTCAAATACCAACTTGGATATGAAAGTATTTTTTTTATTAAGTCAGAAATAAATAAAGTACATGAACGTAGGAGGTAAAATAAAAACAAAGGGAAGGTTATGGTGGTTGAGTTTGTAAGTAGGTGGTAGATTATGGCAAGTGAGGAGGGTAAAGAGTATGATTGTCTAGGGGTTGAGAAAAAGGTACATATCAAGAAGGACATGGAACGAGCATTTAAGAATGAACATGACCGCCTTAGACACAACCGAGGACATATGACCTTCTATAGGAGCTCTTGGAACATAAGACTAAGGTAACGAATTATAGGTAAGGCTTTGTAGCTGAGGCGAGGGGAGAGGAGTTGGGAGAAGTTAGAAGGGTGAGATTGGGAAAGTGGTAGCATGATGGCAGTTAGGTTACCATTGTCTTACGGTTGATGGAGGGTTGTTTTACTTTACCTACATTACATGTATGCTATTGTATCTACGTGTGTGGCCAGTTTGTTGTATATTACAGATTTTCTTCATGTAGATTGTAGTTGTCTATATTGTGCTTTGTTCTCCTATCCCCTTGTTTGTGTAACCTATTTCCCTTTCTGTCTACCTTTTTTACATTGTCTATTTTCTTTTACACACACTCTCATATCTTACTTGCTGGTTTAATCTATTTGTTCTGCAAGCCAAAAGTCTTCATGAAAACAACTGCTCTCTCTATCCTGTGAATAGAGGTAAGGTACCCTCCCTAGACCGTATATACCTCTTTGTGGGATTTACTGTGTCATTTGGTTTGGTTTTAGAATAGAGTTACAAGAATGCACTTCTAGTGGTGTTGAGGAGGTGATAAAGAAGCACATAAGCATATTAGCCCAAGCAGTGTAGTGTTGTTTCGTTTGAAAAATGGAGAGGTTGACAACTAAGGGTATTCATCAATCATCATAGGATATAAGAGCAAAGTGAATGAGTATCATCAAAAAGATATATTGAGGACAACTCTCCATATTATAGGAAGGGGTATATTATTATTAGACCCCAAACTCCTAAAAACCCAATTAATTAATAGGATTATATAAATACATATACTGATATGAATATAATTACTCTTAGATAGGGATCGCAGTAGGCAATAATCACCAACCCTAACTACTAGAATTGTTTATCATCAATAGCACATCAATACGTTAATCCATCAATAGTATAAAAGACAATATGTTAATCCTATTTTCCATACATGTGACGATTAATTAACTAAAGAATCACAAAGTTTGGCATCTCAAAAATAATCGAGAGGACAGAGATGTACCTGTTCAAAATTGGTGATTTTAGGGAGGGAAATGGCATAGGGGAACAACATCCGTATTGGTCACGGTTGCCTCCGACGACGGAATAATGGTCAAACATGGAGATTTGGGCGATGCCGGTACCAATGATGCAGACATGAGCGGTGGTTTAGGGTTGTTGATGGATTGTGAGAAAGGATTATGAGAACGGCAGTGGTGAAGATGTTGCTGCAATCCCAACGTCGGCGATGAAGGATCCGGTGAATTTATTAGGGGTTTATTGGACCGGAACGGAAATTGCACAACCCACTCTTCAGTTCCCAACAAAAATATATTAATTTCTTTTTTAAGTTTAATAATTTATGAATCCACGTCTCCATTTTGCAAAAAATTCATATTTGGGATCTAAATAATTGTAAAATTAATGTATTGAAAATATCATTTTTATTTATTTAGTCATGTTGGAATCGTTAGGGGGTGTTTGGTTCATGGATTTTGATATAATTTGAAAGAATTGAAATAGATAATTCTTTTGACCAAATTCCAAATCTTATGTTTGATTCACATGATAAAAATGATGGAATCCTTTAAATTACATTGAATTCCACAATTAAAGAAATTTATCATTCCTTAGCTTAAGTGAAAGAATTGCATTCCTACCAACCAAATGCGTAATCAAATTACATTAAATTTCATTCTAATTATTTCAAAGTCAAATTCCTTCAATGATTCTAATTCTATCAAATACCATTATGCGAACCAAATCCCCCCCTTGATAATTGTGAATATCAGTTGTATTTTAGATAGTTTATTATAGTAAAAAAAATATATTTTTAGATGTTGATATTTTTAAACTTAAGTTATTTCTCCATGTTCTTGTTCTCCAATTATTTTTACTTAAGGAATTAACAAACGTAGTCAAGTATTTGATCATACAAAATCCCTACATATGAATCTTGGTCTATATTTATTTAGATAGATGCAAACATAGATCCACAAATGTTATTCATTACATCCGGACCCTATTCTCAATAGGAATTTACTGGGTCTGTTTGGTTTAGGGGCTGTTTGTTTTTAGAATCCATAACTTATTTGGCATTTATCACTTTTTCGTCAGATGTATACCAATTAAGACCGTTTTTTTTTTTTCATTAATTAAGTCCCACTTATCACTTATTTCCATCTGACCGAGAAAGTGAAAACCTAAACACTTTTTTTCACTTATTTCGCCTCCTCCTTTTTGCCTCCTGAAATCGACCGAACAGTCCAAGCTCCCCAAATCGCCTATTCTCCACCAGGTCCTTGCCACGAGCAGCAGGATGTGCAACCCAGATCCGAATCCCCTCTTCTCCAACAGGTCCAAATCGCCTCTTCTCCAACAGGATGTGCAGCCCAGGTCTGAGGCACAACCGTTGGTGGTCAATGAGGATTTTCTTGAAATAGATGATCTGATTGGTCCAGTGCCCTCGATTAATAATTCTGAAAGATTAGGGTTTCTTGATTTCGATTCTTTCTCTGAATTCGACCTCTACCTGGACTCAACCAGGTTCGCTGAGATGGGTTCTTTTGGAACTCAACAACTTCAACTTCAAGCAGCCTATTTGGACTTCTACCTGCTCAACCATCATCAGGTAGTGGATCAATCTTCAAAACCATATGATTTTTAAATGGAAAAAATAGGTGTGCAACAAATCGATCGAACACTGTGTTCTTGTGTTCTCGATTTTCTGGTGTGCTCGAACTCAGAACTATTAGGAATGTGTCCATGTGTTTTCTGCTGTGTTCTAGTGACCATGGGTTTTCTTGTGTTCACGATTTTCTGGGGAGAAGATGGTGGAAGCTTTCATGGAGGAGGGAAATGGAAAGATGTGGCAATGGTGAAAAAACTGGACAGAGTTGGTGCTAGGATTAACTGCTACTAATTTGGTCAGGTGGGTGTTTTGATGGAATAAAATTTGTTGTATGTGTTTGTAGTTTTGTTTTTGATTTATTCGGTTTGGAATTTGGTGAAGGTTACTTTGATTAATCAGATTCAGACATTTATCAGTTTAAAAAACAAACAGTCTAAATGATTCAGATTTCAGACTTCAGCACCTCTTAAAAAACAAACGCCACCTTAGTTTATGTTGTTCATTACAGTGGTATTAGCCGCAATCATAAGTTTATTTGTGTGGTGTGCATTGGTTTCCAAATGAGGCTTGCTGCCGGTAGATAGCTAATGTTGAAATCCAAAAGCTACTCCACCCTTCATACTAGCATCATTAACTTCTTCGGGAAGGACTTTGTGCGTAGGTAACTTTGGCCGACCTTATAAAATAATAAGGTTTGTGGCTCCTAATTTGGTTGCTTTTAATTATGTTAGCAATAGGTTGACCTAGTAATTTCGAATCCACCTTAAATTCATGGTGGAAGTTATTGGTAGTCCACAATAACTTCCTCCTTGTACTATCCATGTGGTACGAGTTGTTACAAACTCCCCTACTTAAACTCCTGACGTCTCGATAGTATAAGGATTGACTCTGATACCATTTGTAACATCCTAAAATCTAAAGCATCATACTGACCCAATAACTTCGAATCTAACTTAAAATTAAACCATGATGGAAGTAATTGGTAGCTAGCCCACAACTTAAAACTTATAAGAAGCTCACAAATCCCATTTTCTATCCATGTAGGACTCGTAGATACAGAGATGGTTCACGTTGTTATACATGCACATTTTTTCATATTAGAGCTTGGTTGAGAGATGGACCTAATTATACATCATATGATTTAAATACTCTCCTCAAAGCTACAGAGCACAACGAACCATTGTAATTGGTCAAGGTACCTGAATATTATTCTTTTTGTCAAACTTGATTGTAATTGTATGTATATTTTCAAAGCTAATTTTGTTGAGGATGTCAAAAGATGTATTTGAATCTAGATGAAGGGTCGTCAACAGACTAAGGTGTTGTCCGTTTTTTAAGAGTTGTTGAAGTCTGAAGTCTTATTTCACTTCTGATTGATAAGAGGTGGTGTTAAAGTATGAAAGCAGATTCAATAATACTGTTAGTTTTTATAAACTGATAAGAGGTGGTGCTGAAGTCGCACGGGTTGCACGTGGCGAGGGCGGGGCCTGCCAAACTACGTAACACCTCTTCCTCAACCTCTCCCATATCTTCCACTTTGAACATGCCTTCTATTAAACACCCTGGATATGTTAACGTGTATTTCCAACTCTTCATCTTATTTTCTCATTTTGTTTTTCTTATCATGAAGTGCTTTTTTAGTGGAGGTTTACATAAGTTAACATGTTAACGTATGTTAACATTTTCATACTTATATATGTTAACGTTTTTATAAACATTTTTACTATTCTTAGCAAATTTGATTTCATACGTGATCTCTCTTACCTCACAAACACACACACATATATGTGTGTATGTATCCATAGTGTATATGAATTTGAATATGTGGGCGTGTGTTCGTATTTATGTCAAGTTGGACACAAATGAGAAAACGATTTAAAAGAAGGGTCTGAAGGGTAAACAAATGTAACTTAGGGGTTGTATCAAATTTTCTATTAAGTCGTGTATGGATAAAATGATCTGTTATTTACCTTTTTTTATCTAAATCAAAAGTCTGAATGACATAAATGTTGGAAAATTTTAGTAAAAAATGTGATTTTTTACTAACTTTGGACACAAATAAATATATGTATATGTATAGTATATATCTAACTCTTCATGGGTTTGTGTTCTCCTATATAAGATCTTCAAAACGATATATTATATGTCCAAAACGAAATATGTGTGAATGAGATATCGATGCTCAAAGTTGAGTGTTTGGAATGAAAATTGGCAAAACCAAGTGGGTGTGGGAACTTGTCCCACATAGGAAGGAGGACCAAAATTTATGAGGTTTATAACCTTAGATGTGGAAGGAGCTTACAAGCTCTTTGTTTGGTTTTACTCCATCACCTACCCGCGCGCAGGGGGGTGCCGATTGCGACTGTCGTAGGCTAAAATCGGCGAACTTGTGCATGGGCGCGACCTGCGGACACGAGTGCCGCTCCAAAATCTTGTGCTCGCGCAGGTTGGTTTTTGCGAAAATTTTGTTTTGAACCAGTGTATTTCGCGAGTTAGCCCGCGCCATTAGTCGCGAAATGCTCTGTTTATGGACGCTAAAACAGTGAGTTACGTGGGTTAAGCCGCGGGCTTACTCGCGCAGTAAGTCGCGATGTACACTGTTTGTAGACGACAAACTGTGAATTACGCGGGTTGTGCTGCGACTTCACCCGCGTGGTAAGTCGCGAATTTCTCTAGTTCAAAAACCGTTTTGTAACTCCTTCATACTCATTATTGGAAATGATTAATAGGATTAATTAACATTAATCCTTCGGTTTTCCAATCTTCAGTATAAATAGAGGAGTCCGTTTTCAGTCCAATACACAACAATCTTGAACACACAAAGCTTTCTGAATTCTCTCGTGCATACGTTGTTTCTTCGGCGGATTTTTCCAGGCAAGTAGAATTATCCGGCAGTACTTCTGCTCTAGCTGTTGTACCCTGGGAACAAACGGAAAATCTGTTTAAGGGAATCGTGTTCAACACGAGCCTCAGCCTCGTTACGGTTTATTCGATTTTAATTTTCAGTCGATTCCCTGTATTTAAATTTCTCTAATCATTTGTTGATTATATTAAGTTATTTCGATTATTTTATTTTATATGTATTATTGAAATACATATCTGTGTACTAACAATCTTAAACAGATTTGGTGTTTTTATCGAGTTTGTCTCGATATTTTCGTTACCTGTTTTTCGTAAACAGAGTCTGTCTCGATATTTTCGTTATCTGTTTTTCGTAAACAGATTTATAGTTCTAGTATCAAATTCTGTTTTGTGTAAACAGATTATCTTCGTGATACTAATTGTTCATATTAACATTTTTCCAGAATGGTGAACACAACCGGAACTACATCTCCTATAATACCAATTTCGGGAATTGCTACCTTGCCTGTGCAATCGATTGTGACTACTACCACGCCAGCACCGAATATGATGGCAAATCATGCTGAAAAACCGGAGAAATTTTCCGGTTTGAACTTCAAGAGGTGGCAACAGAAAATGTTTTTCTATTTGACCACCTTGAACCTAGCGAGGTTCCTGACTGAAACCGCTCCTCAACTTAGTGGAGGAGAGGCCGACGTTCAATCTGTGAGCGCGGTCGAAGCATGGAAGCACTCGGAATTCCTATGCCGCAACTATGTGTTGAATGGCCTAGCTGATGCACTCTACAATATGTATTGTAAAGTAACTACGGCGAAGGAACTGTGGGAGTCCTTGGATCGCAAGTACAAGACTGAAGATGCGGGAACCAAGAAGCATGCTGTTGCTCGCTTCTTGGATTTTAAAATGATTGACTCAAAAACTGTAATGAGTCAAGTCCAAGATCTTCAAGTTATTATGCACGACATACTTGCCGAAGGAATGGTTGTCAGTGAAGCCTTCCAAGTTGCATCCATGATTGAAAAGCTTCCTCTCGGTTGGGTAGATTTCAAAAACTACCTTAAACACAAGCGAAAGGAAATGTCCGTGGAGGATTTGGTGGTACGTCTTCATATTGAAGAAGACAACCGAATTGCCTTGAAGGGTGGTTATGCTAGCTCTTCGAAAGCTAATGTGGTAGAAGTTGGTCAACCTTCTAAGGCCAAGGCGAAGAAGATTGACAAAGGCAAGGGTAAAGCGAAAAATCTTGCCCCTCGAAAAGGAACTTTCAAGAAGAAGTTCAACTGTTATAATTGTGGCCAACCGGGTCACAAGGCGGCTGATTGCAAGTTGCCCAAGAAGGAAAATCCGCGACAAGCTCACATGATGAACGAAGACTTGGTTGCTATGATCACGGAGTTTTCGTCCATGGGAGTTGCTACCATGGTGTCGGAGGCTAACGTGATAGGTTCGAACTCTATGGATTGGTGGATCGATACGGGAGCTACCCGTCATGTATGTCATGACAAAAGCAACTTCATCTCCTTCAAAGATGTTGATGATGGGCAAAAGCTCTACATGGGAAATGCCGCTACTACCGATGTTAAGGGCATTGGAGATGTGCTTCTAAAAATGACTTCCGGAAAAGAGCTCAAGATTAGAGACGTTTTGTACGCACCGAAGCTTCGGAAGAACCTTGTGTCGGGTTGGTTACTTAATAAGTTTGGTTTTAAACTTGTGTTTGAGTCGGACAAATTTGTTTTGTCCAAGAATGGTATGTATGTGGGAATGGGATATGCTTTAGATGGCATGTTTAAGTTGAATGTAACCGTGATCAATGGAATGAATAAAAATGGTATTACTTCTATTTATTTGCTTGAGTTTTCAAACATTTGGCATGACCGTTTAGGACATGTAAATTTTAATTCCATTCAACGATTAATTAAACTAAACTACATACCAAAATTTGATGTTGACTCAAATCACAAGTGCCCCACATGTGTTGAATCCAAACTTACTAGAACGTCTTTCAAATCGATTGAAAGGAAAACCAAACTCCTTGATTTAATTCACACTGACGTGTGTGATTTAAAATCAATTCCTACTAGAGGTGGGAACAAATATTTCATCACGTTTATCGATGATAGTACGAAATATTGCTACGTGTATTTACTTAAGAGTAAAGATGAAGCAATAGACAAGTTTGTCTTGTATAAAAATGAAGTTGAGAATCAACTTAACATGAGAATCAAGGTGGTTAGAAGTGATAGGGGAGGTGAATATGTTTCACCGTTTGCTGAATTTTGTTCTAACAATGGAATTCAACATGAATTCACAGCACCCTACTCACCTCAGCAAAACGGTATGGCTGAAAGAAAGAATCGCACCTTGAAGGAAATGGTGAATGCCATGTTGATCAGTTCTGGACTAAGTCAGAACATGTGGGGGGAAGCTATTTTGTCAGCTAATTATCTTTTAAATAAGATACCCCGCAAGAAAAAAGATGAGACCCCATATGAACTTTGGATGGGTAGAAAACCATCTTACAAGTACTTACGAGTGTGGGGGTGCCTAACTAAAGTGGTTGTACCTCCTCCTAAGGTACAAAAGTTAGGACCTAAAACAGTGGATTGTGTATTCATTGGATATGCACAAAATAGTAGTGCTTATCGGTTTCTTGTGTATGAATCTAAAAATCCCGAGATACACAAGAATACAATTATGGAGTCAAGAAATGCTTCATTCTTTGAAGACGTGTTTCCTTGTTTGAACAAGGAAGATCAAGCGTCATCTTCTAAAGGTAAAGAAATTGTTCAAGATGATGAACAAGTTCTATCTAATGAAGAATATGTGGAACCTAGAAGAAGTAAACGAGCTCGGGTTGAAAAATCGTTTGGTCCCGATTTTCTCACCTACGTGGTGGAAAGTAGGCGGTCACATCTTCGGAGGGACCTCAATGGAAAGAAGCCATCAATAGTGAGATAGAATCTATCTTACAAAACCATACATGGGAACTAGTGGACCTACCACCGGGTTGTAAGCCACTAGGTTACCGTTGGATCTTTAAAAGAAAGATGAAAGCTGATGGCAGTATTGATAAATAGAAGGCGAGATTAGTTATCAAAGGATATAGACAAAAAGAAGGTCTAGATTATTTTGATACTTATTCGCCGGTGACAAGAATAACATCCATTAGATTGGTGTTAGCGATTGCAGCCATTAGAAATATGCAAATTCACCAAATGGATGTAAAAACTGCTTTTCTAAACAGAGATTTAGAAGAAGAAATCTATATGGAGCAGCCCGAGGGATTTGTTGCCCCGGGAAAAGAGAACAAGGTTTGTAAACTTATTAAATCCTTGTATGGCCTAAAGCAAGCTCCAAAGCAATGGCATCAAAAGTTTGATCAAGCCATGTTAGAAAGCGGTTTTAAAATAAATGAGTGTGATAAATGTGTTTACATGAAAGACACCACTCATGGATATGTCATCTTGTGTTTATATGTTGATGATATGCTTATCATTGGCAGCGATGACAAAATGATAAAGTCCACAAAGGATATGTTGAAATCTAAATTTGACTAAGAAGGAAGAACTGTACCAATTCCCGACATAAAAACAAGAGGAGAGAAAGAAACTTTTCCTCCTGTTAGTAATTGGAATAAAGCTGGTACTAAGCATCAACAAGCCTATTTATTCCCATGATGAAGGCTCAATTGTTTGAAAAAGTGGAAGCTCATATAGGATCAAAGTGATACTACTACTTATAGGTCGAGTGGCCCTAACAACCTGCTTAACTGATCTTATTGAATAGATGGGATTCAGAATGAAAGATTTGGGTTTAGCGGATGTGATTCTTGGGATAAAAATCACAAGAACCCAAAATGGTATGGTGTTAAATCAAACACACTATGTGGACAAGATTCTTGAGAAATTCAATGAAGGAGATACTAGTATAGCTAGAACTCCAATTGATGCTAGTCAACATCTATCTAAGAATAGAGGGGAAGGTGTTGAACAAGTAGAATACTCAAGAATAATTGGCAGTTTGATGTATCTTATGAGTTGTACTAGACCTGATTTAGCATATGCAGTGAGCAGGCTAAGTAGGTATACTAGTAATCCCAATTTAGAACATTGGAAGAGTATTACTAGATTGTTAAGATATCTAAGATACACACGCGAATATGGACTGCATTATGGAAAATATCCAATGGTAATCGAAGGTTACAGTGATGCAATTTGGATATCTGATATTAAGGATTCCAGATCAACAAGTGGATATGTGTTTACACTTGGAGGTGCGGCTATATCTTGGAAATCATCCAAGCAAACTGTTATAGCCAGATCCACGATGGAATCTGAATTTATTGCCTTGGATAAATGTGGTGAAGAGGCAGAATGGCTACGTCAGTTCATGGAAGATATTCCCAAATGGCCTAAGCCGGTAACGGCCATATGTATACATTGTGATAGCCAATCGGCGATTGGTAGAGCTCAAAGTACAATGTATAATGGGAAATCTAGACATATTAGACGTAGACATAATACGATTCGACAATTACTCTCTACTGGAGTTATCACAATTGACTATGTGAAGTCAAAGGATAACATTGCGGATCCGCTTACGAAAGGCCTAAGTAGAGATTTGGTGTACAAGTCGTCGAGAGGAATGGGACTAAAGCCCTTAAATGAGTAATTCATGCAAAGGAAACCTTACCCAGAAGACTGGAGATCCCAAGATCTGGGTTCAAAAGGACAACCTAGTTGTATGAATAGAGGAGGTCACTGTGGGGGAGTTCATAGACTTCCAATTCCAATTCTGGAATCAGTGATATTGAGGCTAAGCCTATGGCTTTTAATGATTATTGAAAATCACCTATGTGAGAGAGAAGTGGGGTCGCTTCGAAGGGAATTGTGGGGGGCTCAATTCCTATCAGCTCTCGCTGAACCAGGCTAGTGTTCATGACCATAACGAACACGACTATGAGGATATGACCTTGTTAGGAAGAATTTTGTGTGAAATGTATTGTCGCCTACATAAAGGGCAGTTCAGTTCAAGGACATCGAGTCTACTGACAGCTAGGAGGCTAAATGTGTTTCACAAGGGAAGGTTCAAAGGATAACACCTACCTATCCTATGCAAGATTCGACCATTGGAAATTTCATAGGGAAATTTCGTATGTAAAGATCGATCTCCATTCATGTGGGGGATTGTTGGAAAATTTTAGTAAAAAATGTGATTTTTTACTAACTTTGGACACAAATAAATACATGTATATGTATAGTATATATCTAACTCTTCGTGGGTTTGTGTTCTCCTATATAAGAGCTTCAAAACGATATATTATATGTCCAAAACGGAATATGTGTGAATGAGATATCGATGCTCAAAGTTGAGTGTTTGGGATGAAAATTGGCAAAACCAAGTGGGTGTGGAAACTTGTCCCACATAGGAAGGAGGACCAAAATTTATGAGGTTTATAACCTTAGATGTGGAAGGAGCTTACAAGCTCTTTGTTTGGTTTTACTCCATCAACTACCCGCGTGCAGGGGGTTTGTCGATTGCGACTGTCGTAGGCTAAAATCGGCGAACTTGAGCATGGGCGCGACCTACGGACACGAATGCCGCTCCAAAATCTTGTGCTCGCGCAGGTTGGTTTTTGCGAAAATTTTGTGTTTGAACCAGTGTATTTCGCGAGTTAGCTCGCGGGTTTACCCGCGCCATTAGTCGCGAAATGCTCTGTTTATGGACGATAAAACAGTGAGTTACGCGAGTTAAGCCGCGGGCTTACTCGCGCAGTAAGTCGCGATGTACACTGTTTGTAGACGAGAAACTGTGAATTACGCGGGTTGTGCTGCGACTTCACCCGCGTGGTAAGTCGCGAATTTCTCTGGTTCAAAAACCGTTTTGTAACTCCTTCATACTCATTATTGGAAATGATTAATAGGATTAATTAACATTAATCCTTCGGTTTTACAATCTTCAGTATAAATAGAGGAGTCCGTTTTCAGTCCAATACACAACAATCTTGAACACACAAAGCTTTCTGAATTCTCTCGTGCATACGTTGTTTCTCCGACGGATTTTTCCAGGCAAGTAGAATTATCCGACATTACTTCTGCTCTAGCTGTTGTACCCTGGGAACAGATGGCAAATCTGTTTAAGGGAATCGTGTTCAACACGAGCCTCAGCCTCGTTACGGTTTATTCGATTTTAATTTTCAGTCGATTCCCTGTATTTAAATTTCTCTAATCATTTGTTGATTATATTAAGTTATTTCGATTATTTTATTTTATATGTATTATTGAAATACATATCTGTGTACTAACAATAAATGACCAATTTACCCTGAGTATGAATTATGAATTGTTTGATAAATTGTTGTTTATTTTTTAATTCAAATGATATTTTTGAAACACGAATTTAAAAAAACCCAAAAGAGTTGTGCGAATAAGCCAGTCAGATCAATAAGCCCAACTAAGCTGTAAGTAAACGGTCCTTTAAAGTGCCTAGGAGTCAAATGAGAGAATGGTAAGCAAAAGGACCTGTTTTGCCAAGTGCACAAAGCTTGAAATCCAATTGGCGATAATACCTGTTTTTACGGCCAATCAGTTCGGATAAAATCAAGCAACCACACCACTATCATCATCCATTATTACATACCACACCCCATAAATTTTTTAAAAAACCGAACGACCGAATTGTTGTGAAAATACCAAGAACCAAGTAGCTAAAAGCTCGATGGTTGGTTCCCGATAAAAACACAAATTACCCAAGAACAAATGAACTAAAGTTCTATATTGAGATTCAAAGCGGAAATACGATTAACAATGTAAGATAATCAACCACTAAGAAATGTAAACAATAATCAAACCTAATAAATGCAAAATAAAGCATAAGTAAGAGAGACACCGAGATTTTTTACGTGGAAACCCAGAAAGGGAAAAACCACGGGTGGAGGACGCCTAGAACTGATCCTCTATCACTTTGATGATGATACACTTGAGATTACAACTTACAATAATGGAGAAATCAAGTTAGGGTTCTTGAGGTTTGAGAGAAACTTGGAAACCAAGTTTATAGAGAGAGAGAGAGTGCAAAAGAAGTCTACCAAAAATCTGATTTTAATTTTTGTCCTTTGCAAACATTTAAGAGGAAAAAGGGTCTGGGCAGGAAAAAATCCATACGCACAGAAATAACAGTACTTGACTTGCAAGCAGGTATACCCACATGGAACTCGCCTAAGCCATTATGGTGATCGACCAAACAGTGGTTAGGGCGAAATGTGTGCGACTAAAGTCACTTCTAACTCGCCCGGAGCAAGATTGAGGGAAAACGATTCTCACAAATTTCCACCTTTGACTTCAATCTAAAAACCACATTAAGAAACATATCTCGACCTTGTCTTCAAACCAAGTAAACACACCAAGAACATAATCTCCACAAATCTTCATCTCAAGCCAAAAAACGATCACCCATAAACCAAGCAATACCAAAGTAATCATAATTCTCGAAAAGTAATATCCTCCAACAATTTGCCCCTAAGCGCATCAACCCCGTTTTGCAACACCAACCGAGTCTAAACACAAATTGAACTTGGATACCAGAAGAGGCTTAGTCAACATATCTGTTGTGTTTTCGTGAGTGCTATCTTGGCCACTTTAACATCACCTTTAGCTACTACCCCATGTACATAGTGATGACGAATATCGATGTGCTTCGTCCTATCGTGAAACACCGATCTTTGGTTAAGAGAAACGCACCCTGATTATCACAGAAAACCTCTTTGACCTTCAGATGATTACTCAATTCACCAAAAAATCCCTTGAGCCAGACAACTTCTTTCACAACTTCATTAAACGCCATATATTCCGCTTTCGTTGTGGACAAAGCGATGGTAAGTTGCAAATGTGCCTTCCAATTAATGGCACACCTACCAAGAGTAAAAACATATCTGGTAATGGATCTTCTATTATCAAGATCCTTGGCATGATTAGAATCTACATAGCCAAGCACCCCGAAGAATTCTTCCCAAAATGCAAACACAGATATGTCGTGCTCCTCAAGTAACGGAAGATCCATTGGACGACTCTCCAATGTTCTTTACATGGGTTGGCCATATATCTGCTCACCATAGAAACTGTATAGGCAAGGTCAGGACGGGTGCAAATCATGGCATACATCAAAGATCCCACCGCACTAGAATATGGCACTCTTGCCATATTGGCAACATCGGCTTGAGACGAAGGACTTAAAGCGGATGATATAGATCCCAGAAACAGTGCAATTACAGTAATAATCAAGAAACAATAAACCTTTAATCACAACTGCTGGTCATATGATTAGATTTATCAATAAAGGGTTTAAGGTTTACAGAGAGAATTTCAATACGGATTAGGTAAACCTTCTAATGACCAATTCCCACTTCAACCCTAAACACACTAAACAAACCTTTAAACACCCAAACCTAAACTCTAAGGCCTAAGGCCCAATAAACAAGACAAGCCCAATAACAATTAAAGGTTTTTACAACACTTTTAAATAAAACCAATTGAACTCTATAAATGTGTTATACAACTTTCAACGCACTAGAACTTTCAGTCCTAACAATCTCCCCCTAAAGTTGAATAAGGCATTTATCATCTTGAAATCTTCACGCTTGATCTTCTCTCCCTCTTGAATCTTTGAAAAACTTTGGTGTTGCATGCCTTCATGACTTTCCAAGCTCCCCCTTGATTAAAGCTCTTGGTATTCATATTTCAACTTTGTAACCAGATTCAATGTACATTAGCCTCAACTGAACGCACTATTGAACACCTTTCAACTATAGAAACTCAACATATTAGATCAATACAAAAGAAAGATAATGTGCGAGTTACGTGACATTCCGCAGTGCATCTTCAGTTTACAATAAAGAATATGTCTTTGAACTGCGAGTTAAATATGTTTTCAGCTTCAGAACTTGTTTCAATCAGCTCGTAGGAGGAATCAATTTGTAGCAAACACCATATAATAAGGGATAAGAAGAAACAATCACATCAATTACAGAAATGCAATCTTAAAATCCAATGGCTTTTCAACCTCATATTTAAGAAATTTTGTTACTACCCCTCAGATTTTGCTAACTCCCCCTCAACAAGATAATTTGTCTTTGAATTTTGTGTCGTTCTCCCCCTCACGATGATTAGAAGAATCCTGAGCATCATGTAACTTCAAAGACTAAATGGATGAGTAGAAAAATACCAGATAAAACGATTCAGTTCTAAGGGTAACAACTAACACATAAACACAATAGTATCTGTTATCACAACAATTAAAATTGTGTGGCCGATTTTCAGAGTTGGCAATGGGGTATCTCTGATAGGACTTCTAGTTATCACCGATGTAAAATATTAAAAAAAATTACTTCTCAAACCGTTCTGGCAATATCACAAAGATATGCAAGGGGAATAACAAAGATTCGTGCGTGTGTGAAAGAAGTACAAATCAAATCGATTAGGCTCAAAGATTGATACAATCTGAGACGCATGTTAGAAATCAATAGACACAATGAGTATAATATGATGTTCAGAGACCGGAGCTGATGTCTTTCTTTTTCAATATCTAAGACCTCCGAGTGAGGAATAGATAGATAGTGTGCTAAATCTCCGTGCATATACGAAACAAGTATCTTTTGTTAGATACTTGAGTGGCTGGGTGGGGTAACACGAGTTATCGACACTGAGTACATGTCTGTTTCAATATCCATCTCCAAAGAACGAGAATGAATAGATTATGTGGTAACCTGGATAACTGACTCGGTTTGGTAAAGACCAATAATTCTTTTATGTCCTGTCACATCCTTACCATAATCTTTTCACTCCGAACTTATCTATCAATCTAGACTCCTCACTGATATCTATGAATTGGATGTGTTTCTTGGGTAGGTCCTTACGGTTCTAGATTGACCATGATAATATTAAAAGCCCTATCACTCCTTTAACTCACCAAGATAAAACATTGAAGTAAAATTTCTGATTTGAGATAATCAGAATTCAAAAACATTTAAGAACGAGTCCTAAATTGAAGTGTTCAGAAGTTTATATGAAAATTTAAACAAAAAAACATGGTACTCCCCCTCAAAAGATGGCATAACCCTTTATTGTAGTCATGTGATGTGAATAATCTGAATTAAATCATACATGACATTCCTGCAAAACAAATTAGAAAGATTTTGGTTTTGGTATCCATGCTGTGTTGGATCCTTGATGATTAGTTTCCTTGGATTTGAAGCTATTAAACTGAGGATTGAGGATGCTATAAGTACCATACCAACTATTAACGTACCTTGGATGGACAAAGACACTTTTTCCACAATGAGTGCAACAGATCTTTGCTCGATTTAGACTGATCAACTTCGCTGTAGAATAGACATAAGTAGGTGAATCAGACTTTGAACTAAATGACTTTGTATCAACTACAGGAGAATCATGAGACTTGTTTCCATCACTACTTTCTGTAGTCGATTTTTTTCTCCAAACCATCATGACTTTTCGAAACACTTGATTATTTGAATCATCAACAAGAGAATTATAGAAAAGATTTGAAGGACGAATCCGATCTTTTGAAAATTCATTTGATTTGACAAACTTCTTCGAAGAATTGGATGTAGAAGGCGAACTTGAAGAATAAGGAGACTGAACAATAGTATCGGGACTCGCTTGTTCAGATAAATCAGCTTTAGGATTTATTTCTTCAAGTTTCTTGACTTTTGCGGATAAAACATTTCTTTTTTCTAGAATCAAGTCAAATTGTTTTGTAAATGGATTTTACCTTCTGTTCTTTCAAAATCTCTGTTGGTAATCCAGATAATTTTTTTGAAAGCTTATGAATCTCAGTTTCGAAAATCTTTCTTTCACTTTCAAAATCCTTGCGTTTATCAGATATCTCTTTAAAAATAGCAACGTTCTTCTTTTCAAGCATTTTCTTTTCACTCTCAAAACCTTTTCGCTCTTTCTCAAAAGAATCTCTTTCAATTATCAAAACCTTTTCAAAACCAGATATCTGTTTTGAATGTTTAGCATTTTGAGTCTCAAAAGTTTTTCTTTCATCAAAAACTTTCTTTGAAAGATCAAGAATATTTCTTTCAAAATTCTTTCTTTCATTTGAAAAATCGACCTTTTCTTGTTCAAAAACAACAAATCTTTTCTTCAGGTCGAGATTTTCACTCTTCAATATGTTTCCTCTTTCTTCAAGTGCCAGGTTCTTCTCTTCAAAATCTGCAACTTTTCGTTCAAGTTCAGATATTTTCTTTGAATTTTCATGTAGATCCCTTTTCTTTATATTAGCTTCTCTTTCAAGATCTGAAATCTCGTTGTTAAGAGACTCTATTCGGGCATAAAACATAGTGTAATTTGAACTATTTTCTAATGCCAATTGTATTTCCGAATTCCTGCGCTTGAGCCAATCATTGTTTTTCTATAACCAGTTAAGTTGTTGATAAGTCATTGTTACTTGAATGTTTAAAGTCCAGGACTAAACTTGACAATATATGAAAGATTCAAAGTGCAAGGACCAAAGCGACAACGTGTGAAAGTTGAAAGTTTAGGGGTCAAAATTGACAAAAAACTGAAACTTTAAAGTTCAGGAGTAAAAAATGACAAAATTTGAAACTTTGAAGTACAGGGACTAAAAATGAAAAAGAATCAAAGTGCACTGGTGTGATTGTGAGACAACGTATTTGATCCGAAAAAGATAGTTTTAAACTGATAGGACGCAAGGACCCGGGAGACGCAAGGACCCGGGAGTTGCACGAACCCGAGAGTTGCAAAGACCTGGGAGTTGCAAGCCCGGGAGATGCCGGGAGTGCGAGGGCCCAGGAGATGCCGGGAATTGCAAGGACCCGGGAGATGCCGAGAGTACGAGGACCCGGGAGATGCCGGGAGTTGCAAGGACCCGGGAGATAAGGACCCGGGAGACAAGGGGACCTGAGAGAGCAAGGTCCCGGGAGTGCAAGGTCCGGGAATGAAGGTCCCGGGATTGCAAGGTCCCAGGGTGCAAGTTCTCGGGGTGAATGATCCGGGAGAATAGATCCCGGGGATTGAAGATTTTCTGGGTTCGAGTTCTTCGACAAAGTCGGCGATAAACAGAAAATCGACCAAGAAAAAGCTTTTAACACAGAAAATTACCCAAAAATTTACTAAGTAACCGCAAACCCAGACTTAATTTGACAAAATAATCCCTAAAACCACAAATAATTAACTTCAATTTGATGAGCTAAGATGAACACAGACCAAAGAAAATTTGGGTTAATTCGATGGAGGTCGATTATTCAAAATCGACACAGACTAACTTTTAAAAATCAAAATTAAACACAAATTTTTTCTTACCAAACACAAACACAGATTCAATTTAATGGCAAAACCGTAAACTCAAGATATTCGAATATGAAGGACACGATCCAAGGAAGCCAAAAAAAATCGATAAAGTCAATAGGGTATAAAATCGATAAGCAGAAGGATTTAAGACAAACCTTTTGGATTAAAATTCTTGTCTCTTTGCTCTGATACCAATTGTAGATCCCAGAAACAGTGCAATCAGAGTAATAATCAAGAAACAATAAACCTTTAATCACAACTGCTGGTCATATGATTAGATTTATCCATAAAGGGTTTAAGGTTTACAGAGAGAATTTCAATACAGATTAGGTAAACCTTCCAATGACCAATTTTCACTTCAACCCTAAACACACTAAACAAACCTTTAAATACCCAAACCTAAACCGTAAGGTCTAAGGCCCAATAAACAAGACAAACCCAATAACAATTAAAGGCTTTTACAACGCTTTTAAATAAAAATAATTAAACTCTATAAATGCGTTATACAACTTTCAACGCACTAGGACATTCAGTCCTAACAGATGATAACTTTAAATGAGGCGCAAATGGAGCGTTGACAGACTTTGCTTCAGATATGTTAAACCGGCTAATAAATTTCTCAACATACCCTTTTTAGCTAAGGTATAACCCTCTCGCCTTTCTGTCATGAATAATCTCCATGCCAATAATTCTCTTTGCATCTCCCAAATCCTTCATATCAAATTCTGAATTCAACCGTTCTTTCACTTTTTGAGCTTCTCCCATATCTTTAGCTGCTAACACCATGTCATCCACGTACAAGAGTAAATATAACATCGACTCATCTTCACATTTCTTGAAATAAATGCAGCCGCCGTAAGAAGAATTTGATAAGCCGTGTGCGGTCACAAATGTATCGAATCTCTTGTACCATTGCTTAGGAGACTGTTTGAGGCCATAGAGAGATTTTATAAGTTTGCACACGTGACCTGCTTTACTCGGAATCTCGAAACCTTTTGGTTGTTGCATAAAAATCTCTTCCTCAAGTTCACCATTCAGAAAAACAGTCTTTACGTCCAATTGTTTAAGCTCAAAATCATTGGTCGTGGCCATCTCGATCAATGCACATATAGAAGTATGTTTCACCACCGGTGAAAAAAATGTTATGATAGTCAATGCTAGGAATTTGACTATAACCTTTCGTGACTAACCGAGCTTTATACCTTGACTTTTCATTTGGAGTGGCCCCTTCCTTCAATTTATAAACCCACTTGCATCTAACCGGATTTTTGCCTTTAGAAGCCGACACAAGCTCCCAAGTTCCGTTTTTTTTTGCAAGAATTCCATCTCCGAGTGCATTGCCCTCATCCATTTATCCGCATCCTTTAATTTCATAGCCTCACTATAAGAAGTAGGCTCAACGGTGCATTGCATTTCTTCCGCTACGCTCAAAGCATATTCTACTAAATCGACTTCTTGAGTATACCGTGCTGAGGGTACAAAATTTCTCCTTCCACTATCTCGCGCAATGCACAATTTGGGATCTTGTGGCGAAGGTTGTGAAGGAGAATCACCTACCACTTGAACACCTGTAGTGGAAGAAGAAGAATAAGAAGAAGAAGCATTAGTATCATTAGTAACATATGGGATCGATGTTTGATCCATAGGTAGCTCCACCTCCACAGAAGGTTTCTCCTTAGGAGCTTCAGAAATGGTTTTGGATGTAGGAGACGACGAATCATGCAACATAGAATATTTGTCAAAAGTGACATCTCGGTTTATAATGATCTTCTTTGTTTCTGGGCACCATAGCCTAAAGCCTTTGATCCTATCTTTGTATCCAAGGAATTTGCATTTCAAACTCTCGGTTCCAACTTCCCATTATCAACACATGCATAAGCAGACAACCAAATATTTTTAAATTAGTGTAATTGACCGGTGATCCGTTCCAAACTTCCATGAGAGTTTTCTTCTTAATAGCAACGGAGGAAGACCAATTAATGATATAACAAGCGGTACAAGCCGCTTCCACCCAAAAAGACTTGGGCATTTTAGAGTTTGAAAGCATGCATCAAACTTTCTCAAGAATAGTGTGGTTCATCCTTTCGGCTACACCATTCTGTTGAGGAGTATGGGCAACTGTACGATGCCTTGTAATGTCTTCCTTCTGACAATAGGCATTGAACTCTCGGAGCAAAATTCTAAGCCATTATCCGTTCAGAGATATTTAACCTCTTTACTGGATTGCTTCTCGATCATCGTCCTCCAATATTTGAATATCTTGAAAACATCATTCTTGCGTCTTAAGAAGTAAGCCCACACTCGACGAGAGAAATAGTTAATACTAGCGAGCATGTAGGAAGCTCCACCATAAGAAGTAACACGAACCGGACCCCAAAGGTCGGAATGAATTTAGTCAAGCGGCTATTTGGTCGAGTGAATGCCACTTGAGAACTTGACCCTCTTTGTCTTGCCGTACACACAATGCTCGCAAAATTGCAAATCGGTAACTTTGTGGCCATTCAACAAAACACATTGACTTAGCTTGGTCATGCCACCAAGGCTCATGCAATTGTGACAAAGATGCCACACCTTGGATAGATCACCATCGGACATTGAGTTGGAAGCTACCGCAACGTCACCCGTAACAGTTTCACCCTGCAAAATATTAAGGTTAACAGAATTTCTTTGAGCTTTCATTGCAACTAGTGCTCCACGCTTAACCTTAATAGCTCCACCTTTACCCAAAAACTCATAACCTTTTTCATCAGGGGAATTAAGAGAGATGAGATTTCTTCGAAGCTCGGGAAGATGTTTCACATTCCTAAGTGTTAGGGTGACTCCATCATGCATACGGATTCTAATTGTGCCTTGACTAACAATAGGACATGTAGCATTGTTCCCCATCATCACAACACCTTCGAAAACTAGCTCATATGTATGAAACCAACTACGGTTGGGACACATATGAAAAGTGCAACCCGAGTCTAGAATCCACTCTTCCGTGGCCTTTGGATTACCATCGGAGACCGTCATGACTTCACCTTCACTAGCTCCATTGGAGACCGTCATGACTTCACCTTCACTAGCTCCACCTTCATCATGCTCAACAATATCGGCTTCCCCGGAGGAACGCATTGTCTTGTTCTTGACTTTGTTTTGGGCTTGAAGTTTAAAACATTCAACAATGTGTGACCCCTACGTTTACAAAAGTTACAAAACTTCTTCTTTCTACGAGATTTTGATCTTGATTTGCTTGAAGAGCTCGAGCATTTTTCAAATGGTCTTCCCCATGCATTTAATCCCTCGGCCCTTGGTTCATGACCGAGAATTATCTTCTTCATCTTCTCTTTTGAACTTAAAGCGGTATACACTTCCTCAAAAGTAAGGGAATCCCTACTATAAATGATTGTATCCATAAAACTCGCAAATGATGGTGACAAAGAATATAGCAAAATGAGACCCAAATCCTCGTCGTCATATTTCACCTCAAGATTCTTCAAGTCACCAACTATCTCTTTGAATTTCGATAGATTTCTAGTAATTAAACCACCTTCAGATAAACGATGGGCATACAATTTAAGCTTCGTATGGAGCTTATTGGACAAGCTCTTTGTCATAAAAATTTTATCTAGCTTACACCATATTCGGTAAGTTGTTTCCTCTTCCGCAACACCCAGTAAAATATCATTAGAGAAATGCAATCTAATCAAGGGAGAGGCTCTCAAGTCATTTAGTTCCTTTTCCTCTTCCGTCTAAGCACCGTGCATAAAAGCCCGTCCCAAAATACATTTGTGTAAATTTTGTTCGACAAGGACATCTCTCATCTTTATCTTCCATAATGGATATCGGGTATCTCGTTTCAACAAAGGCAAATCGAATTTCATTGTCTACATAAATGAACCCTAGCAAATCAATAATCCCACAATTTAATCGATCAAAAAAATCTCAATATTAATCCTTGAGCTCTGATACCAATTGTTGTGAAAATACCAAGACCCAAGTAGCTAAAAGCTCGATGGTTGGTTCCTGATAAAAACACAAATTACCTAAGAACAAATGAACTAAAGTTCTATATCGAGATTCAAAGCGGAAATACGATTAACAATGTAAGATAATCAACCACTAAGAAATGTAAATAATGATCAAACATAATAAATGCAAAATGAAGCATAAGTAAGAGAGACACCAAGATTTTTACGTGGAAACCTGGAAAGGGAAAAACCATGGGCGGAGGATGCTGAGAATCGATCCACTATCACTTTGAAGATGATACACTTGAGATTACAACTTACAATAATAGAGAAATCAAGTTAGGGTTCTTAAGGTTTGAGAGAAACTTAGAGACCAAGTTTATATATATATATATATATATATATATATATAGAGAGAGAGAGAGAGAGTTATTAGCGGAATATATTTTGTGATATCGGAATATATTTGTTGATATATTGTACTGTTTTAATCGATTGTATATCCATCCCTTTGTTATGGGGATCTCGTTTATCTTTCCCTTATTTATCGGATGGATCTCTTATATTTATACATGTTGATTATCAATGAGAAGACAAGGCAAATTATACCAATCTTTATGGTATCAGAGCTCTAATTTCCCTCCCCTTTTTCTCCTCCTACCATCGTATACCGTCTCATATTTGACCGTTATTCCTCCTTTCTTCCATCTTCTTCATCATGGCAGACCATAATGAAACCACCGATGCCAACAAAAATACTTTCCACCCCGCATTTTCTGTCACTAACATCAAAAACTCCATACCCCTAATTCTCGATCAATCTGATGATCGATATGCCTCCTGGGTAGAACTCTTTCATAACATGCATGTGCCTACAACGTTCTTGAACACATCGATGCAGCTAAATGGCAAAGACTCTATGCCGTCATGAAACAATGGATCTACAGTACGATCTCGTCAGAACTTCTTTATACAATAATGAAATTGGGGGCCACCACTCAAGAACTGTGGAAAAGACTTCAAGAACTCTTTCAAGACAACAAAGCCATACGTGCCGTCTATCTTGAAGAACAATCCAACACAACCCGACTGGAATCTTTTTCCAACATCTCCGAATACTCTGCTCGCCTCAAAAGTCTTTTGGAACAACTTGCCAACGTTCGAAACCCGATTTCCGAAACTAAAATGGTTTTGCAAATTGTCTCCGGTCTCACAAAAGGAGAATATGATGCCATTGCAACCTTCATACAGCAATCCGATCCTCTTCCCAGTTTCAACAAATCATGGTCTCAATTGCTATTAGAGGAAACACGATGTACTAAACAGGAAACTCATGCCCAACACGCCCTTACCACTCAACGGATCGACTCTACCCACATTCCTAGTGATGCACCGCCTCCTCGTGACACTTCCGGTAGTCGTCGCGGACACTCACGAGGCGGACGCACCTCCAGCAGGGGCAACTACCGTGGTCGATCATCGCACCAATACCAATATTGGACCCCGCCTCATCAAATTTGGTATCGGCCACAAATTTGGTAGCAGCCCGGTCTTCTTAGGACTAGGCCTACGTATCGGGCATTGCCCGCTGCACAACAACAAACCCATTGCACTGCCGAAACAACTCCTACCCACGGCCAACCTATGATACCAACAAAACTTGCTGCTGCTTTTCATACCATGCATCTTCAACCTCCAGACAACTCATGGTACATGGATACATGCTCCACTTCCCACCTAACCAGCGATTCAGGTGAATTTTCCAACTTTTTTCGTTTAAGCACACCTCATTATATTCTTGTTGGTAATGGTACTCGTATCCCGATTGTTGGTCATGGCAACACTACCACATCCTCTATCAATTTTCCCGTCCATCTTAACCAAGTGTATCATGTTCCTCACATTATTAAGAATCTTATTTCCGTTCGAAAGTTCACTCGCGATAATCAAGTCTCGATAGAATTTGAGTCGTTTGTTTTTTCTGTGAAGGCACTCAATATGGGGAGAATTATAACGAGATGTAAGAGTTCTGGATAGATTTATCTCCTCACTCAAGCTCCACACAACACATCGTCTCCCGTTGTTCTTCATACCGTGTCTCCTACCACATGGCACAGCCGGCTCGGTCACCCGATCATTTCCGTTTTTCAGTTTCTTTGTAATCATCACTCTATTTTTCCTACTAAAAGTAATAATAATATTGTGTGTGATGCTTGTTCCTTAGGAAAACATTATCGCTTACCTTTCTATTTGTCGCATTCAATAACTTATTCTCCTTTTGACATAATCCATGCTGATATTTGGACATCACCTATCACAAGTAAAATGGGATACACATATTACCTCGTTCTACTCGAAGATTTCTCTAATTTTATTTGGACTTTTCCTCTTAAAACAAAGTCTCAAGTTTTTCTACTTTCATCCGATTCCAAGGATATATCCACACACAGTTTGAAAGAAAAATCAAAACGTTTCAATGTGACAACGGTCGGGAATTCAACAATTCTTCGTTTCATCAATATTGTGCCACACACGACATGCAATTTTGGTTCTCCTGTCCATACACTTCCTCTCAAAATGGGAAAGCCGAAAGCATTATTCGTACGATTAACAATATGATCCGCACACATCTTATCCACACCTCTCTTCCACCCTCGTTTTGGAATTATGCTCTTGATACTTCCACATATCTCCTCAATATTCTCCCATCTAGTATTATCAATAATCACACTCCCACTGAAATCTTATACCATCTCACACCATCATACAACCATATTCGTACTTTCGGTTGCCTTCGTTACCCAAACATCTCCGCCACCACTCCGCACAAAAACTCGCACCCCGATCCCTTCCTTGTATTTTTCTCGGCTACCTGTCTAATCATCGGGGGTACATTTGTCTTCCTCTCTCCTCATCTCAACCCATCATATCTAGACAAGTCACATTCCAAGAGTCTCTATTTCCCTTCTCCAACCTTTCCAAATATCGAGACCAACACTTCCAATTTCTAGACAACTCTGACCAATCCCCTACCTAACCTATCGCAAACTAAACACCACCCCACCACCCAACCTGTCAAATCCCTTTGTCCAGCCTACTCAACCTCCTGTATCACCCACCCACACTCCTCCATAGGAGCCTTCCGCTAATGTTCACCCACCAATTATTCTAAATCCTCCTTCCAACCCGCCTGCCTCATCTCATCACATGCAAACTCGCTCTAAAAGCGGAATAATAAAACCTAACTCCCGTTTCACTCTCCAGACTCAAACTCTTTCTCCTATCCCCATAAACCCAAAAGTTTCCATGCTAGACCAAAATTGGAAAGATGACATGCTCACCGGATATAATGGATTGCTTAAACAAAACACTTGGGAATTAGTACCCCGACCCACAAACACGAACATCATTCGATGTCATTGGATCCTCCGTCACAAATTCCGCTCAGATGGAACTCTAGAAAGGTATAAAACACGCCTCGTTGTGAATGGAAAGTCCCAAGAAGTCAGGATTGATTGTGATGAGACATTTAGTACCGTCATCAAACCGGCTACCATTCGAACAATACTCAGTCTTACTATGGGTCAAAAGTGGGATATCCATCAACTAGATGTGAAAAATGTCTTTCTATACGGTGATCTCCATGAAACTGTATTTATGCATCAACCCCCCGGTTTTCTCAACCCTTCTTACCTCGGGTATGTGTGTAAGCTCCGAAAATCTCTCTATGTCCTAAAACAGGCGCTCCGGGCTTGGTATCAAAGGTTCGCCAACTATCTTATTCATCTAGGCTTTGTTTGTAGCAAAAGTGATTCATCCCTTTTCATCTACAAACGTGACCACGAGCTCGCTTACCTGCTCATCTGTGTGGACGACATTGTCCTCACCACATCCTCGTCGACTCTCAAACACGAGATCATTCAGGCATTGAAAGATGAATTCGACATGACAGATTTGCGCCCGTTGACCTATTTTTTGGGTGTTTCGGTTACACGTACCGCTAACACCATGTTCCTCAGTCAACGCAAGTACACCGAGGCAATTATCAAATGGGCCAACATGGAGAATTGTAAACCTGTTGCTACCCCGGTAGACACAAACTCCAAACTCAGCATCTCTCCCGACAACCCTGTTGACGACCCGACTCTCTATTGGAGCTTGGCGGGTGCTTTACAATATCTCACGTTCACCCGTCCGGATATCTCCTACGCCGTGCAACAAATCTGTTTATTCATGCATGCCCCCCGAGAACCACACTTCTAGGCGCTAAAACGCATCATCCGTTACATTCAAGGGATGCCCGAGCTAGGCCTACATCTATATCCAACTGCCCCCACACAACTCATTTCATATATGATGCTGATTGAGGCAGCTGCCCCGACACACGACGGTCGACTTCCGGTTATTGCGTTTTCTTAGGCGATAATCTCATATCATGGTCGGCAAAAATGACAACATACTCTTTCCCGCTCCAGTGCCGAAGTAGAATGCCGAGGGGTAGCCAACGTTGTTGCTTAGGCCAGTTGGCTTCGAATCTTCTTCTATAACTTCATGTTCCAATTCGACAAATTATCTTCATCTACTGTGACAATGTTTCAGCCGTGTATCTTTCCGGCAACCCAGTCCAACATCAACGCACCAAACATATTGAAATGGACATACATTTTGTACGGGAAAATGCCATCAGCCATGTTCGCGTCCTTCACATTCCCTCAGCTTACCAATACGCCAACATTTTTACGAAAGGCCTTCCGCGTCAACTTTTTCTCGACATCAGATCCAGTTTGAGCATCCGGCCACCTCCCGCTCAAACTACGGGGGACTATTAGCAGAATATATTTTGTGATATCGAAATATATTTGTTGATATATTGTACTGTTTTAATCGATTGTATATCCATCCCTTTGTTATCGGGATCTCGTTTATCTTTCCCTTATTTATCGGGGGGATATCTTGTATTTATACCGGTTGATTATCAATGAGAAGACAAGGCAAGTTATACCAATCTTTAAGAGTGAAAAAGAAGTCTACCAAAAATCTAATTTTAATTTTTGCCCTTTGCAAACATTTAAGAGGAAAAAGGGCATGGGTAGAAAAAATCCATGCGCACAGAAATAACAGTGCGGGTGACTTTGCGTGGAACCCGCCTAAGCCACTGTGGTGATCGACCAAACAGTGGTTAGGGCGACCTATGTGCGACTAAAGTCCCTTCTAACTCGCCCGGAGAAAGATTGAGGGCAAACGATTTTCACAAATAATGAGAAAGAATTCGTTTGCTCAACGAGTTAGGGTTTTTGCGAATAAAACTTCGATTTTGAATCTTTCTATCCTAATCTCATATAAACTCTTTTAGTAGTTAGTATATGATGTTGTAGAGTCATTTGGCTTGAAAGACAAGTTGAAAAAGTTAACGTAAGGCCACTGATTTTGTGGAAAATCTATATAGGCGGCAGCGGTTCATCGAATCGTGAATGAAAAGGTCAAATGAGAGTTTAATTAAGTGCCAAATCTTGCGCCTAGAAGTATGTTTATTAGCATTTATTGTAAAAAGAACGAAGGAAATCGTAATTTAATTAGTGTCTTCTTCCATTAACTAGCCACTTGATACATGGCCACCGGTATTAACCCAGATTATAACGTGTATTAACATTGTCCTTTAAGACAGTATATGGGTTGTAGGCTAATACATCCCCATGATTCCTAATTTAGAATAAGAACTCCACAATTCCTATTCCCATGATAATCATTTTGCAGAGAAGGAAATTAAGGAAAAAGAAGAGTTGTTTTGGATGAATGAAATACTTGATATGTATAGGCTTGGGTTGATAGTTTATGCAGTTAATGTTAACGAAAAATAAAATATAATCTGGATAGAAGAGCAAATCAACTCTTTTTATTCGGTGCCAAAAACTTTGATAGAAAACAATTCGACCAATTGTGTGTGGTTTTCATTCATGTGATGAGAGAAGGGGTTTTGTTTTGGGTGTCGAGAAGTACTTCAGATGCGTCACCAACTACATCAGACTTCCTTTGGGATATGATACAGCTCTAAACCAAACTCCATTTGTTGCTGAAAAAAAAATACAATAAAAAGTAATACATCAATTGTTATTGTTAAATGTTCACATCCACTTGCAGACCAACTAGTACGTATAGCATACTTTTGTTGGAAGAAATTGGTAGTTGTAGCTATGATGTGTAGGATGTATTCCCCTTAAAAAAATTATATACCCTTATAACTGGCACTGTCTGCAACGAAGGGAAGGTAATATGAAACTAATTCAGTTCTCTTGTTAAAAAAGAAGCGCATGATGTGTATGATGTATTCCCCTGTTGTTGTTGTTTAGCAGAGAGATCCCGGCTAATAATGTTATTCTATGACTTGTAATAACCCAAATACCCAACACATCTTCTTTTTCTTCCATTTTTCCATCATCGTCAATTCGTCATCATACACAAAACTCACCCACACTCGCCCTTATACTAAGAGTTATATCACTAGTTATAGACTTATTTAATATGGTAATAGTAAGTTGGTCACCATCTTCTATCTCATTTTTTATGGGAAGGGTGTCCTAGGCTATGCCTAGACTAATCTCTTGACAAATTATGACTGTAAGACATCAACCATGATTAAACCTCAATGGCCACAATTGTTATTGTTATGTACGCTTGGATTCAAACCCTGGACTCTATCTCATTCTTTTCAAACATCCAAAATGTTACATTCTCCAGTTTCATTGGCTTCATCAACGTAATGATTGTATATCCATGTGTGGTTCTTCATATTACGAATTATGATCATTGGCAAGTCAATGAACTTATGTGAAACTTGAAACTCCTGCACATAACAGAAATTCAATCCCCTAAGCTTGTTAGGAGATGATGGCATCATAAATGATATTGATGATCCCTTGCTTCTCTCACTAATCCAATTTGGAACCTTTTTCCCGTCATAAAATATGTTGAATATTACAATTCGAAAAACAATTGCCAAATACAAGCTTAATCAACATAAATTATATTTACATATAGTTAATTTTTACATATATGACAAGTAATATTTGCTGATTTTTTATGAACTCTAAGTTGGTCCAGCCCAAACCACATAATACCCATCCTCAACATGTGTCATAGCTTGAATTTTCATCATGTCTTCCATTTCACACAACGAGGGTAGTAATACAACTTTATGTTGCACATCCTGAGAACCGAATAAAGTGTTCTAATGTATGTGGAGCATGCTCGAATGTCTTATGGATATGAGACTTCTCAAAACTAAGTTTCTCAAGCCTCAGAAGGCTTCTTAAACAATTGGGAGGGGAAATGATTGAATTCCCATCTAAATGCAACTCTTTCAACAAGGATAGGCTACTCATGTACATGGGAGTTAAAGGATTCATTGGATGAGTTATTGCCTTTAAGCGACAAACATACTAAATTATTGCCTTAGGTAGAGAAATTATAAAGGACTTCAAATCTCTTGCAGAGGAAGAGGTTTAATTGTGAGTCTATGCCAGTGTTGTTGGCCTTGAGAATTTTTTGTAAATCCATATCCCTCATCTTGATTGGAAATTCACCAAGATTACAACCATCTAGTAATAATGATTCAACCACCTTCTTTAACTTAACGATAGTCCTTGGAAGCTTTTTAAGCATATTGCAATAACTCAAATCAATAAGAACAAGTTCAAAAAATTGCTTAATTATATTGATTCACAAACCTCAATCAAACCTATTGAATGTGCAAGTCATTTCCTAAAAAGAAAGGAAATGCAAAAAAAAAAAAAAAAAAAAAAAGTAACAATGTTATATAAGTGAAGATAGACCATACAAAATACTTGGAACATGCATAATTACCAACAAGCAAACATACATGGGTTCTGACCTTTTTTTAGTTTCAACACTTTGAATGACTCCTCATGACACCATAATCAACTATGCTTCCATCCGGGAATTCTTAGCGCACTACATTTCTTCCATCTCTTGAACCATTTGTTGCATCATCAACTTTTTATCACCACCAATCGAAAGAAGGCATCTATCAAAGAGATTATTGATCCTAAATAATGTGGATCATATAATTAATCTTGCAAACGTCAAACAGTCCATAATTACCACCCCAGCCCCAATAAAGAATTTATACATGTTAATTAAGCATCACAAGTAGTCCACTAAATATAAGCTTTTGAGGATTATTTGTGTATGGTTTTCATTTATATACGTTGATGAGAGAATATATATAATTAAAGGGGTTTGGAAATGGAAAATGAATTAAGTACCTTGTATAGCTTTAGGTGCGCTGACCAACAACTAATTCGAATATTCTCTAGGGGAATGCTCTAAACAAAGGACGTTTGTCTGATGGAAAAACAGATAATAGAAAGTAATTAATTACATGAGTTATTATTAATTTACATCCACTTGCACCAAGTACTATATAGCTTACGAGCTAATGTGGTAAGTAAGTGTTGGATTGAGTTGATTCTCCAACACTTGATATGAGGAACATGATCATAAAAGATATGTATAATAAATATATTTACCACATACCTACATAACTGGTGATAGAGTTGGACCCCAAAAAGTGCCCGATGTATAGGTGATATTCTCCCGGAGTAGTTGTCTGAAAAGGAGAGAGATCCCCACCTATAATATGATTCCATGACTTGTAATAACCCAACGCATCATCTTCTTCTTCCATCTTATTCTTCCCATCATACACAGAACTCACCCCACACTCCCTTATACTAAAATCATCATCATCATCATACTCCTTTAATATGGAAATAGTAATTTGGTCACCATCTTCCATCTCATTCTTCCCAAACATCCAATGGCTTAAATATGTTATACCCTCTCGAGTTTCCTTAAAGAATACAGGACAAGTGTATATCCAGGTGCTGTTCTTTGTTATATTACTAATCTTCATATCTACGAAAGAATAGATACTGTTCTTATTTGGAACCATAAGCATGAAGCAGATATTGAGTCCTCTAAGGTTGTTAGGAGATGATGGGATGGTAAATGATATCGATGGCCCCTTGCTTCTTTCACTAATCCAATTCGGAATCTCCTTCCCAACATAAAATGTGCTGAATATTCCAAATCCGTAAAGCATCTGCCAAGTGCAAGTTAATGAGCATGTACATAATCAATCACACATAGATAAATAGATAGTTATTGAGAGCTAACCTTGACTTTAGATCCTATCGGCTGAATTTTGGTGAAGTCTAAATTAGTCCACCCCAAACTATGTAATAACTCTTCCTCAACATCTCCCATATCTTCCTCTTTGAACATGCCTTCAATGAAAGACCCCACACCTCCCATTCCACTTAACTTGATTGGAGACATATCTTGATCAAATACAACTTTCCCCAACTTACGTGCAACACTAAATATCAAGTGTTTTAGTGTACATGGAGGATGCTCTATTGTCGTCAGTCTAGCACAATGCTCAATACTAAGTTTCTCAAGCCTAGGAAGGGTTCTCACACAATTTGGCATGGAAACAATATCATTACCATCTAAACATAACTTCTTCAGCATGAATAGGCTACTCATGTCCATTGGAAAGGACTCGTTGGACAAATGATTATTCTTAAGTGACAACCACACTAATGAGCTTAATAAATGTGTCCCAGAGAACTTGAAATCTCTCGGTATAACCTCCACAAAAACAGAGGAAGAGGTTTGTGAGTTTATGACAATGTTGTTAGCCTCAGTCATTTCTGGTAACTCCAAATGACTCATCTCGATCGGAAATTGACTGAGATTACAACCATCCAGGTTTAGTATTTTAACATTCTTTACCTTGCCTATTGTTCTTACAAGCTTCCTAGCCTCATTGCAATAACTCAGATCAATGAGCTCAAGTGCATCACATTGCTCAATTGACTCACAAACATCAATCAAACTTATGCAATTGGAAAGTATTAACCTCTCAAGTGTGGGGAATTCGGAAAAGCCACCAAGACTACGAAGCTCTTTACAGTAACTTAGATTGAGAATCTTTAATGATCTAAGCAAGGGTTTGTCGTTTGAGCCCAATCCATTCGTTAACTGATGAAAACAGAGATGATAAGGTAAAATAACTATTGAATTGCATTAACCCAACATGGAAGAATAATATAAAAATGGAAGTAAATGCTTCAAATTTCTTACCTTTTGCCTATTCTCGAGTATGGGGAGTTCCAAAAGGCCACAGAGACTACGAAATTGTTCATAGATAGAGCCCAATCCAGTCAACTGTTAAAAATGGAGATAAGGTAAAATAATTAGTGAATTACATTAACGTAAAATGAAATAATAATAAGATTGAAGTTGATGCTTCAAATTTGTAACCTTTTGCCTGTTCTCAAGTTGTTGCGGGTCATTGTATGACATGTCAAATGATACCAGCCTGCTATAGGACATGTCAAGAACAACCAGATTCTCCAATTGTAAATCTGGAGGTATATACTCTAAAGGGAACCCATGCATACACAACCATCTTAAATCTTGTGGAAAGTTCTTATAGGACCCTTTGATTTGATGCACATAATTGAGTTGTAGCAACATTAGATTATCCATATTACTCAATGCATCTGTTTCCAACTCATGTAACTTGTCTTTCTCAAGCATTCTCATGTCAAGTGCAAGGCATTGCAGATTTCCCTTACCCTGTGAAGAAAGAAAGGAAATGCAAAAATTAAAATGTTATATAACATGAAATACTTAGAACAGGCATAATTACTTACAAGCAAACATACATGGCTTTTACCTTTTTTTGTTTCAACACTTTGAATGACTCCTGATGACGCCATAATCGACTTCGCTCCTCTGGCCTGTTTGGTGATTCTTGGCGTACTATGTCTCTTCCCATCTCTTGAAGCAATTGATGCATCATCAACTTGTTATCCCGGCTAATCCAAAGAAGGCATCTATCAATGAGATTCTCGATCCCGAGTACTGTGTGGATCCCACATGCCTTTAATATTGTTTCGGTTGATTCTCTATTTTCTCCAACAAAAAAACAAGCAATATGCTTAAACAATTCCTTATCTCTTGTAGATGGTAAAGAGTCAAAGCTCATTTGTAGGACGTTTTTAATACATGAATCGGGTTCTTCCTTCAGCCTTTTTATGCAATCCTTCCATCTAGCTACATCTCTATTACATAAAGACCTGCCCAAAACTTTAAGAGCCAATGGATGCCCCCCACAATACTTAACAAGTGTATCTGAAACCTCTTCATAACCTTCCTTTGGACTGTTGCGCTTGAATGCCCACAAACTTAAAAGTTGTAGTGAATTATAATCATCTAAGCCTTGAAGTAAGTGCTTTGCATGCTTGGGTTGAACTATTTGGTTGAATAGCTCACACTTTTCTGTCAACGACGCATCCTTGGTCGTTATTATGATTTTGCTTCCTGGATGAAAACCTTTCTTTCCAAGTAATGCATCCAAATGGTCGAGACTATCAACATCATCAAGAACTAGAAACACCTTTCTACGAGCTATTGCATTCTCAATCTGAGAGGTGTATGCGGAAACATTATGAACTTGAATTGAACTTGTTTTTGAGATGTCATGACAAATCTGATTTTGCAAATCAAGCAATCCACCAGATTTTTCAGCACATTTTCTACTAATATCTGCAATAAAGCTACTTCTTTGGAATTCATGACTGTGTAACCTAAAGAGATGTTCAGCCAATGAAGTCTTCCCGGCCCCACCCATGCCCCAAATTGTGAGGATGTCAGCAGTATGAGATGATCCATCTGTTAACCAAGATGTAATGAATCTAATGTCACGGTACATGCCGATAAGGGGTGGCGGAGTATTACTTAAGGATACACCTAATTTATGATGGATCTCGGTAACAATTTTGTCAATCAACTCTGTCTCTTTCCTGCAAATTGATTTCATTGAGAAATATATGAAAATCAATGTGAAAACTAAAGAGATATATACCATTCTTGTTCAACCAAAATCAATTCCATCAATAATATCTTAAATGATGTCGATGGGCAAATAAATAATTCTTTTATTTATTTTTTGTCAAAAAAAAAAAAACTTCTTTTTTTGTTCATAGGAAAAAATTGTTGTAATACTATGAATCTATGATTGAGGGAACCTGTTTCCACTACTTCCCACAAAAGCATCTGTGAACTTCTAACCATACAGATATTTGGTATGTAACATCTTTTTTTTTTTTTTATGGCTAATAGGACAGGAGAGCCACCAATGCATACGACTTTATTATGGTTCAACAAGATTGTCAAACTAAAATATCGAAATGTCACCGAAAAGTTAAAGGTCATTCTTAGAAGTGTAAACGAGACGAGACGAGACGAGATGAGACGAGTCGAGACGAGTCGAGTCGAGTAGTACGTTATTCGAGCTTGGCTCGAAAAAATAATACCAGGCTCGAGCTCGAATATTTTTTGAATTATCAAGCTCGAGCTTGATGCTCGTCTAAGGGCTCGAACTCGTGACTGATTAACTCGTTTAATGTTTGAGCTCCATAATATTTATATTTTTGTTGTATGGTTTATGAATATATGAGCATTAATATTGGCTCGAAAAAGTGTATGCTCGAATGGCTTGGCTCGGCTCGAAAAGTTAATTGAGTCAACGAACAAGCCGAGTCGAACATTGTTGTTATGAAGCTCGGTTCGTTAATATAATTGAGTCAAGATCTAATGATATGATATTAATTAGATGAATGTCAAATTGTTTGATATGTGTTCCAAATTTGAATCTAATACAAAGCATATTAGAATTAACAAGATGGTTAATTTGTTAAATGAATTTATGAGATCACATCATTGAAAATTAGATTCAACTCAGATGCATCTTTAACCATATTAAATATATTTAAATTAAAGCAAGAAACATATTGAATGACAGATAGATGAAAAGATTATATTGAAGTTCATGTGTGAAAATATGGATAATAAGAAAGTCGTTACCGGCCCTTTGCAATTTCTCCTTTTAAATCAGCGACTTCTGTAAGTGCTTTCTTCCATAGATCCCTTTTTTGTGCCCATTGACTTCTTTTCTCTGCATTTGCCTCGGTCTCCATCCTCTGTTTATGCTTTGTCATTGCTTCTCCGAAGCTGCTTTGTTGCTTCCTGATATCAGTGGGCTCGACATGATAGAAGATAGGGATAACAATATGGTCTGAGTTCTTACACTGTTCGAGAATCAATGCTAGTTCGTTAAGACACCAGGTTGAAGAAGCATAATTCTGCGATAACACAATAATAGAAGCTCTGGATGCTTTGATTGCACTCTCCAGTTCTGGTTTCAAAGATAGTCCGGTTTCAATCTCTTCATCGTCCAAAAAGGTAGTGATGTTAGCATTCACTAGTGTGTTATAGAGGTGATCAGTGAAACTAAAACGAGTGTCGGAACCCCTAAAACTTAAAAACACGTCGTATGTATAATTAGGAGTTGATGAAGAGGATGAACATAGTTCAGAGATAACAACCATTTGAATTTTGGGAAGGTATGAAAAATTTGAGGGATGAGGAAAAGAGTATGATTATGATTATATAAAGAATATTGGATCTAAAAATTTGAGGGATGAGAAAGATTACACCATTTAAAGGTTAAAAACCTTGTGAAATGTTTTTATAATTTGTACAAATTAATTATAATAGTTGAGGAGGAGAGAGGATCAAATTTTTTTCTAATCTTGAAGTAAATACTTTTTACAAATTGAATCTATCTATCTATTATATATGTTAAAAGAAAACCCAAAGCCAATGACGTGTTGTAGGAGTAGAATTGACTATAAGAAATTTTCTGAATTATTTGACTTTTTTAATTGTTTACTTTGTTAAAAGACTTTTCTACCCCTATATAAAAATATATGCTTTATTATGAATGAGGTTTGTTTAGTAATTTTATCTTACCCCCAACCTATTCATCTCCTCTATCATAATCGCTATATTCGGTTATAATTTTTTCATCTTCTCATAAAATGGAGATGGAGTTGAAGGAGCAATAGACTTATTAAGACATTGTTCTCTCCAAATCAAACCCTTGCCCCCTTTCTTACGATGAAACTTGAGAATAGAAATTGAAAAGTGAAATGATGTACGTACGTACGAAAGGCAACAATTGACGATCTCCTTGCATTGCACGCTTGCATGAGTTGCATCCTCTTTTGTCTCCCTAAGAATTATCAAATAAAAACTACTTCTTTCTTGGCGCAACTCCTCTACATTGCCGAGGATTATTGGTGGCACGTCGCCGAGGATAATGGTGGCTAGATCGTTGGATATGTGCTCGCCAAGATGAAAGAAGAGAGTACTGAGTGTCACAGCTACATCATGTCCCTTGTTGTTCCCCATATGCACCGTAAGTTAAGGATTGCAACAAAGCTGATGGCCACTGCACAGAACGCCATGGAACAAGTCCACCGCTCAATTTGATTTATTTTTGGAATTGTGATATGAGTTTTGATTGAATATTTTTGTGTTGTAGAGGATAGGTTCCAATTTGATAACATTTGATGTATCGTTTTCTCTTATGTATTTGCAAGAAAAAAGGAAGTTAGGTCTTGGGTAATCCTATTTTTGTAGTAATATAAATTTGATCATAGTTGATCTCAGTTTTTGTTTCAACTTAAAGGTTTAACGAATATATTGCAATTTGGGGAAAATAGTGTCATCTACTTCCCATTTTTTTTTTTGGAACTTCCCATCTCTTATATATATCTATATCTATACTATATTATAAAGCACGGATAAAAAACTCTTAAAACAACTATTAAAGCTTAATGTACCGTTATTTAATGTTAATTACTTAAAATCTCTTAAAAACAATCATTAAAACTTTATGTACTACATTTAATCTTATTTATTAACTTTCAATCCTTAACTCTAACCACTTTAATTCCCCTAAAATCACTCACTACTTCAATCCCCTAAAATCACTCCCCTGCATAATCAAATACATATATTATGTTAGCTTTTCTTAATTATATTTTACATTTTTTATATTTAAAATTTGATTTTATAGTATTAAATCTAAAATAAATTACATTATTATTAAACTATCAAATAAACTCTTAAAAACAAGCTTTTATGCATTAAGTACTGTTTATTGATATACATTACCTAAAATTCAAGATTACAAGTAATAATGCATGAGTACAAATTTCTAAAGTTATATGTTTGAATTCATAACTAACTAATAAACATAATCAAAACAGGATAAACATCTCAATTTAAATATAAAGAATTTAAAATATATAAGATAATCATTGAATTCTAATAAAATACTTAATTTTTAATATAAAAAACATTATATTATTAAGCCCAAATTAAACAAATTTATAAAAAAAAAACTATTATCATTCTCTCAAAACCACTCAAAATTGTACCGTAAATCGACAAAAAATAAAATGAGACATTAAAATCATGATGTATCTCGCTACATTTTGCGAGTACACTTCTAGTACTCTTATTAAATACTTGGGGATTCTTGACATTCTTTTTGAACCAATTACAAAGTTTGATTTAATAAAATATTGATATATAAAACTTATTAATTATTAAAGAAAAACCAATGATCATAATGTGGATTCATATAATCAAATGTAATATTAATTTTAATTAGTTTAATATATGATATGTGATGATCGACCCATTTAACTAACTCTAATATTTTCCAAAAAAAATATAATGTTACCGCGCAACGCACTGGCAAATACTAGTTAATGATTAAGGGGTTGTTTGTTTTTTTAAAAAAAATCTCTTAATCTCTCTTAAGTCTAAATCCTTCAGACATTTTTACACACCACCTCTTATTAATCATAACTAAATTAAGACTTCAGACTTTAGACCTCTTAAAAAACAAACGACACCTAAATGAGGAGGAGAGGGGGAGATTATCAAATATTTCTGCCATCTAGAAGCAAATATTTTAATTAAATAAAAAGTCAAATGTTTTATATTTAATTGATAAACCGTATGAAACAGTTGCTATATTAATGATTAAACGAAGATTAATTAGACGACAGGGACAGATGATTATCAAATCTTTTTCCAATCTTGAAGCAATTGTTTTTTATTAAATGAAGTCAATTTTGTAAATTAATTTGAAAAACCATCTGAATTGTTTCTAAATTAATGATCTTATGATGATTTTTTTTCAATATTTGCAACAAATATATTTAATAAATAAGGTAATTTTTTTATAGTTAATTGAAAACGATGTGAATTGTTTTTCTTTATAATTTGTACAAATGAATGATTAAATAACGAGATGAGAGATGATCAAATCCTTTTTCAATCTTGAACCCAATAATATTTTTATTAGATCATTATAACAAAATCATGTTTATAAAACATTAAAAATGTTTAATTTGTTTGGCAAACTAGCTTATAGCTTATAAGCTAGCTTTTCAAAACGCTATTTTGAGTAGCGTTTCAATAAGTTAGCTTATAAGCTAGCTTATGGTCATCCAAACACGTACCAGGAAAAAAAAAGCTAGCTTTTTTTGGCCAAACATAGCCTTAGATTACTTTATAAATCTCAATTTTATAGAACCAAACACTTGTGCGTTATATTTAAAAGTGTTACAATAAGATTATAAAAGGTTTTTGGCATCTTAACAAATTTTTTGAACAATATTGAAATAAATCATTATATTAATTTTTTATATTAACTTACTTGAAAAAGTGTCATAAAAATTCTTTAATAAAAACTGTGTTAATAGGATATTTCTAAAAACATTCCTATAAAAATGAATATGACAATCAAAGCCCTTGTAGCCAACGGTCGGTAACATCCTTGGGGGGACAGTGGATGACATCCCTGTCTACCCGGGTTCGATTCCTAGGGGGAACGGGTGGCGATACCCCAGTCCATGGGTCGGCCTTCGGGTCGGGCATGGGCGAGGCTATGGATCGGTAACGGTCCATGGTCGCGAGGATTAGTCGGGTGCCCGTATGGATCCCGGATACCTCGTCGACTTCGGTCGGGGCGGGTGTGTTCGTTTAAGCTGCCGTTCAAAAAAAAAAAATGAATGACAATTAACAATTGTCCTAAAAACTAACTAAAAACATCACTAGTCATATAAACTTGAGTCTCACAAAACAATCTATTATTACACTTAAATATTGTTTGCATCTTATAAAACCCGATTATGTTGCAAATATGAAATACACTTATTACCATTGCTTGTCCACATGGGTGTGTGTTGATGCAAATTGTTTACCCTCTAATTATTTCGTAGTAATTTTTTCCCCATCTTTTGTGCTATGAAAGGTTAGTAAACCTGTGATTGCTATTCTAAAACATGGATATTGCATCCACCAGGAAAACACCACACCCAATTAGTAAGGATCATATAATTAATTAATTTTGATAGGGTTGGGTTCCGGTGAGAAGTTGAGGTTAACGTGAGAAACGTGAGAAATGGTTATCAACCATTGGATGAGAAATGAATGCACATTAGGATAAGATGCACCGGATCAATTCCCTTCCAAGCTACAAATCATGGGAGAGCATTTGATTAAAAATAATCAATGGTTCAGATCCACTTCTCATCACGTTAACATCAACTTCTGACACGATTGTTCACCAATGATGATATTGGGTTTTTATTTATGTATGTTGATGAGAGAATATATATATATATATATATATATATATAAGGTAGTGATGGCCATCTTGACCCGACCCGATCGGTTAATCGAGCACGACCCGCCTGAAAGCCCGGCCCGATGCCAAACCGGTTTGAAGCCCAAAATCAAGGACCGGTTTGGGTTTTTGGCGTTTTTGACGGCCCGGTCCGGCTCGGCCCGAGCCCGGTTCACGGCCCGACCCAACCCGATTCGTACTTTAAAAAAAAGACATTATGTTACCATTCATATACGTTTTTTGACCTTTTTTTGTATTTTTGTGTGTCCCTGTATGAACAACAAGGATCTTTACCAGATAAATCAAATAAACGATTACCAACCTATTTGATTGATAAAACAACGATTACAAGGTTGATCTTTGATCTTTGAGAAGCTCTCTGTGTTTTACAACTTTTTTGTGTGTTGTGTGTGATCTAAACTGATCTGATACTTGCTTCTCTTACACACTAACATACCAACTTGCAAGATATACAAAATTAAACTAAAACTAAATAATATCTAGATATTTAGATATTATCTAACTAACATAATAACAAACTAAACTAATTACTTAGACACAATAAACTAACTTTGACATTTATTACAAACGACTTCAGACTTATATTTAAGAGTCGACTTTTCTGCATTAGATTCAGATTGCGATCTTCAGATTGGATGATCTTGAATCTAATGAGACTGTGCTCTAACAATCTCCCCCTTTGGATCAAGATCATTCTAAAAAGATTTATCCAATAGATCTGTTTAATTCAATCTTCTTCTTTTTCAGCTCAGAAGATGCAATCTCCTTCTTAGTCTTCAAAATGTAATAATCTTTCCCCTTTGATGTAAATAAACTCTCTTTCAGATGATGGGAATAAAATTGTCTCTAGTTGTAGCTCAGATTGTTGTAGCAAAGTATCTTCAAAGAAAATTTCTTGCAATTCAGTATGTCTTCAGAATACTTGCTCTAATCTTGTGTCGTTCCACATTTCTTGGTTCGGCCCTTCTCCCCCTTTTTGATGAAAAGAGTAAGAAGTTCATCAAAACTTTATGTCAAGAAATGTCTATCTTTCGGAGCCTCTGATTCGTCAATTCATAAGATATTCATCTAGATCTTTGCAAATCCAGACAAATTAGTCGTGTAACACCTGTATCAACAAATGAATCAGTTAAAATGTCTGTCAGTAACACTAAGTCACTGTGTGTAACGAATACACATTGGAAAGGAGCTTTGTGATGTTCACTCCCCCAGGGCTTCCATTCAATCATCGAAACACCACAAAGATAATTTCTATGAACGTTATGACAAAGAAACAAATTGCTTGTGTGTTCGTGCTTGTGATAGAAAGAATTAAGCACTTGATGATCGCTTATAAGGCTCAATATTGTGTAAACCACTGAGACAACAGTAAGTTAAACATAGACTCAATGTGCATGAGTGAAGTGTGAAGGTGGGGCAGACTTCCTTCTTTTCAATATCCAGATTTTCCAAATGAAAATCAGATAGCAAATGTGTTGCTTCCCCTTAGAAAATGTGAAACTGTTAGGACTAAAAGTCCTGTGCGTTGAAAGTGGAATAAAGTATTTATAAGGGTTCAATATGTAATTCACTAATATTTAATTAATTAGATGGGCCCAAGCCCATAAGCCCGTCAGGCCTGCATGCCTAAGTATTTAAAGTTGTTTTCTATTTCATTTGTAAGGGGAGAGGTTAGAAATTCATTATTTAGTTTACTAGTCATTAGGTTTACATATCCTAATCAGAAATTCTCTCTTTAAACCTTAACCCTTTGAAGTTATATCAATCATATGACTAGTTGCTGTGGCCTATAATCTGTTAATCATTGTTCATATTTACTTGTGATTGCACTGCACTGGGATCTACAATTGGTATCAGAGCGGATAGGCAAAAAGGTTTGATCCAGTAAAAAGGTTTGTCTGAAACCCTAAGATCAATTACTTGTGTTAATTGCTTTACTTGCATTAATTGATTGTTAGTGGTTACATTCTGTGTTATCTGTTTGATCGATATCTGTTTGCTTCTGGTTTTATTCGATCGATTTTTTTTTTTGGAAAAAACAGTAAGATTTAATCTGTTCGATCGATTTTTTTTGGGAAAAACAGTAAGATTTTTGTTCGGTCGATTAATTTTCTGGAAATCTTTTGTTCGGTCGATTATTATTAGGGTTAATTTCTGTTCGGTCGATTATTTGTTACTGTTGATTGTTAATCGGTTGAATTGATTTTTGGTTGATTTTTTTTTGTTTCTTTCGATCGAAGGAGAAGGATCTGGGTTTTGGTTTCAGTCGAATCCCAGAAATTCTTCGGGTTCTTCGGTCGAACTCTTCGTGTTCTTCGGTCTTATCTGGTATTTTTGTGTTTATCGTAATTAAAGTCTTTCGACCTGAGCATTTGACCGGACACTTGTACTCCGGTCTTACACCTTCGACCGAATAAGAGTATTCCCCGGTCTTACCCATTTGACCGGACACTTGTACTCCGGTCTTGCCTTCGACCGGGTGGTTGTAACCTCCGGTCAAACACCTTCGACCGGATACGTGTATCCCCGGTCTTGTACTTCGACCGGATACGTGTATCCCCGGTCTCGTCATTCGACCGGATACCTGCTTACTCCGGTCTTTCCTTCGACCGGTATCTTGCATACTCCGGTCTTTCGTTTGACCTGATATTCTGTTAGACCAAGTGTTTCTGTGTTTCTTCTATTTTATTATATTTGGATCATCCTGCTTGCCTAACGATCATTACAGTGCTCTTAAGTTAAGAAGTAAAGATGAACTCAAGGGATGCTCTAGCCATCGGTTCTGACCAAAAGCCCCCGGTGCTCTTTCGGGGAGAGTATCCTCAGTGGCATGACCGATTTATGAACTTCATAGAATCAAAATCCAACTATGAAGATATCTACAAATGCCTGACTGAGGGTCCACAAGATTGGCCAATGAAAGTGGTACCGGCAAACCCAGCTGAAGGATGGCCAGAGCGACAGATTCGGAAATCTATTGTTGATTTTACTACGAAGGAAAAGGAAATGTACGAGGCAGAAAAGCTAGCAAAATCGTACCTTCTTCAAAGTCTACCGAATGACATCTATGCTTGTATAGATAGCTTCAAGGATTCATCAAAAAAGATGTGGGACCAAATAGAGAAGATGATGATGGGAAGCCACATCAATAACCAGCTAAAGGTGACCAACTGTATCACCAGATATGATGGGTTTAAAGCAAGAAAAGGTGAAACGCTGACGGAAACCTACGAGAGGTTTAATATGCTTCTGAATGATCTTCAGAAAAATAAGATCACAAAGACGAACACGGAAAACAACATAAAGTTTATGAACAACTTACAGCCTGAGTGGAAACCGTTCGTCTCCCATATACGCCACACTCAGACCCTGGAGAAGCTGTACCTTCACGAACTCTATGAAATGCTGCTCCAGGACGAAGAGGAAGTGATGGAGCTTATTGGGAAAGCAGAGGAAAATCCAGCAGTTGATCAAATAGCACTCGTATCTGAGAGAAGAGGCAAGTCCGTCAGCCGATCATCTGGAAAATAGGCCGTGCTGGGTGATTCTGAATCTGAAGATCCCGATAGCGACTCAGATCCAGAACTTGCCAAGATGAAAGAAGCAATGGTGTTTCTCACCCAAGCATTTCAAAAGAGGAAGTTTTTTAACAAGTCCTCCAACAAGCAAAGAGTCTCTACTCGACGTGATCATCGAGAAAAGTCTGAAGGTAATAGTCGCTTTGAAGCTGGTAAGAAGTCTGACAAGAGGAATGAAGAAAAGCCGAAAGACGAGCCGATCAAATGCTACAACTGTGGTCGGTTAGGTCATTTCGCCAAAGATTGTCGCAAGCCAATTGTGCGCAACGCCGACTACTACCGAGCCAAGCTTCTTTTTGCCAAAGAAAAGGAAGCCGGTAAAGCTCTAATGACTGAAGACGATTACTGGTTACAAGTGTCGGATGAAGAACCTGAGGATGCTGAAGCTCATTTGTGTTTCATGGGCAACCATTCATCACCATCCGATACTGATGAAGAAGATCGCAATGCTCCTTGCCAGGTATGTGCCCCTTTTCATGAAGCTTTACTTGATCAAATGCAACTCTCATTGCACAAACTTGATTCTTACAAGCTACTTTTAAAAGAAAAAGAACAACTTCTCTCATCTTTAGAAAACCGCGTCACTAAACAGTCTGACTTTATGGAAAAACAAAGCTTAGAAATTTCTAGCTACCTGTGCACGATTTCTAATTTAAGAGAAGAGAATGTGAGTTGTTCAACAGAGTCACAAAAACTAATGACCAAAGTAGATGACCTGACCGTTAAGCTTCGTACGTCTGAGACCGAGAAAATTGATTTGTTAAATCAAAATGTGGCTTACAAAAATGAGAACATAAGGTTATCTAATCAGTTAAAGGAGATGGAAAAGAAACTTTATAGACTTGGGCAATCTCAACAAACGTTACATCTAATTACACCAAAAGAACCCAAGCATGCGAATAGGGGTATCGGTTACGATAACCCATATTATTTGAAAAAGGCCTTATCCCAAGTTCCGACGATGTACGCATCCGAATTTCTTGGATTAGATAAGACCTATCCAGAATACAAAATCAATTGGACCAAACCAATTGAGGATGAGGATTAGGAAGAGGATGAGTTAAAAAGGGAGACCTCCACAAAAATGAAACTTCCTTTTGTTTATGATTCCTTAAATGCTTCTTACAACGAGGAAAAACCTGTTTTTTTGTCAAATGACTACTTTCGAAGCTATACTCAAGCTGAACTTGATACTAAAATCGTTCAAAATGAGGAGGAACAACCAGACCATAAAGTCTATGTTCCACCTCTGATTTTAGAAAGAAAAATTGTTCAGCTAGAAGAGTCGTTTGAACAAGAAAGAGACAGATTTCAAAAGGAAAAACAAGAACTTTTATCCCAAATTGAGTGCCTCTATTCCACTAAAGAGGAAAATGTGTCAGTTAAGGAGAAAGAATACTTTCAGACAGAAATAAAGAAGTTAAATTCACAACTGGCTGCCTTGGCAGCAGATCGCCTGAAAGAGCAATTTAACGAGGCTGAACCTCAAGCTAAGCCTTCAAATCTCCAAAGTGAGAATACTCATCTGTTTGAAAATTCTTATCCTGCCTCCGATACATCTTCCTGCAAAGCTTTTATGGGTGACTCGTCACCAATCATTTCAAATAAAGGAATAGAGCCTCATGTTTTTGAAACGGATCAGTGTTCTGATTGTAAAAATGCTTCCGCAAATGATCCATTCTTAACAAACTCTTCCGCTGTCCTGAACTCCTCAAGCGATAAGGCCCTTTCTGATGAGGAACTAGAATTTTCCGCATTCTTGAATTCTGAGGTGTGTTTAGATAGTGATTTGAGCCAATTTGATTTTAATCCTTCTCTACCAAGCCACGTTGATTTTCTAAATTCAACTTGTGAGCCTCTGGTTAAATTTTATAAGGGTGAATGTTCCACATCTGCCCCACAAAACACTTATGTGAACAATTCTTCAAACTCTAAATCCAAAAGACGTTCACAGAAGAAGAAAAACACCGGTCGCTCTAACAAGAACCAATCATCAAATTTCAAATCTTCTGACTATGGGTTTAACGGTATTTCAGATACTTGTGGTCGAAGAAAACAAGTCAAATATGAGTGGGTAGTTAAGAAGCCTAAGGAGAGCACGGCTAATACAGAATCAGTTAATCCTGTTTTGAATTCTAGGAAAAACAATAACAGTCATGATGCTTTTAATTCTAAACCTTTGGTTGAACGTTATGGATTATTTCCTTTAAAACTTTATTCTATTAAGCAATTACTTCAACTGTCTCATGATTGTGTTTGTTGCTCCTATTGTGGATTAAGTGAGTTTGTTGATCGTAGATTTGCATCTGATTGGTTTGGGTCGTATCATGTTTCTAATTATCGTTCACAGTTTGATGCTCCCCGCCATAGAAACAGACCCAAGTCCAAACGGGCCTCCCAGTCGGGTGTTGAGTCAACCCCCACACGAATTGCAACTAACATTTCTGGACCCAAATACCAGTGGGTACCAAAGAAGAAAAATGATTCTGTGTTGCAGGCACCACATGTCAAGGGGGAGTAAGAAATCAATGGCTATTGAATAACACAGTTCAAGACCCGCACCTCAAGGTTAAGATGATGACTTCTAAGTAAACCAGCTTAGAACCCGGACTTCAACGAAGCATGGCTTCTGATCACATGACAGATCAGGACCCGTTCTTCAACGTTCAAACCTGGATATTTTGCAGGGGGAGCTTAAAAGACCTAAATCATTATATCATGATTTGAGGGGGAGCTTAAAAGACCTAAATCATTATATCATGATTTGAGGGGGAGCTTAAAGGTAAATATCTCCTGATCTAGATCTCTGATTGTTTGAAAGAAGAACAACTTTCGAACATGAAAAACATTTTCTTAAATGTTCAAACCACTTCTCTATTCTCAAAAAGATTTCATGAATTTAGAAGTGTGATTTTAAATGTTTTTCAAATTTTGAGCGTTAATGTTTAACTGACCGTGTGTTTCTAAAGATCAATACTTGTGTATTATCTTGTCTATATACTGTCAAGTATTCACACACACCGGGTCAGTACTTATTTGACATTGTTATTACCATGTCTCATAACGAACCAATTTTCCGATGGTAATACCCCCGTTTGAAATTCAATGTTGTTGAGCATCAATCATAATTTCTAATCTTGTGCTTTCATTGCAAAATTGTTTATATTTGTTCATATAAACAAAATATCCACTTCTTTGATACCCTAACCAGTTTAGTTGATCTGATTGGTACATTGTCAGTTTTTCAAAGACCAATTGCTCAAATCTCCTGAGCATATTTTTTTTTGACAGTGTTATCTTATTTGAGCTTAAATGTTTAAGTTAAACTGTTGAGCAACCATTCTTTTTAGGACTTACATGGGTTTTGTGTGAGAACTTAAACAAAACTTCCATGGATTCACGTTAACCAGTGTTTCCTACCCAGGAAGTATTCCCTGAGTGATTGAGGGGAGAAGGGTCAAAAGAATTGAGTGATGGAGTGTGAAGAGGTAAAATGAAAAAGAGAGATTGGTTAGACGTGAGCATTAAAAGAAAGAGGGTGAGAGATCAGAGTAAAAGAATATTAAACTCTGCACCAAACTTCTTTTTGAGCCGGGCAGCCACATAATCTGATTGGTTAACATTCTTTGGTGACCATCATTGAAAAAGGCAACTAGCCCATGCCATCTCTTGCTATAACCCCACCAACCACTCGTTTCTTTCTTAACAAAGAAATGTTTAATTTTCTTTGGGGACGCAGCATATCTGCTATCTAGTCTTCATTTGGAAGATTTAGATATTGAAAAAGAAGGAAAGTTGCCCCACCTTCGCACCTCTTTCATGCACATTGAGTCCGTGTAATATCTGTTGCTGTCTCAACAGTTTACACAATTTGAGCCTGATCAAGCTAAGTAGCTTCAATCATTTCTACACTTGCACGAGCACACAAGGAATGAGTTTTCTTGTCATAACATTCATAGAAAATTCCTTTGTGGTTTTTCGATGATTGAATGGAAGCCCTGGGGGAGTGAACATCACAAAAGCTCCTTTCCAAAGTACATCTGTTGTACAAAGTGGCTCCGTGCTACTTACAGGCCTACTAACTGTTTCATCTGTTGACTCAGGGTTACCTTGTTCATTATGTCTGAATTTGAAAAGATTCGGATATATACATTTCATGAATTGACGGATCACAGGGCGGAGAATGTCATATTCTCAAGGGGAGATCAAAGAATGTGTTGAAATTGAAGAGTTTTGATGATCTTGATGCTCACAATCATCAAAAAGGGGGAGAAAAAGTTCAATTTCAAGGTTTTAAAGAAAGAAAGTTATTTCTGAAGACAGTCTAGAGATCAAAGAGATGATGATGATGTTTCAATTTTTCAAAGAGATTTCAAAGATTGTATTGATTCTTTCCGTATCATGTGGTGTCTGCTACAAGTTTGTTTATCATTCCTCCTATGCGATGATTGAAACAAGTTCTTGAGAAGAAAACAAATCTATTCAACTCGTGGTTCAAAGACAGATTGTTTGTTTTAAACTGAAGAAGCACCGTGGAATGTCAAGTAACTCTCACATTATTTTTCTTGTACGCTGATCCGATGTGATTGAGTTTTTACAGCTGAAAGCTGCTTGATAGTGCATTCAGTCGAGGCTACTGTACATTGAATCTGGTTACAAAGTTGATACTATGAAGACCAAGAGCTTTATTCAAGGGGGAGCGTGGAAAGACATGAAGTCAAGGAACATCAAAGTTCTTCAAAGATTCAAGAGGGAAAGAAGATCAATGTTTGAAGATTTCAAGAAGATAAATGCTTTATTCAACTTTAGGGGGAGATTGTTAGGACTAAAAGTCCTGTGCGTTGAAAGTGGAATAAAGTATTTATAAGGGTTCAATATGTAATTCACTAATAGTTAATTAATTAGATGGGCCCAACCCCATAAGCCCGTCAGGCCTGCGTGCCTAAGTATTTAAAGTTGTTTTCTATTTCATTTGTGGAGAGGTTAGAAATTCATTATTTAGTTTACTAGTCATTAGGTTTACATTTCCTAATCAGAAATTCTCTCTGTAAACCTTAACCCTTTGAAGTTATATCAATCATATGACTAGTTGCTGTGGCCTATAATCTGTTAATCATTGTTCATATTTACTTGTGATTGCACTGCACTGGGATCTATAGAAACACTTTCTATTTGAGTAGAAAAATGAGTAGATGGTGAGGTTTGATCAAGAGTTGGCATGGACTAGTTGCCTGTTTCAATAATGTTCACCAAAGAGTTGTGAAACACTAGTAATATGGCTGCCCGACTCAGAAAAAGTTGGTGCAGAGTTGTGATATTCTTTTAACTCTGTTCTCACACGCTCTTTCTTTTAAACATTTAGCTCACTCTAACCAAACTTTCTTTGTTTAACACACTCATTTCTTTTGACTTTTCACACTCAATCACTATGGATTAACTTCTTGGGTAGAAATCACTGGTTAAGGTGATTCCATAGAAGTTGTGTTAATTCCTAGCACAAAGAAATCCTGTTTTCCTATGATGCATATGATGCTCAGATTGGTTTAACTATTTCAGTTAAAGCACAATGTTGATCTTGAAAACATTTAAAGTCACACTTCCAATTCATGAATTCTTGTTGAGAATCGGGAAGTGGTTTGAACATTTAATAACAATGTTTTCAAATGATTGAAAGTTATCCTTCTTTCAACCATTTATGAGATTAAGATAAAGGATTGTACATTTACGTGTGATCTTATATCTCATGAAGCTAAGCTTAAAGTCATAAAGATATGATCTTGTAAGCATCTCTCAAAAATTCTGCAAAAGTCTTAAAAGTCAAGTCAAAGTAACTTTATTCACTTTAATTGAAAAGACAAAAAGCAGTAAAACTATGAAAGTATGAGTTCTAATCAGAAATAATCAGAAGTCATATCCAAACTCCTTTGACTTGAAGAGCTCCCCCTAAAATCATGCATTACAAAAAATTGGCATAAAAGGTAAATGCAGAAATCTTATGAGCTCCCTCTCAAAATAATATTGACCACCTGTCAATTTCTTCACATACTCCCCCTTTGATCATGAACAGAATATTGAAGTGCAGATATCTTGCAGAAATGAAGAAATGAAGAAAAATTTACAATAAGAAACTTTAATAGGTAACTACCGATTAGGTCTTAAGATTTAGCATACCAAGCTTAGAGACAAGAAAATTGAATCTCTTTTAATCTAAGGGTTTGGTAAACAAATCTGCAAGCTGATAATCAATTTTTACAAAGTAAAGTTCAATTGTTCTTTTTTCAACATGATCTTTTATGAAGTGATACCTGACATCGATGTGTTTGGTCTTTGTATGCTGAACAGGATTAGCTGTTATCGCGATTGCGCTCTTGGAGTCACAGTAGATCGGGATTTTGTTGAAGTGGAAACCGTAGTCGCGCAATTGTGTTCTCATCCATAAGACCTGAGAACAGCAGCTAGAAGCAGCTACATATTCTGCTTCGGCCGTTGAAGTAGAAACACAAAGTTGCTTCTTCGATGCCCAACTTACGAGTTTATCACCGACGAACTGTACATGTCCTGACGTGATCTTCCTGTCTAACATACAACCAGCATGATCTGCATCTGTATATGCTGTTAGTTCAAAGCTAGTATCTTTAGGATACCACAGACCAAGATCTGCAGTCCCCTTCAGATACCTAAATATGCGCTTAACTGCAGACATATGGATTTCTTTTGGATTAGCCTGATATCTTGCACATAAGCATGTAGAGAACATTATATCTGGCCTACTAGAAGTAAGATACATTAAAGAACATATCATCCCTCTGTAAGTCCTAACATCAACAACCTTTCCGGAAGGATCGTTGCCAATCTTAGTACCTGGTGCCATTGGGGTACCAATCGGTTTTGAATTTTTCATTTTGAACTTCCGAAGAATTTCAAGAATGTATTTTGATTGATTGATAAAAATACCCGATGAAAATTGTTTGACTTGTAATCCGAGAAAGAAATTCATCTCTTGTTGGGAACTGAAGAATTCATCAAGTATGGTTAATGCTGCTGGTTCAAAATTACTACTGCTAGAAGATTTAAAGGTTAATACTGCTGAGTGTTACTACTGCTAGTATTATTAATATTGCTAGTCAAAGTTAGTGCTGCTTGAACAAAGTTAGTACTGCTTAGCTAGTTAGTACTGCTAGTGGTTAGTACTGCTTAGTAGTTAATGCTGCTAGAAGGTAGTTAATGCTGCTAGAAGGAAGTTAATGCTGCTGAAGATTAATACTGCTTATATGATGAAGATTCGTATGAAAGGATATACATGGAAGCTTAGAGATATACATGGAAGATATACTGAAGATATTTTATTTATTGTAATTATCTTTGTATTCAATATATATATTGTATAGTTTAGAATAATAATTTAACTTTCAGTTTTCATTCTTTTAGAGAGAAAAATCAACCTCAAGACATAGATCCTAATTCTAGAGAAGTAGAATTCGTATTGGTGAGCCTGTTCATCAATATTGAGGTTGAGTGAGTAATCTTGTAACTTCAAAGCATTCAATACAAGTTTACCGTTTGTTAATTATATTATGTTTTGATTTCCTGTTTGATTAAATATCAAAGTGTGATTCCGCAAACTTCTTTGATATTGTTTCTGATAATTAATTCTTGTTGAGAATTCGATCCTGACAAGTGGTATCAGAGCCTAACTCTCTCAGAAACAGTTATTCATCATGGAAAATCTTACAGAATCAAGCAGTACTTTGGTTTCTAAGGTTCCAATGCTCAAACCAAGTGAGTTTGACATGTGGAAGATCAGAATCAGACAATATATTCTTCTCACTGACTACTCAATGTGGGATATCATTGAGAATGGTCCTTCTGAAGCTGGAAGGATAGGACCAGATGGGAAAAGACCTCCACCAAAGACAGATGGTGAGAGGAAGATCAGACAGACAGAGATGAAGGCTTTGAGCACTCTGCTCTTGGCTATTCCCAATGAGTATCAGCATCAATTTTGCAACTGCACTGATGCTCAGATTCTCTGGAATGCTCTAGAGAAAAGATTTGCTGGAACTAAGAGCATCAAAAGAAATCAGAGAGATGTTCTAAAGCAACAGTATGAGAACTTCACTTCCACAAAGAATGAGTCTATGACTCAAACTTTTGACAGGTTCAATAAACTCATAGGTGAACTGGCTACTGTAGGGGTAAAGATGGAACAAGATGATATCAACAGAAAGTTCCTCAGATCTCTTGGGGATGAATGGACTATGTACACTGTCTCATATAGACAGAGTGACAATCTGGAAGAGAAAGAACTTGATGATCTATACAATGATCTAAGAGTTTTTGAAACTGAGGTAGAAACCAAGAAGAAGCCCTCTGGTTATATTCACAATGCTGCACTTCTTTCATCATCCACTGATACTACTGCCAACCCTGAAGCAATTAGTACTGCCAGTGGAGTAAGTTCAGAAAAAGGAACTGAAACTATTTTTGAAGCCTTTTTGTCCAGTCATAGCAGCAATTCTCTGATTAATGATGATCTTGATCAAATTCACCCTGATGATCTGAAGGAGATGGATATTAAATGGCAGATGGCCATGTTATCCATGAGGGTGAAAAAGTTCATTAAAAGAACTGGAAGAAATAACTTCTCTCAAAGAAGAGAAGATGAAGCTGGTTTTGACAAAACCAAGGTGGAATGTTATAAGTGTCACAAGAAAGGACACTTTGCTAGAGAATGCAGGAGTGCTGTTCCAAACAATAACCACCAACAAGCTCAGAATGGAGGATACAATCAGAACAAGAATCCTGCTCAAGCCCTTGTTTCTCAACAAGGAATGGGATTTGACTGGAGTGATCAAGCTGAGGAAGCCATTCAGAACCAAGTCCTTTTGGCAGAAGTGTCTGATCTCCCTACTGAGGTAAGTTCTAATCTTTGTACTAAATCTTGCATTGACACTGTTACAAGATACAGGAATCACAATCAAAGTATGTGTGATGATCTCAAAAGATTAGAAAAAGACAGAAGAGATTATGTGTTAATAGTAGAGAGATTTGAAGAGCAAATCAAAGGCTTTCAAGCTAATGAACTTCAACACTCTTATGACACAAACTATTGGAAGTGGGAAAAGAATGAGTTAGAAACCAAACTGTATAAGTCCTTAGAAGAGAATGATAGACTGAAAGAGGAACTGTCAAAAGTTAAGCTTGACATAGACAAGTTTTCCTATGCTTCAAAAGCAATGGATTCTCTTCTAAAGGCTCAGATTCATGACAAGATGAAGCCTGGTATTGGATACAACAATACACCTCCTCCTTACAATAACAATTATATCCCTCCTACTTCAGAATTGTTAGAAACCAAGGAGAAAAAGGACTTAACTGAGAAAGCCTTTAAGATAGATCCTTTGGATGAAGTAGTAATTAAGGATTTAACTGAGAAAGAAGCCAGTGAGTATAGGGATAATGATATGAGTAAAAAGATACCATTAGAAAACAATATTATCACCAATGAGGGATGTGGGAAAATCTGGGTAAAGTCCAAGGAGATAGAGCAGACAAAAGGAAAGAATAACAAGGTCCATTACAAACAAACCACAGTTGTGAATCCTGGATCTTGTAAACAGTGTGATTGCAGTAAAGCCAAGAGCCTAAATTCTGATTTAAAAAGAGGAAATCAAAGAAACTGGAATAATCAATGGGCTCAGAAACAAGGAGTTGATCTAAATAAAATAAATAGACCAAAACCTTGTTTCATATGTGGCAAGTTAAATCATTTGGCTAAGTATTGTTACTTTAACCCTATTAACCAACAGATGAACTTTCAAAGATTTGTGCAAAAATCTGTTGGTTATAGGAAGGCTGGAAAGAAAAATGTGATAAAGAAATCTATTGAAAGTAAAGGCACTTTAAAGAAAAAGATTTTAAAAGAAAGTGTCAAAATGTGGGTACCTAGAAGTACTAACAGTGTTAGTACTGCTAACAATATTAGTACTGCTAACACAGTTACTACTGCTAACAGTGTTAGTACTGCTGAAAATATTAATGCTGCTAATACTGTTAATACCTCTTCAAAGGTTAATACTGCCAACACAGTTACTGCTGCTAACACAGTTACTACTTCTAACAAGGTTAGTACTGCTAAGCATGCAAGTGTTACCAAGGCAGTTAGTACTTCTAAAACCAGTACTGATTTTAGCAAAAACATTTCCAAGCCTATTATTGTAACAAAGTACTCCAAGAATGAGGAATTAAAATTCAAAAATCTTGTCAAGAAAGATTGCAAGTATTTTGATGAGAAAGGGGTACCCAAGACCACTTTGGCTTGGGTTCCTAATTCATACTAATTGATTTATTTAATGTGCAGGGCAACCAACAGCTCAAGGGAAAGAGCATTTGGCATGTTGATAGTGGTTGCTCTAGGCACATGACAGGCAACATGTCATGCCTTCAGGATTTCAAGCATATCAATGGAGGCCATGTTGCATTTGGAGACAATCTTACTGGTGGTAAGATAAGTGGAAAAGGTAATGTCACCAAAGGTAAGATGACATTTGAGGATGTCTACTATGTTGATCAATTAAAGTACAACCTGTTAAGTGTATCACAGGTTTGTGACAAACAACATAGTATATTATTTACTAATACTGAGTGTATGATTCTTGCTCCAGGGTTCAAGGTAGTTGATGAAAGCATGATACTACTTAGAACTCCAAGAAAGGACAATGTTTACTGTCTTGATTTGGACAATGTTGATAGTGATTCATCTCTAAATTGTCTTGTTTCAAAAGCTTCTGTAGATGAATCCTCCCTTTGGCACAGAAGGATGTGTCACATGAATTTCAAGACTATGAACAATCTTGTTAAAAATAACCTTGTAAGAGGTTTACCTTCAAAAGTCTTTTCATGTGATGATCATTGTGTTGCTTGTCTTAAAGGCAAACAACACAAAACTTCTCATAAGACCAAAGAGTTAAATTCTGTTTCTTCTTGTCTCCAGTTACTGCATATGGATCTGTTTGGTCCTACAAATGTTATGAGTATAGGCAAGAAATCTTACTGCTTGGTTATTGTTGATGATTACTCCAGATTTACTTGGGTATATTTTCTAAGGACTAAGGATGAAACAAGTGGTCTTATCAAATCCTTTATTCTAAGAATTGAAAACCAAACTAATCAAAGAGTAAAAGTCATTAGATCAGATAATGGAACTGAGTTTAAAAATCATGATCTAAACACCTTTTGTGAAGAAAAAGGTATTGAGAGGCAATATAGTGCTCCTAGGACTCCTCAACAGAATGGTGTTGCTGAAAGGAGAAATAGAACACTAATAGAGGCTGCTAGATCTCTGTTGGCTGATTCAAAATTGCCAATTACCTTCTGGGCTGAAGCAGTTAATACTGCTTGTTATGTCCAAAACAGAGTTCTAGTGGTCAAGCAAAAGAACAAGACCCCATATGAGCTTTTAAATAAAAGAAAACCTTTTATTGGTTTCTTTAAACCTTTTGGGTGTCCTTGTACAATTCTAAATACCAAATCTCACTTAGGTAAGTTTGATAGCAAAGCAGATGATGGATTTCTTGTTGGATATTCATCTCAGAGTAAGGCCTACAGAGTATTTAACTCTTCTTCTAGAATAATTGAAGAAAGTGACAATGTCAAATTCAATGAGAACACACCAAATCCTGTTGGGTCTGGACCTCAATGGCTATTTGACATTGATTCACTAACTAACTCTTTTGGTTTCAGTAATGAGTATACAGGAACAGGAAGTGGAGGATCAGAGATCACACAAGTTCAAGAAAGTATATCTAAATCTGTGATTTTTCCCATACCCACAGTAAATTCTGTTGAAGACTGTGCAAAGGAATCATTTACTGAACCAAGTCAGAGTGAAGAAGACACTAGAGATGAGGAGACTCAAGAAAATAATGAAGTGGCATATGAAAAAAAGGAGATGTTCTCCAAAATGTCATTTGAGAAGATGAAAGAGCTCTATGATTCAGAGATGTTAAAGCTTCAGGGAAGTGAAACCGCTAGGGTGGAGATGGAGAAGAGAATAAAAGAAAGTAATGACTTTGATTGTCAAAAGCCATTTCCAGATGAGCAAGAAACACCTCCTAAGAAAGAGTCCACCCTGGGAGAAAGTCTAAGGACTTTAAAGAGAACAAAAATGATGGCAAGGAGAAAGCCAATTAAAAAGCCTAGAGTATCTGAAGAAGAGGCTGATAAGGTTGCTGAAGAAGAAGGGGCACCTGAATCATCTAAACAGACAGAGCCATCTAACACTGATGATGTCAATTTGTATATGGTAGTGATGGACAAAGTGCCTGAACCAATTTCAGCAGAACCTGTAGGAGTTAAGCCTCCTGAGGTGATTCTCTGGGATACATTGACAGTGGATGGAAAGGAATACATAAGGCTGAAAAGAAAGGATGAAAATTATGAAGTGTTTAACACATGGGCAAAAATTGTCAGAACATGCTCTAGATCAGATATTGAAGAGATGTTTGAGATAGGAATGAAGTTGTATGCAGATATTCTAAAGGCTCCAGGGATTTCAATTACAAAACTGGTAATGGAGTATTTGTGTATGATGTTCAAACTTGAAGAAGTAAAGCACTTGATCAAGGATGTCTTCAAATCAGTAAACAGTTGGACTCTATATGAAATTAGTGGAGTATATACAGTGACTTTGGATTTAAATCACACTGAATACTTCCTAGTGGATAGAGTGTATAATCATAGCAGATTGAAGCTACATGCCATGCTGAAGAAAAAGTTAAGGTGTGTTCCAGATTCAGAAATGGCTAAATACTTGATTCAAAGAACCATCAATCAGAGTTTGGGATTGGATGCAAACACTGGGATTTAGGCATTGATAGAGTTTTGGGAGCATCTTGAAGAAAATTTGAAGAACTTGACTTCTCTTCCTAAAAGTCAAGTTAGGGGGAGATTGTTGGGAACTGAAGAATTCATCAAGTATGGTTAATGCTGCTGGTTCAAAATTACTACTGCTAGAAGATTTAAAGGTTAATACTGCTGAGTGTTACTACTGCTAGTATTATTAATACTGCTAGTCAAAGTTAGTGCTGCTTGAACAAAGTTAGTACTGCTTAGCTAGTTAGTACTGCTAGTGGTTAGTACTGCTTAGTAGTTAATGCTGCTAGAAGGTAGTTAATGCTGCTAGAAGGAAGTTAATGCTGCTGAAGATTAATACTGCTTATATGATGAAGATTCGTATGAAAGGATATACATGGAAGCTTAGAGATATACATGGAAGATATACTGAAGATATTTTATTTATTGTAATTATCTTTGTATTCAATATATATATTGTATAGTTTAGAATAATAATTTAACTTTCAGTTTTCATTCTTTTAGAGAGAAAAATCAACCTCAAGACATAGATCCTAATTCTAGAGAAGTAGAATTCGTATTGGTGAGTCTGTTCATCAATATTGAGGTTGAGTGAGTAATCTTGTAACTTCAAAGCATTCAATACAAGTTTACAGTTTGTTAATTATATTCTGTTTTGATTTCCTGTTTGATTAAATATCAAAGTGTGATTCCGCAAACTTCTTTGATATTGTTTCTGATAATTAATTCTTGTTGAGAATTCGATCCTGACATCTCTCCCATCATATTCATCTGAAATCTTGACACCATAAGGTTTGAAAAATTCTTACAGTACTTAGGATTTGTAGAGCCAAAAATAATATCATCCACATAGATTTGAATTAAAATGATATCGGCTTTTTCCTTTTTGATAAACAAAGTGGTATCTACCGTACCTTTTGTAAAACCAGACTTTACTAGAAATTGTGATAGGACATCATACCAGGCGCGAGGAGTTTGTTTCAGTCCGTAGAGTGCTTTGTCGAGAATATAGACGTGATTCGGTTTCTCTTGATTGACAAAACCTTCTGGCTGAGAGACGTAGACTTCTTCCTTTAGAATGTCATTCAGAAAGGCAGTCTTCACGTCCATTTGAAAGACCGTGAAGTTCTTGTGGGCTGCGTAGGCTAGAAACATTCGAATTGCCTCTAAACGAGCCACAGGAGCATAAGTTTCGTCGTAGTCTATTCCTTCCTCTTGTCTGTATCCTTTGGCTACAAGTCTTGCCTTGTTTCTGATAACGGTACCATCTTCGTATTTCTTGATCTTGAAAACCCATTTCGTACCTATAATGGTTTTACCTTGAGGTTTTGGTACGAGTCTCCAGACTTGAAGTGTGTCGAACTGATTTAGCTCTTCTTGCATTGAAATCACTCATTATGGATCAGCAAGTGCCTCTGATACGCTAGTTGGCTCGAACTTACTCAGAAAGGAGTCATGCATGCACATATTCATTGACGTTGACCTAGTTTGCACCGGTTTTGTTGGATCACCAATGATCTGGCTTATCAGGTGCTCTTTGGTCCATTTGTGTTCATGAGACAGTGGATTATATGAATATATATCAATATTATCATCTATAAATCCACTTGTACCTTCTTCAGTTTGTTCAGGAGGAGTTATGATGGCAGTTGAAGTAATAGGTGCAGAAGGCTCAGCAGGTACAGCTTGGTCCGGTTGTAGATTAGTCTGTACAGAACATCCTACTGTTTCAGCTATTGGAGTCGGCATTTGAACTGGAATTTCTTGCTGAATCGGGGCGTTGGATTCAATAGAGATATCCGAACTGGTTAGATGAGTAGTCGTTGAGTCTTTCATCCTGTCAACCACAACAGATTTCTTTACATTAGATCCAAGAAATTCATCATAAAACAATTCAAATAATAAATCTAAATCAGATATATGATTAGTTGACGTTGATGTTTCATCTGATTTGTTCTGTTGAGACGCATGTTCTGGACTGATTTGCCCAGAAGCTAGTACTCCGGTTATCACGGGTTCTGAACTGTGTTGTTCAGAAGCCATCTCTTCATCAAACGAAACGTTGAAGCTTTCAATAACCGTCTTTGACTTCTTCAGATATACACGGTATGCAGTTGATGTAGAGGAATAACCAATGAAGATACCTTCGTCCGCCTTGTCACTAAACTTGTTCAGACTCTCTCTATCGTTTAGCACAAAGCACTTACACCCAAATATATGGAAATATTTGATTGTCGGTGTTCGGTTGTTGATTAACGCATAAGAAGTCTTCTTGAATCTGCGGTGTATCATGGATCGATTCTGAGTGTAGCACGCAGTCGATACAGCTTCAGCCCATAGAAATAGAGATAAGTCAGATTGACTTAGCATAGTACGAGCAGCCTCGACTAGCGTACAATTTCTTCTTTCGACCACTCCATTCTGTTGAGGCGTACGAGCAGCAGAGTATTTATGTGAAATCCCGACAGATTCGAGATATTCTTCAACCTTCTTGTTCTTGAACTCTGTGTCGTTGTCTGTTTTTAGAAACTTAACCGGTTTCTGCAGATTCACTTGGGTCGTCTTCAGGAATGTGATGAGAACATCAGGTGTCTCATCCTTTGAACGTAGAAACTTGACCCAAGTGTATCGCGAGTAATCGTCTACGATAACTAGTATGTACTTCTTTCCGCCTAGACTTTGCGTTCGCATGGGACCACAGAGATCCATATGCAGCAACTCTAACGGAGCGTTAGTACTCGGTTCAAGCTTTGGTTTATGTGGAGCTCTCTTCATCTTTCCCTTTTCACATGCTGCACAAAGATGTTCTTTTTCATACTTGAGCTCTGGAAGTCCTTTCACTAACTTCCCACTGACCAGTTTGTTGATGTACCGAAAGTTGAGGTGAGAGAGCCGTCGATGCCATAACCATCTTTGTTGCATCGAGGCTTTCGTCAGTAGACAAACCTGCTTGTCAGTCTGGACGTTTGACAAATTAATTGTGTAGAGGTCTGACTTTCTCGTGCCGACCAAGAGTTCTTCGCCTTCTTCAGTGCGAACTGAACACCTCTTGGCTTTGAAATTGACCTCTAAGTCTTTATCACAGAACTGGCCGATACTGAATAAGTTGTGTCCTAAGCCTTCAACATAGCTCACCTTCTTGATCGTGACTTTGTCATGTACCATATCACCATAACCTAGTATTGGTGAAAACTGATTGTTGCCGAATCTAACTGTTCCGCAATACTTCTCTGTAAAGTTGGACAACATCTCTTTTTGTCCAGTCATATGCTTGGAACATCCGCTATCCAAGTACCACATATGACAGATCTGCATAAGAGAAATAACGAAACAAGGGATTTAGATATTCATTAAACAATAATTGAAGTAAAGACTTTTGAGCATTGAAGTGTGGGTCTTGAACTGTTGTATTCAAGAGCCATTGTTCTTTGAGGTACGGGTCCTAGACTGTTTTGTCTAGAAGTCATTTCCAATAAGCTCCCTCTTAAACTTTGGGTGCATGCAACACAAATTTAGCTTTTGGTACCCATTTGAAATTGGGTCCAACTGTGTTAGCACAAGATTTTGGTACCCATTTGAAATTGGGTCCTCTTTTCATTTAAAATTCATTGGAAGCATTAGAATGATTAGAATGCACATGATAAGTTCCATACCAAACATCAGAATCTTGACAAGAAGCATAAACATGTTTATCATAATATGAAGACTTTCTAGCAGATAAAGATAACTGGAATAATTGCTTCATTGAGTATTTCTTGTGATAAACGACAAGTTTTGGTTTCAAAATAGCAACATCAGCAATTAAAACATCTTTACTAGGCGAAGTCTTATTACAATCAACAATACAAAAAGATTTTTCAGCCTTGTCAGTCTCCTGTTTTTGTTTCCATTGAGATTTAACTTCTGGCATTTTCTTGCTCAGATCTGAAACAGTTGAAACTTGTGAGTTAGACTTGTGAGCAACAACTGAATGCTTCTTCTTTGGGTTACCAGTAGTGATCGGTTTATGTGAATGCTGAGATTTATTCTTACCTTTAGCATACTTAGTATTCACAGAGACTGATTTATCAACTTTCGTTGATTTTGCACCTTTTACAAACTTACTGGATAATACCAATGATTTCACAATAAAAGATGAATGGTTAGGAAGTTTCGCATTAAAGTCAAATTGATCCAAACAATCATCCAAACCACCATTAGAGTTTAGGAAATCAAACCCTCCACTTGTTATACAAAAACTATCTTTAGATTTTAAAGCCTTAGAAATAACAGTATTTTTGAACACAGTTGAAAAAACTTTTTGTTCAATATTCATCAAAAGTCTTTCATCTGTTAAAGAATTCTCAAGTTCATAAATTTTACTTTCCAAAACGAGGGGAGGGACATATAGTTTACCTTTAATAGGCTTCGCCTTCATTTCTTTGACAGAATAACTCTGAAAGAAGTCATTTGAAAGAGTTTTCTTTTGATATATTGGATCATCATTATAACTATTATTCAACTTCGCATAAAGAAATGGAAGTTGAACTTTAGTTGTGTTCTTTCGTTTTTCCGTTTCCTTGGCTTCATCCTCTTTTGACAATCCAGAAAACATTAAGATCAGGGATTCTTCGAGCTAGTTTTAAAAATGTAAGATCATAAAGTGCTGGCACTTCAGATATACCCTTTTTAAGGTAGTGAGGATTCTCATACCCGAGTCCCCATTTCTCTATTTCCTCTTTGGGTTTGTTCAGATGAATAGTTTGTTCACTTTGACCCATTTTGTATAACTTATCTTCCAAACTTTTTAATTTAGCAAGTAAAGAAACGTTTTCTTTGGAAGTTGAAGAATGCAATTTAGTAAGCTCGAAGAAATTAAACTCACTTTTTCTCAATTTAGTCTTAGTTTCAGTAACTTCTTGAAGAATTATAGTATGTTCTTTGGCGCTGGTGTCAATGTTTTTGTGTAAGGTCTCAACCAATACTTTCTTTTCAGCAACAGCATTGCTAAGTTTCTGTATTGATTGGTTTTGTTCATTAATGACACCTTTTTCTCGCTTAAGATTTGACTCTAACTCTTTGAGTTTAGTCAACATGGCATGCATTTGACTTAGGAAATCTGAATGAGTTAAATCACATACCTCTTTTTCCTCATTCTCTGAGTCAACTTTAGCTTCTGATTCCTGCTTTCCCATCAAGCACATGTTGGCTGCCTCATTCTTCTCTTCATCCTCATCTTCCTGGTCTGAATGGTCAAGCCAATACTCATCTTCAGCCATCAATGCCTTACCCGCCTCCTGTTGCTTTGCAAGAAGTATTTTGTTCTTGTAGTAGTCGGAGTTTCTGACTTTGGGTCTTCGGCAGTCTTTGGCAAAGTGACCTATTTTTCCACAGTTGTAGCACGTTGGTGGTTCGAACTGACTGGATCCTTCACCCTTAAACCTTCTCTCTTCAGGCTTCCTCTCCTCTATTCTCTTCCCTTCAAACCTATTTTCTTCAACCCTTTCCTTGTGAACATAATTGTTAGGACCAGAAGAATACCTCTGACTGTTTGAGCTTGGATTTTTGTAGAATTTCTTCTGAAAAGCCTTAGTCAACATGAGCATTGCCTGCTTTAGTTGTTCACAGTCGTCCGAGTCAGAGTTCGCTTCAGCTTCAACCTCTTCTGGTTCAGACACAATCATCTTCTTTTTCTTCTTTTGAACAACAAGAGCAACAGTATCATCAATTGTCTTCCCAGTCTGCCTCTTTTCATCGAGTATTTCATCCACCTCTTCTTCATTCTGTTTGAGGGTTTCATACACCTCACAAAGTGGAATCTCGTTTAAATCTTTGATTTGCTTCATATGTCTGGCAAATCTCTTCCATTCAGGCTGGAGGATGCTAAGAAATTTGACATTCAGCTCTATTTGCGATTTGTTGACCTTGTTCTTGCTTAGTTCATTCAGCAAGGTCACAAACCTGTCGTATGTTTCTGCTAGTGACTCTCCAACTCTGCCTTTGAATTCTTCATAATTGTTTAGGCAGTTGGATATCTTCAGCTGGTTCCCATCCTTTGAGCCTAGCATCATCTTCTCTAGCTGATCCCACATATGTTTGCCTGAGGCCTTATAGCTGTCTATCTTCATGTATATTTCATTTGGAATTCCTTGAAGAATATAAGACTTTGCTAATCTATCACCTTTTGCTCTTTTTAGGTTATCACCTTCTAGTTCGTGATACTTAAGTTCAAACTCTGTTTCCACAGTTCCCTCCATACGAGTCTCCAAAACTGGTGCCATAACCCCTTCTTCTATCGATTTCCTGATGAATTTCACCCAACTCATGTCTTTCAATAAAATCCATGAACCGATCTTTCCACTGTTCATACTCCCCCCTGAAGAGTACAGGTGGCTTCGTGTCGGTTCCGATAGCTAGAGTTTCTCTTAACATCCTGTTTGATTAAATGTGCAATAAGAACGTGGATTTAACCGTTAGTCCAGATAAAAGTTGATCACACAAGAAATTTTGTCCCCCTAGGCAACGCCCTTGCGGGGGTATGGAGGCAGCGCCCCTAGAGAAAAAATTTATGACAATTAAAGACCCTATTACAGTTTTGAAATTCTCAGAAAAATATTCTAAGTATAGAACAGTGATTGGCGCAAAACCCAGAAATGCGCTAAAGGCAGTGGCGCAAAAGGATGGTTTGCGCGAGCTGAGGGTGGCGCAAAAGGGTGGTTTGCGCGTGCAGTGTCTGGCGTGAAACACGGTTTGCACGAGAAGTTGATGGCGCGAAACAGAACTTTGCGCGAGTAGTGTCTGGCGCAAAAACTCAACTTGCGCTACACGAGGTTGGCGCAAAACTTAAGTTCTCGCGATAAGTGGCTGGCGCAAAACTCGAATTCTCGCGACTTGAGGTTAGCGCAAAATTTTGGTTTGCGCGAGACGTTGGTAGCGCAATCTGAGGTTTGCGCGACGAGTTGATGGCGCAAATGTGGCTATGAACTGGCACGAATTTTGAACTTTGTGCGAGTTCGTCCCTGTACTTCGAAAAATCGATCTAAAAACCTGTTTGGACTTCGATTAGCAGTTCTAAACTCTAACAAAATGATCACTAACAGTTTTAGAACAGATTGCAACCACTCGATCTCGATAAAAATCACTTTTTGAAAATATGATCGATGGAACAATGACGTTTTGAACGTTAACTCAGACACAAAAATCACAAATTTGAACTCGATTTAAGTGTAATAATGAAATTAAACACTCACAACATGATCTAGCACCCTATTCGATCACAACCTGGTCGATTTCAATCCCAAAAACACACTAAAACTCGAAAATGATTTTGAAAGTGAAGAACACAGTGTCGAGTTTGAAAATTTGATTTTGATCTGGTTAAGCTCTGATACCAATTGTATGAACAAGGATCTTTACCAGATAAATCAAATAAACGATTACCAACCTGTTTGATTGATAAAACAACGATTACAAGGTTGATCTTTGATCTTTGAGAAGCTCTCTGTATTTTACACCTTTTTTGTGTGTTGTGTGTGATCTAAACTGATCTGATACTTGCTTCTCTTACACACTAACATACCAACTTGCAAGACAACTTGCAAGATATACAAAATTAAACTAAAACTAAATAATATCTAGATATTATCTAACTAACTAATTAAAACATAATAACAAACTAACAAACTAACTAAACTAATTACTTAAACACAATAAACTAACTTTGACATTTATTACAAACGACTTCAGACTTATATTTAAGAGTCGACTTTTCTGTATTAGCTTCAGATTGGATGATCTTGAATCCAATGAGACTGTGCTCTAACAATTTTTTACCCCCCAAACCCCTCTAAATACTTGTATTGTAAGTTTGTAACTTAAAATTATACTAGAAATGTACTCGCGCAATGCAGTGCAATACATCTCGATTTTAATGTTTCGTTTTATTATTTGTCTTTATCGATTTCATAGTACGGTTTTGTGTGGTTTTGAGAAAGCAATAATGTATTTTTTATAAATTTATTTAACTTAAATTTTATTATAATTATAATTTAGGTTTAATAATGATGTAATTTGTTTTAGGTTTTAAAATGTATTATTTTTTATAAAATAATAATAACTATTATGTATTCTGTTAGAATTCAATGATTATCCTAATTATATTTTATACTATTTATATTTATATTTATATGAGACATTTATCCTGTATTTGATTATGTTTATCAGTTACTTATGAATTCAAACATTCATATGTATTCTATAAGAATTCAATGATTATCCTAATTATATTTTATATTCTTTATATTTATATGAGATGTTTATCCTATATTTGATTATGTTTATCAGTTACTTATGAATTCAAACATCCAACTCTAAAAACTTGCACTCGTGTATCATTTACTTGTAATCCTGAATTTGAAGTAATATGCATCAATAAACAGTACGTGATGCATAAAAATTTGTTTTTAAGAGTTTTTCTTAAATGTTTTATAATATAGTAATATTTTATATTCTTTATATTTATATGAGATGTTTTATCCTGTATTTGATTATGTTTATCAGTTAGTTATGAATTCAAACATTCAACTTTAAAAAGTTGCATTCGTGTATCGTTTACTTGTAATCCTGAATTTTAAGTAATATGCATCAATAAACAGTACCTGATGCATAACAAATTGTTTTTAAGAGTTTTTCGTTAAATGCTTTATAATATAGTATAGATATAAAACGTATTTTTAAAGTGTATTTTAGTGATCCATTATATAAATAAATTATTTTAAAAAAAATACGAAAAAATCATCGGCCCGGTTTGGGCCCGGCCCGGTTTTTATATAACCGGTTTACTCCCACCTTAAACGGGCTGAACATTTTTGGGTGAAGCCCGGCCCGGCCCGAAGCCCGATTGGCCCGGTTTTTAAAATCACTGTTTGGGCCCGAAGCTCGTTCTGGCCCGAGCCCGAGCCCGATTTTTGGCCATCACTAATATAGGGAGGTTCATTTGAGAAATGATAAATGTACGAGAAATAGAGAAGTAATCATAGTCATTCATCTGGTCAACATTTGCGGCTTTAACCGTGAAGCACAAGATAATTCCTTGCATGGTCCATAGAAGATAGAAGGGTAGTTTCGTAAAATACGCGGGACAAGTTGTCAAGTTCATATATGAACCTGTATGATTCCTTACGTTCATATGTGAATCAGTTAATTAGTTCATATGAGAATCACAAAGATTCATATATGAATTTGTTAACTAGTTCAACTGATTCACATATGAACCTACAATTAATTAGTTCATATATGAATCAGTTAATTAGTTCATATATGAATCAGTTAAAAGGGTTCATATGTGAATTACACTGGTTCAGATATGAACTTGTGAATCATACAGGTTCGTATATGAACTCGTCCCGTGTATTTTGTAAAAATTACGAAACTGTCCTTCTAATTTTGGAATAGCCGTAACTTTTGACCAGTCAAAGCCGCAATATTTGACTAGTCAAATCCGATCTTGACCGTATGAATGGTTAGAATTACTTCTCTATTTCTCATACATTTACCATTTCTCAAATGAACCTAAGACTATATATATATATATAATTAAAGGAGTTTGGAAATGGAAAAGAAAGTATAGTACCTTATATGCATATGCATAGGTGCCCCACCCCACCAACTATGTTCACTTGCTTTGGGGGAATGCCTAAACAAGGGACGCAGGTCTGATGAAAAAAAGAGAGATAAATAGTAATTAATGCATGAGTTATTATTAATTTACATCCACCTTGGAAAGTAATTGTTGTTTTAACTACTTATGAATATTGTTATAAACTTATAAGCATTAATTTCTTCTTGTGGAAAATCTAAATGTAGGATTGTGTTGATCTCCAACACTTAAATATGAGAAACGTGATCATAAAAGATATTTTAATAAACATATTTATATAACACATACGTACCTACATACCCGCCTAAGCTGGTCCCCAAAAGGTGCCCCCTGTCGAGGTAATATTGTCCAGGAGTAGTAGTTTGAAAAGGAGAGAGATCACCACCAATAATATGATTCCATGACTTGTAATAACCCCCTATACATCTTCTTCTTCTTGTTCCCATCATCATCATCTTCATCATACACAAAACTCACCCCACTCTACCTTATATTAATATGACTTCCATTAATATTTGATATGGAAATAGTATCTCATTCTTCCCAAACATCCAATGGCTTAAATGTGTTATACCCTCTCTTGTGGTCTTAAATTCCGTTTTACAAGCGTATATCCAGGTGTGCTTCTTTGTTATATTACTAATCTTGATATCTTCATGACGACTAGAAGTTACTGTAAAAACATTAAGCACAAAGCAGAAATTCAAGCCTCTAAGGTTGTTAGGAGATGATTGGGATGGTAAATGATATTGAATGCCCCTTGCTTCTTTCACTAATCCAATTCAGAAGCTCCTTCCCCCGATAATACGTGCTGAATATTCCAAATTCATAAACCATCTGCCAAATACAAGTTAATGAGCATGTAAATAATCACACATACATAAATAGATAATTATTGAGAGCAAACCTCGACTTTAGATATTCTCTCTATCGGCTGAATTTTGGTGAAGTCTAAATTAGTCCACCCCAAACTATGTAATAACTTTTCCTCAACATCTGCCATATCTTCCTCTTTGAACATGCCTTCAACAAAAGACCCTGCACCTGTCCACCCACTTAACTTGATTAGAGACATGTCTTGATCAAATACAACTTTTCCCGACTGATCATGACCAACTTGAAATATCAAGTGTTTTAGTGTACGTGGAGGATGCTCTATTGTTGTCAGTCTACGACAATGGTTGATACTAAGTTTCTCAAGCCTAAGAAGGGTTCTCACACAATTGGGTATGGAAACAATATCATTACCATCTAGACATAACTCCTTTAACATGAATAGGCTACTAAAGTCCATTGGAAAGGATTCGTTGGACAAATAATTACCCTTAAGTGACAACGTTACTAATGAGCTTGGTAAAAAAATAAGACATGACTCCAAAGCTCTCGGTATAACCTCCACAATGGCAGAGGAAGAGGTTTGTGAGTTTATGACAATGTTGTTAGTCTCAACCATTTCTTGTAACTCCAAATTACCCACACCGAGATTACAACCATCTAGGTTTAGCATTTTGATATTCTTTACCTTGCCTATCGTTCTTAAAAGCTTCCCAGCCTTATTGCAATAACTCAGATCAATGAGCACAAGCCCATCACATTGCTCAATTGACTCACAAACCTCAATCAAACTTATGCAATTTGAAAGTATTAACCTCTCACGTGCAGGAAATTCAGAAAAGCCACCAAGACTACAAAGCTGCTCACAGTAACTTAGATTGAGAATCTTTAATGATCTAAGCAAGGGTTTGTCTTTTGAGCCCAATCCAGTTAACATGAAAACAGAGATGATAAGGTAAAATAATTATTAAATTTTGCATTAACCTAACATGGAAGAATAATATAAAAACTGAAGTAGATGCTTCAAATTTCTTACCTTTTGTCTTTTCTGAAGTCGTTGCAGGTCACCGTAAGACATGTCAAAAGATACCAGCCTGCATAAGACATATCAAGACCAACCAGATTTTCCAGATTCTCGAATTCTAAGCCTGGTGGTATATAGTCTAAAGGGAACCCATGCATAGACAACCATCTTAATTCTTCTGGAACATTCTTATAGGGCCCTTTGAGTTGCACATAATTTAGGAGCAGCATCTTTAAATTATCCATCTTATTCAATGCATCTGTCACCAACTCATATAACTTGTCTTTCTCTAGCATTCTCATATCAAGCGCAAGGCCTAGAACATTTCCCTTACCCTAAGAGCAAAGGAAATGCAAGAAATAAAAATAAAAATGTTATATATAACATGAAATACTTACAACATGCATAATTACGAACAAACAAGCATACATGGCCTTTTACCTTTTTTTGTTTTAACACTTTGAATGACTCCTCATGACACCATAATCGACTTCTCTGGCCTGTTAGGTGATTCTTGGCGTACCATGTCTCTTCCCGTCTCTTGAACCAATTGATGCATCATCAACTTGTCATGACTATCAATTGAAAGCAGGCACTTATCAACAAGATTCCCGATCCCGGACTCTGTGTGTATTTCACATGCCTTTAATATTGTCTCAGTTGATTCTCTATCTTTTCCAACAAAAAAACAAGCAATATGCTTAAACAATTCCTTTTCATCTTCTTCCAGAGAGTGCAAGCTCATTTGGAAGACCTTTTTAATATCGGAATGAGGACCTTTCCTTACTAACATTTCTATGTAATCCTTCCATTTAGCTACATCTTTATTACGTAGAGCCTTTCCCAAAACTTCAAGTGCCAATGGATGTCCTTTTTTTGACACCTCTTCATAACCTTTCTTGGGATTGTTACACTTGAATGCACTCAAACTTAAAAGATTTAGTGATTCATAATCATCTAAGCCTTCAAGCAAGCGATTTGTATGCTTGGGTTGAACTACCAAGTTAAGCAAATATCTCTCTGTCAACGACGCATCCTGGGTCGTTATTATGACTTTGCATCCTGGATGAAAACCTTTAATTCCAAAAAATGCATCTAATTGATCGATACTATCAACATCATCAAGAGCTAGAAACACCTTTTTAAGGGCTATTGCATTCTCAATCGTACAGGTGTATACAGAAACATCACCACGAACTTGAATTGAACTTGGTTTTGAAATGTCACCACAAATTTGTTTTTGTAAATCTAGCAATCCATTATATTGTTGCTTACAAGTCCTACTAATGCCTTCAATAAAGTTGCTTCTTTGGAATTCACCACAATTTAACCGATAGACATACTTAGCCAAAGTTGTCTTCCCGATCCCACCCATGCCTGAAATTGTGAGGATGTCAGCAGTATGAGAGGATCCATCTTTCAACCAAGCAGTAATGTATCCAATGTGATATTCCATGCCGATAATGAGTGGTTGAGTACTACTTAAGAGTACACCTAATCTACGACGGATATTGGTAACAATTTCTTCAATGAAGTCCGCCTCTTTCCTGAAAATATAAGAAGGCTAAATATGTGATACTAAATAAATGGGGGAAATCTATTTGAAGATGCAAATGTGAATCGACATTACGGATTATTCATATGAGTTTACATATGCATCTTCAATTAGGTTTTTTTAATGATTCATATATGAACATTCTTTTTAATGATTCAATTAGGTTTTGTTAACTTGCAAAATTTCTGAAAGATTCGATATTGAGACATTCAAACTTTTCCTTGTTCAACCAAAAGCAACTCCATCAATAATATCTTAAATGATGTCGATGGGCAAATACATCTTTTATTTTATTTTTTGGTCATAGGAGAAAATTGTTGTAATTATATGATTGAGGGGGTACATGTATCAAATACTTAATTATACCATAAAAGCACATGTGAACATCTTGTAACCATACAAATATTTGGTCATCTTAATTTTTATGGATAATAGGACCTAAGCCACCAATGCATACAATTTCGTTATGGTTCAACATGCAAGACCATCAACTTTAAATATCGAAATCTCACCGAAAAGTTAAAGGTCATATGTCCTGTATTACTTTAAGAAGTATAAGTAGTTTAGTAGTAATTAAAATACCTATTTTACCATAAACGATGTTATGATTTTGAGATCGATGACATGATATTAATTAGATGAATGTCAAATTGTTGGATATGTGTTCCAAATTTGAATCTAATTCAAAGCATATTAGAATTAACAGAATGGTTAACTTGTTTAAATGGATTTACTTATGTGATCACATTATTGAAAATAAGATTCAACGCAAATGCACCTTTAACCAAATTAAATATTTAAAAAATAAAACAAGAAACATATTGAATCACATACAAATGAGAATATTATATTGAAGTTCATGTGTGAAAATATGGAATAAGAAAGTCGCTACCGGCCCTTTGCAATTTCTCCTTTTAAATCAACAACTTCTGTAAGTGCTTTCTTCCATAGATCCATCTTTTGAGCCCATTGACTTCTTTTCTCTACATTTTCCTCAGTCTCCATCCTCTCTCCATCCTCTGTTTATGCTTTGCCATTGCTTCTCCGAAGCTGCTTTGTTGCTTCCTTCCTCATATCAGTAGGCTCGACATGATAAAAGATAGGGATAACAATATGGTCTCAGCTCCTACGCTGTTCGAGGATCGGTACAAGTTCGTTAAGACACCAGGTTGAAGAAGCATAATTCTGAGATAACACAATAATAGAAGCTCTGGATGCTTTGATTGCACTCTCCAATTCTGGTTTCAAAGATAGCCCGGTTTCTATCTCTTCATCATCCAAAAAGGTCGTGATGTTAGATTTCAAGAGCATGTTATAGAGGTGGTTGGTGAAACTAAGACGAGTGTCGCTGCCTCTAATCCAGGCGTACACAACAATTGTGGTCACTGAGGTTTAATCAGGGTTGATGTCTTACGGTCATAATTTGCCAAGGGATTAGTCTAGGCATAGCCTAGGATAGGACACCCTTCCCAAAAAAAAAAAAGAACTACCAAGGGCATCTGATTTATTAGAAAGGAAAGGTGGAGATCTCAAAAACCAACTTGGATATGAAAGTATTTTTTATTGAGTCAGAATAAAATAAAGTACATGAATGTAGGAGGTAAAATAAAAACAAAGGGAAGGTTATGGTGGTTGAGTGTGTAAGTAGGCGGTAGATTATGGCAGGTGAGGAGGGTAAAGAGTATGACGGTCGAGGGGTTGAAGAGGAGGTACGTACCAAGAAGGACATGGAATGAGCATTTGAGGATGAACATGACGGCCTTAGACACAACCGAGGACATATGACCTTCGATAGGAGCTCCTGGACACATAAGACTAGGGTAACAAATTATAGGCAGGGATCTGTAGGGTCTTACGGCTGATGGAGGGTTGTTTTACTTTTCCTACCTTACATGTATACTATTGTATCTATGTTTGTGACTAGTTTGTTGTACATTACAGATTTTTTTCATGTAGATTGTAGTTGTCTATATTGTGCTTTGTTCTCCTATCCCCTTGTTTGTGTAACCTATTTCACTTTCGTCTACCTTTTTTACATTGTCTATTTGCTTGTACACATACTCTCACATCACGTATATCTTACTTGCTGGTTTAATCTATTTGTTCTGCAAGCCAAAAGTCTTCACAAAAACAACCGCTCTCTCTATCCTGTAGATAGAGGTAAGGTCTGTGTATAACTTACCCTCCCTAGACTGTATATACCTCTTTGTGGGATTTACTGTGTCATTTGGTTTGGTTTTAAAATAGAGTTACAAGAATGCACTTCTAGTAGTGTTGATTGGTAAGTGAAAGAAGCACATAAGTATTATAAGCATATCAGCCCAAGCAATGTAGTGTTGTTTCGTTTGAAAGATGGAGAGGTTGACAACTAAGGATATTCATCATAGGATATAAGAGCAAAGTGAATGAGTACCATCAAAAAGATGTATTGAGGACAACTCTCCATATTATAGGAAGGGGTATATTATTATTTGAGCCCAAACTCCTGAAAATCCAATTAATTAATAGGATTATCTATACTATATTATAAAGCAGATATAAAAAACTCTTAAAAACAACTTATTAAGCTTTATGTACTGTCATTTAAAGCTAACTACTTAAAGTTTCTTAAAAACAACCCATTAATACCTTCCGTACTGCTTCTAATGCTTATGTTTGACCTTTCAACCCCCAAAATCGTCAAACTCCTCATCCCTAATTCTTCGCTCACTCAAGATTTTTGAACAGAGTTATTCAATCCTTCTCATCCCCATCTCAAAATTGTTGTTCATCCTTATCTTTCTATCAAAAGTTCAACAAATTTAATTAGAGATAAAGATGATTCTATCATCATCCTCACATACTCTACTAATATATATTTGCAGCAGGTTTTCTATCGTTTTTGTTTTGTTCTTCAAGCAGAGTCAGGTACGTTTCCTTCAAGCTTCCAAGGTTAGATTTCAACTTCTCACCTTCGATTTTGATTTTCGATCTATTATTGGAGTTCTTTTTCTTCGTCACGCCTCTCTTCTCAAACTCTTCTCCAGGTAAAAACTATCTGTTTGTAAAACTTGGTGAGGGTTTGATGTTTTTTTTTTGCTTGATGTGGATTTGATGGATTTTTTTGCTCGATGTGGATTTGATGGGTTTTTTTGCTTGATGTGGATTTGATGGTTTTTTTTTGCTTGATGTGGGTTTGATGGGTTGTTTGTAAAACTTGGTGTAGAGAATATCTTACAAATGTTTCTTGATAGAGAGAATGATCGGGATCATTCTCACGTCGTGATTGGATTAAAGCCATTAGACCGGAATCCATGTAATGGATAATCATCGTTCAATTCACTCACTCTTAATCTGCCATCTATGATCTATGGTTTGTTGCTTTTATTCATTAGAATTATTTTTTGTTAAGACTTTACTGGTTTAGTGTTGACCAATTTATATAACAAAGCATTTTTCTAATTACCGTTCCACACTGATTTATTCACATAACAGAGGATTGCTTCATATACATTCATCTTCAAGATGCAATAGTAGGAATTTTGCATTTGGAGGATATAAAGAGAGGTGAGTAACTTATGCAATTTTTGAAATCGTTTTATTGATCGATTGAATGTATATTATTTGTATTTCTTATTGTTTGCTCTTTAGGGATCGTTTTGAAATCTTCTTTTTGTTGACCGACTGTGTTTAGATTAAAAGGCAATATAATATCCCCATGCTTAGAACGACGATTTTGTTCGTAACTTAGGTGATCTTCTTCTCTAGCAGTACATTGCTTCAGTCCAGGTAACTTCAATGGCTAATTAGTTCTCAATTATTGCTTATTAGTTGTTCTCAGTAAATCATGTTGATAAAAGGTTGAATCAGAAAAACCCCAAAATGTATTAGCATTCTTGTTCTTCACTTCTCGGAGAGAAAAGAGGCCAATAGTTTAGATGCCAGATTTGTACATAATCTTATTCTTCAACCAAACTCCATAATGAACCAATTATAGGTAGAAAACGAGTTTCAGATTTTTGCTTCTGATTTTATGATTCAGGGAAGACCTTTCATGATGGTTATGGCATCTTTAACATTTGTAATTTGTTGGCTTTATGGGCATGCTCATCTTTTTTCTTTACCATGCTTAAGGATGTAGCTTTCTCCTTGTTTATCATTCATATATTTGAATAGAAACATTTCATTAACATATTATCTAACGATATATCGTGGCCGCTGTCTTTTTTGTTGTCTTTTTTGTTTATCAGGTACAAGGGCTGGAATGGATTTTGTTGACTTTGCTCCTTCTTCAGAAAAGTTATAGTTTATGGTCATGCCTCTAATTCAATAAAGTGAATTTGTTTCTTTTTGTTGAAAATTTGCGACTATAACAGGTTTTAAAAAGGTTTGAACTCCAAAGAAGGCAATTGATTTTACCTGGTAATATTATCCATCAACAACTTACGACTCCTGTTTTGATTGATTCCATTTTCTTTCTCATCAAAACCCAACTTAAAGTTCCTAATTTTCCAGACTTAGCCGGTCTCTCATTTCTTATCTCGTAGTCCTACTCGAAAGTAACACCAACAAACCTTTTCAGGAATGATTTATCATATTTGTGTGTTGCTTCTTGAAACATGTTTTTTTTGTATTTCGTTTTCCTTAATTTCTCGTAGTTTCGTTTTTTTTGTCTTTATTTTACTTGCAGTTTATTCTTCTCGAAATTTGTGTTTGTTTCACATATGGTTGGTGAATGGTTTGTGCCTTTGTGGTTGTTTTAGGCTAGATGGTGGTTGGGATAGAAGCATCATTTTTATGCAATGCATTACTGCTGTTAAGTGGTGTTGATTTGAAGCAGGAGGTTTGTGGACACTATAATTACAAACCATCTTCCTATTTTGACTACTCTATAATTACATGTGTTACTTCGTATTACTAACCATGCCTGTCTACAACAACTGTGACAAGTTCATGGTTGGTTTCTTGTACAAAAATTCTTTCATCACTTCATGGAAACATCGGCTCATAAACAAAGTTTATTATTTACGAGGTTTTGTTTTTCTTATGTTCAATGTTATATTCTATTGAAGAATCATGTGTGGACTTTTAAAATAGAATTATTCTAGATTTTTTGTCATTCATTTAGTTTATATTGTAGGAAAGCGGATTGGTAGCATTTGATGCAATTGGGTGGCTTGGGCTGTTAATCAGACAACAAACAGAGGTAAGATGACAAAAAAAAATTAAGTGTCCAAACTATAACTTTTTTGGAATTTTCTTATGATCGGGGGTTATTTTTTAAGTGTCCAAACCATCTAATATTCCGGGAAAATTGTTGCATACGATACTGTTTTGGTGGACTAAAATCTTATCCGGTAAGTAAGTGATAGTGTTAAATTTTATCGGTAAATGCTTCCCCGGGTAAGTGTTTTTTGTTAAACAGACCCTTAAGTTTTTTCTTTGACCGCCACTCACTAACTAGCTTCTGCCAACTATCTTAGATGAGAGGTTTAGTTAAACTATAAGCGGATGAGACTTCCATTTCCCAACTAGCCTAATTCGGGGCCGTTTAATAAACGCTTACCCGGTAAGTGCTTACCGGGTCAATTACCTTATCAGATGTACACGACAAGGACGTAGAATCTTACCCGGTAAGAGCCATTACAAAGACCGAGAGTCTTACCCGGTAAGTGTGGGTGACGACTCTTACCCGGTTAGCGCTTACCGGATAAATTATTGTGTATGATGTTGTTCCGATTGACCAAAATCTTACCCAATAAGTTAAATATTAGTGTAGATTCTCCTGATAAACATTTGGGTAAACGACCTCTAAGTCTAAATGCTATGTTCACAATTAAGGTCATATAACAAGATTTTGTTACCTTCTAATGTTTCCATTGATTATGGTTATTTCTTTATGATATGTTCTCTATACCACTATGTTATTCAATTTAAAAATGTAAAAAAATTTGATTGAATTTGTTTGTGTGCATATATGTATGTATACGTAAATGGATTGGTTTAAAATTATGTTTACTTTGTACATGCAATAGTGATAATGCCATCCACTTCAAAATCAAAACGACAAAAAACCCAAGCAGCAATGGGAGAGGTGAAACAACCTGCAACAAGGAATCTGCTGTGTGGAGCTATTTGTATGGACTATTCATATCCAAATCAATATAAAAGAACTTTGCTATGTGCAAGCATGCCTTGGATAGAAGGCTATTTGGTTATTTTGATGAGTTGCTTTAACATTTTGCAGTTTTGTTAATAGTTTGCCTTGGATTTTGGAATTAGATAAATTTCATTGATAATGACAATTCTAAATGGATGTGTTTGTCTGTTGTAATCAATATTCTCACTTACATTTATTCAAGTTTTGCATCCCGCCGCATTGCGCGGGTACACAACTAGTATATATACATATACTGATAGGAATAAAATTACTCTTAGATAGGGATCCTAGTAGGTAGTAATAACCAACCCTAACTACTAGAATTGTTTATCATTAGCACATCAATACGTTAATCCATCAACAGTATAAAAGAGGCAATATGTTAATCCTATTTTCCATACCTGTGACGATTAATTAACTAAAGAATCACAAAGTTTGGCATCTCAAAAATAATCGAGAGGACAGAGATGTACGGTGATTTTAGGGAGGGAAATGGCATAGGGGAATAACATCCGTATTGGTCACGGTTGCCTCCGACGACGGAATGATGGTCAAACATGGAGATTTGGGCGATGTCGGTACCAATGATGCAGCCATGAGCGATGGTTTGGGGTTGTTGATGGATTGTGAGAAAGGATTATGAGAACGGTAGTGGTGAAGATGTTGCTGCAATCCCAACGTCGGCGATGAAGGATCCGGTGAATTTATTAGGGGTTTATTGGACCGGAACGGAAATTGCACAACCATTCGTCAGTTCCCAAACAAAAATGTATTAATCTATATCTATATCTATATCTATATCTATATCTATATCTATACTATATTATAAATCTAAAAGAGGTATAAAAAACTCTTAAAAACAACTCATTAAGCATTATGTACTATTATTTAATACTAATGACTAATCTACTTAAAATCTCTTAAAAACAACTAATTAAGCAATATATACTATTTTTAAATGCTTTTAACCCTAATTAATAAATTCCATCCTTATCCCCCAAAATCCTTATCTCTAATCCCCAAACTCTAAAATTATGAAATTTGAATTCTGATAAACATAATTAAAACTGGATAAACATCTTAATTTAAATATAAAAAATTTAAAATATATAAGATAATTAATGAATTTTAACAAACTACTTAATTTTTTATATAAAAAAACATTATATTATTAAGCTTAAATTACCCATTAAATAAAAGAGGTATAAAAAACTCTTAAAAACAACTCATTAAGCATTAAGCATTATGTATTATTATTTAATGTTAATCTACTTAAAATCTCTTAAAAACAACTAATTAAGAAATATGTACTACTTTTAAATGCTTTTAACCCTAATTAATAAATTTCATCCTTATCCCCCAAAATCCTTATCTCTAATCCCCAAACTCTAAAATTATGAAATTTGAATTCTGATAAACATAATTAAAACAGGATAAATATCTTAATTTAAATATAAAAAATTTAAAATATATAAGATAATTAATGAATTTTAACAAACTACTTAATTTTGTATATAAAAAAACATTATATTATTAAGCTTAAATTACCCATTAAGCATTATGTACTATTATTTAATGTTAATCTACTTAAAATCTCTTAAAAAACAACTAATGAAGCAATATGTACTACTTTTAAATGCTTTTAACCCTAATTAATAAATTTCATCTTTATCCCCCAAAATCCTTATCTCTAATTCCCAAACCCTAAAATTATGAAATTTGAATTATGATAAACACAATCAAAACAGGATAAACATCTCAATTTAAATATAAAAAATTTAAAATATATAAGATAATTAATGAATTTTAACAAACTACTTAATTTTTTTATATAAAAAACATTATATTATTAAGCCTAAATTAAACAAATTTATTTAAAAAAAAACATTATCACTCTCTAAAACCATCCAAAATCGTACTGTAAATCGATAAAAAAATACATAATCAAAACATGATAAACATCTCAATTTAAATATAAAAAATTTAAAATATATAAGATAATTAATGAATTTTAACAAACTACTTAATTTTTTTATATAAAAAACATTATACTATTAAGCCTAAATTAAACAAATTTATTTAAAAAAAACATTATCACTCTCTAAAACCATACAGAATCGTACTCGTACTGTAAATCGATAAAAAAAATAAAAAATTAAAATAAACATTAAAATCGTGATGTATCTCGCTGCATTGCGCAAGTACGCTTCTAGTATTATATAGCACGAATAAAAAACTTTTAATTACTAATTATTAGGCACAAGGTACCATCATTATGCAAGATTTTAAAAATCTCTTAATTTACAAGTATCAAAGCAAAAGATATCATCATTATGCAAAGATGGGAAGCGGTCAGTTGGGGTGTTTTGTATCTTATTTGGGCCAACCGTAATAAGTTAGTATTCGGGAAAAAAGAAGGGAAGATCTCAGATTGTTTTTTTGAATTCCAATTAAAAATATTTGAGTGGGTTACAAAGAGGGATTACCGTCTAGCTTGCGATCGGGGTGGTTGGCTTGTGAATCCTCGTTCAAGCTAAGACACGATCATAAGTAATATCTGGCCGTGAAGGGCTGCTGTAAAAAGGGTCTGGGCGTGGGATACTGTTCGGATGGGCTCGATATCCTTTTGACGTTGGCTGTAGGTGGAGGAGGCAGGTACGCACGGTGTGTAAATCCTCTCGGCTCGGTTCGGTCGATATACTGTTGGAGGGGTCGGGCTGCAGACTGGGTTTTGCTGTTGCCCGTGGTACCGTGTTACGGTGTGTGCGGGTCGATCCCACAGTAGGAGTGTAGGGGCTTCGGTTGAGCGAGCGGTGAACGACGAACAAAGCAAGGTTCAGTAGTAGCAATTGCAGTAACAGAGACGATGTAATGGCATAGTTTGTGGATCTGCAGCACCATGCGAAGGCTCTGGTCGGTTGTGCAGGGTGCTTAGACTTGCGGGATGCCATGAGGTCGCGGTGCAGAGTTGGGTTAGAAGAAGTAGCGTGCAGATTATTGAGGGTTGTGGCGGATTTTAAAACCCTCTGTCCAGGCCAAATAACAACTGCAGTTTCGCCTGTCGTTGGAGTTCTGGGTATTACGATTGCTCCGGGGCAGTTATGGAATTTTGTGGGATGTTTTTTGCCAACCGTTTTTTATCGGGAAGCTTTGATTTTTGCGGTTGTGTTTGTTTGCTTCTCGCAAACTACACTGTTTGTTGTTGTTTCTTGTTGGTTGTTTCTCTTTCGGTTTCTCATATTTCGGTTTGAGTGGTGGTGTTTTGTTGGGTTCTAGTCGTTCGCTTTCCCGTTGTAAACTGTGGTAACTTCCTTTGGTTGGTGTGGTAATATATGTGATTTTGTTGTCGTTCAAAAAAAAAGCAAAAGATACATATTACCACTGCAGACTTCTAACACCACCAATTTGGTATGTTTAGGACCTTCCTTTCATGAAGATTTTTCCATATATCACTATTAATTAATATACTAGGTTCGACCCCGTGTATTACAAGGGGTAATTTAAAAAATTAAATCATGTCAGAAAACTTATTTTGTATATATAAATGATCATCGAAATTACGATGCTACTTTTCCAAATATTTTTCCTTTCAGAATTGTTTTTTTGGCAGTTGGGTACAAAATGTTCTTGTTTTAGGCAGTTTTTACAAAAAAATGTTTTGCAAAAAATTAATAAATAAATATGAATAAATATTAAGTATTTATAAAACAAAATTTATAATAGAACGTAAATGAAATTATGGAAAAATACATAGTTAATATTGATATGAAATTGCAAAAAGAAAATCACGACAATTTAGTGATTATTTGTATCAAATCTCATACCAATTTTAACAAATCTCATATTAATCACGACACATTAATTCATATATATTTATGATATTTAATAATATAATTAAATCCAAAAGTATTCAATATTAGACTCATTTCGGAGATATTGACGAAACGATTACAATGGTATAATTTGGAAAAATAAAAAATATTTTTTAATGCATTTTAGTTCATATACATTATTTATGTTTATATGACTAGGCATATACCCGCGCGATGCAGCGGAATGTGAGTAAAGAACGAACAATTAATGTTACTTCCTTATAGACATGTCATCAACAATAAACCATGACCTAAGAATCACAACTTATGAAAAACTAAACCCTAAACCCATAAAGATATTCAATAATGAGTTTATATTACAATTATTGACGAAAAAAATTATAATGATATAATTTATAATAAGAATGAAAGATATTTTACGATTATGTATTTTTAATGTGCTAACGGTGGAAAAAAAATAAAACGTATGGATAGAAAACAAATTAATTCGTAGATATTCATGATATTTAATAGTACGGTTAAATTAAAAATATTTAATATTGGGCTCATTTTGAAGGTATTGACGAGACGATTATTATAGTATAATTTGTAGAAAAATGAACGTATTTTTTCATTGTATTTTTGTTCATATACGATTATTTGTGTTAATATAATAATGGTGTAAAATGAAAAATGAAAAAACAAGGGATATAAAGTAAATTAAATAAGTAAGTGTAAGATGGTAAATGTAACATTGTAAGGGTGGTAAATGTTATTGTACAAAAGATTGTACAATAACCGTTTTAGAATTTTTATCTATACTATTATATAGACATATACCCGCACACGATGCGGCGTGAAAAATCATGCAATCGAAGGAACAATTGACAAAGGTATGTATCCGCTCGCAAAACATCTCGAAATCAAAATGACAACAACGTTTTCATTTTAAGTTTGTATTCTTCGTTCTTATTGATACTTTAGTCTATGAATCATAGACTAAATACATTAGTTTTCATTTCGTTCTTCGTTTGGTGCACTTATATGTGAATCATAGACTAAAATATCGATAGGACGAAGAAATACAAACTTAAAATGAAAGTTTGTTGTCATTTTGATTTCGAGATGTTTCGCGAGCGGATACATACATTTGTCAATTGTTCCTTCGATTTCACGATATTTCGCGCCACATCGTGCGCGGGTATATGCCTAGTTTATAATAATAATGAAATGTATTTTTAATATATTTTAGTTGATCTACGATTATGTATTTTTAATATGCTAAAGGTGGGAAAAAAACGTATGGATAGAAAACAAACTAATTCACAGATATTCATAGTTTTTAATAGTAGGGTTAAATTAAAAAATATTCAATATTGGGCTTGTTTTGAAGGTATTGACGAGACGATTATAATGGTATAATTTGTAAAAAAAGAAACGTATTTTTTCATTGCATTTTTTTCCATATACGATTATTTGTGTTAATATGATAAGGGTGTAAAATGAAAAATGAAAAAACAAGGGATATAAAGTAAATTAAATAATTAATTATAAGAGTGGTAAATGTAACATTTAATTTTAATGGATTTCCAATTCCCTCTCACATCATATCACATCTTATTTTATTTTTAATTTATAGTTACAGTTTTTGTCCCTGAACTTTTTTGATAGATTTACTTTATAGTTTTACATTTTACATTTTACATTTTCATTATATTAACACATATAAGCATATATTAACTAAAATACGTTAAAAAAATAATTTTTAATTTTAAAAAGTTACACTATTATAATCATCTCGTCGATACCTTCGAAATGAGCCCAATATTAAATATTTTTTTATTTAATTACATTATTATATGTCATATATTATACCTTGGTTAATCGATTTTTTTAAAAAAGAGAAAATGAATTACATCGAACGTAAGTTTTAACATCAAGATAATAAACATAATAAATATATTGCGTATTTTTTATTCCAACAGATTCCAACTTTGATAATTCATTTAAATCAACATATTCACGAGTACGAGTACGCTCTATATATTATTCATTCACATCTAATCTACGTTTGTATGGGATAATCCACGACATTGCATCTGGAAGTGCATGACGTGTCTAATGGTGTATGAGTGTGCGCATTGGGTAATCTCCTTTTAATACCCAGTTAGTTCACCCATTAACTCTGTACGGATAGTGTCCCATGCATCTTCATGACCACCGAAACAAGTAGATATGACTCGAAATTCACAATTTCCATCGCCTAATACATTTTGTACTTCTGCGATATGTATGGATGAAATAAACTCGGGATTTGATCAAGATATGGAGGGGGGGTGACGTTGGAAGTAGGAGCTATGCTGATTCTTTATGACCAAAGTCTTTGGAGTTGATAAATGTTGGCGCGTTAGAATAACTGCGTCTACACGAGGGTTTTCAATAATATTTTTATTTATTTCAAATCAATTACTTTACTTTATTTCAAATAATATATTATATATATGTCGAATGATTCTTATTTCATCGATCGACATGTGATATGTTAAAACGTATTTTTTAACATATAATAAAATAATTAAATCAAAAAATATTCAATATTAGACTCATTTCGAAGGTATCGAAGAGACGACTATAATGATGTAACTTGTTAAAATTAAATATTATTTTTTTAACGTATTTTAGTTAATATATGTTTATATGTGTTAATATAATGAAAATGTAAAATGTAAAACTAAAAGATATAAAATAAATCTATCAAAAGAGTTAAGGGACCAAAACTGTAACTATATATATCAATAACTACTTTCAAGAACCGTCTTTTTCAAGAACCGTTTAAGCCCTTTAATATATAGTAGAGATAAGAGTCTAAAATGAAAAATAAAAAAGTAAGAGATTAAAAATAAACTACATACCTAATTATAAGGGTGATAAATGTAAGGTATAAATTAAAAAAAATTAATTAAGGAAAGATTTAAGAAGAAATGAATGTGGATGTGCTAAATGAACTTATAATGTAAAATGCGTCCAGATACATGTTTAGGCGGGAAAATGAAAAAATTGGCTCACCAGAAGGCGATACGTGTCCTTCTAGTTACTTATTTATTATATGTATAGATTATATTACTATAATTCTGTTTTAATTATACTAGAAGCGTACTCGCGCAATGCAGCGAGATATATCACGATTTTGATGTTTCATTTTATTTTTTGTTTTTTTGTCGATTTACAGTACGATTTTGGATGGTTTTGAGAAAGTGATAATGTTTTTCTTTATAAATTTGTTTAATTTAGACTTAATAATATAATGTTTTTATATAAAAAAAAGTAAAATAAATTACATCTTTATAATAAAATATAAGTTGTACCAAAGCATTATGAAATTGTAAATTAAGTAATTGGCTTTAATTAGTTGTATTTTGTGCTTAAAATGTTGTAATTAAGAGTTTTTTATGTCTCTTTTATAATATAGTATAGATTAGTAAATATGTAATTGGTTATTTTTTCTAGATGTCATTAAAATATATAAGATAATAATTGAATTCTAACAAAATACTTAATTTTTTTATATAAAAAATATTATATTATTATGCTTAAATTAAACAAATTTATAAAAAAACATTATCACTTTTCTCAAAATCATCCAAAATCGTACTGTAAATCGACAAAACAATAAAATGAAACATTAAAATCATAATGTATCTCGCTGCATTACGCGATTACGCTTCTAGTTTATTTTTTAAGTTTAATAATTTATGAATCCACGTCTCCATTTTGCAAAAAATTCATATTTGGGATCTAAATAATTGTAAAATTAATGTATTGAAAATATCATTTTCTTTTGGAAAACTTTATAAAACCCAACAAACTATTTTATTTTGAATGGAAGTCTTTAAACTAATTTTTTGAACAAAAAAAACCATTAAACTTTCTCATTTTGAATGATTAAGTCCATGAACTATTTTTTTTAATGAGAAAACAATTAAACTTTCTCATTTTGAATGAATAGGTTCCTGAACTATTTTTTTTGAATGAGAAAACCATTAAACTTTTTCATTTTGAATGATAAGTCCCTGAACATTTTTTTTTCAATAATTAAATCATCGAACTTTTAAAAATTGGTTACTTACATCATTTTAACCCAAAAAACTACCTGTAACCGATTATCTTTTGATTTTTTCTCTTTTGATAGATAAAAAAGATGGAGATCGATAGCACGGGCAATAGCGTGTTAGGCGATATGGAGAACGAACAACGTTATGGTAATGAGGAGTGGCGAGACGGAACAATACGATTGCATGTGAGGGGTTTTAAGGGTGTATAGTTTGCACTGATTTAGATTTGTTTTTATTTTAAAATCTTCATCGTCAGTTCCAAGTACCTTTTAAAAAATGTAACAAATTTTTAGAAGTTCGATGGTTTATTTATTAAAAAAATGTTGAGAGACTTAATCATTCAAAATTGAAAAGTTTAATTGTTTTTTCAATCAAAAAAATAGTTGGGGACTTGATCATTCAAAATGAGAAAGTCTAATGATTTTTTCATTCAAAAAAATAGTTCAGTGACTTAATCATTCAAAATATAATAGTTTAATTATTGGGGTTTTTGAACTTTTCCTTTTTTTTTAATTTAGTCGTGTTTGAAAAGTTAGTAATTGTGAATATCAGTTGTATTTTAGATAGTTTATTATAATAGAGGGAGGACCAAACGAGAAAAATAACTATTTAAAAGAACACGATAGCTAACAAAATAATTAGTGATTTTACATTAACGCGCAAAAAAAACCACGCGGACCTGAAATCGCAGCCAAAGTCCTTTTTTCGTGTGTTAATCTAAAATCACTAATGATTTTATTAGTTCTTGTCTTCTTTTAAATATGTAATTTTCTCGCTTGAACCCGACTCTATTATAATAACTTTTTTTAAATGTTCATATTTTTAAACTCAAGTTATTTCTCTATGTTCTTGTTCTCCAATCATTTTTACTTAGGGAATTATAAAACGTAGTCAAGTATTTGATCACACAAAATCCCTACATATGAATCTCGATCTATATATATTTATTTAGATAGATGCAAACATAGATCCACATATGTTATTCATTACATCCGGAACATATTCTTAATTGCAATTTATTGGGTCTGTTTGGTTTGGTATATATGTTGTTCATTACAGTAGTATTAGCCGCAATCATAAGTTTTTTTAGTGTGGTATGCATTGGTGTCCAAATGAGGCTTGCTGCCGGTAGATAGCTAAGGTTGAAATCCAAAATCTACTCCACCCTTCATATTAGCATCATTAACTTCTTGGGGAAGGACTTTGTGCGTAGGTAACTCTGTCCGACCTTATAAAATAATAAGGTTTGTGGCTCCTAATATGGTTGGTTTTAATTATGTTAGCAAGTAGCAACATGTGGGACGAGTTGTTACAAACTTCCTCACTTAAACTCCCGAATTCCCGATGGTACAGGGATCGACTCCGATACCATTTGTAACACCCCAAAGCCCAAAGTATCAGGTTGACCAATAACTTCGAATCCATCTTAAAATTAAACCACTATGAAAATTATTGGTAGCTAGCCCACAACTTGAGACTTATAAGGAGCTCACAAAACCCATTTTCTATCCATGTAGGACGAGTAAATATAGAGATGGTTCACGTTGTTATACATGCACATTTTTTCATACTAGAGCTTGGTTGAGATGGACCTAATTATACATCATATTATTTAAATACTCTCCTCAAAGCTACAGCAGCACAATGAACCATTGTAATTGGTCAACGTACCTGAATCTTATCCTTTTTGTCGAACTTGATTGTAATTGTATGTATATTTTCATAGCTAATTTTGTAGAGGATGTCAAAAGATGTATTTGAATCTAGATGAGGGGCCGTCAACAGACTAAGGTGTTGTTTGTTTTTTAAGAGGTGCTAAAGTTTGAAATATTATTACACTTCTGATTGATAAGAGGTGTTGTTGAAGTCTGAAAGTAAAATGAATAAGATTGTTAATTTTTATAAACTGATAAGAGGTGGTGCTGAAGTCGCACGAGTTGCACGTGGCGAGGGCAGGCCTGCCAAACTACATAACACCTCTTCCTCAACCTATCCCATATCTTCCAATTTGAACATGCCTTCAATTAAATACCCTGGATATGTTAACGTATATTTCCAACTCTTCATCTTGTTTTCTGATTTTGTTTTTCTTATCATGAAGTGCTTTGTTAGCATAGGTTTACTTAAGTTAACATGTTAACGTATGTTAACCTTTTCATACCTATATATGTTAACATTTTCTACAAACATTTATACTATTCTTAGCAAATTTTGATTTCATACGTGATCATATATATATATATATACATATATATAGTGTTTGGTTCATTTGAGAAATGGTAAATATATGAGAAATAGAGAAGTAATCCTAGTCATTCATATGGTCAAGATCGGATTTGACTAGTCAAATATTGCGGCTTTGACCGGTCAAAAGTTGCGGCTATCCCAAATATAGAAGGACAATTTCGTAAATTTTACAAAACACACGGGCGTGTTCATATATGAACATGTATAATTCACATATAAACTATTTGTTCATATATGAACTAGTGCAATTCACAACTGAACTCTTTTAACTGATTCATATATGAATCAGTTGAACTAACTAACAGATTCATATATGAATCTTTGTGATGAATCACAAAGATTCATATATGAACCTTTGTGATATATGAACCTTTGTGAATCACAAAGTTATATGAATCTGTTGAACTAATTAACAGATTCATATATGAATCTTTGTGATTCATACAGATTCATATATGAACTCATCCCGTGTATTTTACGAAATTACCCCTCTACCTTCTATAGACCACACAAGGAATTATCCGGTGCTTCGCGGTCAAAGCCGCAAATGTTGACCAGATGAATGGCTAAGATTACTTCTCTATTTCTCATATATTTACCATTTCTCAAATGAACCTCTCCCTATATATATATATATGTGTGTGTGTGTGTGTGTGTATGCATATTGTATATGAATTTGTATATATGGGCGTGTGTTCGTATTTATGTCATGTTGGGCACAAATTAGAAAATGATTTAAAAGGAGGGTCTGAAGGGTACACAAGTGTAACTTAGTGGTTGTATCAATTTTTTTATTAAGTCATGTATGGATAAATTTGTCTGTCCGGATAAATTGGTCCTATTATTTACCTTTTTATCTGAATCAAAAGTCTGAATGACATAAATGACCAATTTACCCTGAGTATGAATTATGCGTTGTTTATTTTTTTAAAGTCAAATGATATTTTGAAACACAAAATTAAAAGAACCCAAAAGAGGTGTGCGAATAAGCCAGATAGATCAATAAGCCCATATTAAGCTCTAAGTAAACAGTCCCTTAAAGTGCATGGGAGAGAATGGTAAGCAAAAGGACTTGTTTTGCCAAGTCCACAAAGCTTTTAAATTCAAATTGGCGATAATACCTGTTTTTTACAGCCAACCCGTTCGGATAAAACCAAGCAACCACACCACTATCATCTTCCATTATTACATACCAAAAGAACCCCGTAAGTTTTTGAAAAACCGATCGAATTGTTGTGAAAATACCAAGACCCAAGTAGCTAAAAGCTCGATGGTTGGTTCCCGATAAAAACACAAATTACCCAAGTACAAATGAACTAAAGTTCTATATCGAGATTCAAAGCGGAAATACGATTAACAATCTAAGATAATCAACCACTAAGAAATGTAAACAATGATCAAACCCAATAAATGCAAAATAAAGCACAAGTGAGAGAGATACCGAGATTTTTACGTGGAAACCCGGAAAGGGAAAAACCACGGGCAGAGGACGCCTAGAACTGTTCCACTATCACTTTGATGATGATACACTTGAGATTACAACTTACAATAATGGAGAAATCAAGTTAGGGTTCTTGAGGTTTGAGAGAAATTTGGAGACCAAATTTATAAAGAGAGAAAAAGAGAGAGAGCAAAAGAAGTCTACCAAAAATTTGATTTTAATTTTTGTCTTTTGCAAACATTTAAGAGGAAAAAGGGTATGCGCCAGAAAAAGCCCGTCTAGTGTCTTTATTGTTTATTAATTAATTTATTTGTTTTTTTAATTTCTTATTACGAAAAAGACAAAAACAAGTGTATAAAGACAAAAAAAACCTTTAGTTAACTCTGGTTTACAGAGTTCCTTAACGGAGGGACCTTCTACGTGCACTTTTGCATACAATGTAATAAACGCGTTTTAGGACCATATCCAAAATATCAGCAAACCACATACCAGGAATGTAATTTACTCTTGACTTTATATTCATGTTGATTCAGAATGCAAAACACATAATGAATGTCTGCTTCACTAATGTTTTTGTTCATTTGCAGATTAACTGAGTTCGTATCCCATTCTGATTTCAAATTCTTCAAAAATTTGTAGTTAATCTCAGCAACTGTTTTATTAAGCCCGTTCCTCCTTAAATCATTTAGGATTGTATTGAATCTGTTATAGGATTTAGTCAGAGCCTCGCTTTCTTTGGCCTTGAACCCTTCATAAGCACTAATACACTGATTAAGCTTTGTTTCGAGAGATCCTGCAAAACCTTGCATCTGCTTCTCCCTTTCATCCCACATACCTTTTGCAAACTTTGGACTATCATTTCTGCTTGTCTACATCATTTGGAACTACCGAGGTAAGCAAATTTAGGGCTCTCATATCAATACTATATCTCTCTTTTTCTCCGCTTCACTATAGAACCTGAAAGGCCTAGGTATTCTCCTCGTAGGAATATCTGGTGGCATTTGGTTCGCAGATTCTGAAGGAATCTTATGGAATTGAAATGTTGAATTCCATTGACCAAATTTCATTCCTTTGTTTGGTTCATTCTTTTTCACAGAAGGAATCTCTAAATTCCATCAAATTCCACAAATGAAGGAATTTAACATTCCTTAGCAACTATAAGGTATTTTGATGGAATGAAATTCTTATTTTTCATAATACCACATATGCCCTCAATCCAATATAACCTAATCACATAAAACTTATCCGGTTAAACCATGCCTCAATCGGTTCCTTCTCCAAAACCACTAATCTGAACCACCGACGACCATGACCACCGCCGTTCTGAACCACCGACCACGTCCATTCTGAACCATCGTCGACCACCACCAACCATCGACGATGACCACCACTGACTACCGCCGACCACTGCCGATCTGAACCACTATCGACCATCGCCGACCACCACCGACTACTGACCACCACCGTTCTGAACCATTGTCGATCTGAACCACCGCCAACCACCGTCATTTTGAACCACCGACCACCGCCGTTCTGAACCATCACCGACCACCATCGTTCTGAACCGCCAACCACCGTCGTTCTATACCGCCGTCGACCACCTTCGCCTTGATAAGTGTTACGTAATTGTAAGACTCGGTTTAAAAAAAACGTATAATTATTCTTACTCGAAATGAACCGTAATTAAAAATAACAACTAATGATAGTTGAGGGGTTAAACCCGTAAATTAAATAAACTTATATTAATTATATATATATATATATATATATAAAATTAAGAAAAAAAACTACAAAAAAAAACAAATCATATCATCGTCCCTATTCTCGTTTCACCGCCATATTTCTCTCTCTCTAAAATCTATCACTTCTCTCTAAAATATCTATTCATCCGTCGAAGTAATCAAAGATTCAATTACATATTCGGAATCTACTCTTCGAGCCCTTCTTAGAGGTATAAATTTCTTCTTAAGTTGGTAAGTTATGGTAGTTGAAGTTGATTGGTAGATTATGATTAAATATTGCAAAGTTATAATTATTTATATGTTTAGAAATGTTTAATTTTGTCAAAATTACAAACGGGTAAAGTTTAGAATTAAAACGGTGATATTTATATCTAGATGTTTAACCACACACCAAGTGATCGGTTTAATGTCTAAGAGAATATAATTTCGTGATTAAGCTTAGGATAATAAGCTTTGAGTTTTATGTTATGCGAGTAATAGTAAATTATGGTTTAAAGAGGCAATCGAACGAGTTAAACTTCGTCGTCAATCTCAGTTGATCGCATTTTTACTTCTCAATTCGGTTCAGGTATGGATTTCATTTCTTTTGAATCGTGGGCAACTATTTGTTGTAGTTGACCCTTCCTAAAGGTGGTTCACCGCGTTGTGATTGATCAACCGAACGTGATCAACAAATGTGAAATTATACTCACACATACATATTGATTTTGGTTTATTGAATCAATTGTTTGAACATTTTGATGTTTTATTAAAATGTGTCTCGTATGAGATTGTTTATGAAAAATGTGAAGTATATTGACTATAATTTCTATGATCGCCATTTGGGTAAGTGGCATATGTTTAGTTTTCGTTGATTTTAGAATAACCCAATAAATGGGCACATTATTTGGGATGCCTTCTATGGTGGCTTTGTTGTCATGGCGTCCTGCAGATGACGGTCCACCAGAGTTAAGCCTATGTGGCTTACGTGAACGCACTCTGGGGGACTTGGCTGACTTTGTTGGCTCTAGGGCGGATGGATCGATCTTAGAACTTTACCTACATAATATGTGACCGTGGTTAAATTCACGGGGGATTCGTTGTGTGTGCCCGCATGCCGACCCATTAGTTCGTGTGGTTTGGCCACCCCACGAACACAACGGACTTTATTTATATTACGTTTTGAAGTTAAAGTGTGAACTGTTCTTGAGATTATTTCTTTTGATTATATTACCGAACGTTTCTTTTGATTTAAATGAACTATGAACTTCAGTCTCAAGAACTTTCTTCGAATTAAATTTTTAAGTCTTCCGCTTCGTTATCGATGTTTTCATTATTATTTACGAATTTATATTATAATCCATTCACTGAGCCTGTTCTCAGCTGTGTTTTTGTTTTCTGCCACGGCAAGTTCGAAGTGACGTTTACGGGGACGGGACTTGAGATCGAGCGTGAAATTTTGGAGTTCTTAGACTTGCCTTATTATATAAACGTTCTAAGTTTATAAACAGTTTTTGATGTGTAAGATTTTGGATTATAATATATGTTTAGAGTTTATTAGTAGCTCTAAATTAGTTGTGTATTATGTTAAGTCCCATTCGTGACATCACTCGTTCCGAACCACGGGGACGAGGGATGTTACAAATGTGGTATCAGAGAATAGGTATCGACTTGTAGATTAACTAGGTTTGATCTGTGAGGCTTGGGTAGACATTAGAATGGGTAGACTAGATATTAATTATATTTACTGATTTTTAATCCGTAACTGTTTTGAATTTAGATTTTGATATTGTTTTGTGTTAGAATGTCGAGACGTGGTCGCTCACGCAAATCCAGATCTTAACCTGAGGGTAGCCTAAACCCTAACGCAGTGGGGGGGTACAAATGAGCCTAATATTGCTGATGTGGTCCATTAGACCATGTCAAGTATGATGCCTACATACCTTGAGTAGGCCATGTTAGCTTAATTGATTTATCTGTTTTTGCCTTGTTTGATATCGGGGCAACACACTCTATTGTTTCTGAACAATTAGAATCCCAGTTAAAACCTTATGAGCAGACCACCGAATTTTCAGTAGTGATATCTACCCCGGGTGGTTCAATCTGTGTGTTAACGTGATTTTCAAACTATCCGTTATTTATTGGAGACCGCATACGGGAGGTCATTCTACTTACAATGCATATGTCCCACTTTCAATTAATATTGGGTATAGACTGGATGTCACACCACCATGCAACTAAAGACTGTAACGCCAAACAAATATTGTTTGGGGATACTGACAAACCAGAGGCAATCTTTCAAGGAGGTACTCCAAAAGAAGATGTATGCGCTTTGACCTCTATTACTGTAAAGCAATATACTTGGCAAAGTAACAAAGGTTTTCTGGCCTCGTTACAAGATCCCGAACAGGTATTCCATACTTCTGCACTCACATCTGTTGTTTTCGAATATCTTGATGTGTTTCTCGACGATCTATAGGGTATACCACCGGTCCGGGAAGTCGAATTTACCATCGATCTAGTCCTAAGAGCTTCGCCTATTTCTAAGGCTCCCTATCGAATGGATTCAACTGAAATGAAGGAACTCAAAACTCAACTCGACCTAGTATCTCACCCTGGGGAGCTCCGGTTCTCTTTGTCAAAAAGAAAGACGGTACAATGCGTCTTTGTATTGATTACCGGGAGCATAATAAAGTAACGATCCGTAACAAGTATCCGTTGTCGAGAATCGACGATCTGTTCGATCAATTACAAGGGGCACAATACTTTTCCAAAATTGATCTTCGGTCCGGGTACCATCAACTTCGTATCCGAGATTGTGATATTTTGAAAACCGCATTCAGAACTCGCTATATACACTACGAATTCTTAGTAATGCCTTTCGGGCTAACTAATGCTCCAACGGTCTTTATGGATCTTATGAATCGGGTTTTCAAAGATTATCTCAACGACTTTGTTATCGTGTTTATCGATGACATATTGATATACTCAAAGTCAAGAGAGCAACATGATCAGCATCTTCACATCGTTTTGGAAACTCTTCGAATGAAAAATTTATACGCAAAACGTTCCAAGTGTGAATTTGGATTGATCAAGTGTCTTTTCTCGGACACATAATCTCTGCCGAAGGTGTCAAAGTCGATCCAACGAAAATTGAAACTGTCACTAAATGGCCTCGACCTACGAACGTATCTGAAGTTCGTGGTTTTCTGGGTCTGGCAGGTTATTATAGACGATTCATTGAAGGAATTTCTAAAATATCTCTACCGTTAACCTGATTACTCCGAAAAGGAGTTAAATTCAATTGGGGTTCCGAACAAGAATCCAATTTCAAGGAACTGAAGCATCGATTGGTTACCGTGCCTGTTCTTGTATTACCATCTGGCACCGGCGGGTTTCAAGTTTATGGTGATGCTTCAAAGAAAGGTCTCGGTTGTATTCTTATGCAAAACGGTAGAGTGATCGCATATGCATCACGTCAATTAAAGCCTTATGAGGTCAATTATCCGACTCACGATCTCGAATTAGCTGCAGTTATCTTCGCACTCAAAATTTGGCGTCATTATTTGTACGGTGGGACATGTGAAGTTTTCACCGACCACAAGAGCCTTAAATATATATTTACTCAAAAAGAGTTAAATAGGTGTCAGTAGAGGTGGCTCGAACTTCTAAAGGATTACAATGTTCATATACAGTATCATCCGAGTAAGGCTAATGTAGTCGCCGATGCTTTAAGGCGTAAAGCTGTGGAACAGGTTTCCTCGTTACTTGTTCCTACATACTTAGCTTTGGAGATTGAACGGTTCGGACCGGAAATCTATCCGAGTTCACAAATGGAAATTCTATCGAATCTGATGGTAGAACCGACTCTAATTTCTCGGATAAAAGAAGCCCAACAAGACGACGGTGAATTGTGGGCGAACTTCCGGCAAGCAAAAGAGAATGTTATTTCGGAATTCAGGATCGATGATGATCACGTGTTGTGGTTTCGGGATCGTCTTTGTGTTCCGAATAACTCGAAGCTTAAAGATTAGATTCTGACCGAAGCTCATAAATCTATGTTTTTTGTTCACCCGGGTACAACAAAAATGTATCGCGACTTACAGACCCATTACTGGTGGGTTGGAATGAAGCGAGATATCGTCGGTTTTGTAGCTCGTTGTAACACCCGTAATTTTCAGTAAATATATGTCACCCGAACGTTTCGGTGACTTGTAAAAATGGGGTTTTGATGGGAAATGTATTGTTTAAAGTCCCTCGGAGTATCGGGAGTTCGGGCGTTGAAAAATTCGGATTTTTGGAGATCGGGGGCACCCGGGCGACCATGCCAGCGATTGTGCCAGAGGGCACAATAGCCTGGCACTATCGCCGAAGCTGAGGAGCTCACGGTACATGCTTGGCGATTGTGCCACTGGCATAATCTCCTGGTACTATAGCCTGCGTGTACCAGTGGGTTAAATGTGCGATTTTTCACCCATTTCCCTCATTTCTCATTTCTATCTTCTCCCCTTTTCTCTCCAAAACCCCAAAACCGAACCCTAACTTATTTTGGGGGTTTTTCCTCCCCAAACCACATGATTACTCACCATCTAGCTAGTTGGGAGCTTGAGTCACAAAACCTCCACCTGCATATTCCTCATGAAGTTCAACGGTTGAGATCTCGGGTTGAAGTGTTGGATTGGGTGTTTTCGGAAAGTCTCGTCATCTTTAATGGTAAACTTCTTTGATTTTAAGGTATATATGTTCTTTGGGTGTTTCCCTAGTGTTTGGTTTATCAAATCTCGGATTTGTTAGTTTTGGAGAAACTAAGGTTTTGATCTCGTTGAGGGATTTTAGTATATTATGTTGGGGAATGTTTCTATGTGGTTGATTATGGATATTTATGGTTCGGTATGTATGGATCTAGGTTTTGGAAGTTCTCGGCTTGAGGATTCAAGCGGCTTTCAAAAGAGCTCGTTGGGTGAAATCTAGATTTAGCCTAAATCTAGCAAGGTGAGTTCAAGTTGATTTGTGAAAATGGTGTACATGCCAAAATGTTTATTTTAAAGTGTTTTACATGAAATGGTTAACTGCTGATAAGTTTGGGTATTTTGAAGTAAAATATGTTTTACTTGGTTATTCGTCAAAGTGTGAGTATTTTGATAAGTTTTCATATTTGGTAAACTTGGGTTGTGTTAACCTCTTAAAATGCTTATTTTGGGTTTGAACATTTTAGCAACTAAATAGCATGATTTACGTATTCTTGGTGACTTTGTACAAGTAAGATCTATTTCATGATTCATGCATCTTTGATGATTTTGTACAAATGAAGTCTATTTCATGTTATATGCATTTTGGTGTATTTGCATTCATAAACCCTTTGGAAAATCTTTAGTCCCATCTCGTGTGGAGTTTTGGGTTAATCTCGTCTTTGAGACATGTGTCTTCATAAACGTTGTTTAAAGACATTTCATTATTTGGGGGACCAATAATTATTGGCCAAATGGATTTTGAGCATTTTAGCTCGGTGTTGGCTTAAAAGAGTCTTGAGGACATTTGTCCGGTTTTAATGGCTCGATGTAGAGTCTAATTCACGATTTACATCTAAATGCAATTTATTGCATATTTATAATATTTACAGGCTCGAGTGCTGTTGTCATTCATGTGTAGTCGTGTATTTTTAGACTGTGTTGTATTTGATCCATAGGCACATAAGTCAGTCTTATTTTATGGTCAATTGGGTGGTACGGGGTTGGACTCCGGGACTCATGTTTTATGACCACTACTTGACAAGTAGGCACTAGGAGGAGGTAGTCTTGGGCACCACTGTGTGGGTGTGTGCCTAGATCTCCGCCGTCGGGGTAATGCCATGGTTGTAGTCCTCGGGTGTGCCGGGCCTTTCGGGTGTCTTTATGGCATCAAGGTGCCTCGTCTCTTTGGGTGAAACTTGTCAAAGATTCGTAGGGACACTTTGGCTTTCATGCCGTTGGGTGTCATGCGATGAACGTTGGTTGAGTGACATACTTTTGTGTTCCTCCGCTCTCCACGGATACGGGTATCCCCGTTGTCGGCCCGATGTATTTTGGATATTTAATTTTCCATGTTTTGACACTTGGATTTCATTCCGTTTTATGGTCGCGTGAGTATTAAGCTTTAGTTCCATGTTTTAATGGCGTATCATATTTATATGGATTGTTTTCCGTTATTTAAGGGTCGAGTATTATGTCCCACCCGAGTTTGGGTGTTTTGGGGCCATGAAGTATTATTTACATTTTAGCACATTTGAGTACCGAACTATGACCCCGTTATGGGTGAGTTACGGGTTACCTCGTTTTATAAGAAATGTGTGTTTGGGAGTATTGTCTTTAAAAGTGTATAATATGGGAAAATGTGTCGTTTCCATTTTGAAGTATAATATTTCGAAGGATCTTGTTTTAAACTGAATTCCTTTCTTTTAAAGATATATTCATTCATGTTAAAACTCTTGAGCTCACTAGGCGTTAAGCCTAATCCTTTTTATTTGTCGGCATGTGCATCAGGTTCCTTTCGGGGGTTCGATTCTAGCAGTGCTTTGAAGAGTTGAGCCTTAGCCTTACAAGAGTGAGTAGTCGGTGAAGTCTTCCGCATGTTGGAGTTAGTAACTGTTATTGGGTTTAGGCACCCGTCCTTTTTCATAGAGTGTATGTATAGGATGAACGTGAGCGTTGAAGTTAATTCTCAATTTTATGTTGTAGTTCGAAGTATTTATTGATGTATTTAGAAAGATTTTATAAGTTGCTATCTCCAGATTTAAGGGTGTTATACTCGTTGTCTCACTTGTCAACAAGTTAAAAGTGAACATCAACGTCCGGGTGTTCTTCTCCAATCGCTGAACATTCCCGTATGGAAATAGGAACACATAACTATGGATTTTGTAGTCGGACTACCCCGCACGACCTTGAAACACGATGCAATTTGGGTAATGGTTGATCGACTGACGAAATCGGATCATTTTCTTCCTATTCGACAAACTTGGTCAATTGATAAATTGAGAGAAGTATTCCAACGTGAGATTGTACGTCTCCATGGCACTCTTGTATCGATTACCTCCGATCGAGACCCACGCTTTACATCTCAATTTTGGGAAGGTTTACATAAAGCTTGGGGCACACATTTGAATTTTAATAAAGCTTGGGGCACACATTTGAATTTTAGTACAACCTTTCATCCGCAAACTGATCGGCAATATGAACGTACGATTCACACATTGGAGGATATGTTCCGAGCATGTGCGTTGGAATGACATGGAAGTTGGGATAGTTACTTGTACCTAATCGAATTCTCCTATAATAATAGCTGGCAGTCAAGTATCGGCATGGCCCCGTATGAAGCACTTTATGGCCGAAAATGTCGAACACCGACTTGTTGGAATGAAGTCGGAGAACGTATTCTCGAAGGCCCAGAACTGGTACAAGTTACTACCGAGAAAGTCGAAATTGCGCGTCAAATGATGAAAGAGGCTCAGGCTCGTCAAATGATGAAAGTCGAAATCACATGTATGAAAACTGAAACCTTTTGCGTATGCATACATCATCATACAAATCATATAATGTTGAAAATAAGTTTATACTAGGTATGCATCCTATTATAAGTCTCATGAAGACTTACCTGATTCTGTGTAGATCGGCTATTGATAGCTCTTGACTGAAAACCTACACATTTCATACCACCATATCCAATTAATGACTTATTTTCTCCAAAAGTCAACCATGGTCAACCCGACTCGACCTAAAGTCAAACTCCAAAAATCAGTTCTCTTAATAACTCAAATATCTCCATTTGATCTCATCGTCAAAATACTTGTGGGTCAAACGAGGTAAAAGACAACCATTGGTCAACCTCGACTAACTTTAGTCAACCCCAAGTCTAAAACTTAACGACGTTCTAAAACGTCAAAATAGTTATTTTCAAATCTTATAAATCCATCTTTTCAAATTAAAACGTCCCAATAAATACTTTAACTCAAAATACGACGCTTTAATCACATTATTAAACCATCAAAAATAATTTAATAAACTTTAAGTCTCACGCTTACTAACGATTCTTAACATCGATTTATATATTTTTAAAAATCATTTGCTCCGCATTAAAGTGTCTAGATTACAAAAATCATCTAAATAACTAAATGACTTATTATAAACCACCTCTCTTTTGGAATAACTAATTAAATAATCAAAAATTTAAAATTAAAATAATATATTAATTAAATATAATTTAAATTAATCTATACTATATTATAAAACAGACATAAAAAACTCTTAAAAACAACTCATTAAGATTTAAGTACTGCTATTTAATGTGTATTTCTTAAAATCTCTTAAAAAACAACTAATAAAGCTTTATGTATTACTTTTAATGCTAATTAATGAATTAATCTCTAACCCCTTCCCCATCTGCGGCCTTAAACCCTCATCCCCTCATAAACCGTTTCATCTTTATCCCTTTCAATACTATCATAAACCCTTATTCATCCCTATCCTCCCATCCTTAATCGCTACAATTATGAAATTTAAATTGGTGATGGGGATTAATTCCCGTTTCTTTTCTTATGTGCCTCTGGTTTACAAATGAACTTTCAGTTTTTCCCGAAATCGTACTCTCACCTTCTCTTTGCGATTCTTCTTCTGGAAACACTGCAATCTTGAGACCGATTGTGTTTTGCTTTGAAGGTGCCGATCCCCTTTCAGGTTTAACTTTTCTTCTTCCATTTTTTTCTTCATATTGGCAGTCCATCCTAAACCACAAGAACTCGGTGTATTTCTTTTCTGGAATTTTGTCCAATGTGCATATCGTATGATACAATATGAAGCCAACAAAGCGTAAGTCGTGGTTTTCTTGATGATATATGTTTAACTAATGATGTCGTTTCTTGATGATAGCGATTCTTCTTATGGAAACATTGCAACCTCGAGATTGATTGTGTTTTGCTTTGAAGGTGCCGATCCCCTTTCAGGTTTAACTTTTCTTCTTCAATTTGTTTTTCTTCATATTTCCAGTCCATCCTAAACCACAATGTTTAACTAATTATGTCGTTTCTTGATGATACAGTAAGTAGGGAATGAATCATGGGTTGGTTCTTTGGGGTTTTGAATATTAAAGGATTTATGCTAATCAAAGGAGTAAGGAAAAATCTACCTACATAGAAAGTTGTCATGAATTTTTGGCCATTTCTCTTGAAAAGTTGACCTGTAGGTCAACGTGTTCACTTCATTAACTTGATATGAGATTTTTTTCTATAATATTTTGAACTTGAGCACATGGTCGCTATCAATTTATGATTCTTCAATTTTTTTTCTCTAATTGAGATATTTTTCCAACTTCATGCTTCTAGAACCTGACTATAAATGAAAGGGGTCGGTGCGAAACATAAGGTCTTATGCTGATTTTGAAGGTTGTCATCAATCCTCTCTAAATTGCTTATGTTGATTTGGATTTTGGTGTTCCTAATTTTCTGCACTCTTTTGGCTCTTTTATGTTATTTTAGTAGATTGTTTAAGTAGTGGTGTTAAGATTTACAAGATAACCCTTGAGAGATAACCCGCCTTTGCTTGAAAACATGGTTGGATTCAAGTTTCTTAAATTCTTGAAGTTCTTTGGAGAGACAGGTATTGTTCTTTGAACACTATTATGTTTGTTTTCAGCTTTCCATTCTCTATAGAAGACATTTCAAATGTTGAGTAGAATTATTGTTTTCTCCAATGTTTCCTTTTAACGCCCAACTTTCACTATGACAAAACATATCTTTTGTAAGTATCTTTTCATCCGCATCTTATGGTTTTAATTTCAGAAAACTTTATTGATATCACCTCAAAGTTTTCTTATATTTTCCAAGTATTTGTATACATTTGTTGGTTTTAAGTACCATGGTTAAGTGGTAAGTCTAACTTCATGTTATTTGTTAGTATAACATTTATTCAACGTCCTATTTAACATGGACAAATGTTTTGAGAATTTAGAAAACCACTTCTAGAATTACTAGAGTTAGGTAACATTGTTTTCGTCCTTTCATTTGGGTAAGATGTTTCTCATTAATGTTTAATTTCTTTAATTTGTGTATTTTTTGCTCTTTTCCTTCTTTCTTTTAGGTTTTATGATTTGAAGCGATTTAATGGGTAAATTGAACACCACATTTACCATTTTTTACCATCTTTGGCTTTTTCGATGCAAGTTGCTCTCATATAATATGCACTTGGTGAATCGTTTTTTATGCACTTTTTGTTTCGGTAGAAAAAACGGGGATCTCATTGTTTTAGCTTAATTCCATCGTTCCATGTATCTTTTTAACTTTTTTGGTTGATTCCAAGAGACTTTTCGTTTTTTTTGTTTTTAGTTGATTTCAAGGGAGTGCACATAATGGGATTGTAAAGAAGCAGATGATTTTGGTGGCTGCTTTGTGTGCTTGTACAGGGATTGATGATGTGGAGATGGAAGGTGGATCCATTCTTACATTTCGAGGAGTTGCCACGGTTATTTTGAACGTGGGTTTATGAAAAATATGTTTGTCATTATGAACTTGGGATTATAAAAAATACGATATTATGAACTTGAGATTATGAACATGCTCTTAGTAAGAACTTGATCATTCTTATTGTTGTGGTTTTGAAGTGCCTTAATTTAATATTTGGTAGATTTGTGTGATCGTTAGAATCCTTCCTTCTGTTTATCAAAATGGTAAAAAATGGCAACGAGTTTGTGAAACACAATAAGTTTAAGTTTGTGTCTGTGCTACGAGCCCATTAAGTTTTTCAATCAGCATTGTCTTGAACATATTATTTGCTGCATAAATCTAATTGATGCAGATGAGAAACATGAGAGACTTTGTGAAACTTTGACACATGAGAAACTTTGCGATTCAAGCACACATGATACGACAAGTTAGCCTAATAATTGTTGCCTTGTGGTTTCTGATGGCACTAATTAAGTGTAAAGTTCTGCTAATGCCAGCTCGATTAGCAATAGCAAAATCACCTTCCCACAATAGTTTATATTCATTAAATTGGTGGAATGGTCGATTTTACTACAAATAGACATAATTCCTATTTTGGGGAATCAACTTTAAAAATCATCATTTAGATTTATGGATGACGTGGCTTTTATATAATCCATGTAATATCTGTTTTAAATAATAAATCTGCCACAACATTTGAGGTTACCTGTTACTTTCTAAACCGGTTAACGAGTCCCTTAAATAAATGAAAAGTTTGTTTCAAACCCCAAAATGATGATTTTTAAAGTTGATTCCCAAAATAGGAATTAGGTCAAAGTTTGTTCCATTTTGGTGCAATTTACCCTAAATTAAACAAACTATACTTGATTAAAAACTAATAATAGCCCAACTAAATCACCCTTAATATTGGATTCCTTTCAATTCAATTATGTTGGACTAAGCTTTTAAGAAAAAAACCCAATACATCTATCCAAATAAATACCCAATATAACATATGGGCTTCCATTTAAAGCAAAAGTCATAAGGAAGAGACCCAAGACAGCAAGCCCACCATCCAATCTGCCAAGCTCCAGACCCGGATCCGGTACCTGACCCGACGCGAATGGCTGTCACCGGCAACGGCTTTTTCAGTCCGTTTGACCTCGTTTTTTGATCGTTTTCGACGATTTCTTTTGCTAAAACTCTAGAAAATCATTTTCCTCAACCATAGGAACAAAAATCAACGAAAACTATCAAGTATTGAGTCCCACACGCTCATTTAAAATTTGGGTTAAAAACCCACTCGAAATTAGTAAAAATCGCAAAATTGGACACTCTAAACCAAAATATGAGATATAAGGCTACTAAGGTTCGATAAAGGACTTAAAAACGAAGCTAACCATATAAAGAAATCAAAATTTGGTTGGGCATTTTACCTCCAATCGCCAATAAACGGAGTTTTTCGACTTCGAACTTCAACCTCCAATTTCTCTTTCAAGACTCGACCAAAACTTGATTTTCTTGAACCAAAATGATCTTCAACCGGTTACCTTTACTTATCTATAACCTTTTTGTCCTAATAGTTGACAAAACGAGCCAATAAGCAGCTTCAAAAGAGTTGTCGTTTTCAAATTTCTGAAAAAATCAGACTTGTCATTTTTTTATAACTGTTAACGACTGACACCACCCTTGGACTTTTAGAAAATGACATTCCGCCCCTTGTCTTGATACCTTGGTCAAAATTACATTTTTATTACCCTGTTTTGACATTTTCTTTCATTTCTAGTCCAAGCGAACGTAAATTCTTTTATTCACTTCTCACTTTCATCAAACGACATAACAGACCTTTTTCACGATTTTCTTCTCATTTTTAGTCCAATAAATAAAATAAAATTTTTATTTTATTTTCCTTTTCTTCTCTTCTTCTTTTTCTTTTCTTTTCTTTTCGTTTCTTTTCACATTTATTTATTTGTCCATTTTGGGGTCACAACCGCCGTTCTGAACCATTGCCGATCTGAACCACTACTGACCACCGCTGTTCTGAACCACCGCCAACCACCGACCACCACCATTCTAAACCATCGTCGACCACCGCCGACCACCACCAATCTGAACTACCCCAATCTGAACCGCATCCGACCACCTATCACCCCCGTTCTGAACCACCGCTGATCTGAACCACCGCCATTCTGAACCATCGCTGTTCTGAACCACCACCAACCACCCGTCGATCTGAACCATCCGCGACCACCGTCGATCTGAACCACCGTTCTAAACTACCACTGAGTGACCACCACCAATTTGAACCACCGTTACAAAGAAAGTATTTTTACTGCTATTTTATTAAAGCATCTTTTGTTTATAAAAAGTAAAATTATCAAAAGAGTATTTTGGTCATTTATCAATATTTCATTCTAATTCCAAAGCTACATTCTGTGAACCAAACAAACAAACAGATTTCAATTCCTTTAACAGATTTCATTCCAATTCTGTCAACCAAACATGTGGTCAAACCTGACAAATTCCATTCCAGTTATTTCAAAGTCAAATTTATTTGACATATTCCATTCCATCCAAAAACATTCTGCAAACCAAACGCCACCTCAGTATAATTCTACAGACCCTTCTTTGGTTGACTTTATCAAGTCCTCATCAATATTCTCATAAAATTGAAGCATCTAAATTCTCCGTCCTGGATACTCTCCCAAGATTAAAACCGGTGGTTTCGTCTCCGATTCGATACTTAAAAAGTTCTTTTGACATCTTGATCACTATAGATATAGAGAACTTGAAACGATCATTAATCAGTGAAGATTTAAACAACTTGCAATTTTGACAAAAAGAGTCAAAAGCCAAACTTTGATCAGAAAATCAAACTTGAAAAGTCAAAGTCTTGAAGTCAATTCTCGAAAGTCAATCCTAAAAGTCAAACAAGAAAAGTCAATTAATGAAAGTCAAATTTGCAAGTCAAACTGAAAATTAACTCTGAAAAGTCAACTTTGAAAATCTGTAAGTCAATCTCAAAAAGTCAATTTCGAGAAATCAATCCTAAATTCTATATATCACATGAAATATAAGTTGTTATACAAGATTGAAAGTTGTCACGAATGGATAATAAATTGTCACAAATGATCAGAGTCTGTCGTGAAAACTACAAACTCCCATTCGCATGCAATCCCATCCATAACCATGCAATACGTGATAAAACTCTCGAGCAAACTTGTGTGTGATAACCATCTTTTGGATCCTTATGTTGTGCAATAAGAGCCTCTTATCGCAGCTTCAATGTGCGATATTATAGTATATCGTAGTCTATAGATGCAATATCCTTAACACTTAACCAGTCAGCACATTATAAATCATGCGATGAAAAATTAATGTTGTAAGATAGTTCACTGTTGTGTCATGCGATGGATTTTAATATCGCAGGCTGAAGGAGGCTTTGATGTGCAATAGTTACTTAGAACAACTTAGAATCGTGCAATAGTAGCATTTCCTCGCACAAGTGTTGTGCAATAACAAGCTTTCTTGATCAACAATCGTGCGACAAAGTCACAGTCGTGCCTGGGAGAGTCGTGCCTGGGAGAGCAGGCCCAGGAGAAATAGGGGCCCAATTTTTTTTAGTATATAGTAGTAATAATAGGAAATAAAAGAGAAATTCTTTTAGTATCTAATAAGACCAAAGAATTTCGTATTATATTAGGGCCAAACATATATTAATTAACTACATTGGAAAAGAAAATATGTTAAAAGTTAATTGATCGTACATTTTATAGTATTGTCTGTTGTTTCTCTACTTTTTTATCTAGTATCAAAGTCTTAAACTACTTTCCTAAAAAACTTTAATATATTCTCCATCATTATGTCCCACTTGTCCTCTTAGAAATTCAAAGTCTAATGGAACCTAAAGAATTTTGTATTATATTAAGGGTCCAAACATAAATTAATTAATTACATTGGAAAAGAAAATATGTAAAAAGTTAAATAGTTGTTCATTTTATAGTATTGTCTATCATTTTTTTTATCTAGTATCAAAGTCTAAAATTACTTTCCTAAAAAACTTTAATATATTCTCATCATTATCTCCCACTTGTCCTCTTAGAAATTCAAAGTCTAATGGAACCTAAAGAATTTTGTATTATATTAAGGGCCCAAACATATATTAATTAATTACATTGGAAAATAAAATATGTAAAAAATTAAATAGTTGTTCATTTTATAGTATTCTCTATCGTTTTTTATCTAGTAACAAAGTTTAAAACTACTTACCTTATTTTCTATACCGACTCTTTTAATTATTTCATCCGCATGAATTCTATAGTTGTATTAGAACTTAAGAGATTTTTTGTTAGTAACTAAGATAGCTCAGTCCTACCTTTTGACTAAAATTACAAACCATAGTTCAACTTATATCTATACCCTTGTTTTTTCAAATATTATTGATTCTTTATTACCTAACTAGAAGCGTACTCGCGCAATGCAGCGAGATACATCACGATTTTGGATGGTTTTGAAAAAGTGATAATGTTTTTTTTATATATTTGTTTAATTTAGGCTTAATAATATAATGTTTTTTATATAAAAAAATTAAGTATTTTGTTAGAATTAAATGATTATCTTATATATTTTAATGACATCTAGAAAAAATAACCAATTACATATTTAATAATATAATTAAAACAAAATTATAGTAATATAATATATTAATTAATAGTGATACATGAAAATGTCTGCATAAAAGGAAGACCCTGTACATACCAAATTGGTGGGTGTTAGAAGTCTGCAGTAGTAATATGTATCTTGTGCTTTGATACTTGTAAACTAAGAGATTTTTAAAATATTGCATAAAATGATGGTACCTTGTACCTAATAATTTGTATTTAAGAGTTTTTTATTAGTGCTTTATAATATAGTATAGATATTGAGCGCAATAATCTTGATACTCACCTATCTCTAAAACAATAACAAAATCTTAAGCTATAACGAATATGGGTTTTGATTTTAAGATTGATGGTTCCTTAAAAAAAATTGTTTCAACCGTAAAAGTTTAAAGCGGTGATGAAAAACATTAACCAAAGATGAGATGGAAACACAACTGATTTATATTGATTTATATAGAGTATTACTCCGAATAATCAACATTTTGACCCAAAATTATGTCATTTTATATTTTAAATGTACATCGATGTTTTTGACGGTGGAAACTGATTTTTTTACCATTTAGAAAAGACAAAAATAGTTCAAAGGTTGCTATGTAAAATTGATATGACATATAATATTGATTTAGAAATAATTATTGATTGATTTTACGTATAGGAATAACGGGAAAAAATATTATATGAATTATTAGTATTATTTTAATTCAATTTTATCTCTTATGATATAAAACAATATATCAAAGATTTTTTTTTTCATAATTATCGAGGACCTTTTTCTACATTTCACCCGGGGCCTATAAAATCTTGTGCTAATGATGTGCGATAGATACCTCTGAAAATCTTGTCTCATGTGATAAACCAGGTCTGAATAACTTGTGTTGTGCGATAAACCAGGTCTGAAACCTCTTCTTTGTGCGATAGTTAAGCTCTGAATGCTTTTTGTCGTGCTATAAACCTGAATCCCCGTTGTCGTGCGATATCCTTCAAGATCCCTACTGCATTGCGATAAAAGAAAGTATCGCACACCACAGGATGCTAGTTATCATGCAATAACGTTGATGATCAGTAGCGAACTTCATGCGATAAAGTCATAAAGATGAACACAGACAGACTAAAACCAGACTGATGGATCCAAGGTTCACCAAAATCAAAACTTGATGTTGATACTTCTATTCTATGGTCGATTTATGGTTAGAAACACAAAATGTGAAAGTCTGAACAACAATTTTGGATTAAAACACCAAATTTTAAAGAAAAATTCAAGAACAGATCGCAAAATATCAAGAACACAAAAATTCAAAAATTGATACCAATTCTTGATTCAAGTTTGAAATTGTTGAACAAAAATCACTCAGATCAATTCAAATATGATAATTGAATCATATGAACATTAAATCCAATCAAAAAAATCTTCAAATTGCAAAAATCACCATGAAACAGTCGACTTTTCTCAAGAACATCAAAAATTTGATAAAATCTTCAATTTTCTTCACAAATGTTGTAAATCCATTGAATTTGCTATGATACCAATTGTTGTTCAGATTTAAACTCCAAAATACAAGATCAAGAACGTCATATGTCATATATTGTAGAGAGGGAATTTTTACATGTGAGCACTCTATTTAATATGGCATATAGTGTAGAGAGAGAATTTTAAATTTTTACATGAGAGGACTATGTTTTTAGCGCACACACACTAATCTCAAAGATCTCACCAAGTTATGAACTCTAACAAACAAAAAACCTTTTTATATCTAGGAAGTCAATCATCGACTTCTCAAGGCATTTACAAGACAATACAATTAGGCCCCTAAATCTTGAATACAACGCAATTATATCGATTGAGAGAAGTTGTCATGATGAATTAATTGGTCCATGTACGGAAGAGTCGCTCAAATTTTGGGGAAAATATTTCAGGTTGATGGATGTATTTGAATTGATGCTTAGGAGTAACATAACTTTTGTCAGGTGTTGTTTTTTATATTGGATGAGTTATGCATGGTACAAAAATAATCGTATTTCTTATGCATAATGATATTGCCACTCCGGATTGGCAGAACCCATATTATATTCTGGTCATTGTGGTTTATGATTTCAATGTTGTCATCATCATCCTTAGAATATATATGTTCAACCATTAGTAAAATGGAAACATGGAAAAGATTTAAGTCAATGAACTAGTTATCCAAGCAGGTGCCAAAAAAGAAAGGAAGTAAGTCTAAAAAATCTAATAAGGGTGTTTCACTGTCAAGAGAAGGAAGCATGTTGGAGGCTACTGATTCGGAGATCTTATGATGCAACTCCAGACTGTTTCAGAACTCTGTTCAAGACAGGACTAAAGGGACAGGCTCTTCTAATCAATCAGACCTCCTTTTTGAGATCGAAAAAACTTTAGAAGTGGGCCACTTACTAGGTTTTAAATTGGAAGGGATGGCAAAAGAGATCGAGAAATGCGTGCTTGGGCAATGTGAGATCATCAATCATCAATGAATTTATTGTCTCTAAATTGCAGAAGTGTGGGGAGCAATGACAAAAATTTTTGGGTTAATGGTCTTTGTAGAGACCACAAGATCAGTTTTTTGGCTTTGCAGGAAACAAAATTGAAAAGTGTGGATGATAGTTTCATCAAACGGCTTTGGGGTGACTACCATTTTGATTTCGCTGCTGTCAATGCTAAAGGTAACTCTGGCGGCATTCTTTCAGTTTGGGACAAAATTTCGTTCTCTAGGAAGCATGTACTGTGTGGAGATGGATATGTAGCATTCATGGGAACTTGGTGTCCAAAAAATGTCCCTTGTTGCATTATCAACGTCTATGCCCCCCAACAAGAATCTAAGAAACGTGTATCCTCTGGTCTTCCATTCTTAATCTGATTAATAACTGGTATGGAGTGCTGATTGTGGCTGGTGATTTTAATTCTATCAGAAGCCCATCCGAGAAAATCGGCTCCTTCATTGACTCTCGAGCAATTCGCATCTTTAACGACTTCATCACTAACGCCGATATTTCTGAAATGCCAGCTTCGGGCAGGAAGTTCACTTGGTCTAATAGAGGTGGTTATAAGCTTAGCAAGATTGACATAATCTTCGTGTCAGAGAAGTTCTTGGAAGTTTGGCCTAACTCATGCTGCTCCATTCTTCCTAGGGAACTTTCTGATCACTGCCCTCTCATTCTAAAAGATGTTTCGATAGACTACGGCCCTACCCCCTTTAAGCTTTTCAACTCTTGGATTCACATGGAAGACTTCAAAGACTTGGTGGAGAAAGAATGGAGGGATGGTTGCTATTCACGCTCAGACTGCAAGTTGATCAACTTGAAGAATAAACTGAAAAATGCTGAAAGATAAAATAAGATGCTGGTGGATTTTGAAGAAAAAAAAGATGGAAGAGGACAGGAAGAAGATTCAATCGGACATTGAGGACTTTGATTTAATCATCGATGCTGGAAATGCAGATGAAACAACCATTGTAAGAAGTTCAGAAGGCTTGAAATTGAAGGCCGAAATTGAAGCTAAGACTCGTGATGATTTACGACAAAAAGCGAAAGTCAAATGCGCTATCGAGGGTGACGAGAATACCAAATTTTTTCATGGAATTATTAACCATAGAAGGAACATCTCCCGAATCAGAGGAGTCACGGTCGACGGGGCTTGGAAAGAAAATGCGACTGAAGTTAAAGAATCTTTCTTGGAGTTCTTTAAAACCAAAATGGGGCAGAGCTTGCAAGCCAGGAGTTCCTTTGACATGTCAAATATCCGTAAGCTGTCTACGAAAGATGCGAATTGGCTCGTCCAAGATTTCTCTGAAGCTGAGATTAAAGAAGCAGTGTGGAGTTGTGAAAATGACAAATCTCCAGGACTTGACGGCTACTCTTTTGGTTTTATTAAAACTTACTGGCAGATCCTTAAATCTGACTTTGTTGATGCTATTTTTGAATTTCAGGAGAAATCTTGGATTCCGAAAGGCTGTAACCCCTCTTTTATTTGCTTGATCCCGAAAGTGCTAGACCCTCAGCATTGCAAAGACTATAGACCCATCAGCTTGGTGGGTTGTATTTATAAAGTGATTGCCAAGATACTCGCTAAGCGTCTAAGTTGCGTCATCAGCACAATCATCAATGAGTCACAATCAGCTTTTTTAAAGGGAAGATTTATCTTAGATGGGGTGTTCATAGCTAACGAAATCATCAGATGGGCGAAAAGTTTAAAAAAACCAGTCCTCTTCTTTAAGGCAGATTTTGAAAAAGCTTTTGACTCTGTGGATTGGGATTACCTGATGGATATTCTTGAAGCAATGGGCTTCCCTTCCAAACGGAAAAAGTGGATCAACGCCTGCCTTCATTCCGCTTCCTCTTCGATCCTTATTAATGGCTCTCCTACTGCGGAGTTTCGGGTGCGAAGAGGCCTACGCCAAGGGGACCCATTATCTCTTTTACTCTTTATCGTAGCCATGGAAGGCCTACATCATTTGATGGAGGTTGCGAAACAAAAATGCCTCATAAAGGGGATCGAGATCGGCTCTGAAAGATTCAACATATCTCACTTGTTTTACGCTGATGATGCTCTTTTTATTAACAGGTGGTCGGTAGAAGAAGAGAAAAATATCCTTTGCATCTTGCGATGCTTTTATTTGGCCTCGGGTTTAAAATTAAATCTTGATAAAAGCGATCTTTTCGGAGTAGGAGTTGATCCAGGAAGAGTACTTTGGGCTGCCAATGAACTCAAGTGTAAGGCCGGTAAATTCCCTTGTAGAGAGTTTTCAACGCAGATTGTCAAGATGGAAAGCTAAAGCCCTATCTGTTGGTGGAAGGAAAGTATTAACCCAAGTTGTCCTGGGATCGAAGTCTTGTGTTAGACTAGTCATTGTTAAGGGTGCTAATGTGTAATTACTTAGGGTATCTAAGTGTAATTATTTTCCCTATATATAGGGCTTGTATTTTCTCTCTTTAGTATCAATAACAAAAACCCTTTACCCAAGGTTTGATTTGGTATCAGAGCCGTCAAACCCTAATCCAGCCGTCAAACCCTAATCCAGCCGTCGCTTCTTCCAAGACCAGCCAGCCGACGCAACTTCCGGCCATCTCCTCACCAACTCGCGCAACCTCCGGCGCCCTTTCCCACAACCGCGTGAACAGTGAGCCTGAACAGTGAGCGTGAACAGTGCCGAGTGAACAGTGCCGAGTGAACAGTGCCGAGTGAACAGTGCCGCGTGAACAGTGCCGCGTGAACAGTAACATCCGGCGCCCTTCCTCACCAGCCGACGCAAATCTCCGGCAAACAAATCTCACTTCCTTACCACCATGGCTGCAATCTTAACTCTTACCAATCAAGAAAAGACGACCCACAACTCTCATAAATTTGCCTTTACCCTAAAACCCACGAACTATGGTTATTGGCGAACAATGGTCGAATCTTTCCTTACCTCTCACAATCTTTTTGGCTATATTGATGGCACTATTCCGTGTCCAGAACCGAAGGTTACAAATGGAACTGCTACTACAGACAATCCAAGCTACCAACCATGGGTCTCCAATGATGCCCACATTCGTATGCTCCTTATCTCTACTGTGTCAGAAGAGTCCTTTCAACACATTCAGGGTAAAAGCTCCCGCGAAGTGTGGCTGTCTTTAGAACAAGCGTATGCCCCGGTAACTTCGTCTCATGAATTTACCCTTAAAAATCAGTTGCTTCGAATCACCATGAAGGGTGATGAAAAACCTACTGAATACCTCAGCCGAGCACAGGAATATGCAACTGCCCTCGCCAATATAGGCGAACCAATGAAAGACAAAGATCTGGTTATGCTAACTCTTGCAGGACTTCGTGAAGAATACAATGGCCTCAAGGCAAACCTCTTGGCTCGTTCCCCTCCTGTCAACTTCAATGAACTACATGGTTTATTAAGTGACCATGATTATATGATCACAAGAATCTTGGCAACCAATCCGCAAGTTCCTCAAGCCTTTCTGGCGACTGCCTCTCCTGCCCAGCAGCTCTTTCCGACTGCCTCTACACCCCTACCGCAGCCTAGTCTCGACCCCATTCAGCAGCAGCTTCATAATCTTCAACTCATGGCCTCTCAATTGGGATATCAACTAAATCCTACATCTTCACCACGACCACAGGCTTACTTTGGATCACGGTCATTCAATAACAACCGTGGTGGTCGCGGCTCTCGTGGATCTTCACGTGGCAACTCACGGACTGCCTCCAACTCTCGCAATCGTGACAGTAATAACACACGTCAATTCTCTTGGGCTTCTACCCAAAACATGGTCTATGGTCATTGTAACCGATGTGGGATTGGTCACCTACCTTCTCAGTGTCCTAACCAGCCTAACCAATCTCGTGCAGCGCCACAAGCTAACTATGCTACCTACTCCGATGCTGGTTCACAATCAGGATCCACTTGGAAGCCCGACACTGGCGCTAATCACCATGCCACTCCAGATCTATCTAGCCTTGACAACTCCGAGGCCTACTTCGGTAACGATTCTTTACTTGTTGGTAATGGTAACTCTATACCCATCTTTCATATTGGCTCCTCAAAACTTTACTCTCCTAACAAAACCTTTCAATTATCCCATATACTTCATGTCCCTGAACTAAAACAAAACCTTTTATCCGTTCAAAAATTTTGTGTAGACAATGATGTTTTCTTTGAATTTCACTCTTCTTATTTTGTTGTGAAGGACGAGTCTACACGCACTATCCTCCTAACGGGCCCCAGTGAACAGGGATTGTACTCCATCCGTCTTCCTAAGCTCAAGTCTCTACCCAAGGTTGCTTTCACTGCTGTCAAAGCTTCCTCGAACATTTGGCATCAACGCTTGGGACACCCTCATGCTTAAGTTTTTCGGTCAATTATTTCTCATTGTGCTTTACCTGTTTCGGACAAATTATCAAATAATTTATGTTCTTCTTGTCAACTAGGCAAATCTTCAAAATTATCTTTATTTGATTCTAATTTTCGTAGCAATAATATTTTAGATCTAGTTTATTGTGATGTTTGGGGCCATTCGCATACACCATCCCTCGATGGTTATCGTTTTTTTTTGTTGTGTGTTGATCACCACTCTCGCTACATGTGGTTTTATCCTTTAGTCCAAAAATCTGATGTTTACACAGTCTTAACAAACTTCATTAAAATGGCTGAACGCCAATTTAACACCAAGTTAAAGTGCATCCAATCTGACTGGGGGGGAGAGTTTCGTCCTCTAACTACCTTTTGTCGCAACCTTGGCATTATTCATCGTCGTTCCTGTCCTCATACAAGTGAACAAAATGGGATTGTCGAACGTCGTCACCGTCATGTTGTGGAAACTGGACTTACCCTCCTGGCCCAATCCAGTCTTCCTCAACGCTTCTGGCAATTTGCCTTTGAAACAGCCGTGTACTTGATAAATCGACTACCTTCTCGTGTCTCCTCAAATAAATCTCCCTATGAACATGTTTTTAAACGCAAACCTGATTACTCCTTTCTTCGAGTTTTTGGATGTCAATGTTTTCCCTATCTTCGTCCGTATAACCGTCACAAGATTGATTTTCGCTCCACTCCATGTGTCTTCCTTGGCTACAGCCCTGTTCACCATGGTTACCGGTGCTTTGATCCTTCCACCGAACGGATATACATAGCCCGTCATGTTCGCTTCAATGAACATGTTTTTCCCTATTCTCCTTCCACCCCTACCCAATCCCCGTCACAATCTGATTCTCCATACACCTCTATTTTTCCTAACCCACCACCCGGTTTTCCAACCGAACCCAACTCACCACCATCACAACCCGGACCCACACCCCCACCCCCACCCTCACCCTCACCCCCTACCATATCCACCTCAACCATCTCACCCACTCCTGCACCCACTCCCGGCCCCTCCCCTAATCCCGATTCCACCCCCACCCAAGCACCTCAAACCCCTCGACCTCGGCCTCCTCATCTTCGCCCCAATCCTAAACAAACCAACCGATATGATCCCGCTGCCTATACTGCCACCACTACCCCCACCTCGCCTATTGAACCTACCTCTTTTTCCGTTGCCAACAAGTACCTAGAATGGCGCCAAGCTATGGCCGACGAGTTGACTGCGCTTCATAGAAATGGTACGTGGACATTAGTTCCTCCTGTTCCCAATACTAACGTTGTTGATTGTAAATGGGTTTACAGGTTGAAAACAGATCAGAATGGCAAGATTAGCAGGTACAAGGCCCGACTCGTTGCCAAGGGCTTTCATCAACAGCATGGGGTTGACTATCACGAGACTTTCAGCCCAGTAATCAAACCTGCCACCATCAGAACTGTTCTCTCACTGGCCGTCACAAATAAATGGCCTTTGCGTCAGTTAGATATCCAGAATGCCTTTTTACATGGTGATCTTCAGGAGACGGTCTACATGCGACAACCTCCTGGTTTTACTGATCCTGACAGACCAGATCATGTGTGTTTACTGAATAAGTCTTTATATGGGCTCAAACAAGCTCCTCGTGTCTGGTTTACCAAATTGTCCACTGACCCATCACTGTTTATTCTCAACTCCTCTGGCACGCTTGTCTATCTCCTTGTGTATGTTGACGACATCATCATCACCGGTAATAACCCAGGCGCTATAAATACCATCATTGATCGTCTCAACTCTCTGTTTGCCCTTAAAGATCTGGGTCAACTCCATTATTTTTTGGGCATTGAAGTGGTGCATCATGGCTCTGATCTGGTTCTGTCTCAACGGAAATATGTTCTTGATATTCTTCAACGGGCTGGATTGCAAGCCTGTTTCATCTCCCATGAGCACTTCTCAAGTGTTCTTACCAGATGACAGCCCCCTACTTGACGATCCCTCTCGATATCGGCAAACAGTCGGTGCCCTTCAGTATGCCACTTTATCACGTCCTGACATTGCCTTTGCGGTCAATAAGGTGTGTCAGTTCATGCACGCTCCTACTGAAAATCACTGGGCTGGTGTCAAACGAATTCTACGTTATCTGAAAGGGACGATCAATCTCGGCTTACTGTTTCGTCATAACACGGGGTCTCAACTTCAAGCCTTTTCTGACTCTCACTTGGCTACTAATCTTAGAGCATTCTCAGATTCAGACTGGGCTGGCTGCCCTATCGATCGTCGCTCCACCGGGGGATATGCTATCTATTTGGGCTCCAATCTTATTTCATGGTCAGCTCGCAAACAACGAACTGTCTCTCGATCCTCAACCGAGTCTGAATACAAGGCTATCGCTGACACTGTCGCTGAACTGATTTGGTTACAGTCTCTTCTTCATGAGCTCGGCCTGAATAACACGGCACCAACACTTTGGTGTGATAACCTTGGTGCAACCTATCTTTCTGCAAATCCAGTCTTTCGTGCCCGCACAAAGCATGTTGAAGTTGATTACCACTTTGTTCGTGAACAAGTTTCTCAAGGAAAACTGAATGTCAAGTTCATCTCCACTGATGACCAAATTGCTGATGTGTTCACAAAGCCCTTGTCCTCACAAAGATTTGAGTTTCTACGGTCCAAGTTGCAGGTCGTTCCCCGCCCTCAACTTGCGGGGGAATGTTAGACTAGTCATTGTTAAGGGTGCTAATGTGTAATTACTTAGGGTATCTAAGTGTAATTATTTTCCCTATATATAGGGCTTGTATTTTCTCTCTTTAGTATCAATAACAAAAACCCTTTACCCAAGGTTTGATTTCTTGCGACTTATTTTCTCTCGATCTTCAAAGCCCCTGCGGCTGTCCTTAAAAGACCGGAGAAAATGAGAAAAGATTTCTTCTGGGGATCGGATAACGATGGAAAAAATTGCTTGGGTCAAATGGGGAGATGTTATTAAAAGTCTAGATAGAGGAGGCCTCGGGTTGGGAAGTATTGCTGTAACTAACTTCGCTCTCCTAACCAAGTGGGTGCAGTGTGGAAATTTCATTCAGACCCAACATGTATTTGGTCGAAAGTGATAAAAGCCATACACGGTCAAAATGGTGGCATCATCAATGACCGTATGCTACATGGTGTTCGTGGCCCGTGGTACAAATTCTTAAAGACGATGGCATGGTTGACTTTGAAAGGTGTGTCCTTCGATGTTCTTATGCGCAACAGGTTGGTGACGGCAGGAGCACTTTGTTTTGGTATGATAACTGGACAGGCGGCGGTAAATTAAATGATCTATATCCTAGACTTTTTGCTCTTGAAAATGATGTCCTTGTGATGGTGGCGGATAGAATATGAGAAGGAAGATACAAATGGGATTGGCGTAGAGAAATCCGAAGTGGAAGAGAAACCGACGACTTAATACAATTGTCTTGGATCTTGGGAACTTTTAATTTGAACTCCTTAAGAGATAAATGGAAATAGAGACTTTCCGGTGATGGTAATTTTTCGGTCAAAGCTACAAGGGAAAAAATAGAGACTTTGATGTTCGAGAATGGTGACTTCTCAACTAGATGGAACAAATTAGTCCCATCTAAAATTAATATATTTTGCTGGAAGGTTTTACGAAGAAAGGTTAGCGGACATGGGTATAGACCTCGATAATACTCTTTGCCCTTCCTGTAATCATAATCAGGTTGTGGAGACAGTAGATCATACCCTTTTCTTGTGTGATGTTTCTGTTGCGATATGGAGACGAATGGAAGGTTGGTGGCAGTTTCCTTTCTCTACGTATCAATCCTTTGGAGCGGCGTTGGATGGAATAAAGACGACTCGCATCTCTTCGTTGAACCGTCAATGTTTGGAGGCTATTATGTTCATTACATGCTATTCTATTTGGTGCTTTCGGAATAGAGTTGCTTTCGATAAACTAGAGCCAAAGAAGGACGTTGCTTTTGACTCGATTATTGATAACTCTTTTAGATGGATGTTGTATAGGCATAAGGCGAGCCTAAAAGATGTGTCTATGTGGAGAACTTCTCCTCTTTGTTGTTTTAAACCTTTGTAATTCCTTTCGCTAACCTCTGGCTTGCTTTTAATGAATTATCGTTTCCAAAAAAAAAAATGAACTAGTTATCCAATTAACACATGTAAGCAAACAAACTTCAAACTCACAAATATTTCCAACAAAGGATCTGTCGGTAACTTTGAAGGAGGAGAACAATTAACATTGAAGTGACCATGCTTGCATTTCCCCTGCATATATCAAGAAAGTCAAATCGTTAAGCAAGGTTCACTGCATTCTATTGCATATACCAGCAAAACGCCACACCTAATTAAGGATTGTATATTTGATCTTGCAAACATCAAACAGTCCATAATTACCTACATGTTAAGCATCATCAGTAGTCCCCTATAAGCTTTTGAGAACTATTTATGTGTGTTCAAATATCCTTTTGTGTAGATTATGATATTAGATGATAAAAAAAATAAAAAAAAGGTGAATTACTAGACACTCAAAGTAGATATCATTTTTGGGTATCTAATAATTAAAACCAATGCACTAAAGAAATTTTGATATTGGGTGACAAGATATTGGGATTTTATTTATATATGCTGATGAGAGAATATATATAATTGAAGGGTTCTGAAAATGGAAAAGGAAGTACCATATATAGGTTAGGTGCCCCACCACACCAACTATGTTCACTTGCTTTGGAGCAATGCTCTAAACAAAGGACGCTTGTCTGATGAAAAACAAAATTGTTAATTTGTATCCACTAACACCAAGTAGTAACTTATCTGCTGTAGAAAGTAATTGTTGTTTTAACAACTACATACTTATGAATATTGTTATGTGCATTAATTTCTGATTGTGGAAAATCTAAGTGTTAGATTGTATGGGTTGATCTCCAACACTTGATATGAGAAACACGATCATAAAAGATATTTAATAAATATACCACATACCTACATACTCGGGGTTAGTGCCGAACCCCAAAAAGTGCCCTCTGTGTAGTTCATATTCTCCAGAAGTAGTAGTTTGAAAAGGAGAGAGATCCCCACCAATAATATGATTCCATGACTTGTAATATGCCAACACATCTTCTCCTTCTTCCATCTTATTCTTCCGATCATCATGCACAAAACTCACCCCACACTCCATTATACTAAGATAATCATAATTTTCTATTTTGGAAATAGTAATATGATCACCATCTTCCATCTCATTCTTCCCAAACATCCAATGGCTTAACCATATTGCACCCTCTCTTGTGGGATTAAAGACAACAGGACAATCGTATATCCAGGTGTGCTTCTTTGTTATATTACTAATCTTGATATCTATATGACCATGAAAACTACTCATCCTAAAAAGCATAAGCACGAAACAGAAATTCAAGCCTCTAAGGTTGTTAGGAGATGATGGGATGGTAAATGATATTGATGACCCCTCCCTTCTATCACTAATCCAATCTGGCATCTCTTTCCCCTCGTACCTTGTGCTGAATATGCCAAATTCATAAAGCATCTGCCAAGTACTAATTTAATCAGCCTGAATTATCTGTACATAATTAATCACACATAGATTATAAATAGATAGTTATTGAGAGCAAACCTGTACTTTAGATCCTATCGGCTGAATTTTGGTGAAGTCTAAATTAGTCCACCCCAAACTATGTAATAACTCTTCCTCAACATCTGTCATATCTTCCTCTTTGAACATGCCTTCAATAAAAGACCCCTCACCTCCCGTCCCACTTAACTTGATTGGAGACATGTCTTGATCAAATACAACTTTCCCCAACTTATGCCAAACACTAAATATCAAGTGTTTTAGTGTACGTGGAGGATGCTCTATTGTCGTCAGTCTAGCACATTTCGCAATACTAAGTTTCTCAAGCCTAGGAAGGGTTCTCACACAATTGGGCATGGAAACAATATCATTACCATCTAAACATAACTCCTTCAAAATGAATAGGCTACTCATATCCATTGGAAAGGATTCGTTAGACAAATGATTATTCTTAAGAGACAACCATACTAATGAGTTTGGTAAAAGAATCCTGAAATCTCTCGGTATAACCTCCACGATGGCAAAGGAAGAGGTTTGCGAGTTTATGACAATGTTGTTAGCCTCGACCATTTCTGGTAATTCCAAATCACTCATCTCGATCGAAAATTCACCAAGATTACAACCATCTAGGTTGAGTATTTTGACATTCTTTACCTTGCATATCATTCTTAAAAGCTTCCCAGCCTCATTGCAATAACTCAGATCAATGAGATCAAGTCCATCACATTGCTCAATTGACTCACAAACCTCAATCAAACTTATGCAATTTGAAAGTATTAACCTCTCAAGTGCAGGGAATTCGGAAAAGCCACCAAGACTACAAAGTTGTTCACAGTAACTTAGATTGAGAATCTTCAATGATCTAAGCAAGGGGTTGTCTTTTGATCCCAATCTAGTTAACTGAAGAAAACATAGATGATACAATAAAATAATTATTGAATTGCATTAACCCAACATGGAAGAATAATATAAAAATTGAAGTAGATGCTTCAAATCTCTTACCTTTTGCTTGTTCTCAAGTCGTTGCGGGTCACTGTAAGACATGTCAAAAGATATCAGCCTGCTATAAGACATATCAAGACCAACCAAATGATCCAGTTGTAAGCCTGGAGGCATATAGTCTAAAGGGAACCCATGCATACACAACCATCTTAATTCTTCTGGAAAATTCCTATAGGACCCTTTGAGTTGCACATAATTGAGTTGTAGTAGCTTTAGATTATCCATCTTACTCAATGCATCTGTTTCCAACTCATATAACTTGTCTTTCTCTAGCATTCTCATATCAAGCGCAAGCGCTAGAACATTTCCCTTACCCTATGAAGAAAGGAAATGCAAAAAATAAAAATGTTATGTATAACATGAAATACTTAAAATATGCATACTTACTAACAACCAAGAATACATGGCCTTTACCTTTTTTTGTTTCAACACTTTGAATGACTCCTCATGACACCATACTCGACTTCGCTTCTCTGGCCTGTTAGGTGATTCTTGGTGTACTATGTCTCTTCCCGTATCTTGAACCAATTTGTGCATCATCAACTTGTTATCACTACCAATTGAAAGAAGGCATCTATCAACGAGATTCCCGATCCCGGAATCTGTGTGTATTTCACATGCTTTTAATATTGTCTCAGTTGATTCTCTATCTTTTCCAACAAAAAAACAAGCAATATGCTTAAACAATTCCTTTTCATCTTCTTCTAGATAGTCCAAGCTCATTTGAAAGACCTTTTTAATATGGGAATGAGGACCTTTCTTTACTAACTTTTCTATGTAATCCTTCCATTTAGCTACATCTTTATTACGTAGAGCCTTTCCCAAAACTTCAAGAGCCAATGGATGCCCTTTACAATACTCGACAAGCTTTTTTGACACCTCTTCATAACCTTCTTTGGGATTGTTACACTTGAATGCACTCAAACTTAAAAGATTTAGTGATTCATAATCATCTAAGCCTTCAAGTAAGCGATTTGTATGCTTGGGTTGAACTACCAAGTTAAGCAAATATCTCTCTGTCAACGACGCATCCTGGGTCGTTATTATGACTTTGCATCCTGGATGAAAACCTTTGTTTCCAAGTAATGCATCTAATTGATCGATACTATCAACATCATCAAGAACTAGAAACACCTTTTTAAGGGCTATTGCATTCTCAATCTTAGAGGTGTATATAGAAACATCACCACGAACTTGAATTGAACTTGGTTTTGAAATGTCACCACAAATTTGTTTTTGTAAATCTAGCAATCCATTATATTGTTGAGCACAGGTCCTACTAATGCCTTCAATAAAGCTTCTTCTTTGGAATTCACCACAATTTAACCGATAAACATACTTAGCCAAAGTTGTCTTCCCGATCCCACCCATGCCCGAAATTGTGAGGATGTCAGGAGTATGAGAGGATCCATCTTTCAACCAAGTAGTAATGTATTCAATGTGATAGCCCATGCCAATAATGAGTGGTTGAGGACTACTTAAGAGTACACCTAATCTACGACGTATATTGGTAACGATTTCTTCAATGAAGTCCGCCTCTTTCCTGAAAATATAAGAAGGCTAAATATGTGAATTACTGAATAAATGAGGAAAATATATTTGAAGATGCAAATGTGAACCGACGTTACGGATTATCCATATGAGTTTACATATGCATCTTCAATTAGGTTCTTTTAATGATTCATATATGAACATTCTTTTGTTAACTTGTATGATATTTAAGCCTTCTTATTTGAACCAAGGAAAAATCAAACAAGATGTTGATCAATTTGTGAAAAGGCGAGAAGTTTCAAAATCATATATGATTACACGTGATTCATATGCTATATCATATATGATTAAACAAATCCAAAAAGGACGCAGACGACTTGGTGAACACGACAAAAATTCGCGGGGAAGGTCGTCCGTTATGTGTCGGTCAACTTAACATGTGTTTAATGAAATATGATTAAGTGTATGTATCATGTGTAATCATATATGATCTTGAAACTTTTCACCTTTTCGTAAACTGACCGCTGACTAACAACGCCCCCCGCCCTTTATATATATGTATGAATTTTCGACGGGCCTTCATTTGAGAACCCATGAAATAGTGATAACCATGAGAACCCATAAAATTATGAATTTTTCCACCTGTTTCTTGAGTTTAGTGTATTGATTAACATATATTTGTTTCAAAATGTGAACATCTTTCATGTGTTTGCGAAACAAAAAAAATAATTAAAAAATTTCACATTGTGAACCGAATACATATGAAACAAACACATTGTGAAATAAATATATGTCAATCGATATATTAAATTCTTGTCTTAGATGGAAAAACTCATGTGAAACAATAGCTTACAATTATAGTTCTCACAATATATGGGGTTCTTAAATGATTGAACCCTAAATTTTATACTATTAATTTTTATTATGTTTTGTGTTAATATTACAAAAACAACCCTTGCAAAATTTCTGAAAGATTTCCATATTGAGACATTCAAACTTTTTGATACAGGCCTACATGGCAACCACATTGAAGATGAATCCATACGTGGGACGACCCAAGTGATCAAGACAAGGCCCTCACGTGTTATCCATAAACCAAAGCGTTATCAGGAGTAAAAATCGGAGGAATCAAGAGATATTGATGCATAAATAATATTAGATAAATAAGTTATTAAAGGTAGAAAAGATATATACATATCTGGACTATTTTTAGGAGAATCCTTTCCTTTTATTAGTTTCCTTTTACTAGTTAGTAGGTCTCTTTTTCCTTTAAATTGGCATTGGTTTTTGTTAATGAGATATGCAGAAAATTGGTTTCAATCCTCTCTCTTTCTCGTCTTTGTTTTTAGGAGATTAACCATCTCAAATCGGTTGCTAACAATTGGTGCTTTCATTGATTCCTTTTTATTACGAAACAATGCCGCCTAAACGTGATCCTCCTCAGTTGGAAGAATCGTTTCGTTAGCCGCCCTGGCTGACGGTCTTGCAAAGCTCTTCGCCTCATCTGATGCCATCGCCAAACACATGGCCACATAAACCGAAACGACCACCCAACTTGTCAACGTTCTTAACAAAATCGACAATGACACTGTCATCAACCATCCACCACCACCGCCACATCCACGCCACAACCTCCAAAAATCCAACTGCCCTTCTTCGATGGTTCCGACCCCTTGGACTGGTCAGTATTTTTGTTTTTACGTTTACGCCATTCCCCTGGATCAACGCCTCGACATTGTTTTCCACCTCAAAGGCGACGCCTTGAGTTGGTATAAATATCTCCACAATAATCGACTTCTCGTGACGTTCACCCGCGCCTTCGAGCTTCGCTTCGGGATACCATCTTTCGAAAACCATCAAGCCACCCTTTTCAAACTCCGTTAAACCGGGTCCGTCGCATCATACCAAACCGAATTAGAAAGAATTAGTAATTGTGTCGTAGGGTTATCACAAAAAGCCCCTACTCAATTGCTTCCTATAAGGTCTTCGGTCCGACTTTTACCTGGTACTCCACCATCCTCGCTCGATCCATCAAGCATATGGCCTCGCGACATTAGTCGAGAAAAAGTTGGCGGCCGGACGTTCCCGTTTCTCAAATAACTGTCGTCCGACGCCCTTTGTACCCGCTTCTGCCTCACAGCTGCCACCACCCAATAACGCTCCACCTTTACTTCCGAAGCCCCCGACATCACTTCCTCTTCGTCGACTCACACACGAGGAGGCATAGATTCGTCGATCTCAAGGCCTATGCTTCCGTTGTCCTGAAAAGTACCACCCTGGCCACCGTTGTAACCCCCCGTAATTCCTCCTTCTCGAACTTACCGAAGACATACCCAACTCTTTACCCTTCAGTGACGACATCGACATCGGATCCTCACATACCCCTTCCCCCAAACCATAACTAGACTCACCCAACGAAACCTCACCCACACAATTCTTGGCCCTTTCCCCAACCGCCCTTCATGGTACTGCCTCACCACGTTCACTCCGAGTAACGTGATTCATCTGAGGTAGCCCCGTGGTTACGGGTATACGCGGGTTGGGTTGGGCGGTTTGGGACATTTTTACAACCTAACCCAATTATGGCGGTTTGGAAAAACTCAACCCAACTCAATCCATTCAAAAGTATAACCCAACCCAACCCAACCCTTGCGGGTTATGGCGGGTTGGGCGGTTTAGTAGTTTACATAAAAGTGTAAAATAAAGTACGATAAATACTACTAAGAATATACAAACGTTTAGCTAATCAAAAGGTTATTTGGTTAGCAATTAACAATGCTAGGGCTGTAAATAAACCAAACGTTTGGCGAATCTTTCGGGAGAATTTCGTTTATATTCGTTTATTAAAGAATTGATTGAACATGAATACATTTTTTTGTTTGTCTAGTTAAATGAACGAACATGAACAATAAGCTCGTTCGTTCATTAACGTTCGTTAATGTTTGTTTATTTATGTTTGTTTACGTTTGTTTATATGATATTAATATGTAAAATCATTGATTATATTAAAATTTAAGAACTCCTTTTTTATTATTCATAAATGTACCCGATTTTTCATTTTGTTATGTTATTTCGGAACGAAATGATGATTAATGATGTTGTTTGTTGTTCATTTGTGTTCGTTCGTTTATGTTCGTCTGTTTACGTTCATTTAGCATCTTAACGAACAAACGTAAATGAACACAAACAAACACACGTTCTTAACGAACGCACATGAACACAAAAAATTACGTTCTTTTACCGTTCGTGTTCATTCATTTGTTTGGTTAAGTTTAATGAACGAACACGAACAAGCCTCCATTAGTTTGTTCAGTTAAGTAAAATGTATTATATATATATATAATATAGTTTGGGCTATAAAATTTCTTAAATAGATTAGTTGTTTTTTATTCTTCGATTATATATATATATATATATATATATATATATATATATATATATATAATTTTTAAAAAATTATATATTAGCGGCGGGTTGGCAGGTTGGGCGGGTTGAACAAATCGTAACCCAATTTCAACCCTCTTATTTTGCGGGTTGGCGGGTGGACGGGTTGGGTTTAATTGGGTTGTTAGCGGTGTGGTTTGGGCGGGTTTCATGGGTTGAAGGTTTTTTGTACACCCCTACCCGTGGTTGTCCTCATCGACTCGGGTAGCACGCACAACATAATCCAACCGCGTGTTGCTTTGTTCCTTAATCTCCCACCAAATGCTACACCACCGTTCCCGGTCATGGTCGGTAACGGTACACTACTACAATGTAATGGCTAATGTTTCCAACGTCAACCTTTGTCTAAAGGATGCCACCTTCTCGGTGTCCCTCTTCCTCCTCCCCATTGAAGGAGCCAACATCGTTTTGGGCATGGTTTGGCTCGGCATCCTCGGCCTAGTAATCGCAGATTTTGCTATCCCCCAACTCTCATTTACCCACTTACACCGCACCGTTACCCTTCGAGGTGAGCCTTCCCTCTCATCGACCACACCCGACGCCATTTGCCATTTACTACAAAAGCAATCAATATCTGATTGTTATGTTGTAGTCTATGACCCACTACCAGATCACCCCACCACTTCACAGACCACCATTCAACACCCAGATCCAGCTATTACCTCCCTTCTTCAACGCAAACATGATCACCATATTCCCGTACTCCGTAAGTCGACTCCCATTAATGTTCAACCATACCACTACCCTCACTTCTAGAAAACAATCATGACCAAAATCATTACTGAGATGCTCGAAACGGGCAAAATTCAACTAAGCAACAGTTGTATTCCTCCCTGGTCCTCCTCGTTCAAAAAAAGACGGTACTTGGGCACTTTTGCGTGGATTATCGCGCCTTAAACGCCATCACCGTTTGCGATCGGTTCCCTATCCCTACCGTAGATGAATTGTTCCCTATCCCCACCGTAGATGAATTGTTGGATGAGCTTCATGGATCTCGTTTTTTTTCTAAAATCGATCTACGGGCAGGTTATCACCAAATTCGGGTCGCCGTCGATGACACCCACAAAACCGCTTTTCGCACGATTGACAGTCACTATGAGTTCCTCGTGATGCCCTTCAGCCTCTCGAATACCCCCTCGACATTCCAATCAACAATGAATGACCTTTTCAGGACCATTTACGTCGTTTTGTTCTAGTCTTCTTCGATGATATACTGGTCTACAGCCCCACGTACGAACTCCACATAACACATCTTGCTTCGGTTTTTGACACCCTATCGACCCATCGTTACTTTGCCAAGCTCTCAAAATGTGTTTTGCGGAAGAACAGGTCCAATACCTTGGACACATAATTTATGCCGAAGGGGTGTCTGTTGACAATGACAAGATCAAAGCAATTCTTTCCTGGCCCACTCCCACATCGATCACCAAACTTCGTGGGTTTTTGGGTCTCATCGGCTACTACCGCCGATTCGTCCTCAACTATCCGCATATTGCCTACCTACTAACCGATGTCCTCTAAGGTCCTCGCTTCACTTGGACAGATGCCGCCATGGTGGCATTCAATGCTCTTAAGGAAGCTATAACCATATTGCCAACTCTAGCCCTACTGGATTTTTCCATGTACTTCGACGTTACTATCGATGCATCCGACACGGGCGTCGACATTGTTCTCTCTCAATGTGACCATCCGATAGCATTTTTAAGCAAAAATATGTCTCCACGCATGAAAGCCGCATCTGCTTACACCTGTGAGTTGTTTGCCTTCACTGAAGAGTTTCAGAAATGGCTTCATTATCTTTTGGGTCGTCGCTTTTGAATTTTCACAGACCACCACAACCTCCGCCATCTTCTCACTCAAGTGGTCCAAACACCTGACCAATACAAGTGGGTTGCCAAGCTACTTAGATACGATTTTGACATCCTTTATAAGCCGGGACGTGAAAATAAATTTCCTGATTCATTGAGCATAATTCATGACCCACAATGTATGGGGTTATCCACACCCACCTTCCCGTGGCTATACGAAATTCGTCAACATTACATGTCTAACCCGGTTGGCGTTCGTTTTTTGGCGGACTTGGCTGTTGCCCCATACCTACAACCCTCTTTTCGGGTCCATAATGGACTTGTCTATCACTCAGATCGAATATACATAACAAACGTGTCGGATTTACGTCACCGTGTAACTGCTGAATTCTATTGCATACCAGCAAGGGGGCATTCAGGAATCCAACCCACAATCACAATCAGAAGGTTAACGACTTCTTTTTTTGGCCTAAAATGCGCCATACCATGGCCGAATTTATCCGATCATGCCCAACATGCCAACAAGTGAAATACCCTACCCATCGACCGTATGGCCTGCGGCAACCGTTACCGGTTCCTAATCAAGTTTGGGAAGACTTATCGATGGATTTCATTACAAACCTTCCCCTTTCACAAGGAAAAACGATCATTTGGGTCGTGGTCGATCGACTCTCAAAAAGCGCGCATTTTATCTCCCTTTCCCCGAATTACACCGCTACTACACTTGCTACAACCTTCCTTACCACCATCCATCGTCTCCATGGCCTACCTCAATCTATTGTATCTATTGTATCAGATCGAGACCCGCTTTTTTAAGCCATTTTTGGAAAGAACTCTTTAAGAAACTCGGTACGACGCTCCTTCACTCGGGTGCTTACCACCCTCAAACTGATGGCCAAACGAAGGTGGTTAATCGGTGCATTGACTCTTACCTACGTTGCTTTGCTAGCGACGAACCGCGATCATGGAACCGTTATCTCTATCTCATCGAGTTTTGGTATAACACGTCCTTTCACAGCTCCATCGGTATGCCACTTTTTCAGGCCATTTACGGACGTCTACCACCATCTATTCCATCTTACCTTGTAGGTCACCAGTGGCCTCCATAGATGAGACCCTCACTGCCCATGGTCTCCTCCTTGATCAACTCAAACAAAATTTGAACCGTTCTAGGATTCGTATGGTCAACTACGCTAATAAACATCGCCTCGATCAATCCTTTGAGATAGGAGAATGGGTTTACGTGCGCTTAAAGATTTACGGCAGAATTCGGTCCAACACTGTCAATCTCATAAATTGGCAAAACGTTTCTTCGGACCATTCAAAGTAGTCGAACGTATTGGCGAGGTTGATTATCGTCTTGACCTTCCGAATGGTAGTCGTATCCATCCCGTTTTCCATATATCACTCCTAGGACCATGTCACGGTGACCATACCATTAACCGTAACCCAATTCCTAACTTGGAATGGGACGAACGACCCCTACTTCATCCCTACACGAACGTGAATCACCGCATAATTACTCGACATGGTAAACCTATTCCTCAAATCCTAGTTCATTGGGTGGGATGTGACGTCAACGAAGCAACATGGGAGGATACGACAAAGTTTGAGCGAGATTTTCCAAAATTTTCTATTCACTCAGAAGTCACCACCAATGTTGTTGCTTCTCACGACCTTGCGGACAAGGCCGTTTTTGAAGGGGTGGGTTCTGATATAGGCGTGCATGGCAACCACATTAAAGAGGAACCCATACGTGGGACGACCCAAGTGATCAAGACAACGCCCTCACGTGTTATCCATAAACCAAAGTGTTATCAGGAGTAAATATCGGAGGATTCAAGAGATATTGATGCATAAATAATATTAGACTAGAAGCGTACTCACGCAATGCAGCGAGATACCTCACGATTTTAAGTAATCTTGAACTTTAAGTAATGTGTATCAATAAACAGTACTTGTTTTTAATAGTTTTTCGATAGTTTAATATTTAATGATAATGTAATTTATATGTTTAATAATATAATGTTTTTTATAAAATAAACATTAAATACTCTGTTAGATTTTCATAATTAGATTTTTGATTTTTTATATTTAAAATTTAATTTTTATCGTGTATTTAGTTATGCAGGGAGTGATTTTAGGGGAGTTGAAATAGTGAGTGATTTTAGGGGAGTTAAAATGGTTAGAGATAAAGATTGAAAGTTAAAAATAACATTAAATGTAGTACATAAAGCTTTAATGGTTGTTTTTAAGAGATTTTAAGTAATTAACATTAAATAATTGTACATTAAGCTTTAACAATTATTTTTAAGAGTTTTTTTTATAAATACTTTATACTATAGTATAGATAAATAAGTCATTAAAGGTAGAAAAGATATATACATATCTGGACTATTTTTAGGAGAATCCTTTCCTTTTATTAGTTTCCTTTTACTAGTTAGTAGGTCCCTTTTTCCTTTAAATTGACATTGGTTTTTGTTAATGAGATATGCACAAAATTGGTTTCAATCCTCTCTCTTAATTTCTTGTCTTTGTTTTTAGGAGATTAACCATCTCAAATCGGTTGCTAACACTTTTCCTTGTTCAAGTTCAACGAAAATCAATTCCATCAATAATATCCTAAATGATGCCGATGTGCAAATAAATACTTCTTCTATTTTATTTTTTGAAAATTAAAAAACTTTTTTGGTCATAGGAAAAAAAATGTTGTGATTATATGATTGAGGGGGTACATGTTTCAAATACTTGATTATACCATAAAAACACATGTGAACATCTTCTAACCATACAAATATTTGGTCATCTTAATTTTTATAGATAATAGGACCTAAGCCACCAATGCATACAATTTCATTATGGTTCAACATGCAAGACCATCAAATTTAAATATCGAAATCTCACCGAAAAGTTAAAGGTCATATGTCCTGTATTACTTTAAGAAGTAGGAGTAGTTTAGTAGTAATTAAAATACCTATTTTACCATAAATGATGTTATGATTTTGAGATCAAATGACATGATATTAATTAGATGAATGTCAAATTGTTTGATATGTGTTCCAAATTTTGAATCTAATTCAAAGCATATTAGAATTAAGAGAATGGTTAACTAGTTTAAATGAATTTACTTATGTGATCACATTATTGAAAATTAGATTCAACGCAAATGCACCTTTAACCAAATTAAACATTTAAAAAATAAAACAAGAAACATATTGAATCACATACACATATTATATTGAAGTTCTTGTGTGAAAATATGGATAATAAGAAAGTCGTTACCTGCCCTTTGCAATTTCTCCTTTTAAATCAGCGACTTCTGTAAGTGCTTTATTCCATAGATCCATTTTTTGAGCCCATTGACTTCTTTTCTCTGCATTTGCCTCAGTCTCCATCCTCTGTTTATGCTTTGCCATTGCTTCTCCGAAGCTGCTTTGTTGCTTCCTCATATCAGTGGGCTCGACATGATAAAAGATAGGGATAACAATATGGTCTGAGCTCCTACGTTGTTCGAGGATCAGTACTAGTTCGTTAAGACACCAGGTTGATGAAGCATAATTATGAGATAACACAATAATAGAAGCCCTGGATGCTTTGATTGCACTCTCCAATTCCGGTTTCAAAGATAGCCCGGTTTCAATCTCTTCATCATCCAAAAAGGTCGTGATGTTAGAATTCACGAGCATGTTATAGAGGTGGTTGGTGAAACTAAGACGAGTGTCGCTTCCTCTAAAACTTAAAAATACGTCATATGTATAATTAGGAGTTGATGAAGAAGATGAACATAGTTCAGAGATAACAACCATTATGAATTTTTGGGAAGGTATGAAAGATTTGTGAGATGGGGGAAAAGAGCAGGATTATGATAATATAAAGAACAAACAAGTAGTATATATATATATATATATATATATATATATATATATATATATATATATATATATATATAATGAATGCCCAATTCAAAGTCAACACCCACGTTGGATAAAGAAATTGTTTGGAATTTTACTTGCTAAAATAAATGTATCACACGTAAGATTTATGTAATAAAAAAACCATTTAAAGGTTAAAAACCATATGCATGTGGAAGTTTTTTTTTTTTTTTTTAAATTGTACAAATTACTTATAATTAGTTTTGTAGAGAAGATCAAATCTTGAAGCAAATATTTTTTATAAATTGAATTAAACTTTTTACATTTAATTGAAAAATGAGGTGAACTGATTTTGTTTTATACAATTTGTACAAATTAATGATTAAATGAGGAGGAGAGATTATCAGATATTTCTGCAAATTTAGAAGCAAATATTTTAATTAAAAAAAAGTCAATGTCTGATATTTAATTGAGAAACCATATGGAACAGTTGTGATGTTAACAATTAAACGAGGATTAATTAGAGAAAATGTGGTTATCAAATCTCTTTCCAATCTTAAAAGAATTGTTTTTTATTAAATGAAGTCAATTTTCTAAATTTAATTGAAAAACCATGTGAACTGTGTCTAAATTAATAAATTCATGATCAAATATTTTCCAATCTCGAAACAAATATTTTTATTAGATAAAGTAATTTTTTATAATTAGTGATTAAATGAGGAGGAGATGAGATATGCTCAATTTTTTTTTCAAGCTTAAAGCTAATATTTTTATTAGATCATTATATAAGTTATAACATAATCATATTTTTTAGGACGTCAAAATTGTCTAATTGTCATAATAGATTATTTTATATATTTTAAGTTTATACGATCAAACGTTTATGCTTCATATTTGAAAGTGTTAAAATAAGTTTTCTTTTTGAAGTATATAATATTTATACACGGCAAATGCAATAAATAAACTCACACACATCATCATCTTTGTTTAGATTTGAACCCCTGACCTCCTAGGAGGCCAAAGACTCCGATACCGCTAGGTCAAATGTCCTTTGATATGTTACAATAAATTTATAAAACGTCTTTGGCATCTTACCAAGGCTTTTGAACAATGTTGAAATAAATTACAATCACTTTTTCCATATTCCATTATTTGAAGAAGTATTAAAAAATGTAATCATATGACACTTCTAAAAATATAACCTATAAAAAAACGAATGTGACAATTTATACGAAAATTGTTCTAGAAACTAATTAAAATGTCAAAAAAAGTCATATAAAGTTATTGGAACGTTTTTACATGGAATGTACAATTATTTGGTTATATAAACTTAAGTCTTATAGAACAATCTATTATTACACTTAAAGACATGTTTGACATCCTATAAAACTCGATTTTATTGTAAATATAAAATACGCTTTATTATCATTGGTTGTCCACATGGGTGTGTGTTGATGCAAATCGTTTACCATCTTATTTGGTGGTAAATATTCCATCTTTTGTGCCCTGATAATGTGTTGGAACAAGTAGTATTGATCACTTACTTGTTTTGGTTAGTCCCAAATAGGAGTGAAGAAATTATTCTTGCTTTATTAGTTGAAATTCATTTGAACGGTTTGAAAAGTAAATTGAAGAGAACACATTAAGGGGCAAAGTCTAAAGGGGTTTTAGCAATATTATATAGTTGATGGACTATATATTTATAATCAAAGACTGCGCTTAGCACTTGCACATAAAATTCCTTACATTTTTTGTCCTAAAATTAATGGCAAGTTAACGTTTCCGTTAACTTTCAGTTAGACTGTCTCCGTTATTTTTGGAGGGAAAACTGAAAGATTGCAATTTTTGGGGATTTTGATGCTATAAATATATATTTTCCTCCTTCAAATTTTACTTGATCAAAATTTCATCTTCTTCACAACATCACTGAAAACGTTGATCATGAGAAGAACTTGTAGGATCGTTGCCTAGAGTTCTTAAAACTCGAGGGGGTCCTGGGAGGAAATTAGCCTAGATCAATCAACGATTTAGTGGGGGCTAATTTTCCGTAAGGATAGTGATAAAATCATGTCCTCGTTTTACTGCTTTGATCAAATTCGTTTATGTCCTCATACTTCGGTTCTAACAATCACTCCTAGTTCCGTTAGTAGGAGTAACCAAGTCTAATGTGTTGAGTCTAACAGTAGATGGTTTAAATAAGTTCCTAAAGTGTGGGAGCCACTATGTTTGACTTAGTCTAGTATGTTTTATAAAACTATTTTCTATTTATAATTTATGTCGTGTAATTCGAATTATGTGTCATCCAATCACCTTATCTAAGTCATGTAGAGGTTAACTACTTTAAAAGGTAGAGGTTATCCGTTGCTATAATAGATAGATTTTTCAAAGTACAATATTTTAATAAAAAATATTTTGAAAGTATATTGTTGTAATAAAAAAATAAAGTTCAATGCTATAATAATAAGAAAATATATAAAAGTAAGTTGTTATTTGATATTAGAGTAAACCACAAATTTTGTCCATGCGTTTTGTCGGTTATAACCCTTTTCGTCCTTATTGACCTACAATTTCAAAAATACAAGAGGACCATCATAGTTTGCAAAAACATGCAGATTTGGTTCTTCCCTCTAACGACCGTTAAAGAAACACGTTAACCATAGGGCATTATAGTTTTTTTTCCTATTTTTATCTTACTTTAGAACATATAATTAGTTAGTATATTTATATTAATTATATAATATAATACTTAGTGTCTTATATAGAGGGGGATAATCAAATAAGAACTCCATATATTGCGCGATAACCATAGAACTTTTACCTTAAGGTATGTTAATATACTTTAATATTTCCATGTTAACATTTTCTTATAACGTTCATACGCTTCTCAAAAAAGTTTGATTTCTAAACCGATCTTAATTCTATCACCCCCTATTAACCACTTTTAGAGGATGTTCACCCAAACGCTTACCCGATAAGCGCTTATCGGTAAGAGTCAGCACTCTCATAACTTATCTTACTAGGCAAGATCTAGTCCACTAAATCAACATTGTTTACAACAAGTTACTCGGTAACAGCTAACCGAGTAAGATTCATCACCCTCACTTACCAGGTAAGACTCTCGGTCATCGCCATCGCTCTACGCCTCTACCAGGTAAGTAAGTTTGAGATAAGATTGACTGTCCTTTTCATGTTCATCCGATAAGAGTTTACCGGGTAAGCGTTTGGTAAATGACCCCTTAGTGACATGAGGTCTAGTATCTCGGACAAAGCATGTATTACCAAATATTTTAGGCACAACTACATAAAAAGGTTTTATTGGGAAAAGAACCGAAAATGGGAAAATCACCATGAACAACTACCAAGGGCAACCACAAGGGTTGTGGCATACTGGTTCTGGGGGATGTGGTGGAATATCCCATTTTGCCCAGGGTTCGAATCAAGGCGTACACAACAATTGTAGCCACTGAGGTTTAATCAGACTGATGTCTTACAATCATAATTTGCCAAGGGATTAGTCTAAGATACCCTTCCAAAAAAAAAAAAACTACCAAGGGTATCTGATTTATTAGAAAGGAAAGGTGGAGATCTCAAAAACAAACTTGGATATGAAAGTATTTTTTATTGAGTCAGAATAAAATAAAGTACATGAATGTAGAAGGTAAAATAAAAAAAGGGAAGGTTATGGTGGTTAAGTGTGTAAGTAGGCGGTAGATTATGGCAGGTGAAGAGGGTAAAAAGTATGACGGTCAAGGGGTTGAAGAGGAGGTATGTACCAAGAAGGACATGGAATGAGCATTTGAGGATGAACATGACGGCCTTAGACACAACCGAGGACATATGACCTTCGATAGGAGCTCCTGGACACATAAGACTAGGGTAACAAATTATAGGCAGGGATCTGTAGGGTCTTACGGCTGATGGAGGGTTGTTTTACTTTTCCTACCTTACATGTATGCTATTGTATCTATGTTTGTGACTAGTTTGTTGTACATTACAGATTTTTTTCATGTAGATTGTAGTTGTCTATATTGTGCTTTGTTCTCCTATCCCCTTGTTTGTGTAACCTATTTCCCTTTCGCCTACCTTTTTAACATTGTCTATTTGCTTGTACACACACTCTCACATCACGTATATCTTACTTGCTGCTTTAATCTATTTGTTCTGCAAGCCAAAAGTCTTCACGAAAACAACCACTCTCTATATCCTGTAGATAGAGGTAACATATGTGTATAAGTTACCCTCCCTAAACCTTATTGTTGGGTTACGGGATCTCAAGCACAACGGAAAATAAAATCGTAACCCTCCAAGGACCCATACGAACCGGAATAAATCGGGTGTTTTGAAATTATACCTCACAGTTAACGAGACTTTGAATCACAACAACAAAGCAAGCTTGATGTCTCCACGGTATCCACGCGAACAATCCGAATCCTTTGCCTTCTCGTGATGCTAGTCACGGTTTTAAAACTTAGAAAGGAAAGAGAGAATATAGTTGTAGGTGATTTTAGAGAGAATTACAAGAACAAAAAATCTTGTATACAATGTCATATGGACATGAGAGGCATGGCATGAAAGCACCACCATCCCTACACCATACTTGAGTGTAGAAGTATCCATGCACCATAACTCATCTTTTCAAGACCATCCATAGTCAACTTTATTTATGTCCAACATAAATAATATCTGATTTTATTTAATTGGATTAAATCAATACAAATCAAATATAATAATTAAACGTTTTAATTATTTAAACTCCTTATTCGAATATGTTCAAAGCTTGTGACCCAATGGGTTCTCGACATGTTGGTAATAATTCTAAATCTCGTATTTATATTTATAAACAATGAGCGGCATCTAGCAATACATTATCGTCACCCAAATGACGAGAATTGGTGATACAACAAATTTGTAGTCAATTTTAGTTTACACATTTAATTTCTTTGTCCTTGATGTCTAGATTGAACACGAGACATTGAATGTGTCATTCTCGTTATGTCCAATCTCTAGTTTCTTGATTCCCGAATATACAAATAAAAACAGAAATTGATATCTCATATCATTTATCTGAGCATGCAGGCATTTTCTTAGTATATATATTTATCAAGGGGCGTAGAGACATCACTCCCGTCATAAAGGAGGGACAAATCCTATCTCTATAAATGCTAGTTTTACCATGTGATTTATAAGATACCCAACAATAATTCTGTCACCCAGTTACGGAATGATTAGAACAAATGTCAAAATATATTACTCACACATAACAAATTCCATATTTCTCAAGTCAAAGAATTACATGTATATTGACCACATGAGAAACACTTATGACACTCACATGACATCCAATGAAGTGTTCTCATAGCGAGTCACGTCCGATACACAAAATCTCCATTTCGTACCCATATGCAGATTCAATATCTCTATATGAATCTCTACATATGTTAGTCATTATCATATTAATTCAACCTTAAAACCCAAAATAATATTTAACTAGGGAAACTTATTATACATTATTCTAAGGTTATTTATTATGAATAACTAAAACAAAGAATATAACATATACATAATAAATTGGGCAATGGCTTTTATTTATTTATTAATTTCATGAAACAAAACTCAAAATTACAATTATCGTATGATTAGCTTTTGGGCATTCACTAACAATCTCCCACTTGCACTAAAGTCATTCATCTATGCATCGTATACCAATGGATCTAAAGTGGCCATCATGCTTCTTCTGTGTAAACGGCTTGGTTAGTGGATCAACAACATTGTTGTCAGTTGACACTCTGCTTATACTAACATCGCCTCTTTCAATAATCTCTCTAATGAGATTATATCTTCTAAGAATATGTTTGGCGATCTTTGGTGAGATCTAGGTTCCTTGGTCTGTGCTATAGCTCCATTGTTGTCGCATAACAACTCTATAGGACAATCACTGCTAGGAACAACTCCAAGTTAAGAAATAAATTTTTTGATCCAAACGGCTTCCTTGGTTGCATCTGATGCTGCGATGTACTCAGCTTCCGTTGTAGAATCAACTATTGTTGCTTGCTTAGAACTCTTCCAGCTCACAGCACCACCATTAAAACAAAACATAAAACCCATCTGCGATCGAAAATCATCTTTATCCGTTTGGAAACTTGCATCAGTGTAACCCTTTACACTTAACTCTTGTTCACCGCCATATACCAAGAATGAATCCTTTGTTATTTTTAAGTATTTTAAGATATTCTTGACGACAATCCAGTGACCATCACCTGGATTAGACTTTAGACTGGTATCTACTCGTCATGCTTAAATCATACGATACATCAGGTCGAGTATATATCATGGCATACATGATAGATCCAATTTCTGAAGCTTATGGAATCTTACTCATTCGTTCACTCTCTTGAGATGTAGTAGGGCATTGTGTCTTAGAAAGTGATATGCCATGCGACATAGGTAAGAACCCTTTCTTGCTATCAGACATGTTGAACCGTTTCAACACTTTGTCTATATATGTACTCTGATTTAAGCCAAGTAATTTCCGCGATCTATCTCTATAGATCCGAATGCCTAATACATAGGCAACTTCACCTAAGTCTTTCATTTAAAAACATTTTCCTAACCAAGCCTTTACAGACTCAAGTGTCGGAATATCATTTCCAATGAGTAGTATGTCATCTACATACAATAAAAGAAACGATACGGTGCTCCTACGAACCTTTTTGTAGACACAAGGTTCATCCTCATTTTTTGAGAAGCCAAACTCTTTAATCGCTTCATCAAAACTATGATTCCAACTCCTTGAAGCTTGCTTCAATCCATAAATAGATCATTACAACTTGCATACCTTATGAGATTTTTCAGGAGCGACAAAACCTTCGGGTTGTATCATATATACGTCCTTAAGTAACTTTCCGTTAAGGAAAGCTGTTTTGACATCCATTTGACAAATCTCATAATCGTGATATGCTGCAATGGCTAGTAAAATTCTAATAGACTTAATCATTGCGACTGGAGAGAAAGTTTCATCATAATCAACACCTTGAATTTACTTGAAACCTTTTGCAACCAATCGTGCTTTATAGGTAATCACATTACCATACATGTCGGTCTTTTTCTTGAATACCCATTTGCACCCTATAGGTCGTACCTCGTTGGGTGGGTCAATTAAGTTCCAAACTTGGTTTTCATACATGGAGTCCATTTCTAATCTCATAACATCTAGCCATTTCTCAGAGTCAGTGCTTGCCATAACATCTTGGTAATTAGTGGGCTTATCATCTATGAGCATCACATCCCCGATATTAGTGATGAGAAATCCATATCTCTCAGGCTCATTCTGTTTTCTACTAGATCTACGAGCACTTTGTGTTAGGACATCAGACTGCCTTTCCACATCACTTTGTGTATCCACAATTACTTGTGGTGTATATGTTGGTTCCATCTGTGTTGACATATTTTGATCTTTAACAATTTCAAGTTCTACATTCCTCCCACTAATACCTTTGGAAATAAATTCCTTTTCCATGAAGACACCAGTATGCCCAACAAACACTTTATTATCATGAGGATGATAGAAGTAGTATCCCATAGTTTCTTTGGGATATCCTACAAACATGAATTTATCAGATTTTGGTTCTAATTTAGTTGTGATTAGACGTCATACGTAAACCTCACAACCCCAAATCTTCATAAAAGATAATTTAGGACTCTTCCTAATCCATATCTCATATGGTGTCTTTTCAACAGATTTTGATGGAACTCGGTTTAGTGTGAAAGTTGTTGTCTCTGGAGCATATCCCCAAAAGGATGACGGAAGGTCAGCTTGACTCATCATAGATCGTACCCTGTCCAATAGTGTACGATTCCTCCTTTCGGAGACACCATTCCATTGTGGTGTTCCAGGTGGAGTGAGTTGTGATACAATACCATAATTTCTAAGATGATCAAGAAAAACATGGTCTAAGTATTTGCCACCTCGATTAGATCGAAGAATCTTAATACTCTTGTAACACCCGGAAATTTATAAGGTAAGTAATTGTTTCCCTTACTTCATTAATTGTGATTACCAGAGAATACGAGCCCTTTGTATGCGCATGATCATTGTTATGATGTTATTTTGATATGGGAGTTATATAATCAGTTTAAGTGCCTAAACCTCGCACTCATTATCGTTTTAAAGCAAGTTTTCGGGCTGTTGGGAGTGTGGCGCGATAGTGCCAAGGGCACAATCGTCGATCACTATTGCGGCGGTTGTACCGAGAGTCAGGGGGGTTGGTGCGACTGTGACCTCACGATAGTGACATTGTCACTGTCGCTGGTCACTATCATGTGGGATGTACCGCGGGCCTTGAGCCCGACGCGATTGTGACTCGCGACAGTGATAATGTCACTGTCGCCGACGGGATCTGAGACTTAAATGAGTTCCTTGCCCGATTTTAACCTCATTCCAACATTTCCCACTTTTCTTTTTGGCAATTTTAGAGCTCCCAAATCAGTTCCCTTCATCTCTAAACCCTAACCTTCATTAATACCAACCATTTTGGTAGTTGGGGTTGTTGATCTTGCATTCATTATCCTCAAGGAAGACTTTCAAGGGTTTCTCAAAGTGCAACTTTTCTCATTCAAGACTCAACCTCTTCATCTAGGGTTTCCTATTTTCTAGGTTTTAGTCAAAAACCTAGATTGTTAGTTTATTAATCTTTGTTAACACTAAATACACATCATAAATCTACTACTTGTCATTATTTTTCATATTGATTGAAAATGCTCATTTTAAATATGCAGGTATTTGGGGTTTCCTTATGTTTACATGTCTAAATATGTCTTGCCGTGGTTAAATGGAATACACGAAATATTATGAGGATAATTTCCTACTTGAGACACTAGTTGTTGATATCATGTTTATAAGATGAGTTTTTGGTCACACTTGTCCTATAGTGGACTTTATATGGATATGGATGGTGATATTGTACCCATGGTTGGTATTGAAATATCTTTGGTATATTGTGCCTTGAGACCTACTATAATGCATGTTGGACGAACCAAGTCAATAGACACTAAGAGGATGTAGTCTTGGGCGCCACCGTGATGGTATGTGCCTAGACCTCCGCCATTCGGGGTAATACCATGGTTGTAGTCCTCGGGTGTGCCGGGCCTTTGGAATGTCACTCTTGTTAGTTGGCATCAAGGTACATCGTCTCTTTGGGTGGAACTTGATTGGTGCTATGGGTCTCCCCTATTGACGCCACATTTGTTGAACATTAGTTAACTGCTGATAAGAATTGTAATTGATCTCATATGCTATTTATTGTTAAACTCACTAGGCTTTTTGGCCTAACACTTGTTTGGTGTCGATGTGTATCTCAGGTTCTAGCGGTGCCGGTTCTAAGCAGGCATAGTTGCTTTGGGTGAGAGCTTGGGGAAAAATTGCACTTGGACATATATTTTTGGAGAAGACGATGGGTTTATAGATGACACCCTTTTTGTAATCTATTTTCTAGATAGAGAAATTAGATTAGTTGGTTGTTATTTATTTATCCGTTGAATTACAACTGTAATTAAACAGGTTTAGATATTTCCCCATTTTTGGGAGGCTCTTGCTATGACAATTTTATATACCACTTTTCCCCTTTTGGAAAGTTTTTGTTATCCCTATTTTAGGGTGTTACAACTCTTTCCAAGTTGGTTTTGTAATTCATTTTGAAATTCTTTGAACATTTCAAAGGACTCGGACTTATGTCGCATTAAATATACATAGTCGAACCTACTGAGATCATTAGTAAATGTAATGAAGTATCTATAACCACCTCTAGCATGTATGTTCATTGGACCACATACATCACTATGTATGATTCCCAATACATCACTTGCTCTCTCACTTTGTCCAACAAAAGGAGCCCAAGCTTCACACGTCCCATATGATTCAAAATCTAATTTGTTCAATAATCCATCTTTACGGAGTTTGGAAATGCGAGTTTCGTTTATATGGAAAATACGACAATGCCAGAGATAGGTTAAATTTGAACTATTCGATTTGACCTCCCTTTTATCTATGTTATAAATCAGATTATCCATATTAAGAACATAAAGACCATTAATCAAACTTGCATCACCATAATATATATTACCAAAAGAGAATGAACAACATTTGTTCCCAATATTAAAGGTAAAACCTTTCTTGTCCAAACAAGATACAGAAATCAAATTTCTAGAGATGGTACACAATAACAGTCATCAAGTTCTAATAATAATCCGGTCGGTAAAGTTAATAAAATAGATCCTACGGCTATAGTAGCAACCTTTGTCCCATTTCCAACACGCAGATCAACTTCACCTTTGCTCAACCTCTGCACGTTTCTACAAATATGAGAACCACATCCAGTATCTACTACCCATGATGTATAAGAAGTAGAAAGATTAGCTTCTATCATATAGATACCTGAAGTGGAAGTTACACTTCCTTTCTTCTTTTCCTGAAGGTAGAGAGGACAGTTCCTCTTCCAATGCCCGGGTTTGTTGCAATGAAAGCACTCACCCTCCTTAGGTACAGTTACCTTAGGTTTCTTAATACCTTCTTTTGGCTTCAAAGATTTAGAAGTGGGTTTGGCAATGGACTTATCCTTTGCTTTTCCCTCTCTTGTCCTTACGGACCATCAAAATGGTGGACTTGTTCTTTGCAAGCTCTTGCTCGGCTGTTCGTAACATATTGATCAATTCTGGAAGAGATTTTTCAAAGTCATGCATGTTGTAGTTCATCATGAATTGACTGTAGCTATTTGGCAACGATTGCAAAACTACATCAATGGCCAACTCCTTTCGTAAAGAAAAACTAGCCCTTCAAGACGCTCAACATGCCCAATCATTTTAAGCATATGAGTGCCAACAGGACTACATTCGGACATTCTACAACGGAACAATTCATTGGATGTTTTGTACCTCTCATGTCTAGCTTGCTCTTGGAATAGCAATTTCAGGTGTTCGATCATATCGAAAGCCCCCATGTTTTCATGTTGCTTCTGAAGCTCAGGTTCCATGGTTATTAGCATTAGACATGAGACGTCTAAAGCATCTTCATCATATTTTTTAGAAGTGTCTCTTTCAGTTCTAGGAGCACTAGAATTAGGTTCTTCAGGGATTTGTTGCTCCAAGACATACAATTTCTTCTCAGCTTTGAGGACAATTCTCAAATTACGATACCAATTGATGAAATTTGTTCCATTTAGTTTTTCTTTCTCGATAATCGATTGCAAAGTGTTTTTGTTTCCATTGTTGGTTTGTGCCATTGGTAATCTACAATAGAGAAGAAGAGTTATTAGTGTCATGAAATTTTATTGTTTAATAAGGACTTTCATCAAACAAGCTCCCACTATTTTAATCAAAACAACAACCCTCTTTTATTGTTTCGGAAAACATCATAAGCTTTCTAGCTGGCCAAGATCTATATTCTCATTATCGATCAATTTAACTTTAGCTAACTGATCAACCAATAATGTTTTAGGTAAGCAACAACATTGCTAATTACATCTCTATGTAACTTTGGATAGTTAGGTAAATAACTTTTATTTAAATTCATCATATGAATGTTCCCAACACATGTCTCCAAATCCCCAATCCTATTAGGCTTATTTTGGTTAAGTCCGACCCAAAATGGCTTGTAGGAATCCTATGCTTACCTTATCTTACTAAGATTAAAGAGAGTACCCAACTTTAGCATGACCCACCCTCGATGATCAAAGACTTGACAAGTTCCATGTTTGGAAGACATCTTAAACTTAATATTTTGGTGAGGGATTTTAGTTAGTTTGATTTTTACCATTCTTTCTTTTGTAATAGATCGTTTCCTCATAGTTTGATTTAATCGGAATCCAAATTCGAAGAGGATCACGAGGATCACTTAAATACCTTCCTTTCTTTGGCGGCTTAGGCCTTTGTGACAAAACCGGTTGAAATCTAACTATGATGTACTAAGACCTTACCACTCAAGATCGACGGTCCACTTTATATCTTATATAAATACCAATTTTTATTTTATCAAAACTCATTTTGATTTGAAAAACTCCTTTTACTTATATATTTTAAAATCATGTTTTGTTTTAAAATGTTGTAACAAGTATCACATACATACAACCACGCATAATATATCACAATATATATAAAGCGTAAAAATAAATGTGAGAGGGTTATAGCCTCCTATGCGATATTCATAGAGCCAAGTATGAATATCATTACATAAAATAAACTCTTATGGTTCTAAGTCTTCTCATCTTCATCACTTCATAGCGCCTCCATGTTTTGTTTTCTTTTATACAAAATACTTTACATTTCAAACAAAGAAACCTCGAGTTACATTCGAGGGGATTGGATGAGAGGAGAATGTACAAAGAGAGTATATAGAGAAAGGCACAACATGCAAGTCGTATTTATCAAATATAATACATACATGACTAAGGGCTATAACCATTCACCAAGCAAATCACATTATACATATTCAATCACATTGAAACATAAAGCCAATTTGCAACACCACCATATAAAATTAATACAAAATTCATACGATATCGAAAAAGGGTGATTCAAAGTTCTTTAGAAAACTAACAAAAATATGCACATCTTTTACGTTTTAGGATTTCAAAGAGCCAGAACCCTTATGGGTCGAAAATCAAGTCAAAACCGTAGTGGGTTTGATTTTTGGACAACATTACGACACTGTCATAAGAAAATCATAACAAAATCATAGAAAGTCGAAATGATGCGATTCAAAAGCCTGTGGAACCCTAACAGAAAGCTCCACGTTTTTCATGTTTTAAGTTTTCTCAGATTCAGAATATTTATGGGACGAAAAAACCAAAACATTTACGAAACAAAAACATATACAACAGCAAAACAATTTTTAAAAATGCATGCATGTCACCAAAAACCGATCTAGAGGTTCGTAAGTAGCTCTGACACCACTGTTGCGTTACGGGATCTCAAGCACAGCAGAAAATAAAACTGTAACCCTCTAAGGACCCATACGAACCGGAATAAATCGGGTGTTTCGAAATTATACCTCACAGTTAACGAGACTTTGAATCACAGCAACAAAGCAAGCTTGATGCCTCCACAGTATCCACGCGAACAATCCGAATCCTTTGCCCTCTCGTGATGCTAGTCACAGTTTCAAAACTTAGAAAGGAAAGAGAGCATATAGTTGTAGGTGATTTTATAGAGAATTGCAAGAACAAAAAAATATTGCATACAATGTCAAACATTATATATGGACATGAGAGGTATGACGTGAAAGCACCACCATTCCTACACCATACTTGAGTGTAGAAGTATCCATGCACCATAACTCATCTTTTCAAGACCATCCCTAGTCAACTTTATTTATGTCCAACATAAATAATATTTGATTTTATTTAATCGGATTAAATCAATACAAATCAGATATAATAATTAAACGTTTTAATTATTTAAACTCCTTATTCGAATATGCTCAAAACGTGTGACCCAATGAGTTCTCGACATGTTGGTAATAATTATAAATCTCATATTTATATTTATAAACAATTAGCGGCATCTAGCAATACATCATCGTCACCCAAATGACGAGAATTGGTGACACAACAAATTATCGGTTTGTAGTCAATTTTAGTTTACACATTTAATTCATTTGTCCTTGATATCTAGATTGAACATGAGACATTGAATGTGTCATTTTCGTTATGTCCAATCTCTAGTTTCTTGATTCCCGAATATACAAATAAAAACAGAAATTGATATCTCATATCATTTATCTGAGCATGCATGCATTTCCTTAGTATATATATTTATCAAGGGGCGTAGAGACATCACTCCCGTCATAAAGGAGGGACAAATCCTATCTCGATACATGCTAGTTCTACCATGTGATTTATAACATACCCAACAATAACTCTGCCACCTAGTTACGGAATGATTAGAACAAATGTCAAAATGTATTACTCACACATAACAAACTCCATATTTCTCAAGTCAAAGAATTGCATGTATATTGGCCACATGAGAAACACTTATGACACTCACATGACATCCAATGAAGTGTTCTCATAGCGAGTCACGTCCGATACACAAAATCTCAATTTTGTACCCATATGCAGATTCAATATCTTTATATGAATCTCTACATATGTTAGTCATTATCATATTACTAGGGACATTTAGAATACATCATTCTAAGGTTATTTATTATGAATAACTAAAACAAAGAATATAACATATACATAATAAATTGGGCAATGCCTTTTGTTTCTTTATTAATTTCATGAAACAAAACTCAAAATTACAAACATCGTATGATTAGCTTTTGGGCATTCACTAACACTTATATACCTCTTTGTGGGATTTACTGTGTCATTTGGTTTGGTTTGAAAATAGAGTTACAAGAATGCACTTCTAGTGGTGTTTATTGGTAAGTGAAAGAAGCGCATAACTATTATAAGCATATCAACCCAAGCAATGTAGTGTTGTTTCTTTTGAAAGATGGAAAGGTTGACAACTAAGGATATTCATCATAGGATATAAGAGCAAAGTGAATGAGTATCATCAAAAAGATGTATTGAGGACAACTCTCCATATTATAGGAAGGGGTATATTATTATTAGAGCCTAAACACCTAAAAACCCAATTAATTAATAGGATTTTATATACATATACTGATAGGAATATAATTACTCTTAGATAGGGATCCCAATAGGCAATAATCACCAACCCTAACTACTAGAATTGTTTATCATCAATAGCACATCAATACGTTAATCCATCAACAGTATAAAAATATGTTACCTATGACGATTAATTAACTAAAGAATCACAAAGTTTGGCATCTCAAAAGTAATCGAGAGGACAGAGATGTACCTGTACAAAATTGGTGATTTTAAGGAGGGAAATGGAATAGGGGAATAACATCCGTATTGGTCACGGTTGTCTCCGACGACGGAATGATGGTCAAACATGGAGATTTAGGCGATGTTATGGGAGCATTGGCATAGCAAGTGAGCGACGGAGAAGCGGGCGATGCCGGTACCAATGATGCAGACATGGAGCGGGGGTTTGGGGTTGTTCATGGGATGATGATGATGGTGATTGTGAGAAGATCAATGAATCCCACCCGTCGGCGATGAAGTAACCGTTGAATGTATGGCGTTGAATGTATGGCCTGTCGGCGATGAAGTAACCGTTGAATGTATGGGTTTAGACCGGAATGGAAATTGCCCAACCCTTAAATTTCGTAATTATTTCCTTTTTTTAGGTTTTAATAATATAACATTTTCATATCCCAACAAAAATACTATTTTATTTATTAGGTTTTAAATAGTTTATATATATATATATGTTTATATATATATATATATATATATATAGGCCGATAATCAAATGAAAACCAAAAATATGTTACAAACCCTTAAGAACCGATATAAAAATATTTTTTTACATGATTTTTTTTCATCAAAACCTATGATTTAAGATATTGTTTCACCTATATTTTTGTTCACCTTATTAAATGATTGCACGTGAAATTTGATTTTTGATTCACCTAGTGAAATGAAAAATACAGGTAAAAAATATTCATGTAGTGAAACAAATACATGCAAAACTATCATGTTATGAAACAAATATATGTGAAACAATATTTTAAATCCAAACATTTGGTGAAAATATATCATGTAAAAAAATATTTTTACATCGGTTCTCACAGGTTTGTAACATATTTGTGGTTTTCATTTGATTTATATATATATATATATATATATATAGACTTAAGTTCGCGTGAGACCAAACAGTTTCCGTGAGACCGGTGAGACCAAACTTTAAAGTATGAAACTTCACACAAAAAAACTGTGAATGTAAAAAAATCGAACTTTTCATAGGGAAAACACCGTAAATGTTACGTTCATGGTGTTTTTCGCTGTGAATGTTCGTTTTTTTTACCTTCACAACGTCTTCACTGTGAAGGTTCGGATATACCTTCACAATCTTTTATCTGTGAAGGTTTAATTTTTTTTAACTTGGTTTAGGTTTTTTTACCTTCATAGTGTGATTACATTATGAAGGTTCGAATGTTTTTTACCTTCAGAGTGTTTTGGTGTGAAGTTTCATGTTTTAAGGCTTGGTCTCACGCGGTCTCACGGAAACAACTTGGTCTCACGTGAACCTGACCCTATATATATATATATATATATATATATATATATATATATATATATATATATATATGACGGTAATCAAATGAGAAACACAAAAATGTTGAGAACCTTAAGAACCAATTTCAACCATCTAATCACTTCAATCTAACAACCTTAATTAATGTTTCATATATAATTAAGGAAGGACACGATGATAATTTTTCATTTTCTTGATTATTTTCTATATCCCTTTTTTATATATATCAAATTTTAGAATAAATTATTATTTTATTTATATTCAATCTTATACGATGTAATTTATATGTAATAATAAGATATTTTAATTTTCATTAATTGATAATAATATTTTATATCTCATTAGTTCATTGTATTATTATTTTAATTTTTTACTTTACTTTCTCACATATACATTATCTAATGGTAATATATAGAAAAACATACATTTTTAAAAAATATTTTTGACTATTTATATAATAAAAACATCACATAGGAAAAGAAAATATAGTAAATATAAAGATATTGTAATTAAAACATCACCTTCTGGAAACACCAAAGTTTTAATTCATACAATGAATAATACAACGTGAAACACCAAAGTTTTAATTCACATAATTTAGTGTTGTTTGAGATTATGAAAACAAATCATAGTTGTAAAATGTGATGTGAAAGTGAAAAACTAAAGTGTTCTTTCATATTGTAAAACAAGATAATGTCGTAAAAATGAAACAATAAAATGTTGTTTCACAAGGTGAAACAATGTAGTGTTGTTTCACAATTTTGAAAACAAAAGTTGACGTGAAATACGATGTGAAACACTATAGTGTTGTTTCATGTTGTGAACCAACACAATGTTGCTAATGTGAAACAATGTAGTGTTGTTTCAGATGGTGAAACAATGTAGTGTTATTTGATATTGTGAAATAATATAATATCGGTAAAGTGAAACAATATATTTTTGTTTCACAAGGTGAAACAATGTAGTGTTGTTTCACAAATGAAAACAAAACAAAAGTTAACGTGAAATATGATGTGAAACACTAAAGTGTTGCTTCAAATTGTGAAACAACACAATGTTTTTAATGTGAAACAATGTAGTGTTGTTTTACATGGTGAAACAATGTACTACTGTTTCACATGGTGAAACAATGCAGTGTTCTTTCACGAGGTAAACCAGATGTACTGTTGTTTCACAAATGAAAACAAAACAAAAGTTGACGTGAAACACTAAAGTGTTATTTCATATTGTGAAACAAGACCATGTTGTTAATGTGAAACATCATACTGTAGTTTCACTAGGTGAAACAATGTACTGCTGTTCACAATGTGAAAGAAAAACAAAATGACGTTAAATGTGATGTGAAATATTAAAATGTTGTTTCACAATGTGAAACAACATACGAGTTAAATCATTTTTATTCTTTCATGTAAAAAATTGCAATTATTAAAGAAATATGTAAAAAAAAATATACTCGTGTCAAATAAAAGAAAATAAAATGTTCGCTTTTTATATAAACTTTTTGATTAAAATTTTTATTGTAATTAATATAATTTTGATTTAAAAAGGAGATGATGTTTAATTTCAATTATATAATTTCAATAAGAGATAAAAAGTGAAGAGATTTACTTTTATGCCCTTTTAAAAGTTATGTTTGTATGTAAATGACCTCGTATATGCAAAATGTACATCACACAACTCTCACGATTGATTAATCTATATATATGTATGTATGTATATAAATAAATATATATATAGGGGTGGGTTCAAATGAAAACTCATTTTTCATTGTGTGCATGAGGACAAATCTTAACTATTGATCAAAACTTAGAAAATTAATCAATTATTAATACATAATAAGGTTAATTGAGTAGTGATCACTACAGAACAGAGGCTTATCACCGACGGATGAATCCGTCGGTGATCCGTCGGTAAAATCAAAATCCGTCGGTGATTCGTCGGTAAATGTCCGTCGGTATAAAGATGGTCGGCGTTCAGATCACCGACGGGTCACCGGCGGTTTAATTTTCTGACGGTTACCGACGGCGTGGGTTATTTCCGACGGATCACCGACGGTCGGCTTCTAGCGACGGATTACCGACGACTATTCACCGACGGATTAGTTCGGACGGATTTAGCGACGGATTTCCGACGGATTTTTAATTAAATTAAAAAATATTTTCCGACGGATTACCGACGGATAATCCGTCGGTAATTTAATTTTTTTTTAAATAATAAAAAATTAAAATTTTCCAGTTTTTATACTGTACAAAACCTGCCAATTTTTAAATATTACTAAGTCTTAAACTGTTCAAAATATCTATAAATACATAAACGTAATTCTACGGAGGGGGAAATGGGTGCTGATTGTTAAACTTGATCATGAACGCGTCAAACTGTGCCATTCGTTCCTGCATTTGTCTCTTCTCTGCTTCATCTCTATCCATTCGCTCCTGCATCCGGATCCTCTCTGCTTCCTCTCTCTGTAGTCGCTCCTGCAACTGGATTCTCTCTGCTTCAGCTCCTCCAACTGAAATTCAACATTTGACAAACATATATAGAACACTGTCAGACAACATTTAACAAACATATGATTAACAATGTTAAACAGCATTTGACAAGCATACCTCCTCATCGCGACGGTCGCGCGTGCTCCCGCTCGAATTGGCACCTGAATCACTGGTCATAGCATAATAGGGATCCTGACTGGTCCTCCATCCAAAAATACGGCCCTTACGCCGTCCTCCGACACTACGCTCCCATAAATCGGCGTCATTGGGAGGTATAGTGCCGGGAGGTAGGTCCGGGTACTCCTCCTCCCTATTCCGATGGTAGGCATCCTACAGTTTACCAAATTAGACATTGTCAAGTCAACTAACCTATAGAAAATTCGACAACATTTCAACTGTGATTTGAACATATATCTATGACCTGCTTTTATCAAAATAATCCTATCGTCTGCCCAACAATGGCAGCCCAAACTAAGTTTGCTATAATTTCTATCTATCTTATAAAACAAACAAATATCTAGCCATGCATAATTGAACTTACCGCCATATGAGCCGCCTTTGGGTAAACGTAGATCGGAGGATCCGTGGACGGATCAGTCGCACCCGGAACAAGCTTCCTGTTGGTGCAGTGTGTAGCCTCCAAACCTCGTCGCTGGTAGGCTCACGACCCCATGCATCTCTCTACAATACACAACTTAAATAGTTAGTAGGTAATAAAATCATGTATATAGTACATATATTCATCAATTATATACATTTAGTCTAGTGTATGATAAATTACCATGCGGTCCCGATGCATAGCGGTACTAGTAGATCCAGTACAGTGTCTGGATGTCATCCCCTCATACTCGGTGGCCCGATTGGCCGTATTGGCCGCACATACACGCCGAAACGCGTCGGTGTTCCATACCTATTAAAAAGAAGACATAAATCAATATTAATCCAAGTACAACCAGATACAAGTATTCAAAACAAAACAAACATGTTGAATCATCTGGACCCAAAACTCACTCTGGATCCACTCTGGAGGGTGTGGCGCAAGAATCGTGTAGTCACGTCCGTCGAACTGGACACCATCAATGGCTAAAGCCCTTTCCTGGGCGAAGCGACGTGCATCTCTCATCATGTCGGGGTACCTATTATTTAGGTGGCACCGGAATGCAGCTACTACTTCGGCGTCCATCTCAGGAGGCCAACTATAATACAACTGCAAACACATTGTTTGGATTAAGTAAAAATAAATCCACTCAATAAGTTAAATAGAGTAAAATACCTACCCGAAATCGATCCAGCAACAGTGGATAGTGCTCATTAGGGACATCCCCAAAATGAGCCCAAGGACCATCGAACATGGACTTAAAGACGACAATGGCCCTCCGGACTGCCGACTTGTCCTTAAACCTTCACAATTGCAAAATATACAACATAAAAAACATTAGGATCAGTTTATTATGTACTAGAATAAATAATATATCACATCTACTTACCCGCCCGCTGCAGACAACAAAAGTGGCGGTCACTGACTCGGCTGGGGCGTCTGTGATGCAACATTCGGGCCTCTAACCCTCGAGCCCGCTACTCCGTCATCGGACTGGATCTGATCTAGTGCGTCGCCGATGAACTTATCGGCCTGGGGTCACCACACCCAGCGGAGCTGCTACTGCCCCTACCCCTATAACTCCTACTACCCCTAGAAGGGCGTCCAGACATCTAAAAATAGAGAATGGTTAACACAAAATGATATAAGTGTACATAAATCATAAGACCCAAAAATGTCTACATAAGAACAACAAAATAGAGAATGTTTAACACGAAAAATGTCTACACAAGAATGGCAAAATAGAGAATGTTTAACACGAAAATGTCTACATAAGAAAGACACACTAGTTATCAGACGAGTGATCAGATAACATAAGTTCGTCTTCGTTATCTTCATCATCATCCATATCTTCAAATTTTTCTTCCTCGTCGCTAGCTTCGTGATCTGATGCATCTTACTCGCTAGCTTCGTCATTTATGGCGACTACATTAAGCTCCCCAGTGACAAGAGGGACGGAATCGAGGTCCTCATTTACCCAGTTGTTTGTATTATGAGTTACTCGTTCGTTGGTTTGAAAGAACGGTTCTCCATCCACGTTATCATCATCCAACACATCGATAGCCTTTTCTGCAACTTCATATATTCCACGGGCTTTGGTCTTCACAACTACCCACCGGTCCTTTAAATCCTTACTTCCTGAAGGATAGGGTGTGTAATACACTTGTTCCACTTGTGATGCTAGGACGTAATAGTCCTCACCTCTGAGTCTAGACTTGTATTTGATATCAACCAAACCATGTTTAGGGTCGACTCTAACTCCATCTGGACTATCAAACCATGTACACTTGAACAAAACTACAACACAATAGCCCACACCGTAATACTCCACCTCTAACACGTCGTCCAAAAATCCGTAATAGTCAAACTCGGAGTTGTCATAACAAGATCCTCTCACACATACGCCACTATTATGTGTGACACGCCCAGCAGCATGTGTTACCGTATGAAACTTGTAACCATTGACAAAATATCCCTTATGCGACCAAGCATATCGGTCTTTTTCCCCCCTTCTCGAATAATCTACGAGATGGAACCTTGAATATGCTCAAGCGATCGTCCATTCCTGAAGAACTAGGAATATCTGGGGTAAAGTTTCTTGACTCGCGATTATGTCGAGTTTCTATTTGTGGATCAAAAAATACAGGGAGCAATAGGTGGAGAATTCATTTACTAGATAAGACTCAACGATAGACCCCTCCACCCTTGCTTTGTTTCTAACAGTCCTCTTCAATGACCCAAGTTTCCTAAACAACGATTGAAATATCTGTTTGAAAATAAATGGGTAAGTATTTGAATGAAAATTATTTGAATAGCAAAGTTCATTTACCTCTCATAAAGATACATCCACCTATATTGGACTGACCCACCATTTATGGCTTCTCGTGTCAAATGTATCACTAAGTGTTCCATAGAATCAAAGAATCCGGGCGGGAAGACTTTTTCCAACTTACAAATTGTTTGAACGATTCTTGTTTGCAATGGAATCAAGGCTTCCAAGTGTAACACCCTTGAGCAGATTACACGAAAGAATATGCATAACTCCGTTATCGCATCCCATATGGGAGTCGGTTTCATCCCTCGTAACGCAATAGGAAGCAATCGTTGCATAAACACATGACAATTATGACTCTTGAAGCTACAAAAGCTGTAATCTGCCATGTTTACACATCCCCCAATATTCGAAGCATACCCGTCCGGAAATTTCAGTCTCTTCAACCATTCACATACTTGTTTTACTTGTTGTTTCGTCAAAGTGTATGGCGACTTCGGCTTCACTACTTTATTGCCTGATGTGGCAATGTACAACTACGGTCGGTTGCAATAAATCTCTACATCCCTCCGCTTTTATATTGTCTTTCGTTTTTGATGTGTCCATGACAGTGTTAAAGAGATTCTCAAAGACGTTCTTCTCAATGTGCATGACATCCAGGTTGTGTCGGATTAACAACGTCTTCCAATACGGCAGCTCCCAAAAGATGATTATCTTCACCCAATTATGAGTGATTCCAAAACCGGTAATTTTTCTGTTGTTCGGTCGAAACGGGGAGCCATCGTAAACAGTTGGAAGATGACGGACCTGTTCCCATATTTATTCACTGGTTAACTCGGGTGGTGGACCTGCCAACACCCTAGATCCGTCCAGAAACCCTGTTCGATCACGTCGGAAGGGGTGTGCACTAGGTAACCATCTCCGATGACAGTCAAACCAACAAGATTTACCTCCATTTCTTAACTGAAACGAATCGACTGTACCCATACAGTACGGGCAGGATAGCTTGCCGTGCGTGCTCCAACCCGACAACATTGCGTAGGCAGGCAAGTCGCTGACGGTCCATAGAAGTATAGCCCTCATCTCAAAATTATTCTTACGATAAGCATCATACGTAAGAGCGCCCACTGTATACAACATCTTGAGATCATCTATTAGCGGCCTAAGAAAGACATCCAAATTCTAACCGGGGATCTTTCTACCTGGAATGACCAATGCAAGTTTCACGTATGAATATTTCTAACTCAACCAAGGAGGTAAATTATAGATGGTAAGAAACACTAGCCAAAGTGAATACGGATTCGAATTTGAATTATTCGGGTTGAAACCGTCGGTGCATAAGCCAAGACGCACATTCCGGACCTCAGAAGCGAAGTCAGGATGTACCATGTCAAAATGCTTCCAAGTCGCACCATCGCTTGGATGTACCATCACACCCGGTTCTGTCTGATGATCCTTGTGCCAAGTCATCTCTTTAGATGTCTTCTTTGACATATACAATCTTTGAAGTCTAGAAACAATTGGCAAGTACGTCATCACCAAGTTAGGGACCTTGCTTCGACCACTTGTCTTGAAACGATATTCATTGCACACTCGGCAGTGGGTCAACTTAGAATCATCCTTATAAAATAACATGCAATGGTTTTTGCAAGCGTCGATCTTTTGTTTTGGCAGAGCAAGCTTTTTCAAACTCTTTTTCTTCTCATAGAAGTTACCGGGTAGTTTATCACCCTCGGGTAACATCTCTTTAATTATAGCAACATTGCGGTTATAAGTCATCTCGGGCACATTACATTCTGCCTTCCAATTCAACAATCTCGTCGCAGCTCCTAATTTCGAGTAATTTGGACACCCGTCCCATAGTGGCTCGTCAGCAGCTTGTAACATGTCATAAAATCCTTGGGCAGAAGGATTAGGGGTTTCTTCTTCCCATGTCATGCCATCATGTATCATGTGATCGTTCACCATTTCAACATAACCTTCATTATGATGTACTACCAGAGTAGAAGATTGACCCACGTCTTGATGCCCTTCATTATGGTAATAAGTTTCACCATGTGCCCACCATGTGGTATAATCAGGCATGAAACCGTGTTTCATCAAATGCAGCCTCACGTCAGTCCTTTCTTTATAGCGTAAGTTTTGACACTTCTTACAAGTGCATCTAATACGAAGTACTATCCCATCACGTGTAGGTTTCCTTTCAACAGTTCTTTCATCGGCATAGGTATAGTCCAAAAAACTGTCCATTGCAACAATATAGTCGATGCTAAGAAACCCCCGACTGTCGTTCTTTTTATACATCCATCCTCTATCTGTCGACATATTCAACCACTACAACAAAGAAATAAGTAGTTAATCGACATAATCAAGATAGAGGTGGTGTAACACCGTAGGTTTAGATGAGCTTTGGATGACTTTAAAACCCTACGTGTAATGGTTTGACTATTGAAAAATAGTCAAACCGTAGGTGTCAACGAAGTTAGAAGTCTATTGAACACTACATGTAATGGTTTTCCTTCTTGAAAGTCAGACTATAGGTGTAGAGGAGTTTTCGATGACTCTTAAACTCTAAGTGTAATGGTTTGACTATTGAAAAGTCAAAACCGTAGGTTACAAGCAAAGAAAGGTGTTTTGGAAAGTTTAAAACCCTACGTGTAATGGTTTGACTATTTAAAAGTCAAACCGTAGGTGTCAACGAAGTTAGAAGTCTATTGAACACTACATGTAATGGTTTGCCTTCTTGAAAGTCAAACCATAGGTTTAGAGGAGTTTTAGACTCTAAAACTCTAAGTGTAATGGTTTGATTATTGGAAAGTCAAACATATGTTTTTTAAAATTTCGGCGGCATAACGGCTATAAAATGAATATTTTCGTATATCAACCTAATGTTTGCCCAACAATTGGCAACCCAACTAATATAAATAAATAAAATCAAGTATAATCAAATCCTAAATCATACCAAATGTTTCCATTTATGAACCTAATGTTTGTCCAATAATTGACAACACAACTAATTAATATCACAAGTTTATCATACCAAAACATTTTCACAAAAACCAAATCATAAGTTAAACTTATACAAAAACATTATCACACAGATTTATACACACACAAAGATTATTAACAAACATAATCCCAAACATAAAGAAATATATATCCTAACAATATATATAACTAATCTTTAGTTATATAATCCCAAGCATAACACAAGTAACCATCTGATTGTATTATCTGTTCATATATAGTGAGTTTGACATAAATTCGTACTTAACATTACATTCACAACCAAACTAATATATGCAATACATAACCAAACTACAAACAGAAAAATCATACTTAGCATTACATTCACAACCAAACTAATATCATCTCATCAACTTCGGATAAGAATTATAGTGAGTTTGACATAAATTCAAACAAAATCTCTTCTTCCCCAATTGAATAACAGTAAATAGTACATACAAAGAGAAGAAAAGGGATCAAAACCTGAGGGATCTGAGTGGTTTTGCCGCCGCGAGAGTGAGACTGAGAGCGAGAGTGAGAGGGACATACGGTTTTTCTTCTTATTTACTTGAAACTTCTTTCCTTGCCAAAGATAGAATACGCCATCAGATCTCTTTACAATTGTTGTGCTTTCAAGTCAGTGTTGGAAGCAACGTTGAGCAAACTGAGAACCAACATCTTTATCGATCAAGAACAGTACCAAGTTCTTGACAAGAATTTGAACACGTGAGAACACATTTCATAAAACCAAACTCGACCTAATCAAATGCTTTCAGAAATCAAAATAATTTCTTGCTTCAAATTTGAAAAAAATAAATATGGAAAGCCAATGTAAAGCAAGCATAGGTTGGTACATATAAAGAGAAGAAAAGGGATCAAAACCTGAGGGATCTGAGTGGTTTTGCCGCCGCTGTGGAGGTCGCCGCTGTGGAGGTCTTCGTCGCCGGTGTGGAGGTCGACGCCGGTGGAGAGATCGAGAGCGAGAGTGAGAGGGACAGACGGAGTCGATCGAGATGAAGGGAGTCGCCGGTGGGTTGAGAGAGGGAGACGAGAGGGAGAGACGAAAGACTGAGAGGGAGATCGAGAGATTAGGGCTTTAAGCCTGCTATTTTTTTAAGACATTTCGGAAATTTACCGACGGATTTCCGACGGAAATTCCGTTGGTATTTACCGACGGATATATATATATATCCGTCGATGATTACCGACAGATTTCCGACGGATAATTGTTTTTTATTAAATAAATTACTTTTAAATTAAAATTATATTTAAAATTATAATTATTAAATAATATATTATTTAATATTAAAATTAATAAATAAATTATTAATTAATTTATCAAATTATATTTGAAATTATTAATTAATTTATCAAATTATATTTAAATTGACTAAAATACCCCTGAGTAACTGGACTTAATGGAAACAATTAACGACCGTTATCTTTTCCCGTTAATTCCAGTTAGATCAGGGACTAAATGTGATCAGTTAGGCTTTAACGTACCCAGTTGGGCTTTAAACGAATCGGGTTGGGCTTTAATGGATTTGGTTGGGCTTTAATGGATTTAGTTAGACTTTAACGTTACCAGTTGGGCTTTAACAGATCCAGTTGGGCCTTAATGGATTCAGTGGGGCTTTTAACGTTCCCAATTGGGCTTTAACGTATACAGTTGGGCTTTAATAGACCCGGTTGGGCTTTAATATATCCAGTTGCTTTTAATGAATCCAGTTAGGCTTTAACGTACCCAGTTGAGCTTTAAACGAATCCGGTTGGGCTTTAACGTTACCAGTTAGGCTTTAACAGATCTAATTGGGCTTTAACGTTCATAGTTGGGCTTTAACAGATTCAGTGGTGCTTTAACGTTCCCAATTGGGCTTTAACGTATCCAATTGGGCTTTAATGGATCTAGTTGGGCTTTAATGGACCCGGTTGGGCTTTAATTTATTCAGTTGCTTTTAATGGATCCAGTTGGGCTTTAACGTTACCAGTTGGGCTTTAACAGATCCAGTTGGGCTTTAATGGATTCACTGGGGCTTTAATGATCCCAGTTGGGCTTTAACGTATCCAATTGGGCTTTAATGGATCCAGTTGGGCTTTAATGTACCCGGTTGGGATTTAACGTTCCTAGTTGAGCTTTAATGATACATACATGATCACATACGTACTATACATGATGTATATACATACATGATCACATATGTACATGTACATACATACATGATCACATATCTACATGTACATACATACATATTACATACATAGTGTACATACATTCATGATCACATACGTACATGTGTATATACATACATGATCACATATGCACATGTACATACATACATGATCACATACGTACATGTATATACATACATATTACATACATGATCACATACGTACTATACATGTACATGATGTACATACATACATGATCACATATATACATGTACATACATACATATTACATACATGATCACATACATACTATACATGGTGTACATACATTCATGATCACATACGTACATGTGTATATACATACATGATCACATACATAATATACATGATCACATATGTACATGTACATATATACATACATATTAGATACATACAAACATACATACATATATATATATATACATACATGATCACAGAAAAAATTAATATTTATTAAATTATTAAATTTACAGACGAATTACCGACGGAGTCTTAAATACCGTCGGTAATCTGTCTGTAATTACCGACGGATCACCGACGGACGTCAGAAAAAAATTAATATTTATTAAATTATATAAATTACCGACGGATTTCCGATGGATTTAAAAATAAAATAAAATAAAATAAAATAATTTAATATCCATCGGTAATTAATCGGTCGGTAAATATATATATTTACCGACGGATTACCGACGGATTACCGACGGATAGTCTATCCGTCGCAAAATTTTCATTTCTGTCGGTGTTCCGTCGGTAATTACCGACGAATACTATCCGTCGGAAATCTTGGTCAGAAATAAGCAATTTTCCAGTAGTGGATTAAAGACAAAATTGAAAATTTGAATCAGCATCTACCTTGTTTGACTTTTTATTTTTATTTCATTTAAAAAAAATTACCTCCTTAAACTTTAAAATAAATTATCTTAAAAATCACTAATATTTTAATCAAACAAATTTCATCAAAACAACGAGAATTTCGTGCTCTTCAATATGACATCCACCTCTATTTTTAACCGTTGTTACGTTAGATTCTATATATGTGTTATATTTATTATGAATATGGATGCACGATCTCGGGTGTCCACATTCAGTATAAATAACAAAGGTGAATGTTCATTAACTATTCATGATGAATAATACATTATTCAGGATGAATAATATGGATTCATGTATTATTTATCATGAATCATGTATTATTCACCTTGAATGTTGTATTATTTATCCTGAATGATACATTATTCATGATGAATGATACATTATTCATGATGAATGATATATGAATGACCCATGAAGGTGTAGACATATGGCACACTCTCTTTTGTTTCTTAATTCACAACCGAAATTTGGTTTAATTTATCAAGAATATGTATGCACATCCCCGGATGTCCCACATTCAGTGTGAATAACAAATGTGAACATTCATTTATTATTCATGATGAATAATATAGTATTCAAGATGAATTACACAACATTCATGATAAATAGTACACGGATTCATGAATCGTGAATTATTCATCCTGAATGTTGTATTATTTATCCTGAATGATACATTATCCATGATAAATAATACATGAATTACGTGACGCGTTCTCTTTTGTTCATCGATTCACAATAGAATTACTCGATAGGTTCTCAATTCGTCTTGACGGGTGTTGGGTTACGGTGTTGAAAAAACGCGATGCCTTACGACGTTGAAGAAAGTGTTGAAGAAGGTGATGTCGAGTTACATTCTTACGGTGTCAAGGTGTTGTACAAACTTGAACGTACATAAATATTCACAATGAATATAACACATATAGAACATTTCACGTAAAAATAGTTAAAACAAAAAAAAAACTATATCGAGATGGATGTCATATCGAAGAGCACAAAATTCTCCATTTTTTTTAAGTAATTTGTTTGATTAACATATTAGTAATTTTTAAGATAATTTATTTTAAACTTTACTTGGGTAAAAGTTTTTAATTAAAATGAAAATAAAAAGTCAAATATGGAAGGCGTGGGTTTAAATTATATTCCATTTTTACCCCCTAAGCATCTTAAAATTAAAAAGTCTATTTAATATGAATTGTTGGATCAAAAGAGATGAAGTGGCTGTGATTTGTCCTCACGTGCACAATGAAAATTGAGTTTTCATTTGAACTTTTATCTCTCTCTCTCTCTCTATATATATATATATATACATATATATATATATATATATATTAACTTAATCGTGTTTGAACCGTTTATAATTGTGAAAATCAGTCATCTTTTAGATGGTTTATTACTTTATTATATAAATAAGAGTAACCTCCATTTTTTGTCCGTGAGGTTTGGTGATTTCTTTGAAGGAGGGGCCTATGGTTTCATAATTCAAGTTTTCGTTCTCATGGTTTGGATTTTGCTTTGACAGAGGTCCCTGGACACTAACTCCGTTAAAAATCTACGTTAAAATAAGGGGCATTTTCATCGGACCATGTTTTTGTCCCCCTTTTTGCACTTTTTCTTTGTTTCCTTATTTTTGTGTAAAATTATCAAAGTATGGGATCAATTTGTAATCAACTATATATATATATATATATATATATATATATATATATGCTACATACAGGGGTTAACTTCCGTGACCTCAGGGACGCCGATCTGCCGACAAAACTCCATGGACCGCCGATCTCCCCAAAGTCGTAGCAACAATTACTTAATGAAACCATCAGTACACATCCATCTTCTCCTCGTTAGACCATTTTTTACAGGGACGATCCCACAGGACTATCGTTTACATGAAACCATCGAAACCTGCATCTTTTACAACTAGAGACCTTCGTGAAGTTCACGGGGTCGGTATCCCCATCTCTGGCCAAAAACATGGACCAAACCCATTCCCCCATCTCCCCACAACCGAATTGAAAACAGGGACTAAATCAATCAAAACCTTCCGATTAAAAACAAAGGTGTTCCATCTCCTTGAAAACCTGCAAATTGTGGCCTCAATTCGATCGAAACTTAAAGGAAACAAGTCCCTAGGAAACTTGTGTTATAACTAGAAGAGGAAACAAGTCCGTAAAATCGTCCATGTGTCTTCACATGGAAAGTTTGGTGAAATCCCATGTGATTTGGTTCCTATGATTTGGTTAACTAATATATATATATATACACACACACACAAATATATACATATATGACGTGTGTGAGTTTAAAACACATGGAACACCACCACCATTCACGATGTCCGGTGAACCACACCACCATTACCATCGAGCTTCAACTGCAATCCATAACATCAAATCCATCATCAAGAACCTAAAAAAAAACCTAAATGTCGAACACCCGGATCGAGAAATCAAGAAATCAATCATATAACAAAACCCAAATGAATTCAGACTTCACATCATCAAGAACCTAAACTCGAATCACAGAACGTGATTATTTATATATGTGTGTGTGTAAAGATCGATTGAATCAGGTACTCGCCTAATCTTTGATTCTTTGTTTTTATCCAAGATTCTTTCTGGGTAATCCCCAAATTATAAAGTAATTTTGGATTTGGAGATATCGTCGGACACCCAGATCGACTCTTTTTAGAGCTTCAAACTCGTTGTTGGAGATGGGAGTAGCGAGAGACGGAGATGAGATGAGAGGAGGCAGGCCGGCGTTGGAGTTTGGCCGGCGATGGACTGATAAGTGCCAATTTGTATACATTTTTATGTCGAATTTCCTTAAAATTAGTGTTGGTTGATTGGTCGAAATACCCCTTTTTGACCTAGTGTTTATATATTTAAATGGGTTATTACATTAAATAAAAAAAAATTAATTATGTTTGATGTTGACTGCAAGTCATGTGGAGGAAAGGTAGATAAAATAAAATAAAATAGAATAAAAATTTAGCTACTTTATTTGTGTGTTTGTTGGCAGACATGGTGGCCCCAAGAAAAAAAAAAGAGAGAGAGCCTTTAGAGCACCATCTCGTCTTCCAAAACCAGGAAAAGAAGAAGAAACCAGGTGTTCTAGTTTCATCGCCACAGCTCTTCAGGCGGCTCTAGCCGCGCGCTAGGCGGCACCGTCCGCTGTTTTTCAACATTCCAGCGCCGCGCGCCTCAAACGGCGCCCCCATCCTCGCCGACCTCAACGTGGGTTTTATTTATTTATCTATATTTTTTTCTTTTGGGCGGTGACTTCCTGGGAGTATAAGGGGCTATCGCTTCCCGTTCTAGAGGATGACTTTTTGGGGAAGATTGATCGATTTTCATCAAGGAACACACCGAGGGACGAATTTCCAGATTTTTGGGTCGATCTTGGAGTATTTTTAGTGTTCGTCATCAATTTCTCTACTTTGTTCAAGTTGTAAGTTTCTTTAATTCTAAGTATGTGTAGCTAATCTTTCAATTTCTAGCAATGGGTAGATAATTAACTTTGAGTTTAGATGAGTTGAGACTCAATTTGGTGCTATAATCATTTGAATTTATTTATACAATCTTTATGTTTCAAGATTTATCGTTTTTAAGTTAGAAATTGTGAGTTGGATCCCTTACTTTGTCTAGCTTAATTTCGATTTGCTAGAGTAATTTTAGAATCCGTAATTGTTCTTGGGTTTCTCTTTGTAGCAAACAACACCCAATTGATAAATGTGTCGGTAAAAGTGTTGTAAGATTGTATAACTTAACTTAAACGATCGGCGTCCGATTGTTGGTTAAGTTTGGCGTTTGTTTAACTTTTATCCAATTAGCAATTGAATTCCATGTCCGTGACTGGATTAGATTAGCTAATTAGAGATTAATTTTTGAAGCGTTTCATATTAGTCGTGCTTTTGTAACAAACGAGACTCTAACGCGTGTTGATGTTCGAACCAAATTGAATTCTCTTGATAAAATATATATTCTTGATTGAGTCGATGATATGTAATCCAAATGAATAGTAATGCTCATTGCTAGTCTCTTTTATTATTGTTAAAACGCTTTAAAAATTTTATTTATTTGCATTCTTAACTTAATTATAAATCATCAACCCCCTCATTTATATATATATATATATATATATATATATATATATATAATTTGTTTTTAATAAAATTGCACGTGAACTCGTCTTGGACTTACGGTTAACACTGAGTCCCTGAGGAGACGACCCTACTTACCATTATCACAATTTATTGTGTTTAGTGGTAATAGGCTATATTTTTATAATTAATTATTATTTTCCGGACTCGACACCCGTCAAAATTTTGGCACCGTTGCCGGGGACTCGGCAAGTTTAACTGTTTATGCCAAGATCTTTTCGTGCAGGTTCACCTCTACCTATACATCTTGAGATCGAGAAAACCTCTAAGAAGTTAAGGAAACAAGCTAAGCTTCATAAGAAGCAAGGCGAGTCGACTTCTTCACCAGTGGTTAACATTTGGAAAGACATTAAGTTGTCTACCGACTCGGAAAGTGATAAGGAAGATTTGCATTTTGAAGAAGAAAAACCTTATCTGGAAAAGGAGGAACCGGTCATCGAGACCGAAGAAGAGGAAGAGGAGGATATGGAAAATCCCGAACGCACTTTGAAGTGGGTGTTGACGAGCAACCTTTGTGCATCACGTATCCGACCGAAGAGGTTTAATTCACTTACTACCTCGTTTCCATGGTTTAGCGAATGAAGACCCGTTCAAGCATATGACTGAGTTCCACATGGTATGCTTGGGAATGAAGCCACACGACACGACTGTTGAGAACCTCAAACTGAAGGCGTTCCCGTTCTCCCTAGTTGACGCGGCTAGGGAGTGGCTTTTCTATCTACCGCCGGGTTCCATCACCACATGGTCACAAATGGTGAGAGATTTCACTACAAGAAATAGCGGTTTTAGAGACGACTTTTGTCGTCGCTACATGTCAAATTGTCGTCGCTGAAAACATATAGCGACGACGGTCGTTGCTAAAAGTCTGGTAGCTAGAAGTTGGTTGCTAAAAAAACCAATAGCGACAACAAGGGTTGGCTACAGCGACGACGATTTACTGCGACGACGATTTACTGCGACGACTTGGAGTTTTATTGCGACGTAACCTAGTCGCTACAAGTGATTTTAATTAAATTGCGTAATTAAGTTAATAGAGACCTTATGTCGTCGCTATAAGTAAAATAACTAATTATTTAAAAATTACTATTAGCAACCATATATCGTAGCTAAAAGTAAATTAATTATTTCTTTAAAAATGACTTTTAGCAACCACATATCGTCCTTATAAGTAATTATTAATTTTTAAAAAAATTACTATTATCAACGACATGTCGTCGCTATAAGTTAATTAATTAATTTTTTCAATAGTACTATTAGCAACTAAATGTCGTCGCTAAATAGGACGATATATCGTCGCTATAAAGGTCATTTTTAGTATTTTTCGGGTATTTTTTGCACATTTATAAAAAAAACACGGTCGTAATAGTAAGAAAAATCAACAATGAAACATCCAAACGCCAATACTAAACACGATTTTTAAGGAAACAAAACACAATTTTAAGTACTAAAAATCAACATTGAAGCATAAAAGTACCAATAATAAACACGAAAAAGTTCTAATTGTTTAAAAATAAGACCTACAAATATAAATATGATAATAAATATCAAATCATTCCCTAAATCCTCATCGGTGTCCTCATCGGTGTTTTGTTGAGATGATGATGGTGGTGGCGGCACTACTGGCATGGTAAAAGATAAAGTAGGAATATCTGGAACAACGGCATCCGGGCTAATGTTTCTAATTGCTTGAACCAGAGCTGTGTGAGTCTCATTACTATGCCTAACGAATGCACTGAAGTTCGAGACCATATCTCGTACTTGGTCATCGGTAAACGATCGCTGAGGTGGCGTGGTGTCAAATATAGAGGATGAAGAATCACCCTTCAACTTGCGTCCTCGCCCAGTTTTGTGTCCACGGTGTTCTCCTAGTACTTTGTATAATATCTGTGACTCGTTTATTGGTGTTGAGGAGTCAGACCCGTGCTGTTGCGTTAGCGATTCTTTTTCTACAATCATCCTCTCCTGTGTAATTTGGTAAAAATAATAATGAATAATATTATTTCAAATGCAACAATTTATTAATTAAAGTTAATAATTACTTACATGATATGACTGAGAGTGTCGTTGACCCATTCCCATGATCGAGTGTGCATTCTACGCCAATTATCAATCCAACTTGGCAATTCCTGTGCCACCGGATTTTTCTGTGAAAAAATAAAAACATATATGATTACTTTAGTAAAATTATGGAACCATCAATAATATACCAAAATATTCCAAAATTAAATCTATTTACCTGCTTATATCGTGTAGAAACATACGATGATGAGACGTGAAGACTTGAGAATCGTGCTTTAGCCCTATTTTTTGCATTTGTTTGGGCACGGTTTTTATTCTTGGGATCGAGAAAGTAATCTACTGTGTCATCCCAGCCATCTTTCTTAATAGAAGGTGGAGGATATTTTCTTGCTTTCTCGACATCATCATAACCACCATTATCCACAAAATGTTTCTTCTGTTTTGCTTTTCGATCCTTGTTTCGATCTCTACACAGTCGCTCAATGCCTTTGGAAATTTGATCCCAATGAGGCCCAACACGATGAGGAGTGAGGTCAAAATATTTCTTCAAAATAAAAAATAAATAAATGATTAGTATATATTTTCAGAATTTATAAAATAGTAAATGACAATATATATTTACCTGAATCAAAGGTAACATCCCTATCATCTTGTTCTTTGGAACGGAATCCCAACTTACATAGTACATCGGGATATCATTACCTATCTAGTTCCCTATGAACCTTGTGAATAGGGAATCATTGTCGCCGATAGGCTGATAGGTTTCCTTTAACACGTCAAACTCGATGGGCAATGGTCTTTTTCCGTTGTTATCATATGCTTGAATCAGTTTGAGGTCCCTAGACCTACCTCGACCTATTTTCCGTGAACCTATTGATTTAAGAAAAACAACAATTTAGTATATTACATGTCATGTTCATTTATAAGACTATTTATTAAAAACTAAATTACTCTGCTCGCATGCTGTACGTATCCTCCTAGGGCCGGGAGGAGGATCACCCCAGCATCTCCACCATGGCCTCTTGCAACTGCCGCCATATGATCTGCTTAAGAGAATGCATGACAGAAATGCCAACCGAAAATAAATAAAATATCCACATTGTATAATGCCAAGTAACAACCAAATAACAACCACCTTTGATTACCAAAAAATGTCTTGTTCATAGAAATCATTAAAAGAAAGCACTAGATCATATACACAAGACTAGTTTATTATATTAATACAAATCAAGTGAAATGCATCCAAAAGCGATTGAATATTCATACAAATAAGTAACCTTTACGCATACAAAAAATCAATCAGACTCATCACTAGAAAAGTAGCCATCTACATCATCATTATCTGAATCTATATTATTATCTAAATGCTCTATATTAGCTTCTCATCTTCATCGTTAATGAAATTTGTATCGTCCGCAACGCGAATAGTACATATATCATCAACTAAGCTTGATTGCCCAACTTTTTCCAAGCCAATATCTGCTATATCATCCAAATTAGCCGACAACACAAAGTTAGACGAGCTATTATCGTGTATGACGTCAATGTCGTTAACTTCATCGATACTTGGATGATCCCAGATTTTTCGGTGATTAACATCTTCCACAACCCTCCAATTATGATTTTCAGACGGGTCTTCAATGTAGAACACTTGTTTTGCTTGTGTCGCAAGAATGTACGGATCAGATTTGAACCATTCAGAATTGACATTGATACTAGTTATGTTATTTTTTGTGACACATCGTTTCTTCCTCGGATCGGTGTTGAACCACTTACATTGAAAAAGTACAACCGAGCAACCGCTCAGATAACGTATCTCCACAATATCTTCTAATTGACCATAAAACATAAACCCATATGTCCCTAGTACTGCCACCCCACTGTTCTGAGTGGTACGTCGAGTGTCACGACTATGTACCACAAATCTCACACCATTGACTATGCATGAAGTGTAAGAGTATGCATTGAAATCTGGACCATGTGCCAAAGCAAATAATTCTTCAGTACACTTAGGAGACTTGACTCTGCTAGTCGCAAATTACAAATCTATAAAAAAATCTATAAGTTTAAATATGATCTATTTAATGGGGAAATATATACTATGTGTTTATCTTATGTTTAAACCAAGCAGTAAACTCATTTTGTATATTACTTTCGTGCATTTCAGACTCGAATTCCCTGTAAATGCTTTAGATTAGTATCATCTTTTAAATTACTATAAAATTTAACTAAAAATAGTTCATGGTAAAGATACTTACTCTTTGTAGACATCAAGTTCATGGCAGTTGTTGAGTACGAACCATTCTATTGCTTTACAAATTTCTTCTCCCAGAAATATGATCGTTTTTTTGCTAGTTGGTCGACATTGTGATTCAAACACAGAGAATTGCCTTTTTGGAATGACAACATCTTCATTTTTGTCAGGGCGATTAAATCTAGTCTGTACACCCTCAAAATACATGGAACAAAATGTTAAAGCTTCGTCAACAATATAACCCTCCGCTATGGATCCTTCAGGCTTAGCTTTATTTCTAACATAAATTTTCAACTTTTTCATATATCTTTCAAATGGATACATCCACCTCATGTAGACAGGTCCCCAAGTATAGCCTCTTCCGGTAAATGTAGAACCAAATGAATCATTATGTCAAAAAAAGCGGGAGGAAATATTAATTCCATGTTGCACAAGATCTTAATCAACTGATTTTCAGCTTTCCTGATATCGTCCACCACCAAAGTTCGGGCATAAACTTGCTTAAAGAATGAGCACAGTTCGATGATTGGGGTTGAAATATTTGCATCCAGGTACCCTCGAACTCCTACCGGTAGCAAACGTTGCATCATTATGTGACAATCATGAGATTTCAACCCTGTAATGTTGCTATCATTATCAGTTACTTTCTGCTTAAAGTTCGATCCAAACCCATCAGGTAGTTTAACTTCTTTTATGAATTAGCAGAAGCGGCGTCTGTCATCGGATGTGAATGAGTACTTTGGATGAGGTTTTAAGATCTTATTGTTTCTCTCCTGAAGCCACAACTCTTTTCGAATACCCCAATATTTCAAGTCAACTCTTGCATTTGTGGTGTCTTTAGATTTATCATTCATCAATAAAGTACCCAACAAACTATCGCAAACATTTTTTTTCCACATGCATGACATCCAAATTGTGTTTTAACTCAAGAGAAGACTAGTACTCAAGCTCGAAAAAAATACTCCGTTTCGTCCGGTTCAACTCCTTTGCATCGCGCTTTCTCTTCATACCTCCAAAGCTCGGATGTTTTCCCGCAATACGAGTCGGCAGTTGAGCTAGTTGTTGTAATATAGTTGCATTATCGAATCGTCTAGGAGGATTTCTTTTCTCATGCTTACCATCAAACAACTTACTCTTCCTCCAACGATAATTAGCGGGTAGGAATCGTCTGTGACCAACATAAGATGTCTTCCCAATTACACGACATGACGGAGTGTCTTCATTACAAGTAGGACATGCTTTATATCCTTGACCACTCCAACCAGACAAACTACTACGAGGAGGAAAATCATTGATGGTCCATAATAGCATTGCACGCATTGTAAAGACTGTGTTTGTCGAGGCATCTCTCGTTTGAACACGTTTAGCGCATAACATTTTTAATTCGTCAATTAAAGGTCTCAAAAATATATCTATGTCCTTCCCAGGTGATTTAGGGCCAGGAATTAACAACGTCAACATGAAAGAAGACTCTTTCATACATAACCATGGAGGCGTGTTGTATGTTGTCAGTATTACTGGCCACATGCTGTAAGACTCACTCATGTTACCACATGGATTAAAACCATCGGCTGCCAACCCTAAACGGACGTTTCTAGGTTCTTCAGAAAAATCTGGATATCTCATATCGAAATCTTTCCATGCAACACCGTCAACTGGGTGACGCATGGTACCATCTTCCGTTGATCGTCCCGTAGTATGCCAAGTCATATCCTTTGCGATATGTCTCGAACTATACATACGTTTTAACCTGGGAGTCAAAGGAAAGTAGCGCAACACTTTCTGAGCAACTTTCTTCCCCTTTGTGTTACTGTCCCTCCATCTACTTTCATTACAAATAGGACAGTTTTGTAACAATTCATTGTCTTTCCAAAATAGACAACAATCATTCTTGCAAACATGGATTGGCTGGTACCGTAACCCTATCTTTCTCACTTTCTTCTTAGCTTCATAATGTGATGTTGGGATCTTGTTCTCCTTCGGGAATGCAAATTTGAGAAACTCAAGAAGTTGATCAAATGAACTATTAGTCCATTTATTCATGACCTTCATGTGTAACATTTTTGCTAAAAAGTTTAAAGAAGATAACCAAGTACAACCAGGATATAACTCAGTCTTGACCTCCTGAAACAATTCAGCAAATTCTTCGTCTGTACCACTTACACCTCCATCTGAAATACTTTCATCTAAGTTTTCTTCATTAGTAATATTCTCCCTACAAACATCATTAATGACATCAATCAGTTCATCTGTTGTTGGAACTACATCATCTATTATTGGAGGAGTATCTACTTCACCATGATATATCCACTTTTGATAATGTTCATGAAACCCAAACCTATATATGTGACCCCCAACCATGTTCAACTCCTGATACAAACCGTTGACACACTTCTTACACGGACATTTAACTCTTCGAGCATAATCGACATGATCTTTTGCCATCAATATGAATGCTTCAAGACCATTCAAAAACTCTTCAGAGTTACGCCTTCTACACGTAATCCAACACTTATCAATCGTCATAACTGCTTAAGAATGAAATCATATATTTGGTGTGAGCTTAAATATTTTTTTTCTTTTTTATTACGATGTGTATTTTATATTAATAGCGCTTTCTAATATAATTGTACACTCTATAAGATTGGCATATTTTTGTTAATTTAGAATTTGATGGATCTATAATAAATTTTAGAAAATCAACCGCTAAAAGGGTTGTTTTGTGGCTAAAATACAGCAGCTAGACGGTTTTTTTTTTGGGTAAAATCAACAGCTACATGGGCTGTTTTTGTGGTTAAAAATCAGGCAACTAAAGAGGCTGCTTTGTGCCTAAAAAATCAGCAGCAAAAGAGATTGTTTGGATGTCGTTTTGGGACTGTTTTCGGCCAATTTAGGTGTTGTTTAGAGCTGTCCTATGAGCTATTTAGAGATGTTCTAGAGAACATTTAAAATCTATTTAGAGGGTCGTTTACACCTGTTCTGGGAGAGGCAAAATCCTAGATTAGAATATAAATACTGATTAAGCGTCATCTATGTTTGTTACCTAAGTACTAAAAGATTGTCTATTAATAATGTTAATAATAGAAGATTAAATAAACACATAACAACAAGTTTTACATCAATCCAAAAACATTAAATAAACACACATAAGCATAAGTTTTTCCATTAATCCAAATACATCAAAACGAAACATAACGATCAAATCAAATCATGGATCTTGAGACATGGAAGTGTTGGTTTTTAACGCTAATACGTATTGCCTATTGGATTATTGGTTTTTAACTTTTGTTACCGGTTATGACCGGTTCAACCGGTTTTTTAATAGAACCTGGGTTTTTTAATAGAACCTGCCAGTTCAATCCGCGTCATAAAATGGCATCAACCCGGTCGCACTTGACCTGGTCTCTTCATGGGTTCCCGGTTCAACCTGTAAGGTCGACCCGGTTTTAAAACATTGCTCATTTGGGTCAACGCACAATCTGGAATGGAAGTGAGACCGTTTAAAAGTTGATAATTGTTAACTTCTACAGATGTATTTTAGTTAGTTGCAAACTTATTTTTAAAAGAATGGTATACCTATCGTTCTTATCAGAAGTTGAAGTACATGGGAATTGTCTCACATCTTTCTTGTCCACATTTAAGAAGACCCTACTCTATTTACCTACTATAAATAAATACCCTAGTTTTGTATGGAGCAAAAGGTATAGAAGAGATGAAACAAATATGGAATTCATTTTCTAGAATAGTATATGGTATGACTCGTAAATAACTTGGTTATCTTTGCAAAGAACTATCATGTATTTGACGGATAATAGCAAGTTACCTCCCATCTAAACTTATGCATTGTAGAGAAAGCATTATAACTAATGTATGTAAAAAACATGCACATGGTTGCTCTTAACAATAGTATAATCTTTCAATTTCTAATAATTAGATGGAATTAAGTGACTTGATGGGATATTTGATCATGGAGGTACATTTTAACAAAAAGAGTCTGATAATTAGTGCAATGAGATTTTTTTTTCTGGTCTTTGCATTTAATTATTTCAGGGTGTATGAAGCCCTCACCTTTACAACAAATGCATCACCTATTGCATACTATCTAAAAATTTAGTAGCATGTTCCAAAGATAAATGAATTCCTATTGGGTTTAAATCATAGAATTTGGAAACTTGGCCAGTCAGAGAGCTAGAGGTGTTATGAGCAGTTAGAATGAGGTCAATTGGTACAACCCCATAAGGAATTTAAGAAATTGCACAACCCTATTTCCATCCTAATTATATCCGGCATCACTATTTTGATATGATCAAATAATGTTTCTCCTTTGAAGCTAAAGAACACATGTTGAATCTGAGGATGAATCAAGAAGCAGAAGATAGAATGCATAAAGAGATTGAAACATTAGAAAAGAATGGGACTCGCTTTACTATAACTCAATAGGCTGCTTGCTATTTATTGGTTGTAAGTTGGGTTTGAGAGTCAAAAACTACTAAAACTAAGTAAATAAGACAATTTTTAAGGCCATAACATTTTTGATTAATAAACAACATTCTGAATTTAAGCTAAGCAGTGTGCAAATTAAGATCACCCACTAAAACCAAGTAAATAAGACAATTTTTAAGAAACTTCAACAAGCATCCATTAAAGAAGAGAAAAACAAGGTTGATGCATTCTAATGGCGGTAAGTTGTTAAAATAAACAAACTAATCAGAACATACCATAAAATCAAGCAAACTAATCAGAATTAAATCAAAGAAACTGATCAAAACCATAGCTAAAAAGCAATGTCATGTAATAACTTTCAACAAAAGGAAGAAATAGAAAATGCAAACCTGGGAGATGAGGGGTGACGATGAGAGCAATCAGTATACCGCAAGCCACAGTGAGCAATGAGGGTGATAACGAGAGAATAGAATGTGTTTTAGGGGAGGTTTATGGATTTAGGTGAGTTATTGAACTGCTAATGAATAAGAAGAGGAGGTTAGGGAAAATTTTTTAATGGGTTTGACCCTTTCTCTTTGTTTCCTGTTTCTAATATCCAGGGATGGGTTTTTCCGTTTTTGAAAATAAAAAAAAAAAATTAAATATCTTTGAATCACGTATTTATCTTAACCTTGATAGAAATATATAATTTTTAAAACTTATCCTCTCATGGTTTAACTAAAAAGTAAACCTTTTTTTTTCCAAAATTTATCTTTTATAATATTCATCTTTAAATTTAATTTTTTAATTGGTAATTAATACAATATATATCATTTACGTAATTATCCTAAAATGATAAGAATATATAGTTTTTAAAACTTATCCACTCATGGTTTAACTAAAAAGTAAACATCTCTTTTTTTTTTCTTTTCAAAATTTATCTTTTATAAGATTCATTTTTAAATTTATTTTTTTAGTTGGTAATTAATACAATATATATCATTTTGAATTTTGATGTATAATATTTTTAACCGACTTTATTACTCTATACTGTATTATTAAAGATTTAATAAAAACTTTTAATTTTTTAAGCTAGTAAATTTTTTTAATACATGTATCTTAAATTTTAAAATTATAAGTTATTATAGCTTATATACAATTTCTTAAAATGTTTTAAACCCAAAACTAACAAATAACCAACTGATAGATAATCATTAAGTTATAATAAAATATACTATCATTTTCTTTATTGAAAAAAATGTATCAATAAAACTAAAATAAAATATTCACAAATATTTAAATTAAAATAAAATTTTGTACTAAACAAATTGTACCTACAATGCGAATTTTATAATCTTGATAGGGTGTGCATAAAGTCATCCATTCCAACAAAAATAAATTATCTGATCAAAGTCGAATGACAACAAGTGGACAAGATCAGATCCAAATTTTCAGCATCCACATTGGATTGCTAGGTTCTTGGATTGAATAAAACGAACCAATCCAATTACCAGCCTACTGAGATAAGTCTAATTAATTATATTTTACAATATTGTTTTTATTTGTTGATATATGTATATAGTATTTTTTAAGAAATATGAAAAATATTGGATTAATTAGCTGAAATTGTGAATTAATCAGTTCAATGGTACATGGATCCAATCCAATTCATAACCAAACAGTAATATCCTTTGGATGAAACCTATCCGGTCTAATCATTCACATATTGGATGGCAAATCCTTCATCCAATGTATAATGGTATTGAATTGAGTCTACCCAAATCTAGGGGTGATCAAAAAACCGACAACCTGGATCAACCCAACCTGAAAAATCCCATAAAAAAAAAAAACCAACTCGAGGTAAGCTGACATATAAATTAGGGCAACTATTGGGTTAGGCTCAAAGTAACCCAATCAACCCGATAACCGATATAGTAATTAGCGACTTCTCAAAACTTATTTGTATTTATCTTTAATGTGTATAAGTTACCAAAAATAACTTGGAAATAACGAGTAATGGAACTCATAAGAGAACATTATTGGAAAGTTACATGTAATTCCTAAGGGGGTGTTTGGGATTGCTTATTTAAAGGGCTTTTTAACTTATTGTTGTGTGGTACCGGAGATAAGCACTGTTTAGATAGAGAGAAAATAAAAGTGCTTGTAGCGGTGCCATACCGGAGAAAAACACTTTTTCATAAGTCATTTGGTGCTAACTTGTCAACTTATTTGAAAAGTACCTTATGATTTTTTTTGTTTATTTTATATTTATAAGCAATCACAAACACCCATAATTAATAACTTATTAGCTTATTACGTTTTGATACACAATAAGCTAATCCAAACACTTTTTATAAAACTCTTTTTTTGTCACCACATAAATTGATAAGCACTTTTAATAAAAAAAAACATAACTTGTTTTAAATAAGCAATCCCAAACACCCTATATATATTTGATGAACTCGTATATTCTCTTGAATGATCGATCGTATTTCGAAGGAAAAGTTTCTTATTTTAATGTTTCCAATTATGTTTTTATTTTGTTCAAACACGACCTCACCATCCCGACTAAACCCACCAACCCAAGCGGGTTGGGTGACACTTTTGTTTGGGTTGAGTTAGGTTGAAAATTTTTAAACCGTCAACATTAGGTCAACCCAACCCGTGAGCACCCCTATCCAAATCCATTCGATTTTAACCAATGAACACATCCTTTTTAACGTGATATTCATATAAAAATATGTTTTTCCTAACTTTTTGGATCATTTTGTTTTTTTATTATATAACTAACAAATGTTCAACTACACCCATAAGCTTTACACATATCAACATTTTGAATTATTTCAAACTTTCCGGTTATTGGTGTTTATATAAATTAGAGGGACCATTAAAAAATTTATTCCATATTTAAAACAAACGGTTTGTTAAACCTTTTAAAAATAATAGGCATATACCCGCGCGATGCAGCGGAATGTAAGTAAAGAACGAATAATTAATGCTATTTCTTTATATACATTTCATCAATAATCAACCATGACCTAAGAATCACAACTTATGAAACATAAACCCATAAAGATATTCAATAATTAGTTTATATTACAATTATTGACGAAAAAAAATTATAATGATATTATTTATAATAAGAATGAAAAGTATTTTACGATTATGTATTTTTAACGTGCTAACGGTGGAAAAAAAATAAAACGTATGGATAGAAAAACAAATTATTTCGTAGATATTCATGATATTTAATAATACGGTTAAATTAAAAAATATTCAATATTGGGATCATTTTGAAGATATTGAGGAGACGCTTATAATGATATAATTTGTAGAAAAATAAACGTATTTTTTCATTGCATTTTTGTTAATATATGATTATTTGTGTTAATATGATAATTGTGTAAAATGAAAAATGAAAAAATAAAGGATATAAAGTAAATTAAATAAGTAATTGTAAGAGTGATAATTGTAACATTGTAAGGGTGGTAAATGTTATTGTACAAAAGTTTGTACAATAACCGTTTTAGTTTTTTCATTATATAGTATAGATATAGATTATGATATTTAATAGTACGGTTAAATTAAAAAATATTCAATATTGGGCTCGTTTTGAAGGTTTTGACGAGACGATTATAATGGTATAATTTGTAAAAAAATGAACGTATTTTTTCATTGCATTTTTGTTCATATACGATTATTTGTGTTAATATGATAACGGTGTAAAATGAAAAATGAAAAAAGTAAGGGATATAAAGTAAATTAAATAAGTAATTGTAAGGTGGTAAATGTAACATTGTAAGGGTAGTAAATGTTATTGTACAAAAGATTAAGGGTGGTAAATGTTATTGTACAAAATAACCGTATAACCGTTTTAGAATTTTCATTATATAGCTAGGCATATACCCGCGCAATGCAGCGGAATGTAAGTAAAGAACGAACAATTAATGCTACTTTTATTACAGATATGTCATCAACAATCAATCATAACCTAAGAATCACAATTTATAAAACCCTAAACCTATAAAGATATTCAATAATTAGTTTATATTACAATTATTGACGAAAAAATTTATAATGATATAATTTATAATAAGAATGAAACGTATTTTACGATTATGTATTTTAATGTGTTAATGGTGGAAATATAAATAAAACGTATGGATATAAAACAAATTAATTCGTAGATATTCATGATATTTAATAGTACGGTTAAATTAAAAAATATTTAATATTGGGCTCGTTTTGAAGGTCAGACAAGACGATTATAATGGTATAATTTGTAGAAAAGTGAACGTATTTTTCATTGCATTTTTGTTAATATATGATTATTTGTGTTAATATGATAATGGTGTAAAATAAACAAATGAAAAAGTAAGGGATATAAAATAAATTAAACAAGTAATTGTATGGGTGGTAAATGTAACATTGTAAGGGTGGTAAATGTTATTGTACAAAAAATTGTACAATAACCGTGTTAGTAGTATAGATAATTCGTATATATTCTGATATTTAATAGTATGGTTAAATTAAAAAATATTCAATATTGGGCTCGTTTTGAAGGTATTGACAAGACAATTATAATGGTATAATTTGTAAAAAAATGAACGTATTTTTTCATTGCATTTTTATTCATATACGATTATTTGTGTTAATATGATAACGGTGTAAAATGAAAAATGAAAAAGTAAGGGTTATAAAATAAATTAAATAAGTAATTGTAAGGGTGGTAAATATAACATTATAAGGGTAGTAAATGTTATTGTACAAAAGATTAAGGGTGGTAAATGTTATTGTACAAAAGATTGTACAATAACCGTATAACCGTTTTACAATTTTCATTATATAGTATAGATTAAAAGTTATTAAATATTTAGTTTTTTGTAAAAAACATTTTTTTTTATTTTTTCGAAAATAATCAACTATTTACAAATTTTCTTTTATATATATATTACAACTTTTGATAAAAAAAAAAATTATAATTTTATTTGATTTAGACTCGTTATTTAATATCTAACGGTGATATATTGTGTCTATGACTACCAATTTATTATTTATTTATATTTATGGAAAACAATTTTTTTTACAATTTCTTAATATTACATCTACGACGACGACAAGTCGTCTCAATAGAGTACCAATTTACTAAACTTATTTTTATTACAAAATACATGTTTTTATAATTTCTTACAAATTTATTAATAGTCCTTCAAAATTTTCTAGCATAAATTTTCTTCCAAAAACTTCATTTACAGCGACCACATGTCGTCGCTATAAAGTACTAATTTATTAATTATTTTATTAATAACAACTCAGAGTTTTTTTTTAATTTATTAAATATCTACAGCAACGACATGTGGTCCGTATAAGGTACCAAATTTTTTAAGGGAAAATCAGAATTTTCTTTTATTTTAAAAGAAATTAATAAGTAGTAATATAGCGACAACGTGTTGTTATTATAACCGTCCAAAAATTATATCAACCCGCCACTTTTTCCCACCAAATTTTTAATAAAACTTTTCATCTACAGCAACGACCTTGTCGTCGCAAAAAGTCATAATCTCATTAGAATTAGACTAGTTATTTAATATTTAACGGTGATATGTTGTGTTTATTGACTACTAATTTATTATTTATTTATATTTATGGATTTTTTTTGTATTTTAAAATTTCTTAATACATCTACAACAACAACAAGTCGTCTCAATAGAATACCGATTTATTAAACTTATTTTTATTACAAAAGACATGTTTTTATAATTCCTGACAAATTTATTAATAGTCTTTCAAATTTCCTACCATAAAATTTCTTCCAAAAATTTCATTTACAGCGACCATGTGTCGTCGCTATAAACTACTAATTTATTAATTATTTTATTAATAATAAATCATAGTTTTTTGAAGACGACAGACGGTCTGTATAAGGTATCAAAATTTTTAAAAGAAAAAACATAATTTTCTTTTATTTTAAAAATACATTAATAATTAGTAACAGCGACGACATGTCGTTGCTATAACCTTCCAAAAATTACATCAACCCGCCACTTTTTCCCACCAAAAATTTTATCACAATTTTCATCTACAGAGACGACCTTGTCGTCGCAAAAAGTCAAAAAATCTCGGATTTTTCCCATCTTTTAGCGACGACACTATAGCGATTTATAGCAACCAACAAAAAGTCGTTTCTATAAGTATGTATGTACATATGCACATGTACATACATACATGCATATACATACATATTACATACATGATCACATACGTACTATACATGTACATGATGTACATACATACATGATCACATATGTACATGTACATACATACATATTACATACATGATCACATACATACTATACATGGTGTACATACATTTATGATTACATACGTACATGTGTATATATATACATGATCACATATGTACATGTACATATATACATACATACAAACATACATACATATATATATATACATACATACATACATGATCACAGAAAAAATTAATATTTATTAAATTATTAAATCTACTGACGGATTACCGACGGAGTCTTAAATACCGTCCGTAATCCGTCTGTAATTACCGACGGATCACCGACGAACGTCAGAAAAAAATTAATATTTATTAAATTATATAAATTACCGACGGATATAAAAATAAAATAAAATAAAATAATTTAATATCCGTCGGCGACGGATAGTTTATCCGTCGCAAAATTTTCATTTCCGTCGGTGTTCCGTCGGTAATTATCGACGAACACTAGTACAAAAACTCACATTTGCAACGGTTAAAAACCGTGGCCATAGGCATTTGGCCACGGTTTTTTTATCCAATTAAACCGTAGTCTATTCTTGTGTGACCATTGATACATTTTCGCCACGTTTAAAATGTGTTACCATATCAAATAAAAAACCATAGTCATAACCTAAAAACCGTGGCTATAAATGTATCTAATATTTAAGGTACTTGAGCATTTTTACTATAACCGTGGCGATAAACTATTTATCGCCACACAAACTCACGTTAAACGTGGCTATTAGCTACTTTTCGGTTACACAAAATAAAGAAAACCGTGCAATAAACTATTTATGGTTACATTGAATTGTTTGAACCGTGGCTATTGATTATATTTTGGTCACATGAACTAACTAAAACCGCAGGGATAAACTAGTTATCGCCACACAAGTTTCATATTAACCATTGCTAATTCATAACATTTAGTCATACTAAATCATTAGAAATGTGGCATTCGATTAACTTTTGGTCACATTAGTTAACTAAAACCGTGACTAGAAACTACTTATAGCCATGAGAATTTTATATTAACCGTGGTCATTTCATGACATATGGTTACGCTGATTTGTTAAAAAGTGTGGCTATTGGTAGCCTTTTGATTACACGAAATAGCTAAAACAGTTATCATATACTATTTATAGTCACACAAATTTCATATTAACTGTAGCCAACTCATGAGATATGGTTACGTAAAATTGTTAGAACCATGACTATTAATAACCTTTTGGTCACACAAAGTAACTAAAACAGTGGTTATATGCTACTTATAGCCACACAAATTTCATATTAAATGTTGCCAATTCATAACATACGATTATGTTAAATTGTTAGAACTGTGGCTATTGGTTACTATTTAGTCGCACAAAACTAAAATTGTGGCCAACTGTTTATAGTCATTTTATTTTATATTTATTGCGAGTTTGTGACCAATTTATGACATGGTTACATTGAGTTATTAAAATTGTGGCTATTGTAGCACCATCATGAATAAAATTAACTTTGGCAATGGTTTTTAATGTTTGACAAAATGATAAACGAATCAAAATAATAATATAATAAGAAAAATAAACATTGAACTAATATTAATAATCATAAGAATAATGTACAAGAATACCAATAATAAACCTACCACCATTAACTCTATGATACATTGTACTTTTTTTTTGTAGAAATTACTTCTTGTATGCTTCAGCTTGGGTATCTAGTTGATAGTTGTATAGTTCTTTCTCTTCTTTGGCTTTTGCTTTGTGTTATGTTCGGATAAGAAGCTCGTTGTGATACCTGCAAAAAGTAATTTTGACATATAGATTTTACATGAAGATCCATACCTTCATGTTCAATTCTAATTTTGTGAAGATGAAAACTACGATTTATGCTTCCAGCTCATATATCTCTGCATATATACCTCTCTATTATCCAACTTCTTAAGAAAATAAGGCTCAATCCCAAACATACTTCCATCATGCACAATTTCCACATTGAATCTCCTCTCAAATAATTGTTGTCGAACCGCTAAACAACAAAAACACAAACTAAAAACAAGATGGACATTTAACAACACCATAATCAAATTTTAGAATGGAAATTGAAATAACACACATGCAAAAACACATACAAAAATATAGTGATTAGCCTTTACAACAAACATAATAATTAGGTTTTGTTGCATGTAAACAACATTCTAATTTCCAAAAAGATGCACTTTTTTTGCATTTTAGCAAAGAACTTATGATGATGTTTGCACCTAAAAGCAAACTTACCATGGATAAGAAAATTAACAAATTAGGCATTAAAACGTAATCACTATCAGAAATTAGTGGCAGACTCGTTAAACTCACATAATTAATGGATAAAAAAGAAAAAATGGTCTCTTGTAACGTTAAAAACAAAGATTTGTATATGTTTTTGAAGTAGTTTTCGAGTAACACCCAGTTTGTCAAACATAAACATAATTTGAGAAAACCTCATTGATATTGACAATATATGGAAAAAATAAAGTTGTAGATGAAAGCAAAATTCAACAAACCAGATTAATTAAGTGATTGTTTACTAAACGCTTACCGGGTAAGCACTTACCGGTAAGAGTTATCATCCTTATTTACCCTATTAGGTAACATTCTCGGACATCAAAATGCTTCACTTACCTGGTAAGAATCTCCATCCTTGCCTTTCCTTTTCCGGGGTAAGACTCTTGATGCTTGCTATGCTTAGCTGACAAGGTAAGTGACCCGGTAAGTGTTTGATAAACGGACATAAACATGAAAAGAATGAAGGTTGTCATTAAACATGTGAATTGTACTACACTCACTTGTGTTTGAAGGGAACAACATCAATGAAGATATCCAGAGTCTCAAAGATAATTTTTCCTCGTATAACCCAAAACATGCCCCTTCTGCATATTGATACAAACTGACAATTCAGAATAACTAGTAATTTTATTCATGTAGATCCAAAGGTACCAAGCAAATCGAAGAATCAAAGTGTATAAATGACATTTTAACATCATGCAAAATAGCTAGATGTACATGCTACAACATTAAATGATTAAAGTGATACCTTTTATTATGTCTTAGAAATCTCTACTAGTTGGCTTCCATAATCCATAACATATGCATTGCGCCCTATGCTTGATAAAAGTTCCTCCAAGTTATAAATTTTTCCATTAAGGTTTTTCTTCATTAATGAACTTACTTCTCTATAAAAATAAGTAAGTGTCTTAATGGGTTTAAAACGTGACTAATATAAGCAAAATTTAAACATTTTGGCAACAAATTAGAGAATGTTGCACCTCAGGTATAATATTAGGGGTAAGCATCTTACCTAGTAAGAGGCGTAACAAGGACCGACAATCTTACCCGGTAAGAGGCGTAGCAAGGACCGAGAATCTAAGCACAACAAACAATAAATTGAAACACAACAAACCATAAATTGATATAGATCAAAACATACAACAAACCATAAATCTAAGCTCACTGAATGGTAACCGATAACAACATAAATAAAATCTTCAATGACTAATTAATGAAACAGGGCACACAAACAAGCCATAGATCAATCAAAACGGATCTAAACAGACTTCTCGAAACTAAGACTTCTCGAAACTAAAACAAGACAATAAGAGACTAACCGAACTAGTAGTAGAATCCGTCTTTGAGGATGACAGTTCAGGCGAACAAAGCAGTTTGAGTTTGTGGAAGAAGCGTCGAGTACCGGGCGGTCAATAAATGATGCAAGGTAACAAAGGGAAGAGGGTAAGTCGGTGAGGGCGGCGGCAAGGTGAGTAGAGGCAGAGAGAGAAGGAAAGGAAAATGTGGAATCTAGGTCTAATGGCAAACGAGAGAACAAGGCGACTTCTTTTTTTTGTTGTGGCGGTGCGGTGGGGTGGGGGATGAGGGGGATTTTGATTTTAATTATTTTAGAGATTAGATATTTTGATTTTAAAATAAATTAAGTTTTTATTCTTTTATCTAAACCATTATAACGTACTTTGGTTTTGTTTTATAAAAAAAATAGTTTTCCAGAAATAAAAATATTATATTTTAATTTTGTTTTACACATATTGATGGGTTTTTTTTTTTTTTTTTGGGTCTGGTTTTAAAACTCTATCTTCTACAGACCACACAAGGAATTATACTGTGTTTCACGGTCAAAGTCGTAAATGTTGACGAGATAAAGGGCTATGATTATTTATTTATTTCTCATACAATTTTCATTTCTCAAATGAACTTAAGGCTATATATATATATATATATATATATATATATATATATATATATATATATATATATATATATATATATATATATATATAACCACCTTAATTTTGAAAACTATGGAAACCGTCGATTTCATTGGTTAAGTTAATGAAATTGTTTCATGAATTTGTAAAAATTGATAAATTGTTTTATATAATTCTTTTTTTGATGAAATTGTTTCATATATTTGTGCTTTTTTATGTAAAAATGAAAATTTTCATCAGAATGAGAAAATACATTAAACAATTTCATCAGAATGAGAAAATACATGGACCAATTTCATTTTACATAAAAAACACAAATATATGAAACAATTTCATCAACAAAAAAATTATATGACATAATTTCATCAAATTAAACAATTTCATGACCAACTTCCTTAACTTAACAAATGAAATCGACTTACAAAATTAGAGTGGTTTCCACTTGATCTCTCCCATGTATACGTATATGTATATGTATATGTATATGTATATGTATATGTATATGTATATGTATATATATATTTCTTGGCCCACTATCGGCCACACCACCTGGGCACTAGGTCCAATGTGAGTCAGATCGCTTAGTCATGCTTCATAATTGGAAAAACGAGCATCGTGGAAATACATGCCACTCAGCTATAGGAAGATGATGGAGAGTTGGCCGGAATGTGCACTAAATACTTTTCAAGAGATCACCTCCAAATCACTGGTATGGCTATCGAAACCGTGAGCATCATTATGTAGGTTCAGATCCAAGTGGTAGTTTTAGGGCCTTTAGCTATTGGATTTTATGTCATGCCTTTCTTCGTTCATAGTTCGATATTCTAGTGCCGCAAGCGTAAAGGAACCATACCAATCCATCCTGAGAAACGTGAGAGAGGATCTGGACCATTAATCACTTGTAATCTCAAACCCACTCATCAACTGCGCTTGATACATGAAATGATTTGGTGTATCTCGGTACACCTCATCTCGATGCATCTCATCCTAATGTGCATCTAAGGGTGGAAATCGCTTCTTACGCCTCTCACCATAACTTCCCTTCCCATCGGATTCCAACCTTATATATGTATGTATATGTAGAGAAAAGTTCAAACGACAACGCTAACTATTTAAGAAAACAAGAAAACAACAAATCATGTACAAAATCATATGCGATTTTACATTAATCGGCAAAATCTGGACGCGGGCGACTTTGGCTGCAAGGCAAAGTCGCGTGAATCATATATGATTTTGTATGTACTCGACTGTTCTCTCGTGTTTTCTGAAATATATTTTGTTCTCGTATGAACCCACCTCTCTCTATATATATATGATGAAGGATCGTGTGAGAAGAAGAGTTAATATGAAAAGGTAAGAACGGATCTGACCCCTTGATCACTTTTAATATCAAAGCTACTTATGAACTGTGGTTGATACGGAAACTGATATGGTGCATCTCATCCTAATGTGATCTAAGGGCGGAGATCCCTTTTTACCATTCTCGCAATAACTTTCATTTTCACCAAAACCCGACCCACATCCAATATATGTATATAGGCGAAGGATCGTGTGAGAAGTTGAGTTAATGGTGAGAAGTGGATCTGAACCGTTGATCTCTTTTAATCTCAAGTCCTCCCATGAATTACGGCTTAGAAAGAAATTGATTTGGTGCATTTCATTCTAATGTGTATCAAATTTTCATGCAACGGTTGATAACCACTTCTCACTGTTAACTCAACCTCTCACCATAACCTAACCATGTATATATATATATATATATAAATGCTCATCTATACGGTATGCACAAGTGTATACAAATAATTTAAGTTGTTTTTTCGTTTTCATGCACGTATGCATACAAGTAATTTATAACATACACATGTGCATACGTCTAAATGAGCAGTAACCCGTTACCAGAGTGTTTTTTTTAGTTTTTCATTTTTTTGTGGTTTTTTCCCACAACCCGACTCTATTAAGTTAGAATTTTAATTAAATTAAATTCCCCAAAATTTGAAGTTTTAGCAGGATTAAAATTTCCAAAAAGTTGAAATTAAACAAAATTATATTTTTCAAAAAATTGAAAATTTAACACCGTTAAATTTCTCAAAATCCCGCCCTCTTGTTCCCTATATTTTAATTTTATTTTTTCCTGCCTTTTGTTCCCTCTTTTCCCCGGTCATTGACCGGTATAACCATCATATTGTCACGATCAAATTTAGGCATGTAACTTCACTCGTTCACAAATCGTTCCGTCTGTAGATTTGGTGGAATCCAAATACCAATACCATCAACTATCTCTCCCAAGATTATGTTCTTCATCTGGGTTTTAATCGAGATTAGTTGTTATGCATTTGGAGGTCGAGATTAAGTCCACGCATCTACTCCTTCCGCTATTTCCAGATTATCATCTTGTAAGTTTATGGTATTTGTGCATTAATTTTGACAAACAAATCTGAAGTAAAAACATACGAACATTGGTTGTTTGATCTTATAATCCGGCTCTGTATCTATTATGAACTCCACTTTATTTCTTACATGATTACAATTAACCGTTGTTTCATATCTTCTTAATGGTTTTCTTCTTCTTTCTTCAGATTATATAAACCTTTGTAGTTGTTACAAAATTTATATTTGTGAAAATTCTAGAATATAATTTCGTATAATTATGCCTCTAGTTTATGTTATGCCTTAAAAGATAAACAAAATTACCAAATGAAGGCACATGATCTTTTTCTATTGATGTTTTTGGTTTAATGTTTTGTGTTCATTTTTACATGAGCGATGGAATTTGAACAAATGCCTTCTATGTGTTTGATAAAATGTCTATCTTTTATGCTTCTTATATATTGTTGAACCAATAACCATCTTAAGCATTTTTCTGGGTGGTTTATGTTTCCAGGTTTCTCTTAATTCTCAAAATTCTAAATTGTAAATACTAAACCAGTAAGTTTACATCCAATATTGGTGCTCAACAATATGCTTGCATCCAACTTCTAAAATCAGTTTATCAACAATATAAAACAACCAAGAAGTTAAATGATCATCTAAAATCAGTGATCAGGAATTTCTTATAGGAGAAGAGCAGTGAAGAAATCTTGAAACTGTAAATTTCAGCATTTTGATTCAGTTCATGTGGCATTAAAATTTTCAAATTTCTACAGAGTAACCCTTAAATTCAATTGAAATTTTAAAAATTGTAGGAAAAAAACAGACTTGTAACATCAGAGCAGCAAAACCCTCATTTTCATTGCCCTGCACCTGGATGTGGGATCTTGGAGAGGAGGGGGATGGAGCTATGAGACCCTCTACCTCAAAGAGTAGAGTGACCGTTTCCAAAGACCCCGAATTGTGCAAAGTGTCTGAAAAGAAAGGATAAAACTTGCTTAAAAATTTGTTGATAATGAACATAAAAAGTACTTGATGGATGATGGCATCCATCCCAGGGTTTCTCAGTTTTTAATTTCGAGTTCAACTTTCTCTGTCTTCAAAATTTCTACTGGATTCTGAGTTTTATAGCTTTCTCCAGCTAAGAGTTTGACCTAATTTTTCTCTAAGTTAAGGTTTTTCAAATAATTTTCCTTCCACTGTTTTCAGATCACGGTTTCACAAGAACCCATGGAGTTTTCTAGATGTATGACCTGGGTTTGTTTTCATTAATACATTTGATCCTCCTCCTTTTAGGAACACATTGTTCATAGAAGATTGTTATCTTAGTCCATGTAGAGAGTGCATGACACCAACCATCTTTGTCTATTTAAAAGGTTACCTTTTTGAATTAAGAGGAAGAAAAGAAACCACCTCTACCTAAATTGAAAATTATTTCCCTCTCATGAATGTTTAACTTTAAATAGTTGCATTTATAAAGGCACCTACTTTAGAAGCACAAAACTATTACACAACAACTATAAAATGCAAACCACAAGGGTTGTGGCGTACCGGTGGTTAAGGCCCTGGGGGATGTGGTGGAATATCCCATCTGCCCAGAGTTCGAATCCAGGCGTGTACAACAATTGTGGCCACTGAGATTTAGGGGTTGTTTGTTTTTTTAAAAAAACTCTTAATGACTTTTAAGTCTGAATCGTTCAGACTTTTTTACACATCACCTCTTATTAATCATAACTAAAATAAGACTTCAGACTTTAGACCTCTTAAAAACCAAACGGCACCTTAATCAGGGCTGATGTCTTACAGTCATAATTTGCCAAGGGATTAGTCTAGGCATAGCTTAGGACACCCTTCCCAAAAAAAATCTATAAAATGCAAAAAAGTTTAGACCAATCATTTAGATCAATTTTTTTTTTGATTTTTCAATGACCTGGACAAAAAGACCAACACTTTGTTTCATCATTAATGAGTTTTTTTTAATGGTCTTTTTTATGTTTATTTTTCTACAAGTGTTTTATGGTATTTGATGTAGAGCTTGATATACCAACTTCCCCAGGGGGGGTGGGAGGGTGTCTGTTACTTTGTTTGTCTTCATGCCCTTGAAGCATGTGTTGTGGCCTTGAGTTCCACGTAAGAGCTGGATCATTCATTTCGGTGGTCCTCAATTTGGCTTTGTTCTTGCAATTGTTGGTCCTTAGTCAAAATGTTGGCGATTGTTTGGTTAGTGGTTTCAGCCTTGCAATTGTTATATACTACACAATAGAAATTTCTGACTTGGCATACAACATCAACCATTATGTTTTGATAGTCTTTGGTCGATTATACTAATTAGTTTTCCCTTTAAATGATTTTCTTAATTGGCATTTCTAACATCGCGAGTGTTACTTTTTGTTTACCATTGTTATTACTTGATCCTTTTTTGTGGACGTGTGAGAATTTGGAGATGTTGAGCTTATGGATCTTTAATTTCAAATTCTATAAACTTTACCACCTTAAACTACTATTTCTTGCCTGGAAGGACATATTTGGTGTTATTCTGACAACTTATTACGATGTGATAGTTCATAGAAAGTGTTGCGCAATTTGCCCAAGAGCATATCGCACCTTATGCATCCACGTTACAAGTGTTATGACAGATTTTCAACAGCATTATGAAGCTTTTGTATTTCCAGATTATGAATGTGCAGGTCTGCAACAGGTTATGTAATGCAGAATTGAAACAGTTGCTATTCGATGTCAAAACAGAAAAGTTTGAACAGACAAACTGAAATAGATATGGTTGTTGATTATCATGAGATACAAAATCTGTTTTTTAAAGGTGTTGTCCAGATTGGTTGTTGCAACAGGTTGATAGTGTAAATCTGTGACAGGAGATTTATGTTCATGAGAGTTCAGATTTTTGCGGCTAACTCGATTGACAGCAGGTTCGATATACTTTATATGGACATAATTTGGTGTTAGAGTTATGTGCAAACCATCTTGCTGATGTCCAGAAAGTTGTTGCTCGAAGACAACAGATTACCGAGTTATAAAGCTGCTGTCGAGAATTAAAATAAGTGCAGATCAAAACTTAGCACGTTGTGTGTTTCCAAACTGTTGTTAGCTGTTGTTAACCAAAAACTAAAAACTGTTGGTGGTACATAAAGCTTTAATGGTTGTTTTTAAGAGATTTTAAGTAGTTAACATTAAATAGTGGTACATTAAGCTTTAATAATTGTTTTTAAGAGTTTTTATAAATGCTTTATAATATAGTATAGATAGTTATGCTTAATTTTTATAACTGTGACACTTTTTTGCCATACAAAATGATAAAAGAAAAACATGGCTAATTCATGGTGTATGGTTAACTGTGGCTTGGTTAAAATTTTATCACCCATATTAATAACAATAATTTTGGTCATAAACAACTTATTAGCCACACGAATTAAATTGTTAGAAGCGTGACTACAAGTTACCTTTTAGTCACGTACGTTTATTTTAACCGTGATCTTAGCTGTGCTTTTAGCCACACAAAATTCATATTATCCGTGATCAAATCGTAACATATAGTTACACTTAAATTTTAAAACTGTAGCTAATAATTAACTTTGGCCACAAAAAATAATAAAATGTGACCAATTCATAACATATAGTTACACTTAACTTTTAGAATCGTGGCTATTGGTTAACTTTCGGTCACACACAGTAATAAAAACCGTGGCCACAAGTTACTTATTAGTCACATGAACTGAATTTTTAGAAAGTGGACTATTGGTTTCCTTTTAGCCACCGACTAATTTTAAACGTGGCCTTAACTATACTTTTAACTTACACAAATTATATACTAATCGCTGCCAATTCATGACCTATAGTTATGCTTAATTTGTAAAATCGTGACTATTGGTCACCTTTTGGTGACAGGGGATAATTAAAACCGTGGCCATAAACACCTTGACTTTTGGCAACATTTAACAAGTTTTCGTGGTTGTATGTAGTTTGGTTTTAGTCACAGAGAATTGGCTTCATGTGGTCATATGTCTATCTATGGCCACGGAAAATAACCGTCAAAACATAAAGTCATGATTTAGACAAAAAAATGTGACAATATGTCAATATATGGCCACGGTTTTTAGTTGTTACTTGCCACAGAAAAATATTTGTGACCATAAAGAACCATTTAATCACGTTTTTGTCTAAAGCATGCCATTATGTTTAAACATGATTTGTAATGGTCACATTTATTGAGTTAAATCGTGGCTAACCTAATACTCAAATTTTATTTATGACTTTCAGCCATGGTTTTAAACCCAACCGTGACTAACTTGAATTTTCAAAACCGTGGCAAAAAGGCATTTTTGTACTAGTGGAATCGTCTGTGACCAACATAAGATGTCTTCCCAATTACACGACATGACGGAGTGTCTTCATTACAAGTAGGACATGCTTTATATCCTTGACCACTCCAACCAGACAAACTACTACGAGCAGGAAAATCATTGATGGTCCATAATAGCATTGCACGCATTGTAAAGACTGTGTTTGTCGAGGCGTCTCTCGTTTGAACACCTTTAGCCCATAACATTTTTAATTCGTCAATTAAAGGTCTCAAAAATATATCTATGTCCTTCCCAGGTGATTTAGGCCAGGAATTAACAACGTCAACATGAAAGAAGACTCTTTCATACATAACCATGGAGGCGTGTTGTATGTTGTCAATATTACTGGCCACATGTTGTAAGACTGACTCATGTTACCACATGGATTAAAACCATTGGCTGCCAACCCTAAACAGACGTTTCTAGGTTCTTCAGAAAAATCTGGATATCTCATATCGAAATCTTTCCATGCAACACCGTCAACTGGGTGACGCATGGTACCATCTTCCGCTGATCGTCCCGTAGTATGCCAAGTCATATCCTTTGCGATATGTCTCGAACTATACATACGTTTTAACCTGGGAGTCAAAGGAAAGTAGCGCAACACTTTCTGAGCAACTTTCTTCCCCTTTGTGTTACTGTCCCTCCATCTACTTTCATTACAAATAGGACAGTTTTGTAACAATTCATTGTCTTTCAAAAATAGACAACAATCATTCTTGCAAACATGGATTGGCTGGTACCGTAACCCTATCTTTCTCACTTTCTTCTTAGCTTCATAATGTGATGTTGGGATCTTGTTCTCCTTCGGGAATGCAAATTTGAGAAACTCAAGAAGTTGATCAAATGAACTATTAGTCCATTTATTCATGACCTTCATGTGTAACATTTTTGCTAAAAAGTTTAAAGAAGGTAACCAAGTACAACCAGGATATAACTCAGTCTCGACCTCCTGAAACAATTCAGCAAATTCTTCGTCTGTACCACTTACACCTCCATCTGAAATACTTTCATCTAAGTTTTCTTCATTAGTAATATTCTCCCTACAAACATCATTAATGACATCAATCAGTTCATCTGTTGTTGGAACTACATCATCTATTATTGGAGGAGTATCTACTTCACCATGATATATCCACTTTTGATAATGTTCATGAAACCCAAACCTATATATGTGACCCTCAACCATGTTCAACTCCTGATACAAACCGTTGACACACTTCTTACACGGACATTTAACTCTTCGAGCAGAATCGACATGATCCTTTGCCATCAATATGAATGCTTCAAGACCGTTCAAAAACTCTTCAGAGTTACGCCTTCTACACGTAATCCAACACTTATCAATCGTCATAACTGCTTAAGAATGAAATCATATATTTGGTGTGAGCTTAAATATTTTTTTTCTTTTTTATTACGATGTGTATTTTATATTAATAGCGCTTTCTAATATAATTGTACACTCTATAAGATTGGCATATTTTTGTTAATTTAGAATTTGATGGATCTATAATAAATTTTAGAAAATCAACTGCTAAAAGGGTTGTTTTGTGGCTAAAATACAGCAGCTAGACGGTTTTTTTTTTTGGGTAAAATCAGCAGCTACATGGGCTGTTTTTGTGGTTAAAAATCAGGCAACTAAAGAGGCTGCTTTGTGCCTAAAAAATCAGCAGCAAAAGAGATTGTTTGGATGTCGTTTTGGGACTGTTTTCGGCCAATTTAGGTGTTGTTTAGAGCTGTCCTATGAGCTATTTAGAGATGTTCTAGAGAACATTTAAAATCTATTTAGAGGGTCGTTTACCTAAGTACTAAAATCCTAGATTAGAATATAAATACGGATTAAGCGTCATCTATGTTTGTTACCTAAGTACTAAAAGATTGTCTATTAACTTTATTAATAATGTTAATAATAGAAGATTAAATAAACACATAACAACAAGTTTTACATCAATCCAAAAACATTAAATAAACACACATAAGCATAAGTTTTTCTATTAATCCAAATACATCAAAACGAAACATAACGATCAAATCAAATCATGGATCTTGAGACATGGAAGTGTTGGTTTTTAACGCTAATACGTATTGCCTATTGGATTATTGGTTTTTAACTTTTGTTACCGGGTCAACCGGTTCGTTATGACCGGTTCAACCGGTTTTTTTAATAGAACTGCCAGTTCAATCCGCGTCATAAAATAGCATCAACCCGGTCGCACTTGACGTGGTCTCTTCACGGGTTCCCGGTTCAACCAGTAAGGTCGACCCGGTTTTAAAACATTGCTCATTTGGGTCAACGCACAATCTGGAATGGAAGTGAGACCGTTTAAAAGTTGATAATTGTTAACTTCTACAGATGTATTTTAGTTAGTTGCAAACTTATTTTTAAAAGAATGGTATACCTATCGTTCTTATCAGAAGTTGAAGTACATGGGAATTGTCTCACATCTTTCTTGTCCACATTTAAGAAGACCCTACTCTATTTACCTACTATAAATAAATACCCTAGTTTTGTATGGAGCAAAAGGTATAGAAGAGATGAAACAAATATGGAATTCATATTCTAGTATAGTATATGGTATGACTCGTAAATAACTTGGTTATCTTTGCAAATAACTATCATGTATTTGACGGATAATAGCAAGTTACCTCCCATCTAAACTTATGCATTGTAGAGAAAGCATTATAACTAATGTATGTAAAAAACATGCACATGGTTGCTCTTAACAATAGTATAATCTTTCAATTTCTAATAATTAGATGGAATTAAGTGACTTGATGGGATATTTGATCATGGAGGTACATTTTAACAAAAAGAGTCTGATAATTAGTGCAATGAGATTTTTTTTTCTGGTCTTTGCATTTAATTATTTCGGGGTGTATGAAGCCTTCACCTTTACAACAAATGCATCACCTATTGCATACTATCTAAAAATTTAGTAGCATGTTCCAAAGATAAATGAATTCCTATTGGGTTTAAATCATAGAATTTGGAAACTTGGCCTGTCAGAGAGCTAGAGGTGTTATGAGCAGTTAGAATGAGGTCAATTGGTACAACCCCATAAGGAATTTAAGGAATTGCACAACCCTATTTCCATCCTAATTATATCAAGCATCACTGTTTTGATATGATCAAATAATGTTTCTCCTTTGAAGCTAAAGAACACATGTTGAATCTGAGGATGAATCAAGAAGCAGAAGATAGAATGCATAAAGAGATTGAAACATTAGAAAAGAATGGGACTCGCTTTACTATAACTCAATAGGCTGCTTGCTATTTATTGGTTGTAAGTTGGGTTTGAGAGTCAAAAACTACTAAAACCAAGTAAATAAGACAATTTTTAAGGCCATAACATTTTTGATTAATAAACAACATTCTGAATTTAAGCTAAGCAGTGTGCAAATTAAGATCACCCACTAAAACCAAGTAAATAAGACAATTTTTAAGAAACTTCAACAAGCATCCATTAAAGAAGAGAAAAACAAGGTTGATGCATTCTAATGGCGGTAAGTTGTTAAAATAAACAAATTAATCAGAACATACCATAAAATCAAGCAAACTAATTAGAATTAAATCAAAGAAACTGATCAAAACCATAGCTAAAAAGCAATATCATGTAATAACTTTCAACAAAAGGAAGAAATAGAAAATGCAAACCTGTATAATAATGGGAGATGAGGGGTGACGATGAGAGCAATCAGTATACCGCAAGCCACAGTGAGCAATGAGGGTGATAACGAGAGAATAGAATGTGTTTTAGGGGAGGTTTATGGATTTAGGTGAGTTATTGAACTGCTAATGAATAAGAAGAGGAGGTTAGGGAAAATATTTTAATGGGTTTGACCCTTTCTCTTTGTTTCCTGTTTCTAATATCCAGGGATGGGTTTTTCCGTTTTTGAAAATAAAAAAAAATTAAATATCTTTGAATCACGTATTTATCTTAACCTTGATAGAAATATATAATTTTTAAAACTTATCCTCTCATGGTTTAACTAAAAAGTAAACCTTTTTTTTTCCAAAATTTATCTTTTATAATATTCATCTTTAAATTTAATTTTTTAATTGGTAATTAATACAATATATATCATTTACGTAATTATCCTAAAATGATAAGAATATATAGTTTTTAAAACTTATCCACTCATGGTTTATCTAAAAAGTAAACATCTTTTTTTTTCTTTTCAAAATTTATCTTTTATAAGATTCATTTTTAAATTTATTTTTTTAGTTGGTAATTAATACAATATATATCATTTTGAATTTTGATGTATAATATTTTTAACCGACTTTATTACTCTATACTATATTATTAAAGATTTAATAAAAACTTTTAATTTTTTAAGCTAGTAAATTTTTTTAATACATATATCTTAAATTTTAAAATTATAAGTTATTATAGCTTATATATAATTTCTTAAAATGTTTTAAACCCAAAACTAACTAATAACCAACTGATAGATAATCATTAAGTTATAATAAAATATACTATCATTTTCTTTATTGAAAAAAATGTATCAATAAAATTAAAATAAAATAATCACAAATATTTAAATTAAAATAAAATTTTGTACTAAACAAATTATACCTACAATGCGAATTTTATAATCTTGATAGGGTGTGTATAAAGTCATTCATTCCAACAAAAATAAATTATCTGATCAAAGTCGAATGACAACAAGTGGACAAGATCAGATCCAAATTTTCAGCATCCACATTGGATTGCTAGGTTCTTGGATTGAATAAAACGAACCAATCCAATTACCAGCCTAACTGAGATAAGTCTAATTAATTATATTTTACAATATTGTTTTTATTTGTTGATATATGTATATAGTATTTTTTAAGAAATATGAAAAATATTGGATTAATTAGCTGAAATTATGAATTAATCAGTTCAATGGTACATGCATCCAATCCAATTCATAACCAAACAGTAATATCCTTTGGATGAAACCTATCCGGTCTAATCATTCACATATTGGATGGCAAATCCTTCATCCAATGTATAATGTATAATGGTATTGAATTGAGTCTACCCAAATCTAGGGGTGATCAAAAAACCGACAACCTGGATCAACCCAACCTGAAAAATCCCATAAAAAAAAAAACCAACTCGAGGTAAGCTGACATATAAATTAGGGCAACTATTGGGTTAGGCCCAAAGTAACCCAATCAACCCGATAACCGATATAGTAATTAGCGACTTCTCAAAACTTATTTGTATTTCTCTTTAATGTGTATAAGTTACCAAAAACAACTTGGAAATAACGAGTAATGGAACTCATAAGAGAACATTATTGGAAAGTTACATGTAATTCCTAAGGGGGTGTTTGGGATTGCTTATTTAAAGGGCTTTTTAACTTATTGTTGTGTGGTACCGGAGATAAGCACTGTTTAGATAGAGAGAAAATAAAAGTGCTTGTAGCGGTGCCATACCGGAGAAAAACACTTTTTCATAAGTCATTTGGTGCTAACTTGTCAACTTATTTGAAAAGTACCTTATGATTTTTTTTGTTTATTTTATATGTATAAGCAATCACAAACACCCATAATTAATAACTTATTAGTTTATTACGTTTTGGTACACAATAAGCTAATCCAAACACTTTTTATAAAACTATTTTTTTGTCACCACATAAATTGATAAACACTTTTAATAAAAAAAAAAACATAACTTGTTTTAAATAAGCAATCCCAAACACCCTATATATATTTGATGAACTCGTATATTCTCTTGAATGATCGATCGTATTTCGAAGGAAAAGTTTCTTATTTTAATGTTTCCAATTATGTTTTTATTTTGTTCAAACACGACCTCACCATCCCGACTAAACCCACCAACCCAAACGGGTTGGGTGACACTTTTGTTTGGGTTGAGTTAGGTTGAAAATTTTTAAACCGTCAACATTAGGTTGACCCAACCCGTGAGCACCCCTATCCAAATCCATTCGATTTTAACCAATGAACACATCCTTTTTAACGTGATATTCATATAAAAATATGTTTTTCCTAACTTTTTGGATCATTTTGTATTTTTATTATATAACTAACAAATGTTCAACTACACCCATAAGCTTTACACATATCAACATTTTGAATTATTTCAAACTTTCCGGTTATTGGTGTTTATATAAATTAGAGGGACCATTAAAAAATTTATTCCATATTTAAAACAAACGGTTTGTTAAACCTTTTAAAAATAATAGGCATATACCCGCGCGATGCAGCGGAATGTAAGTAAAGAACGAATAATTAATGCTATTTCTTTATATACATTTCATCAATAATCAACCATGACCTAAGAATCACAACTTATGAAACCTAAACCCATAAAGATATTCAATAATTAGTTTATATTACAATTATTGACGAAAAAAAATTATAATGATATTATTTATAATAAGAATGAAACGTATTTTACGATTATGTATTTTTAACGTGCTAACGGTGGAAAAAAAATAAAACGTATGGATAGAAAAACAAATTATTTCGTAGATATTCATGATATTTAATAATACGGTTAAATTAAAAAATATTCAATATTGTGATCGTTTTGAAGATATTGAGGAGACGCTTATAATGATATAATTTGTAGAAAAATAAACGTATTTTTTCATTGCATTTTTGTTAATATATGATTATTTGTGTTAATATGATAATTGTGTAAAATGAAAAATGAAAAAATAAAGGATATAAAGTAAATTAAATAAGTAATTGTAAGAGTGATAATTGTAACATTGTAAGGGTGGTAAATGTTATTGTACAAAAGATTGTACAATAACCGTATAACCGTTTTAGAATTTTCATTATATAGCTAGGCATATACCCGCGCAATGCAGCGGAATGTAAGTAAAGAACGAACAATTAATGCTACTTTTCTTATAGATATGTCATCAACAATCAATCATAACCTATGAATCACAATTTATAAAACCCTAAACCTATAAAGATATTCAATAATTAGTTTATATTACAATTATTGACGAAAAAAATTATAATGATATAATTTATAATAAGAATGAAACGTATTTTACGATTATGTATTTTAATGTGTTAATGGTGGAAATATAAATAAAACGTATGGATATAAAACAAATTAATTCGTAGATATTCATGATATTTAATAGTACGGTTAAATTAAAAAATATTTAATATTGGGCTCGTTTTGAAGGTCAGACAAGACGATTATAATGGTATAATTTGTAGAAAGTGAACGTATTTTTCATTGCATTTTGTTAATATATGATTATTTATGTTAATATGATAATGGTGTAAAATAAACAAATGAAAAAGTAAGGGATATAAAATAAATTAAACAAGTAATTGTATGGGTGGTAAATGTAACATTGTAAGGGTGGTAAATGTTATTGTACAAAAGATTGTACAATAACCGTGTTAGTAGTATAGATAATTCGTATATATTATGATATTTAATAGTATGGTTAAATTAAAAAATATTCAATATTGGGCTCGTTTTGAAGGTATTGACAAGAGGATTATAATGGTATAATTTGTAAAAAAAGGAACGTATTTTTTCATTGCATTTTTATTCATATACGATTATTTGTGTTAATATGATAACGGTGTAAAATGAAAAATGAAAAAGTAAGGGATATAAAATAAATTAAATAAGTAATTGTAAGGGTGGTAAATATAACATTATAAGGGTAGTAAATGTTATTGTACAAAAGATTAAGGGTGGTAAATGTTATTGTACAAAAGATTGTACAATAACCGTATAACCGTTTTACAATTTTCATTATATAGTATAGATTAAAAGTTATTAAATATTTAGTTTTTTGTAAAAAACATTTTTTTTTATTTTTTCGAAAATAATCAATTATTTACAAATTTTCTTTTATATATATATTACAACTTTTGATAAAAAAAAATCATAATTTTATTTGATTTAGACTCGTTAAACCGTGGCTATAAATGTATCTAATATTTAAGGTACTTGAGCATTTTTACTATAACCGTGGCAATAAACTATTTATCGCCACACAAACTCACGTTAAACGTGGCTATTAGCTACTTTTCGGTTACACAAAATAAAGAAAACCGTGCAATAAACTATTTATGGTTACATTGAATTGTTTGAACCGTGACTATTGATTATATTTTGGTCACATGAACTAACTAAAACCGCAGGGATAAACTAGTTATCGCCACACAAGTTTCATATTAACCATTGCTAATTCATAACATTTAGTCATACTAAATCATTAGAAATGTGGCATTCGATTAACTTTTGGTCACATTAGTTAACTAAAACCGTGACTAGAAACTACTTATAGCCATGAGAATTTTATATTAACCGTGGTCATTTCATGACATATGGTTACGCTGATTTGTTAAAAAGTGTGGCTATTGGTAGCCTTTTGATTACACGAAATAGCTAAAACAGTTATCATATACTATTTATAGTCACACAAATTTCATATTAACTGTAGCCAACTCATGAGATATGGTTACGTAAAATTGTTAGAACCATGACTATTAATAACCTTTTGGTCACACAAAGTAACTAAAACAGTGGTTATATGCTACTTATAGCCACACAAATTTCATATTAAATGTAGCCAATTCATAACATACGATTATGTTAAATTGTTAGAACTGTGGCTATGGCTATTGGTTACTATTTAGTCGCACAAAACTAAAATTGTGGCCAACTGTTTATAGTCATTTTATTTTATATTTATTGCGAGTCTGTGACCAATTTATGACATGGTTACATTGAGTTATTAAAATTGTGGCTATTGTAGCACCATCATGAATAAAATTAACTTTGGCAATGGTTTTTAATGTTTGACAAAATGATAAACGAATCAAAATAATAATATAATAAGAAAAATAAACATTGAACTAATATTAATAATCATAAGAATAATGTACAAGAATACCAATAATAAACCTACCACCATTAACTCTATGATACATTGTACTTTTTTTTTGTAGAAATTACTTCTTGTATGCTTCAGCTTGGGTATCTAGTTGATAGTTGTATAGTTCTTTCTCTTCTTTGGCTTTTGCTTTGTGTTATGTTCGGATAAGAAACTGGTTGTGATACCTACAAAAAGTAATTTTGACATATAGATTTTACATGAAGATCCATACCTTCATGTTCAATTCTAATTTGGTGAAGATGAAAACTACGATTTATGCTTCGTGCTCATATATCTCTGCATATATACCTCTCCATTATCCAACTTCTTAAGAAAATAAGGCTCAATCCCAAACATACTTCCATCATGCACAATTTCCACATTGAATCTCCTCTCAAATAATTGTTGTCGACCAGTAACCGCTAAACAACAAAAACACAATCTAAAAACAAGATGGACATTTAACAACACCATAATCAAATTTTAGAATGGAAATTGAAATAACACACATGCAAAAACACATACAAAACTATAGTGATTAGCCTTTACAACAAACATAATAATTAGGTTTTGTTGCATGTAAACAACATTCTAATTTCCAAAAAGATGCACTCTTTTTGCATTTTAGCAAAGAACTTATGATGATGTTTGCACCTAAAAGCAAACTTACCATGGATAAGAAAATTAACAAATTAGGCATTAAAACGTAATCACTATCAGAAATTAGTGGCAGACTCGTTAAACTCACATAATTAATGGATAAAAAAGAAAAAATGGTCTCTTGTAACGTTAAAAACAAAGATTTGTATATGTTTTTGAAGTAGTTTTTGAGTAACACCCAGTTTGTCAAACATAAACATAATTTGAGAAAACCTCATTGATATTGACAATATATGGAAAAAATAAAGTTGTAGATGAAAGCAAAATTCAACAAACCAGATTAATTAAGTGATTGTTTACTAAACGCTTACCGGGTAAGCACTTACCGGTAAGAGTTACCATCCTTATTTACCCTATTAGGTAACATTCTCGGACATCAAAATGCTTCACTTACCTGGTAAGAATCTCCATCCTTGCCTTTCCTTTTTCGGGGTAAGACTTTTGATGCTTGCTATGCTTACCTGACAAGGTAAGTGGCCCGGTAAGTGTTTGATAAACGGACATAAACATGAAAAGAATGAAGGTTGTCATTAAACATGTGAATTGTACTACACTCACTTGTGTTTGAAGGGCACAACATCAATGAAGATATCCAGAGTCTCAAAGATAATTTTTCCTCGTATAACCCAAAACATGCCCCTTCTGCATATTGATACAAACTGACAATTCAGAATAACTAGTAATTTTATTCATGTAGATCCAAAGGTACCAAGCAAATCGAAGAATCAAAGTGTATAAATGACATTTTAACATCATGCAAAATAGCTAGATGTACATGCTACAACATTAAATGATTAAAGTGATACCTTTTATTATGTCTTAGAAATCTCTACTAGTTGGCTTCCATAATCCATAACATATGCATTGCGCCCTATGCTTGATAAAAGTTCCTCCAAGTTATAAATTTTTCCATTAAGGTTTTTCTTCATTAATGAACTTACTTCTCTATAAAAATAAGTAAGTGTCTTAATGCGTTTAAAACGTGACTAATATAAGCAAAATTTAAACATTTTGGCAACAAATTAGAGAATGTTGCACCTCAGGTATAATATTAGGGGTAAGCATCTTACCTAGTAAGAGGCGTAACAAGGACCGACAATCTTACCCGGTAAGAGGCGTAGCAAGGACCGAGAATCTAAGCACAACAAACAATAAATTGAAACACAACAAACCATAAATTGATATAGATCAAAACATACAACAAACCATAAATCTAAGCTCACTGAATGGTAACCGATAACAACATCAATAAAATCTTCAATGACTAATTAATGAAACAGGGCACACAAACAAGCCATAGATCAATCAAAACGGATCTAAACAGACTTCTCGAAACTAAAACAAGACAATAAGAGACTAACCGAACTAGTAGTAGAATCCGTCTTTGAGGATGACAGTTCAGGCGAACAAAGCAGTTTCAGTTTGAGTTTGTGGAAGAAGCGTCGAGTACCGGGGGGTCAATAAATGATGCAAGGTAACAAAGGGAAGAGGGTAAGTCGGTGAGGGCGGCGGCAAGGTGTGTAGAGGCAGAAAGAGAAGGAAAGGAAAATGTGGAATCTAGGTCTAATGGCAAACGAGAGAACAAGGCGACTTCTTTTTTTTGTTGTGGCGGTGCGGTGGGGTGGGGGATGAGGGGGATTTTGATTTTAATTATTTTAGAGATTAGATATTTTGATTTTAAAATAAATTAAGTTTTTATTCTTTTATCTAAACCATTATAACGTACTTTGGTTTTGTTTTATAAAAAAAAAAATAGTTTTCCAGAAATAAAAATATTATATTTTAATTTTGTTTTACACATATTGATGTTTTTTTTTTTTTTGGGTCTGGTTTTAAAACTCTATCTTCTACAGACCACACAAGGAATTATACTGTGTTTCACGGTCAAAGTCGTAAATGTTGACGAGATAAAGGGCTATGATTATTTATTTATTTCTCATACAATTTTCATTTCTCAAATGAACCTAAGGCTATATATATATATATATATATATAACCACCTTAATTTTGAAAACTATGGAAACCGTCGATTTCATTGGTTAAGTTAATGAAATTGTTTCATGAATTTGTAAAAATTGATAAATTGTTTTATATAATTCTTTTTTTGATGAAATTGTTTCATATATTTGTGCTTTTTTATGTAAAAATGAAAATTTTCATCAGAATGAGAAAATACATTAAACAATTTCATCAGAATGAGAAAATACATGGACCAATTTCATTTTACATAAAAAACACAAATATATGAAACAATTTCATCAACAAAAAAATTATATGACATAATTTCATCAAATTAAACAATTTCATGACCAACTTCCTTAACTTAACAAATGAAATCGACTTACAAAATTAGAGTGGTTTCCAGTTGATCTCTCCCATATATATGTATATGTATATGTATATGTATATGTATATGTATATGTATATGTATATGTATATGTATATGTATATGTATATGTATATGTATATGTATATGTATATGTATATGTATATGTATATGTATATGTATATGTATATGTATTTCTTGGCCCACTATCGGCCACACCACCTGGGCACTAGGTCCAATGTGAGTCAGATCGCTTAGTCATGCTTCATAATTGGAAAAACGAGCATCGTGGAAATACATGCCACTCAGCTATAGGAAGATGATGGAAAGTTGGCCGGAATGTGCACTAAATACTTTTCAAGAGATCACCTCCAAATCACTGGTATGGCTATCGAAACCGTGAGCATCATTATGTAGGTTCAGATCCAAGTGGTAGTTTTAGGGCCTTTAGCTATTGGATTTTATGTCATGCCTTTCTTCGTTCATAGTTCGATATTCTAGTGCCGCAAGCGTAAAGGAACCATACCAATCCATCCTGAGAAACGTGAGAGAGGATCTGGACCATTAATCACTTGTAATCTCAAACCCACTCATCAACTGCTCTTGATACATGAAATGATTTGGTGTATCTCGGTACACCTCATCTCGATGCATCTCATCCTAATGTGCATCTAAGGGTGGAAATCGCTTCTTACGCCTCTCACCATAACTTCCCTTCCCATCGGATTCCAACCTTATATATGTATGTATATGTAGAGAAAAGTTCAAACGACAACGCTAACTATTTAAGAAAACAAGAAAACAACAAATCATGTACAAATTCATATGCGATTTTACATTAATCGGCAAAATCTGGACGCGGGCGACTTTGGCCGCAAGGCAAAGTCGCGTGAATCATATATGATTTTGTATGTACTCGACTGTTCTCTCGTGTTTTCTTAAATATATTTTGTTCTCGTATGAACCCACCTCTCTCTATATATATATGATGAAGGATCGTGTGAGAAGAAGAGTTAATATGAAAAGGTAAGAAGGAATCTGACCCCTTGATCACTTTTAATATCAAAGCTACTTATGAACTGTGGTTGATACGGAAACTGATATGGTGCATCTCATCCTAATGTGATCTAAGGGCGGAGATCCCTTTTTACCATTCTCGCAATAACTTTCATTTTCACCAAAACCCGACCCACATCCAATATATGTATATAGGCGAAGGATCGTGTGAGAAGTTGAGTTAATGGTGAGAAGTGGATCTGAACCGTTGATCTCTTTTAATCTCAAGTCCTCCCATGAATTACGGCTTAGAAGGAAATTGATTTGGTGCATTTCATTCTAATGTGTATCAAATTTTCATGCAACGGTTGATAACCACTTCTCACTGTTAACTCAACCTCTCACCATAACCTAACCATGTATATATATATATATATATATATAAATGCTCATCTATACGGTATGCACAAGTGTATACAAATAATTTAAGTTGTTTTTTCGTTTTCATGCACGTATGCATACAAGTAATTTATAACATACACATGTGCATACGTCTAAATGAGCAGTAACCCGTTACCAGAGTGTTTTTTTTAGTTTTTCATTTTTTTGTGGTTTTTTCCCACAACCCGACTCTATTAAGTTAGAATTTTAATTAAATTAAATTCCCCAAAATTTGAAGTTTTAGCAGGATTAAAATTTCCAAAAAGTTGAAATTAAACAAAATTATATTTTTCAAAAAATTGAAAATTTAACACCGTTAAATTTCTCAAAATCCCGCCCTCTTGTTCCCTATATTTTAATTTTATTTTTTCCTGCCTTTTGTTCCCTTTTGTTCCCTCTTTTCCCCGGTCATTGACCGGTATAACCATCATATTGTCACGATCAAATTTAGGCATGTAACTTCACTCCTTCACAAATCGTTCCGTCTGTAGATTTGGTGGAATCCAAATACCAATACCATCAACTATCTCTCCCAAGATTATGTTCTTCATCTGGGTTTTAATCGAGATTAGTTGTTATGCATTTGGAGGTCGAGATTAAGTCCACGCATCTACTCCTTCCGCTATTTCCAGATTATCATCTTGTAAGTTTATGGTATTTGTGCATTAATTTTGACAAACAAATCTGAAGTAAAAACATACGAACATTGGTTGTTTGATCTTATAATCCGGCTCTGTATCTATTATGAACTCCACTTTATTTCTTACATGATTACAATTAACCGTTGTGTCATATCTTCTTAATGGTTTTCTTCTTCTTTCTTCAGATTATATAAACCTTTGTAGTTGTTACAAAATTTATATTTGTGAAAATTCTAGAATATAATTTCGTATAATTATGCCTCTAGTTTATGTTATGCCTTAAAAGATAAACAAAATTACCAAATGAAGGCACATGATCTTTTTCTATTGATGTTTTTGGTTTAATGTTTTGTGTTCATTTTTACATGAGCGATGGAATTTGAACAAATGCCTTCTATGTGTTTGATAAAATGTCTATCTTTTATGCTTCTTATATATTGTTGAACCAATAACCATCTTAAGCATTTTTCTGGGTGGTTTATGTTTCCAGGTTTCTCTTAATTCTCAAAATTCTAAATTGTAAATACTAAACCAGTAAGTTTACATCCAATATTGATGCTCAACAATATGCTTGCATCCAACTTCTAAAATCAGTTTATCAACAATATAAAACAACCAAGAAGTTAAATGATCATCTAAAATCAGTGATCAGGAATTTCTTATAGGAGAAGAGCAGTGAAGAAATCTTGAAACTGTAAATTTCAGCATTTTGATTCAGTTCATGTGGCATTAAAATTTTCAAATTTCTACAGAGTAACCCTTAAATTCAATTGAAATTTTAAAAATTGTAGGAAAAAAACAGACTTGTAACATCAGAGCAGCAAAACCCTCATTTTCATTGCCCTGCACCTGGATGTGGGATCTTGGAGAGGAGGGGGATGGAGCTATGAGACCCTCTACCTCAAAGAGTAGAGTGACCGTTTCCAAAGACCCCGAATTGTGCAAAGTGTCTGAAAAGAAAGGATAAAACTTGCTTAAAAATTTGTTGATAATGAACATAAAAAGTACTTGATGGATGATGGCATCCATCCCAGGGTTTCTCAGTTTTTAATTTCGAGTTCAACTTTCTCTGTCTTCAAAATTTCTACTGGATTCTGAGTTTTATAGCTTTCTCCAGCTAAGAGTTTGACCTAATTTTTCTCTAAGTTAAGGTTTTTCAAATAATTTTCCTTCCACTGTTTTCAGATCACGGTTTCACAAGAACCCATGGAGTTTTCTAGATGTATGACCTGGGTTTGTTTTCATTAATACATTTGATCCTCCTCCTTTTAGGAACACATTGTTCATAGAAGATTGCTATCTTAGTCCATGTAGAGAGTGCATGACACCAACCATCTTTGTCTATTTAAAAGGTTACCTTTTTGAATTAAGAGGAAGAAAAGAAACCACCTCTACCTAAATTGAAAATTATTTCCCTCTCATGAATGTTTAACTTTAAATAGTTGCATTTATAAAGGAACCTACTTTAGAAGCACAAAACTATTACACAACAACTATAAAATGCAAACCACAAGGGTTGTGGCGTACTGGTGGTTAAGGCCCTGGGGGATGTGGTGGAATATCCCATCTGCCCAGGGTTCGAATCCAGGCGTGTACAACAATTGTGGCCACTGAGATTTAGGGGTTGTTTGTTTTTTAAAAAACCTCTTAATGACTTTTAAGTCTGAATCATTCAGACCTTTTTACACATCACCTCTTATTAATCATAACTAAAATAAGACTTCAGACTTTATACCTCATAAAAACCAAACGGCACCTTAATCAGGGCTGATGTCTTACAGTCATAATTTGCCAAGGGATTAGTCTAGGCATAGCTTAGGACACCCTTCCCAAAAAAAATCTATAAAATGCAAAAAAGTTTAGACCAATCATTTAGATCAATTTTTTTTTTGATTTTTCAGTGACCTGGACAAAAAGACCAACACTTTGTTTCATCATTAGTGAGTTTTTTTTAATGGTCTTTTTTATGTTTATTTTTCTACAAGTGTTTTATGGTATTTGATGTAGAGCTTGATATACCAACTTCCCGGGGGGGGGGGGGGGGGTGTCTGTTACTTTGTTTGTCTTCATGCCCTTGAAGCATGTGTTGTGGCCTTGAGTTCCACGTAAGAGCTGGATCATTCATTTCGGTGGTCCTCAATTTGGCTTTGTTCTTGCAATTGTTGGTCCTTAGTCAAAATGTTGGCGATTGTTTGGTTAGTGGTTTCAGCCTTGCAATTGTTATATACTACACAATAGAAATTTCTGACTTGGCATACAACATCAACCATTATGTTTTGATAGTCTTTGGTCGATTATACTAATTAGTTTTCCCTTTAAATGATTTTCTTAATTGGCATTTCTAACATCGTGAGTGTTACTTTTTGTTTACCATTGTTATTACTTGATCCTTTTTTGTGGACGTGTGAGAATTTGGAGATGTTGAGCTTATGGATCTTTAATTTCAAATTCTATAAACTTTACCACCTTAAACTACTATTTCTTGCCTGGAAGGACATATTTGGTGTTATTCTGACAACTTATTACGATGATGATAGTTCAAAGAAAGTGTTGCGCAATTTGCCCAAGAGCATATCGCACCTCATGCATCCACGTTACAAGTGTTATGACAGATTTTCAACAGCATTATGAAGCTGTTGTATTTCCAGATTATGAATGTGCAGGTCTGCAACAGGTTATGTAATGCAGAATTGAAACAATTGCTATTCGATGTCAAAACAGAAAAGTTTGAACAGACAAACTGAAATAGATATGGTTGTTGATTATCATGAGATACAAAATCTGTTTTTTAAAGGTGTTGTCGAGATTGGTTGTTGCAACAGGTTGATAGTGTAAATCTGTGACAGGAGATTTATGTTCATGAGAGTTCAGATTTTTCCGGCTAACTCGATTGACAGCAGGCTCGATATACTTTATATGGACATAATTTGGTGTTTAACAGAGTTATGTGCAAACCATCTTGCTGATGTCCAGAAAGTTGTTGCTCGAAGACAACAGATTACCGAGTTATAAAGCTGCTGTCGAGAATTAAAATAAGTGCAGATCAAAACTTAGCACGTTGTGTGTTTCCAAACTGTTGTTAGCTGTTGTTAACCAAAAACTAAAAACTGTTGGTGGTACATAAAGCTTTAATGGTTGTTTTTAAGAGATTTTAAGTAGTTAACATTAAATAGTGGTACATTAAGCTTTAATAATTGTTTTTAAGAGTTTTTTTATAAATGCTTTATAATATAGTATAGATAGTTATGCTTAATTTGTATAACTGTGACACTTTTTTGCCATACAAAATGATAAAAGAAAAACATGGCTAATTCATGGTGTATGGTTAACTGTGGCTTGGTTAAAATTTTATCACCCATATTAATAACAATAATTTTGGTCATAAACAACTTATTAGCCACACGAATTAAATTGTTAGAAGCGTGACTACAAGTTACCTTTTAGTCACGTACGTTTATTTTAACCGTGATCTTAGCTGTGCTTTTAGCCACACAAATTTCATATTATCCGTGATCAAATCGTAACATATAGTTACACTTAAATTTTAAAACTGTAGCTAATAATTAACTTTGGCCACAAAAAATAATAAAATGTGACCAATTCATAACATATAGTTACACTTAACTTTTAGAATCGTGGCTATTGGTTAACTTTCGGTCACACACAGTAATAAAAACCGTGGCCACAAGTTACTTATTAGTCACATGAACTGAATTTTTAGAAAGTGGACTATTGGTTTCCTTTTAGCCACCGACTAATTTTAAACGTGGCCTTAACTATACTTTTAACTTACACAAATTATATACTAATCGCTGCCAATTCATGACCTATAGTTATGCTTAATTTGTAAAATCGTGACTATTGGTCACCTTTTGGTGACAGGGGATAATTAAAACCGTGGCCATAAACACCTTGACTTTTGGCAACATTTAACAAGTTTTTGTGGTTGTATGTAGTTTGGTTTTAGTCACAGAGAATTGGCTTCATGTGGTCATATGTCTATCTATGGCCACGGAAAATAACCGTCAAAACATAAAGTCATGGTTTAGACAAAAAATGTGACAATATGTCAATATATGGCCACGGTTTTTAGTTGTTACTTGCCACAGAAAAATATTTGTGACCATAAAGAACCATTTAGTCACGTTTTTGTCTAAAGCATGGCATGGCATTATGTTTAAACATGATTTGTAATGGTCACATTTATTGAGTTAAATCGTGGCTAACCTAATACTCAAATTTTATTTATGACTTTCAGCCATGGTTTTAAACCCAACCGTGACTAACTTGAATTTTCAAAACCGTGGCAAAAAGGCATTTTTGTACTAGTGGAATACTATCCGTCGGAAATCTTGGTCGAAAATAAGCAATTTTCCAGTAGTGGATTAAAGACAAAATTGAAAATTTGAAACAGCGTCTACTTTGTTTGACTTTTTATTTTTATTTCATTTAAAAAAAATTACCCCCTTAAACTTTAAAATAAATTATCTTAAAAATCACTAATATTTTAATCAAACAAATTACATCAAAACAACGAGAATTTCGTGCTCTTCAATATGACATCCATCTCGATATAGTTTTTTCCTTCTATTTTTAACTGTTGTTACATTAGATTCTATATATGTGTTATATTCATTATGAATATGGATGCACGATCTCGGGTGTCCACATTCAGTATAAATAACAAAGGTGAACGTTCATTAACTATTCATGATGAATAATACATTATTCAGGATGAATAATATGGATTCATGTATTATTTATCATGAATCGTGTATTATTCACCTTGAATGTTGTATTATCTATCCTGAATGATACATTATTCATGATGAATGATACATTATTCATGATGAATGATACAATATTCATGATGAATGATACATTATTCATGATGAATGATACATTATTCATGATGAATAATATATGAATGACCCATGAAGGTGTAGACATATGGCACACTCTTTTTTGTTTTCTTAATTCACAACCGAAATTTGGTTTAATTCATCATGAATATGTATGCGCATCCCCGGATGTCCCACATTCAGTATGAATAACAAATGTGAACATTCATTCATTATTTATGATGAATAATATAGTATTCAAGATGAATTACACAACATTCATGATAAATAGTACACGGATTCATGAATCATGAATTATTCACACTGAATGTTGTATTATTTATCCTGAATGAAACATTATCCATGATAAATAATACATGAATGACCTGAGAAGATGTGGAGACGTGACGCGTTCTCTTTTGTTCATCGGTTCACAATAGAATTACTCGATAGGTTCTCAATTCGTCTTGACGGGTGTTGGGTTACGGTGTTGAAGAAACGCGATGCCTTACGACGTTGAAGAAAGTGTTGAAGAAGGTGATGTCGAGTTACATACTTACGGTGTCAAGATGTTGTACAAACTTGAACGTACATAAATATTCATAATGAATATAACACATATATAACATTTTACGTAAAAATAGTTAAAAACAACAAAAAAAACTATATCGAGATGGATGTCATATCGAAGAGCACGAAATTCTCCATTTTTTTATGTAATATGTTTGATTAAAATATTAGTAATTTTTAAGATAATTTATTTTAAACTTTAATTGGGTAAATTTTTTTAATTAAAATGAAAATAAAAAGTCAAATATGGAAGGCGTGTGTTTAAATTATCTTCCATTTTTACCCCCTAAGCATCTTAAAATTAAAAAGTCTATTTAATATGAATTGTTGGATCAAAAGAGATGGAGTGGTTGTGATTTGTCCTCACGTGCACAATGAAAATTGAGTTTTCATTTGAACTTTCATCTCTCTCTCTTTATATATATATATATATTAACTTAATCGTGTTTGAACCATTTATAATTGTGAAAATCAGTCATCTTTTAGATGGTTTATTACTTTATTATATAAATAAGAGTAACCTCCATTTTTTGTCCGTGAGGTTTGGTGATTTCTTTGAAGGAGGGCCTATGGTTTCATAATTCAAGTTTTCGTCCTCATGGTTTGGATTTTGCTTTGACAGAGGTCCCTGGACACTAACTCCGTTAAAAATCTACGTTAAAATAAGGGGCATTTTCATCCGACCATGTTTTTGTCCCCCTTTTTGCACTTTTTCTTTGTTTCCTTATTTTTGTGTAAAATTATCAAAGTATGGGATCAATTTGTAATCAACTATATATATATATATGCTACATTCAAGGGTTAACTTCAGTGACCTCAGGGACGCCGATCTGCCGACAAAACTCCATGGACCGCCTATCTCCCCAAAGTCGTAGCAACAATTACTTAATGAAACCATCAGTACACATCCATCCTCTCCTCGTTAGACCATTTTTTACAGGGACGATCCCACAGGACCATCGTTTACATGAAACCCATCGTTTACATGAAACCGATCGAAACTTGCATCTTTTACAATTAGAGACCTTCATGAAGTTCACGGGGTCGGTATCCCCATCTCTGGCCAAAAACATGGACCAAACCCATTCCCCCATCTCCCCACAACCGAATTGAAAACAGGGACTAAATCAATCAAAACCTTCCGATTAAAATCAAAGGTGTTCCATCTCCATGAAAATCTGCAAATTGTGGCCTCAATTCGATCGAAACTTAAAGGAAACAAGTCCCTAGGAAACTTGTGTTATAACTAGAAGAGGAAACAAGTCCGTAAAATCGTCCATGTGTCTTCACATGGAAAGTTTGGTGAAATCCCATGTGATTTGGTTCCTATGATTTGGTTAACTAATATATACATATATATACACACACACACACACAAATATATACATATATGACGTGTGTGAGTTTAAAACACATGGAACACCACCACCATTCACGATGTCCGGTGAACCACACCACCATTACTATCGAGCTTCAACTGCAATCCATAACATCAAATCCATCATCAAGAACCTAAAAAAAACCCTAAATGTCGAACACCCGGATCGAGAAATCAAGAAATCAATCATATAACAAAACCCAAATGAATTCAGACTTCACATCATCAAGAACCTAAACTGGAATCAGAGAACGTGATTATTTATATATGTGTGTGTAAAGATCGGTTGAATCAGGTACTCGCCTAATCTCTGATTCTTTGTTTTTATCCAAGATTCTTTCTGGGTAATCCCCAAATTAGAAAGTAATTTTGGATTTGGAGATATCGTCGGACACCCAGATTGACTCTTTTTAGAGCTTCAAACTTGTTGTTGGAGATGGGAGTAGCGAGAGACTGAGATGAGAGATGAGAGGAGGCAGGCCGGCGTTGGAGTTTGGCCGGCGATGGACTCATAAGTGCCAATTTTTATGTCGAATTTCCTTAAAATTAGTGTTGGTTGATTGGTCGAAATACCCCTTTTTGACCTAGTGTTTATATATTTAAATGGGTTATTACATTAAATAAAAAAAATTAATTATGTTTGATGTTGACTGCAAGTCATGTGGAGGAAAGGTAGATAAAATAAAATAAAATAGAATAAAAATTTAGCTACTTTATTTGGGTGTTTGTTAGCCGACATGGTGGCCCCAAGAAAAAAAAGAGAGAGAGAGAGAGCCTTTAGAGCCCCATCTCGTCTTCCAAAACCAGGAAAAAAAGAAGAAACCAGGTGTTCTTGTTTCATCGCCACAATTCTTCAGGCGTCTCTAGCCGTCCGCTAGGCCACGCCGTCCGCTAGGCCGCGCTCCGCTGTTTTTCAACATTCCAGCGCCGCACGCCTCAAACGGCGCCCCCATCCTTGCCGACCTCAACGTGGGTTTTATTTATTTATCTATATTTTTTTCTTTTGGGCGGTGACTTTCCCGTTCTAGAGGATGACTTTTTGGGGAAGATTGATCGATTTTCATCAAGGAACACGCCGAGGGACGAATTTCCAGATTTTTGGGTCGATCTTGGAGTATTTTTTGGGTTCGTCATCAATTTCTCTACTTTGTTCAAGTTGTAAGTTTCTTTAATTCTAAGTATGTGTAGCTAATCTTTCAATTTCTAGCAAGGGGTAGATAATTAACTTTGAGTTTGGATGAGTTGAGACTCAATTTGGTGCTATAATCATTTGAATTTATTTATACAATCTTTATGTTTCAAGATTTATCGTTTTTAAGTTAGAAATTGTGAGTTGGATCCCTTACTTTGTCTAGCTTAATTTCGATTTGCTAGAGTAATTTTAGAATCCGTAATTGTTCTTGGGTTTCTCTTTGTAGCAAACAACACCCAATTGATAAATGTGTCGGTAAAAGTGTTGTTAGATTGTATAATTTAACTTAAACGATCGGCGTCTGATTGTTGGTTAAGTTTGGCATTTGTTTAATTTTTATGCAATTAGCAATTGAATTCCATGTCCGTGACTGGATTAGATTAGCTAATTAGAGATTAATTTTTGAAGCGTTTCATATTAGTCGTGCTTTTGTAACAAACGAGACTCTAACGCGTGTTGATGTTCGAACCAAATTGAATTATCTTGATAAAATATATATTCTTGATTGAGTCGATGATATGTAATCCAAATGATTAGTCAATTAATGCTAATTACTAGTCTTTTTTATTATTGTTAAAACTCTTTAAAAATTTTATTTATTTGCATTCTTAACATAATTATAAATCATCAACCCCCTCATTTATATATATATATATATATATATATATATATATATAAAATTTGTTTTTAATAATATTGCACGTGAACTCGTCTTGGACTTAGGGTTAATACTGAGTCCCTAAGGAGACAACCCTACTTACCATTAATCCAATTTATTGTGTTTAGTGGCAATAGGCTATATTTTTATAATTAATTATTATTTGCCGGACTCGACACCCGTCAAATTTTTGGCACCGTTGCCGGGGACTCGGCAAGTTTAACTGTTTATGCCAAGATCTTTTCGTGCAGGTTCACCTCTACCTATAGATCTCGAGATCGAGAAAACCACTAAGAAGTTAAGGAAACAAGCTAAGCTTCGTAAGAAGCAAGGCGAGTCGACTTCTTCACCGGTGGTTAACATTTGGAAAGACATTAAGTTGTCTACCGACTCGGAAAGTGATAAGGAAGATTTGCATTTTGAAGAAGAAAAACCTCATCTGGAAAAGGAGGAACCGGTCACCAAGACCGAAGAAGAGGAAGAGGAGGATATGGAAAATCTCGAACGCACTTTGAAGGAATGGGCAACACCCAACGTTGACGATCAACCTTTGTGCATCACGTATCCGAACTCGAAACTGGTTTAATTCACTTACTACCTCGTTTCCATGGTTTAGCGAATGAAGACCCGTTCAAGCATATGACTGAGTTCCACATGGTATGCTTGGGAATGAAGCCACACGGCACGACTGTTGAGAACCTCAAACTGAAGGCGTTCCCGTTCTCCCTAGTTGACGCGGCTAGGGAGTGGCTTTTCTATCTACCGCCGGGTTCCATCACCACATGGTCACAAATGGAGAGAGCTTTTCTAGACAAGTTCTTCTCCGCATCTAAGGCCACCGAGCTTAGGAGAGAGATTTGCGGGATCAAACAAAAGGACACGGAGTCACTCTACGAGTATTGGGAGCATTTTAAGCGCCTTTGTGTAAGTTGCCCTCAACACGGTATATCTGAACAATTATTAATACAATATTTCTATGAAGGTTTGCTACCTATGGAGAGGAAGATGATGGATTCCGCGAGTGGTGGAGCTATTGTAAACAAAACGCCAACTGAAGCGAGAAATTTGATAGATACTATGGCGGAAAACTCCAAGCAAATTGGAGCTCGGAGTGACATTGGTCGAGGAGCTAGTGAGGTACATGTTAAATCCCTAAAAACTAAGATAACTGATTTAACCAACCTTGTGAAAAGCATTCGGATTCTGCACATTAGTAGCCCATCCAATCCATGCATGCCCCACCCTCCATGAAGAAGAAGAGCAAGTTAATGCCATAGGTGGTGGCAATTTCCAGCACTCACACAACCGGGCTCCCGATCCTTTCTCGAGCACATATAACCCCGGTTGTAGGCAACACCCCAATCTGAGTTATGCCCGAAGGCAACCACAAGGTCAAAGTCAACAATTTCAGCAAAAAGCTCCATTTCAGCAATCCCAATAGTTCCAATAGCCTCAACAGTTTCAAGCACTGCCTGGTTTTCAACCACAACATCAACCAAAGACACCATTCCAACCGGATGCCTAACAACAACATCAAAGGTCATCTCAAGCTCATAGTAGCTCAGGTATGTCATTAGAAGATATAGTGAAGTCTTTAGCTACTAACATGGCTAAACTTCAACAGGAGTCTCAGAATACTCAAGCGAGTATTCAAGACCTTCAGGCTACCGTTGGCCAGTTGGTGAACAAAGGCAAATTGCCTTCCCAAACGGAGACCAATCCGAAGGCCAATGTGAATGCCATCACTTTAATCACTTTAAGGAGTGGAAAAGAGCTCAAAGATAGTGTCAACAAGAAGAAAATGAAGGTTCATGATGAAGAGGGGGAGTTAGAGGTCAAGGCATCTAGTTCGGGTCAAAGTGATGTCAAAGCTGAGGACACAAAAAAGAAGACATCCGAAGTGATAGCTCAAGCACCGCCATTCCCGAGTCGATTCGAGAATACTAAGCGGGAGCGCGAAGAGAAAGATATCCTTGACACATTTCGCAAAGTCCAGGTAAACATTCCTTTATTAGATGCATTTAAACAAGTGCCTAGATATGCTAAATTTTTAAAAGAGCTTTGCACTAATAAAAGAAAGTTAAAAGGGAATGAAAAGATAAGTATGAGTCAAAACGTATCCGAGGTTTTACAAAAGCGGTTACCACCAAAGTGTAATGACCCGGGAATGTTTACCATACCATGTAAGGTAGGCAATGTCTCGGTCAATCAAGCCATGTTGGACTTGGGGGCATCAATTAATGTAATGTCGTATGCCATCTACTCATCTTTGGATGTAGGCCCCCTAAAGCCAACTGGTGTGGTAATACAATTAGCGGATAGGTCGACCGTTTATCCTAAAGGGGTGTTAGAGGATGTACTTGTTCAAGTGAACGAGTTGGTCTTCCCGGCGGATTTCTATGTTATAGATATGGAGGAGAATAATACCTCCGAGGCCGGAATGATATTGCTAGGTAGACCATTCTTAAAGACATCTAAGACTAAAATAGACGTTCATGATGGTAATTTGACTATGGAATTTGATGGCGAGATAATTAAGTTCAATATATATGACGCCATGCGATATCCTATTGATGTTTCCTCTTTATGTTTTGTCGATATTATTGAGTCTTTATGAGATACTATGTATGATCTATCTAATGGTGATATTTTAGAAGTGATTTTAGACAGGGACTTGACAAATGGAAGCTTGAAAAAGCTTTCTCATGAGTATAATCTTGATGACGACTATTCCGAGTTAGTGTCTTGGATGGAAAAAGGGCGAGCACCAAAGCCAAGGTATGAAGTGTCTAAAATAGATTTACCTTTATCTCACACTAGACTTCTACCTTCTGTTGAACAGGCACCCGAGTTAGAGCTGAAGACATTGCCGGATCATTTAAAGTACACCTATTTGGGAGATAAAGAGACCCTTCCCGTGATCATATCTGCTACCTTGTCACCCAAGGAGGAAGGAGAACTCGTTGATGTTTTGAAAGAGCACAAGAGGGCAATAGTATGGACCATCGCCGATATCAAGGGTCTTAGTCCCTCACTATGCCAACACAAGATTTTACTTGAGGAGGAGTACAAACCCTTCCGAGAGGCGCAAAGAAGGTTGAACCCACCGATGATGGAAGTTGTCAAGAAGGAGATATTGAAGCTTTTAGATGCCGATATGATCTACCCGATCTCCGACAGCAATTGGGTAAGCCAGGTCCAGGTAGTCCCTAAGAAAACTGGCATTACTGTGGTAGAGAATGTCGAAGGTGAGTTGGTGCCCACCCATGTTCAAAACGGGTGGAGAGTTTGTATTGATTACCGTAAATTGAATGCATCAACTAGGAAAGATCACTTCCCCTTACCCTTTATAGATCAAATGTTAGAACGATTAGCAGGTCGTACTCACTATTGTTTTCTGGATGGTTATTCAGGTTTCCATCAGATTTCGGTGGCAAGAGAAGACCAAGAGAAGACTACATTTACTTGCCCCTTCGGTACATTCGCCTACCGAAGGATGCCTTTTAGTCTTTGTAACGCACCGGCGACATTCCAAAGATGTATGGTGAGTATCTTTTCTGATTATGTTGAGAACATCATTGAAGTCTTTATGGATGACTTCACAGTCTATGGTGATTCGTTTACTTCATGCCTACATAACTTGACTAAGATTTTGAAAAGGTGCATTGAAACTAATTTGGCTTTAAATTTTGAAAAATGTCACTTCATGGTTAATCAAGGCATAATACTTGGTCATGTTATCTCAGAAAGGGGTATAGAGGTTGACAAGGCAAAGATCGATGTCATAAAATCCTTGCCTTACCCCATGAGTGTTAGAGAGGTCCCTTTTTTCTTGGTCACGCAGGCTTCTACCGGCGTTTTATCAAAGAGTTTTCCAAGATCACGCGACCCCTATGTGAGCTCCTACAAAAAGAGGTAGAATTTGATTTCAATGAGGTATGTAAGAGTTCATTTGATTTTTTGAAAGATATGCTTACTTCTGCTCCTATCATCCAACCGCCCAATTGGCAATTGCCATTTGAGATCATGTGTGATGCTAGCAATCACGTGGTTGGGGCGGTATTAGGACAGAAAGATGGTAAGAACTCTTATGTTATATACTATGCCTCACGATCACTTGATAGTGTACAATGCAACTACTCGACTACTGAAAAAGAGTTGCTAGCAGTTGTTTTTGCTTTAGAAAAGTTTAGATCCTATTTGTTAGGCACTAAAGTGATTGTGTTTTCAGATCACGCTGCGTTGAAGTACTTGCTCAAGAAGAAAGATGCAAAGCCGAGATTGATAAGGTGCATCCTCTTACTCCAAGAGTTCAACTTGGAGATAAGGGATAAGAGCGGAGCCGATAATTTAGTAGCGGACCACCTTAGCCGGCTAGTATTAGATGAAGAACCAAATCCGATCACTGACGAATTTCCCGACGAGCACCTTTTCTCCATCTCGGGAGAAATCCCTTGGTATGCATATATAGTTAATTACTTGGTCTCAAAGACCTTCCCAGGTGAGTTATCTAGACCCGAGAGAGAAAAGATCAAGAGAGAGGCTCGTCTCTACATGTGGGATGAGCCATACCTTTGGAAACATTGTCCGGACCAAGTTATCCGACGATGTGTGCCCTAAAGTGAGTTTGAGTCTGTTTTACAATTTTGTCACTCTCATGCTTGTGGAGGACACTTCAGCCTTAAACGAACATATAGAAAGGTCCTTGAATGTGGATTATATTGGCCAACTCTTGTACGAGATTGCTTTCGTTTTTGTAAAAGTTGTCAAAGATGTCAGATGACGGGAAATATTAGTTCTCATAATCAAATGCCCCAATTTCCTATGCTAGTATGTGAGATTTTTGATGTTTGGGGCATGGATTTCATGGGCCCCTTTCCCTCATCTTGTGGTAACCTCTATATTATTTTGGTTGTTGACTATGTCTCAAAATGGGTTGAGGCAAAGGCAACTCGGACTGATGATTCTCGTGTAGTTGCAGATTTTGTCAAATCTCACATATTTTCCACGTTCGAGACACCGAAGGCCATCGTCAGTGATCGAGGCACCCATTTTTTCAACAAGGTCATTGGCGCTCTTTTCAAGAAGTATGGGGTTATCCACTGCATCTCCACAACCTATCACCCACAATCGAATGAACAAGCGGAAGTGTCTAACCGGGAGATAAAGTCCATTCTAGAGAAGACGGTGAGCCTTAACCGAAAGGATTGGAGTTTGAGACTTAATGAATCCTTGTGGGCCTATCGCTCGGCCTACAAGACACCCATAGGAATGTCACCCTTTCGGTTAGTTTACGGTAAGCCTTGACACCTACCGGTGGAGTTGGAACATAAGGCTTATTGGGCGGTGAAGACGTGCAATATGGATTTGGATGAAGCGGGATCACATAGGAAGCTACAAATACAAGAGCTAGAGGAGATCCGAAACGATGCCTACGAGAACGCTCACATCTATAAAGCAAAGGCTAAGGCGTTCCATGACTCACGCATATCACGTAAATCTTTCACAAAAGGTCAAAAGGTTCTTCTTTATCACTCTAAATTAAAGTTATTTCCCGGTAAATTAAGGTCCAGATGGATAGGACCTTTTGTTATTCTAACTGTTTTTGAGCATGGTGCAGTCGAGATCCAAAGTCTATCTACAGGATAGATTTTTAAAGTTAATGGCCATAAACTAAAGCCGTTTTATGAGGGTTTTGATGGAGGAGATTTAGAGAGGGTAGCCTTGGACACGCCAAGCTACACAGATTGAAATGAGTATAGTCTAGCCAAAGACCGAAAAGAAAGGCGCTGCGTGGGAGGCAACCCACGAATTTCAATTTCTTATTTTTAGTGTTTTAAGTTAGTTTGTTTTGTTAGAATCTCCAATTTCACTCCTAGTCTTATCTGTGTTCTCGTGCTCTTAGGTTCACCCGGATATTGGAAACTCATATGGACGTACCCATTTTCACGGATTCTTACATTGGGAGGTCACACACCAAATCAGGGGAGTTTTCTATTTCGCCTCTTCTCTGCATGCTTAGAGTGTCCTCTACATATTGAATACATTGAGAACAATGTAGGAATTAAGTGTGGGGGTGTGGGTCAATTGCATGATTTGGGATTGTGGGATTTGTGGTTGTTTGGGCATATAAATGCTATTAGGGGGAAATTTTTTTTTTCAAATTTTGTGCTTAATTGTGGGTCGTTGTCCGTCTTGAAAATGTGTTAGCATGTTTTTATGGCTTAAATTTTTCATGATGACGAGTTTGGATGCATGTATAGCATGATTGGGTTCGATTGATAACACTTAGAGTAGATTAGTAGTAGTATACCGGTCAAAGTTAGACTATTGCTAATCTCTTGAACTAACTTTAACACCGTGAGACTTTGAGCCAATTAGACTAAACATTTTACTTTAGTCTCAAATTTCATTTCTTGTGTGATTACGTCGTGCCTAGTTATGTATCCCTAGAACTTGTCTTGTCTCTCCTTAAGACTACATGATATTTACATGCTAATAAAAATGACAAAGCCATCGTTTGCTCATTTTATTAACCCATTAGCCTTAAGCCTACCCTTTATGTCATTATTACCCTTTTTGCACATCATTTTGAGCCTTAGCTTATTTCCTTTGTCAACACATCGTAAACCAATCCTAATACGACTTACTTGACCAATCACCAATGGAGTAGTCTTGGTATCCCCGTATGCTCAAAAGTGAAATTTATATGTCAAGATTAAAAAAAAAATTTAAAAGAAAAAAAAAATATGACGACAAAAATCGATAAGTTTAAATATTTGTGTATCATTTCTACTTCTTATCATCTAATGGGAATGTGTTTAAAGAATGCATATCATGATCCCATGAGCTAGAAACATCAAATTAGTTAACCGGTTTCTCCGTTGGTGTACGGTCCTTAGTTTTTTTTTTCCTAATAATATATATCCCTACCTTACCCAAAGCCTTATTCTACATTACACCCTTAAAAAGACCTTTTGATTTAATTGCATGTATTTTATCAAAGTAGTGGAGAGTGAAAGACTTTTCAAGTTCATGGTAGATACATGCTAGTATAGTGACGGTTTGAGCGATACGCTTTAACCCCAATGAGTGAATTGAGTGTTGTATTAATTTGCCTATTCGTGAGAGTTCTAAAGATTAGCTTGTGTCTATTTGATTGAGTGTGTGCATACTTTTCGATGCTAAGTTGCAAATCTCAAGTTCATAAAATGCTATACGTGTTGACGTTCTCGTTTGATTCAATCATTTTCCCGTGACGTGCTAACTTAAGTCATTGTCGGGACAGACAATGATCTAAGAGTGGGGGAATTTGATAAGTGCCAATTTTTATACATTTTTATGTCAAATTTCCTTAAAATTAGTGTTGGTTGATTGGTCGAAATACCCCTTTTTGATCTGGTGTTTATATATTTAAATGAGTTATTGCATTAAATAAAAAAATTAATTATGTTTGATGTTGACTGCAAGTCATGTGGAGGAAAGGTAGATAAAAAAAAAAAATTAGCTACTTTATTTGTGTGTTTGTTGGCAGACATGGTGGCCCCAAGAAAAGAAAAAAAGAGAGAGAGAGAGAGAGCCTTTAGAGCACCATCTCGTCTTCCAAAACCAGGAAAAGAAGAAGAAACCAGGTGTTCTTGTTTCATCGCCACAACTCTTCAAGCGGCTGTAGTCGCGCGCTAGGCGGCGTCGTCCGCTATTTTTCAACATTCCAGCGCCGCGCGCCTCAAACGGCGCCCCCATCCTCGCCGACCTGAACGTGGGTTTTATTTATTTATCTATATTTTTTTCTTTTGGGCGGTGACTGTTTATGCCAAAAATCTCCCAACGAAAATTTAAGGTAAATGTGGAGCTTAATCCAACCAAAGAAAGTAACTTTAATAATCGTACGACAATAATGAAAATAAGAAAAATGAGACGAGAGAATTGTTTTCAGATCACGGTTTCACAAGAACCCATGGAGTTTTCTAGATGTATGACCTGGGTTTGTTTTCATTAATACATTTGATCCTCCTCCTTTTAGGAACACATTGTTCATAGAAGATTGTTATCTTAGTCCATGTAGAGAGTGCATGACACCAACCATCTTTGTCTATTTAAAAGGTTACCTTTTTGAATTAAGAGGAAGAAAAGAAACCACCTCTACCTAAATTGAAAATTATTTCCCTCTCATGAATGTTTAACTTTAAATAGTTGCATTTATAAAGGCACCTACTTTAGAAGCACAAAACTATTACACAACAACTATAAAATGCAAACCACAAGGGTTGTGGCGTACTGGTGGTTAAGGCCCTGGGGGATGTGGTGGAATATCCCATCTGCCTAGGGTTCGAATCCAGGCGTGTACAACAATTGTGGCCACTGAGATTTAGGGGTTGTTTGTTTTTTAAAAAACCTCTTAATGACTTTTAAGTCTGAATCGTTCAGACCTTTTTACACATCACCTCTTATTAATCATAACTAAAATAAGACTTCAGACTTTATACCTCATAAAAACCAAACGGCACCTTAATCAGGGTTGATGTCTTACAGTCATAATTTGCCAAGGGATTAGTCTAGGCATAGCTTAGGACACCCTTCCCAAAAAAAATCTATAAAATGCAAAAAAGTTTAGACCAATCATTTAGATCAATTTTTTTTTTTGATTTTTCAGTGACCTGGACAAAAAGACCAACACTTTGTTTCATCATTAGTGAGTTTTTTTTAATGGTCTTTTTTATGTTTATTTTTCTACAAGTGTTTTATGGTATTTGATGTAGAGCTTGATATACCAACTTCCCGGGGGGGGGGGGTGTCTGTTACTTTGTTTGTCTTCATGCCCTTGAAGCATGTGTTGTGGCCTTGAGTTCCACGTAAGAGCTGGATCATTCATTTCGGTGGTCCTCAATTTGGCTTTGTTCTTGCAATTGTTGGTCCTTAGTCAAAATGTTGGCGATTGTTTGGTTAGTGGTTTCAGCCTTGCAATTGTTATATACTACACAATAGAAATTTCTGACTTGGCATACAACATCAACCATTATGTTTTGATAGTCTTTGGTCGATTATACTAATTAGTTTTCCCTTTAAATGATTTTCTTAATTGGCATTTCTAACATCGTGAGTGTTACTTTTTGTTTACCATTGTTATTACTTGATCCTTTTTTGTGGACGTGTGAGAATTTGGAGATGTTGAGCTTATGGATCTTTAATTTCAAATTCTATAAACTTTACCACCTTAAACTACTATTTCTTGCCTGGAAGGACATATTTGGTGTTATTCTGACAACTTATTACGATGATGATAGTTCAAAGAAAGTGTTGCGCAATTTGCCCAAGAGCATATCGCACCTCATGCATCCACGTTACAAGTGTTATGACAGATTTTCAACAGCATTATGAAGCTGTTGTATTTCCAGATTATGAATGTGCAGGTCTGCAACAGGTTATGTAATGCAGAATTGAAACAATTGCTATTCGATGTCAAAACAGAAAAGTTTGAACAGACAAACTGAAATAGATATGGTTGTTGATTATCATGAGATACAAAATCTGTTTTTTAAAGGTGTTGTCGAGATTGGTTGTTGCAACAGGTTGATAGTGTAAATCTGTGACAGGAGATTTATGTTCATGAGAGTTCAGATTTTTCCGGCTAACTCGATTGACAGCAGGCTCGATATACTTTATATGGACATAATTTGGTGTTTAACAGAGTTATGTGCAAACCATCTTGCTGATGTCCAGAAAGTTGTTGCTCGAAGACAACAGATTACCGAGTTATAAAGCTGCTGTCGAGAATTAAAATAAGTGCAGATCAAAACTTAGCACGTTGTGTGTTTCCAAACTGTTAGCTGTTGTTAACCAAAAACTAAAAACTGTTGGTGGTACATAAAACTTTAATGGTTGTTTTTAAGAGATTTTAAGTAGTTAACATTAAATAGTGGTACATTAAGCTTTAATAATTGTTTTTAAGAGTTTTTTTATAAATGCTTTATAATATAGTATAGATAGTTATGCTTAATTTGTATAACTGTGACACTTTTTTGCCATACAAAATGATAAAAGAAAAACATGGCTAATTCATGGTGTATGGTTAACTGTGGCTTGGTTAAAATTTTATCACCCATATTAATAACAATAATTTTGGTCATAAACAACTTATTAGCCACACGAATTAAATTGTTAGAAGCGTGACTACAAGTTACCTTTTAGTCACGTACGTTTATTTTAACCGTGATCTTAGCTGTGCTTTTAGCCACACAAATTTCATATTATCCGTGATCAAATCGTAACATATAGTTACACTTAAATTTTAAAACTGTAGCAAATAATTAACTTTGGCCACAAAAAATAATAAAATGTGACCAATTCATAACATATAGTTACACTTAACTTTTAGAATCGTGGCTATTGGTTAACTTTCGGTCACACACAGTAATAAAAACCGTGGCCACAAGTTACTTATTAGTCACATGAACTGAATTTTTAGAAAGTGGACTATTGGTTTCCTTTTAGCCACCGACTAATTTTAAACGTGGCCTTAACTATACTTTTAACTTACACAAATTATATACTAATCGCTGCCAATTCATGACCTATAGTTATGCTTAATTTGTAAAATCGTGACTATTGGTCACCTTTTGGTGACAGGGGATAATTAAAACCGTGGCCATAAACACCTTGACTTTTGGCAACATTTAACAAGTTTTTGTGGTTGTATGTAGTTTGGTTTTAGTCACAGAGAATTGGCTTCATGTGGTCATATGTCTATCTATGGCCACGGAAAATAACCGTCAAAACATAAAGTCATGGTTTAGACAAAAAATGTGACAATATGTCAATATATGGCCACGGTTTTTAGTTGTTACTTGCCACAGAAAAATATTTGTGACCATAAAGAACCATTTAGTCACGTTTTTGTCTAAAGCATGGCATGGCATTATGTTTAAACATGATTTGTAATGGTCACATTTATTGAGTTAAATCGTGGCTAACCTAATACTCAAATTTTATTTATGACTTTCAGCCATGGTTTTAAACCCAACCGTGACTAACTTGAATTTTCAAAACCGTGGCAAAAAGGCATTTTTGTACTAGTGGAATACTATCCGTCGGAAATCTTGGTCGAAAATAAGCAATTTTCCAGTAGTGGATTAAAGACAAAATTGAAAATTTGAATCAGCGTCTACTTTGTTTGACTTTTTATTTTTATTTCATTTAAAAAAAATTACCCCCTTAAACTTTAAAATAAATTATCTTAAAAATCACTAATATTTTAATCAAACAAATTACATCAAAACAACGAGAATTTCGTGCTCTTCAATATGACATCCATCTCGATATAGTTTTTTCCTTCTATTTTTAACTGTTGTTACATTAGATTCTATATATGTGTTATATTCATTATGAATATGGATGCACGATCTCGGGTGTCCACATTCAGTATAAATAACAAAGGTGAACGTTCATTAACTATTCATGATGAATAATACATTATTCAGGATGAATAATATGGATTCATGTATTATTTATCATGAATCGTGTATTATTCACCTTGAATGTTGTATTATCTATCCTGAATGATACATTATTCATGATGAATAATGATACATTATTCATGATGAATGATACATTATTCATGATGAATGATACATTATTCATGATTAATAATATATGAATGACCCATGAAGGTGTAGACATATGGCACACTCTTTTTTGTTTTCTTAATTCACAACCGAAATTTGGTTTAATTCATCATGAATATGTATGCGCATCCCCGGATGTCCCACATTCAGTATGAATAACAAATGTGAACATTCATTCATTATTTATGATGAATAATATAGTATTCAAGATGAATTACACAACATTCATGATAAATAGTACACGGATTCATTAATCATGAATTATTCACACTGAATATTGTATTATTTATCCTGAATGAAACATTATCCATGATAAATAATACATGAATGACCTGAGAAGATGTGGAGACGTGACGCGTTCTCTTTTGTTCATCGGTTCACAATAGAATTACTCGATAGGTTCTCAATTCGTCTTGACGGGTGTTGGGTTACGGTGTTGAAGAAACGCGATGCCTTACGACGTTGAAGAAAGTGTTGAAGAAGGTGATGTCGAGTTACATACTTACGGTGTCAAGATGTTGTACAAACTTGAACGTACATAAATATTCATAATGAATATAACACATATATAACATTTTACGTAAAAATAGTTAAAAACAACAAAAAAAAACTATATCGATGTCATATCGAAGAGCACGAAATTCTCCATTTTTTTATGTAATATGTTTGATTAAAATATTAGTAATTTTTAAGATAATTTATTTTAAACTTTAATTGGGTAAAAGTTTTTAATTAAAATGAAAATAAAAAGTCAAATATGGAAGGCGTGGGTTTAAATTATCTTCCATTTTTACCCCCTAAGCATCTTAAAATTAAAAAGTCTATTTAATATGAATTGTTGGATCAAAAGAGATGGAGTGGTTGTGATTTGTCCTCACGTGCACAATGAAAATTGAGTTTTCATTTGAACTTTCATCTCTCTCTCTTTATATATATATATATATTAACTTAATCGTGTTTGAACCATTTATAATTGTGAAAATCAGTCATCTTTTAGATGGTTTATTACTTTATTATATAAATAAGAGTAACCTCCATTTTTTGTCCGTGAGGTTTGGTGATTTCTTTGAAGGAGGGCCTATGGTTTCATAATTCAAGTTTTCGTCCTCATGGTTTGGATTTTGCTTTGACAGAGGTCCCTGGACACTAACTCCGTTAAAAATCTACGTTAAAATAAGGGGCATTTTCATCCGACCATGTTTTTGTCCCCCTTTTTGCACTTTTTCTTTGTTTCCTTATTTTTGTGTAAAATTATCAAAGTATGGGATCAATTTGTAATCAACTATATATATATATATGCTACATTCAAGGGTTAACTTCAGTGACCTCAGGGACGCCGATCTGCCGACAAAACTCCATGGACCGCCTATCTCCCCAAAGTCGTAGCAACAATTACTTAATGAAACCATCAGTACACATCCATCCTCTCCTCGTTAGACCATTTTTTACAGGGACGATCCCACAGGACCATCGTTTACATGAAACCCATCGTTTACATGAAACCGATCGAAACTTGCATCTTTTACAATTAGAGACCTTCATGAAGTTCACGGGGTCGGTATCCCCATCTCTGGCCAAAAGCATGGACCAAACCCATTCCCCCATCTCCCCACAACCGAATTGAAAACAGGGACTAAATCAATCAAAACCTTCCGATTAAAATCAAAGGTGTTCCATCTCCATGAAAACCTGCAAATTGTGGCCTCAATTCGATCGAAACTTAAAGGAAACAAGTCCCTAGGAAACTTGTGTTATAACTAGAAGAGGAAACAAGTCCGTAAAATCGTCCATGTGTCTTCACATGGAAAGTTTGGTGAAATCCCATGTGATTTGGTTCCTATGATTTGGTTAACTAATATATACATATATATACACACACACACACAAATATATACATATATGACGTGTGTGAGTTTAAAACACATGGAACACCACCACCATTCCCGATGTCCGGTGAACCACACCACCATTACTATCGAGCTTCAACTGCAATCCATAACATCAAATCCATCATCAAGAACCTAAAAAAAACCCTAAATGTCGAACACCCGGATCGAGAAATCAAGAAATCAATCATATAACAAAACCCAAATGAATTCAGACTTCACATCATCAAGAACCTAAACTGGAATCAGAGAACGTGATTATTTATATATGTGTGTGTAAAGATCGGTTGAATCAGGTACTCGCCTAATCTCTGATTCTTTGTTTTTATCCAAGATTCTTTCTGGGTAATCCCCAAATTAGAAAGTAATTTTGGATTTGGAGATATCGTCGGACACCCAGATTGACTCTTTTTAGAGATTCAAACTTGTTGTTGGAGATGGGAGTAGCGAGAGACGGAGATGAGAGATGAGAGGAGGCAGGCCGGCGTTGGAGTTTGGCCGGCGATGGACTGATAAGTGCCAATTTTTATACATTTTTATGTCGAATTTCCTTAAAATTAGTGTTGGTTGATTGGTCGAAATACCCCTTTTTGACCTAGTGTTTATATATTTAAATGGGTTATTACATTAAATAAAAAAAATTAATTATGTTTGATGTTGACTGCAAGTCATGTGGAGGAAAGGTAGATAAAATAAAATAAAATAAAATAGAATAAAAATTTAGCTACTTTATTTGGGTGTTTGTTAGCCGACATGGTGGCCCCAAGAAAAAAAAGAGAGAGAGAGAGAGCCTTTAGAGCCCCATCTCGTCTTCCAAAACCAGGAAAAAAAGAAGAAACCAGGTGTTCTTGTTTCATCGCCACAATTCTTCAGGCGGCTCTAGCCGTCCGCTAGGCCACGCCGTCCGCTAGGCCGCGCTCCGCTGTTTTTCAACATTCCAGCGCCGCACGCCTCAAACGGCGCCCCCATCCTTGCCGACCTCAACGTGGGTTTTATTTATTTATCTATATTTTTTTCTTTTGGGCGGTGACTTTCCCGTTCTAGAGGATGACTTTTTGGGGAAGATTGATCGATTTTCATCAAGGAACACGCCGAGGGACGAATTTCCAGATTTTTGGGTCGATCTTGGAGTATTTTTTGGGTTCGTCATCAATTTCTCTACTTTGTTCAAGTTGTAAGTTTCTTTAATTCTAAGTATGTGTAGCTAATCTTTCAATTTCTAGCAAGGGGTAGATAATTAACTTTGAGTTTGGATGAGTTGAGACTCAATTTGGTGCTATAATCATTTGAATTTATTTATACAATCTTTATGTTTCAAGATTTATCGTTTTTAAGTTAGAAATTGTGAGTTGGATCCCTTACTTTGTCTAGCTTAATTTCGATTTGCTAGAGTAATTTTAGAATCCGTAATTGTTCTTGGGTTTCTCTTTGTAGCAAACAACACCCAATTGATAAATGTGTCGGTAAAAGTGTTGTTAGATTGTATAATTTAACTTAAACGATCGGCGTCTGATTGTTGGTTAAGTTTGGCATTTGTTTAATTTTTATGCAATTAGCAATTGAATTCCATGTCCGTGACTGGATTAGATTAGCTAATTAGAGATTAATTTTTGAAGCGTTTCATATTAGTCGTGCTTTTGTAACAACCGAGACTCTAACGCGTGTTGATGTTCGAACCAAATTGAATTATCTTGATAAAATATATATTCTTGATTGAGTCGATGATATGTAATCCAAATGATTAGTCAATTAATGCTAATTGCTAGTCTTTTTTATTATTGTTAAAACTCTTTAAAAAATTTATTTATTTGCATTCTTAACATAATTATAAATCATCAACCCCCTCATTTATATATATATATATATATATATATATATATATAATTTGTTTTTAATAATATTGCACGTGAACTCGTCTTGGACTTAGGGTTAATACTGAGTCCCTAAGGAGACAACCCTACTTACCATTAATCCAATTTATTGTGTTTAGTGGCAATAGGCTATATTTTTATAATTAATTATTATTTGCCGGACTCGACACCCGTCAAATTTTTGGCACCGTTGCCGGGGACTCGGCAAGTTTAACTGTTTATGCCAAGATCTTTTCGTGCAGGTTCACCTCTACCTATAGATCTCGAGATCGAGAAAACCACTAAGAAGTTAAGGAAACAAGCTAAGCTTCGTAAGAAGCAAGGCGAGTCGACTTCTTCACCGGTGGTTAACATTTGGAAAGACATTAAGTTGTCTACCGACTCGGAAAGTGATAAGGAAGATTTGCATTTTGAAGAAGAAAAACCTCATCTGGAAAAGGAGGAACCGGTCACCAAGACCGAAGAAGAGGAAGAGGAGGATATGGAAAATCTCGAACGCACTTTGAAGGAATGGGCAACACCCAACGTTGACGATCAACCTTTGTGCATCACGTATCCGAACTCGAAACTGGTTTAATTCACTTACTACCTCGTTTCCATGGTTTAGAGAATGAAGACCCGTTCAAGCATATGACTGAGTTCCACATGGTATGCTTGGGAATGAAGCCACACGGCACGACTGTTGAGAACCTCAAACTGAAGGCGTTCCCGTTCTCCCTAGTTGACGCGGCTAGGGAGTGGCTTTTCTATCTACCGCCGGGTTCCATCACCACATGGTCACAAATAGAGAGAGCTTTTCTAGACAAGTTCTTCTCCGCATCTAAGGCCACCGAGCTTAGGAGAGAGATTTGCGGGATCAAACAAAAGGACACGGAGTCACTCTACGAGTATTGGGAGCATTTTAAGCGCCTTTGTGTAAGTTGCCCTCAACACGGTATATCTGAACAATTATTAATACAATATTTCTATGAAGGTTTGCTACCTATGGAGAGGAAGATGATGGATGCCGCGAGTAGTGGAGCTATTGTAAACAAAACGCCAACTGAAGCGAGAAATTTGATAGATACTATGGCGGAAAACTCCAAGCAAATTGGAGCTCGGAGTGACATTGGTCGAGGAGCTAGTGAGGTACATGTTAAATCCCTAAAAACTAAGATAACTGATTTAACCAACCTTATGAAAAGCATTCGGATTCTGCACATTAGTAGCCCATCCAATCGATGCATGCCCCACCCTCCATGAAGAAGAAGAGCAAGTTAATGCCATAGGTGGTGGCAATTTCCAGCACTCACACAACCGGGCTTCCGATCCTTTCTCGAGCACATATAACCCCGGTTGTAGGCAACACCCCAATCTGAGTTATGCCCGAAGGCAACCACAAGGTCAAAGTCAACAATTTCAGCAAAAAGCTCCATTTCAGCAATCCCAATAGTTCCAATAGCCTCAACAGTTTCAAGCACTGCCTGGTTTTCAACCACAACATCAACCAAAGACACCATTCCAACCGGATGCCCAACAGCAACATCAAAGGTCATCTCAAGCTCATAGTAGCTCAGGTATGTCATTAGAAGATATAGTGAAGTCTTTAGCTACTAACATGGCTAAACTTCAACAGGAGTCTCAGAATACTCAAGCGAGTATTCAAGACCTTCAGGCTACCGTTGGCCAGTTGGTGAACAAAGGCAAATTGCCTTCCCAAACGGAGACCAATCCGAAGGCCAATGTGAATGCCATCACTTTAAGGAGTGGAAAAGAGCTCAAAGATAGTGTCAACAAGAAGAAAATGAAGGTTCATGATGAAGAGGGGGAGTTAGAGGTCAAGGCATCTAGTTCGGGTCAAAGTGATGTCAAAGCTGAGGACACAAAAAAGAAGACATCCGAAGTGATAGCTCAAGCACCGCCATTCCCGAGTCGATTCGAGAATACTAAGCGGGAGCGCGAAGAGAAAGAGATCCTTGACACATTTCGCAAAGTCCAGGTAAACATTCCTTTATTAGATGCATTTAAACAAGTGCCTAGATATGCTAAATTTTTAAAAGAGCTTTGCACTAATAAAAGAAAGTTAAAAGGGAATGAAAAGATAAGTATGAGTCAAAACGTATCTGAGGTTTTACAAAAGCGGTTACCACCAAAGTGTAATGACCCGGGCATGTTTACCATACCATGTAAGGTAGGCAATGTCTCGGTCAATCAAGCCATGTTGGACTTGGGGGCATCAATTAATGTAATGTCGTATGCCATCTACTCATCTTTGGATGTAGGCCCCCTAAAGCCAACTGGTGTGGTAATACAATTAGCGGATAGGTCGACCGTTTATCCTAAAGGGGTGTTAGAGGATGTACTTGTTCAAGTGAACGAGTTGGTCTTCCCGGCGGATTTCTATGTTATAGATATGGAGGAGAATAATACCTCCGAGGCCGGAATGATATTGCTAGGTAGACCATTCTTAAAGACATCTAAGACTAAAATAGACGTTCATGATGGTAATTTGACTATGGAATTTGATGGCGAGATAATTAAGTTCAATATATATGACGCCATGCGATATCCTATTGATGTTTCCTCTTTATGTTTTGTCGATATTATTGAGTCTTTATGAGATACTATGTATGATCTATCTAATGGTGATATTTTAGAAGTGATTTTAGACAGGGACTTGACAAATGGAAGCTTGAAAAAGCTTTCTCATGAGTATAATCTTGATGACGACTATTCCGAGTTAGTGTCTTGGATGGAAAAAGGGCGAGCACCAAAGCCAAGGTATGAAGTGTCTAAAATAGATTTACCTTTATCTCACACTAGACTTCTACCTTCTGTTGAACAGGCACCCGAGTTAGAGCTGAAGACATTGCCGGATCATTTAAAGTACACCTATTTGGGAGATAAAGAGACCCTTCCCGTGATCATATCTGCTACCTTGTCACCCAAGGAGGAAGGAGAACTCGTTGATGTTTTGAAAGAGCACAAGAGGGCAATAGTATGGACCATCGCCGATATCAAGGGTCTTAGTCCCTCACTATGCCAACACAAGATTTTACTTGAGGAGGAGTACAAACCCTTCCGAGAGGCGCAAAGAAGGTTGAACCCACCGATGATGGAAGTTTTCAAGAAGGAGATATTGAAGCTTTTAGATGCCGATATGATCTACCCGATCTCCGACAGCAATTGGGTAAGCCAGGTCCAGGTAGTCCCTAAGAAAACTGGCATTACTGTGGTAGATAATGTCGAATGTGAGTTGGTGCCCACCCATGTTCAAAACGGGTGGAGAGTTTGTATTGATTACCGTAAATTGAATGCATCAACTAGGAAAGATCACTTCCCCTTACCCTTTATAGATCAAATGTTAGAACGATTAGCAGGTCGTACTCACTATTGTTTTCTGGATGGTTATTCAGGTTTCCATCAGATTTCGGTGGCAAGAGAAGACCAAGAGAAGACTACATTTACTTGCCCCTTCGGTACATTCGCCTACCGAAGGATGCCTTTTAGTCTTTGTAACGCACCGGCGACATTCCAAAGATGTATGGTGAGTATCTTTTCTGATTATGTTGAGAACATCATTGAAGTCTTTATGGATGACTTCACAGTCTATGGTGATTCGTTTACTTCATGCCTACATAACTTGACTAAGATTTTGAAAAGGTGCATTGAAACTAATTTGGCTTTAAATTTTGAAAAATGTCACTTCATGGTTAATCAAGGCATAATACTTGGTCATGTTATCTCAGAAAGGGGTATAGAGGTTGACAAGGCAAAGATCGATGTCATAAAATCCTTGCCTTACCCCATGAGTGTTAGAGAGGTCCCTTTTTTCTTGGTCACGCAGGCTTCTACCGGCGTTTTATCAAAGAGTTTTCCAAGATCACGCGACCCCTATGTGAGCTCCTACAAAAAGAGGTAGAATTTGATTTCAATGAGGTATGTAAGAGTTCATTTGATTTTTTGAAAGATATGCTTACTTCTGCTCCTATCATCCAACCGCCCAATTGGCAATTGCCATTTGAGATCATGTGTGATGCTAGCAATCACGTGGTTGGGGCGGTATTAGGACAGAAAGATGGTAAGAACTCTTATGTTATATACTATGCCTCACGATCACTTGATAGTGTACAATGCAACTACTCGACTACTGAAAAAGAGTTGCTAGCAGTTGTTTTTGCTTTAGAAAAGTTTAGATCCTATTTGTTAGGCACTAAAGTGATTGTGTTTTTAGATCACGCTGCGTTGAAGTACTTGCTCAAGAAGAAAGATGCAAAGCCGAGATTGATAAGGTGCATCCTCTTACTCCAAGAGTTCAACTTGGAGATAAGGGATAAGAGCGGAGCCGATAATTTAGTAGCGGACCACCTTAGCCGGCTAGTATTAGATGAAGAACCAAATCCGATCACTGACGAATTTCCCGACGAGCACCTTTTCTCCATCTCGGGAGAAATCCCTTGGTATGCATATATAGTTAATTACTTGGTCTCAAAGACCTTCCCAGGTGAGTTATCTAGACCCGAGAGAGAAAAGATCAAGAGAGAGGCTCGTCTCTACATGTGGGATGAGCCATACCTTTGGAAACATTGTCCGGACCAAGTTATCCGACGATGTGTGCCCTAAAGTGAGTTTGAGTCTGTTTTACAATTTTGTCACTCTCATGCTTGTGGAGGACACTTCAGCCTTAAACGAACATATAGAAAGGTCCTTGAATGTGGATTATATTGGCCAACTCTTGTACGAGATTGCTTTCGTTTTTGTAAAAGTTGTCAAAGATGTCAGATGACGGGAAATATTAGTTCTCATAATCAAATGCCCCAATTTCCTATGCTAGTATGTGAGATTTTTGATGTTTGGGGCATGGATTTCATGGGCCCCTTTCCCTCATCTTGTGGTAACCTCTATATTATTTTGGTTGTTGACTATGTCTCAAAATGGGTTGAGGCAAAGGCAACTCGGACTGATGATTCTCGTGTAGTTGCAGATTTTGTCAAATCTCACATATTTTCCACGTTCGAGACACCGAAGGCCATCGTCAGTGATCGAGGCACCCATTTTTTCAACAAGGTCATTGGCGCTCTTTTCAAGAAGTATGGGGTTATCCACTGCATCTCCACAACCTATCACCCACAATCGAATGAACAAGCGGAAGTGTCTAACCGGGAGATAAAGTCCATTCTAGAGAAGACGGTGAGCCTTAACCGAAAGGATTGGAGTTTGAGACTTAATGAATCCTTGTGGGCCTATCGCTCGGCCTACAAGACACCCATAGGAATGTCACCCTTTCGGTTAGTTTACGGTAAGCCTTGACACCTACCGGTGGAGTTGGAACATAAGGCTTATTGGGCGGTGAAGACGTGCAATATGGATTTGGATGAAGCGGGATCACATAGGAAGCTACAAATACAAGAGCTAGAGGAGATCCGAAACGATGCCTACGAGAACGCTCACATCTATAAAGCAAAGGCTAAGGCGTTCCATGACTCACGCATATCACGTAAATCTTTCACAAAAGGTCAAAAGGTTCTTCTTTATCACTCTAAATTAAAGTTATTTCCCGGTAAATTAAGGTCCAGATGGATAGGACCTTTTGTTATTCTAACTGTTTTTGAGCATGGTGCAGTCGAGATCCAAAGTCTATCTACAGGATAGATTTTTAAAGTTAATGGCCATAAACTAAAGCCGTTTTATGAGGGTTTTGATGGAGGAGATTTAGAGAGGGTAGCCTTGGACACGCCAAGCTACACAGATTGAAATGAGTATAGTCTAGCCAAAGACCGAAAAGAAAGGCGCTGCGTGGGAGGCAACCCACGAATTTCAATTTCTTGTTTTTAGTGTTTTAAGTTAGTTTGTTTTGTTAGAATCTCCAATTTCACTCCTAGTCTTATCTGTGTTCTCGTGCTCTTAGGTTCACCCGGATATTGGAAACTCATATGGACGTACCCATTTTCACGGATTCTTACATTGGGAGGTCACACACCAAATCAGGGGAGTTTTCTATTTCGCCTCTTCTCTGCATGCTTAGAGTGTCCTCTACATATTGAATACATTGAGAACAATGTAGGAATTAAGTGTGGGGGTGTGGGTCAATTGCATGATTTGGGATTGTGGGATTTGTGGTTGTTTGGGCATATAAATGCTATTAGGGGGAATTTTTTTTTTCAAATTTTGTGCTTAATTGTGGGTCGTTGTCCGTCTTGAAAATGTGTTAGCATGTTTTTATGGCTTAAATTTTTCATGATGACGAGTTTGGATGCATGTATAGCATGATTGGGTTCGATTGATAACACTTAGAGTAGATTAGTAGTAGTATACCGGTCAAAGTTAGACTATTGCTAATCTCTTGAACTAACTTTAACACCGTGAGACTTTGAGCCAATTAGACTAAACATTTTACTTTAGTCTCAAATTTCATTTCTTGTGTGATTACGTCGTGCCTAGTTATGTATCCCTAGAACTTGTCTTGTCTCTCCTTAAGACTACATGATATTTACATGCTAATAAAAATGACAAAGCCATCGTTTGCTCATTTTATTAACCCATTAGCCTTAAGCCTACCCTTTATGTCATTATTACCCTTTTTGCACATCATTTTGAGCCTTAGCTTATTTCCTTTGTCAACACATCGTAAACCAATCCTAATACGACTTACTTGACCAATCACCAATGGAGTAGTCTTGGTATCCCCGTATGCTCAAAAGTGAAATTTATATGTCAAGATTAAAAAAAAAATTTAAAAGAAAAAAAAATATGACGACAAAAATCGATAAGTTTAAATATTTGTGTATCATTTCTACTTCTTATCATCTAATGGGAATGTGTTTAAAGAATGCATATCATGATCCCATGAGCTAGAAACATCAAATTAGTTAACCGGTTTCTCCGTTGGTGTACGGTCCTTAGTTTTTTTTTTCCTAATAATATATATCCCTACCTTACCCAAAGCCTTATTCTACATTACACCCTTAAAAAGACCTTTTGATTTAATTGCATGTATTTTATCAAAGTAGTGGAGAGTGAAAGACTTTTCAAGTTCATGGTAGATACATGCTAGTATAGTGACGGTTTGAGCGATACGCTTTAACCCCAATGAGTGAATTGAGTGTTGTATTAATTTGCCTATTCGTGAGAGTTCTAAAGATTAGCTTGTGTCTATTTGATTGAGTGTGTGCATACTTTTCGATGCTAAGTTGCAAATCTCAAGTTCATAAAATGCTATACGTGTTGACGTTCTCATTTGATTCAATCATTTTCCCGTGACGTGCTAACTTAAGTCATTGTCGGGACGGACAATGATCTAAGAGTGGGGGAATTTGATAAGTGCCAATTTTTATACATTTTTATGTCAAATTTCCTTAAAATTAGTAAATTAGTGTTGGTTGATTGGTCGAAATACCCCTTTTTGATCTGGTGTTTATATATTTAAATGAGTTATTGCATTAAATAAAAAAATTAATTATGTTTGATGTTGACTGCAAGTCATGTGGAGGAAAGGTAGATAAAAAAAAATTAGCTACTTTATTTGTGTGTTTGTTGGCAGACATGGTGGCCCCAAGAAAAGAAAAAAAAAAGAGAGAGAGAGAGAGCCTTTAGAGCACCATCTCGTCTTCCAAAACCAGGAAAAGAAGAAGAAACCAGGTGTTCTTGTTTCATCGCCACAACTCTTCAAGCGGCTGTAGTCGCGCGCTAGGCGGCGTCGTCCGCTGTTTTTCAACATTCCAGCGCCGCGCGCCTCAAACGGCGCCCCCATCCTCGCCGACCTGAACGTGGGTTTTATTTATTTATCTATATTTTTTTCTTTTGGGCGGTGACTGTTTATGCCAAAAATCTCCCAAGGAAAATTTAAGGTAAATGTGGAGCTTAATCCAACCAAAGAAAGTAACTTTAATAATCGTACGACAATAATGAAAATAAGAAAAATGAGACGAGAGAATTGGTGATGCGGAAAACTCCAAAAATGGGTAAAAACCGCGGACGAGTGAGATTCATCGTGCACTATGGACGTCAATCAGGGACGTCGTCCTTTAGAACAAGTGTTACAAGTGTAATACAATGTAAAGTAATATAACAAAGTAAAATCGGTCGTGCGTCGTGTGTATTCAAACTTCGGTCGTGCGTCGTACGCCAAACAGCAGAAGGTCTTATGAACTTCGAGAGAAACTGAGCGAGTTTGAGAGCGTAATTCGTGAGCTTGTAAGGTCTGAGAATCAGATGATCCAATGTGAGATTTGAGCTCCATATTTATACTCCATATTTCCGTTTCCCAAGTATTGAATGTGTATGACCGTTTCTGATATTGATGGTAGCGTCTGTTATGCTAATTGCTATTGATGATGTCTTCCGTTACAATCTCTTGTCCTGAATGCCTTTGAATTCTGCATTTAAACATAATATAACGTATGCTTCCAGTTAGTAATTGAAATCAGGTCGTTCGAGGGTATTTGTCGGATGGATATTTGATCGTTTTAGTCGAGGTCGCCTAAAGGAAGGGCGTCATCCACCGTCTGTCGCACGACCATGGACTGTTGGATTTTTTTTACCCAAACAGTTTGCCCCCAAATTTAAAATTCAAGCGGCAACTTTTTGAAATTTAAATTTTAAAGACATGACATGTGCTAAAAGGAGAAACGCGGGTAACTTAAATATAACCAAATAAGTTTGTTTCTAACTAGATAATGACGTTATCCCCTGCAGAAATAACCATTTAGACAGCTAATTAGGGACAGGTGTTACGTACTGGAGGGACGTACTTGAGTGCTTCGTCTGACACGGGTAACACGTGTCAATTGGAGATTTGATTTCTCGGCGATTCGGTTTCCAAATTACAGTATAAATAAGGATTTCCCTTAATCTTCTCCTTTTTCTACACTTACCTTTTCAATGAATACATATCTCCGGCGAGATTCAGTTTCCGAGCGACCAGAATCCTTTCCATTCTAGATTCGAGGTTTAGAACACTATTTAAGGTAGACTTCTAGTTCTTTTCTTTTGTATCAATTTATGCATAAGAAATCTTTAGCTAAGAAGCCTAGAAAAGCTTGGGATTGTCTTAGTTACTGGAAAGCGACTGTGAGTGTTCCTGATTTCAATATGTCGAGCGAGCCTATTAGTGTTTACAAAAAAGAAGAAAATCTAGAGTATCTTAAAAAATTAGCTAGGATTCCAGAGGGTGTCAATCTAGTGACGCCGGAGGATTTACGACCAGACGAAGTTTCGAAGGGATATGGTGTTTTATACGAGTATCCCTTCAAAATAGGCTTTTCTTGGCCATTTATTCCCTTGGTCAGGGAGTTTTTAGATGCATTTGACTTATCGCCTGGACAGTTGATACCTCAATTCTGGTGGATTGTCCAGGTGGTCGATCGTCTTACGGCCGACTGGGGGGCTCCGTTCAATTTGAACGACCTTCTAACTGCTTATAGCGTTCGAGCGGATAACTATCATAGATATAGTTTATTCCCTCGAACAAAAGGAGATACCATACTGGTGCATAATACTGCGGTGAACGACCGTGGTTGGAAATGCCACTATGTTTTCCTCCAGGTGGCATCCTTGAACGATGAGGATAGCCAATGGTTTTCATCCGGATGGAACGAGTCGGGTAGGTTTTCTTATTTTGTCGGGTGTTTTTGTCGTGTGTCGTGCGTTTATAATGTATACTAATGATGTCTTTCTTTTTGTTTGGCAGTGATTGACTTCACTAAAGTGAAGCCAAATAGAGATTCTTTAAACAAGATTCAAAGGATCTTGGAGAAGAGTATTGTCGACCGTTCTTTTTCCGTTCGGTCGAACGACGAGGAAGACGACGTCGTCTTTGTTGCGGAGGTTCCATCCGTCGAAGGTTCTCATCAAGGAGAGGAGAGAGAAGAAAAGAGAGAAGAAGAGATGACTGGTACGTCGTTCGACGATTTTTTTCGTAATTTTCGTTACATGTCTCTTCTAACTCTTTTATTTCGTCCAGAAGATTCATCTACGAAGTCGGCTGCTCAGAGGCGGGCCGAACAATTGGAGCTTGCCCGTCAGGGCAGGGAGAAATCGAAGAAGAGATATGCTCCTCCCGCGGGGGTGGATCCAAAGCGTCTTCGAGGCAAACCCCGGACTTCACCAAAGAAGACGGGTGAGGCTTCTTTGTCGTCCCTTTCAGGGGCGACACCGGCGAAAGAAACCGTTACCGGTGTCGAGCTGGGAAGCTCGACTAAGGCGACGAAGGACATTCCCTTGTCGGGGGTGTCAGGCGTTGAGAAGCCTTCTTCCTCCTCTAAAAGTGAGAGGAAGAATAAGGAAAAAGTGGGGGAGATGACTTTCAAAGCCACTCTCCCAGCTGATTTCATGGCGAATGACGTTCTCGAAAGAGACGTTATTTTTCCCCACTTGGCGAAATTCCTTCTCCCAACCTTTTACGATCTTACAAGGAATCTAGGTTGGAAGACACGGGAGCCCATGCCGCTGGTCTCTCTTTCATGGTAATCACGTTTTACCTTTCCTTCCTTCATTTACTTGCTCTGTTTTTTAATCCCTTTGCTACTGTTGCAGGATTTTCAAGCTTGTTTGAGCTTTTATGCTCAAACAGAAGGTTTGAGGGCGTCTTTTCCTGAAGTAAAGAAGAGAGCTGATGAGGCTCTTGAAAAGGAAAAGGTCTCTTTAAAAGCGATCGAAATTGAGAAGATGAAGGTTGAGAGCCTCAAGACTAAACTCGTTGAAGCACAAAATGAGAAGGTCGAGTTTAGGGATCGAGTCCTTGAACTTGAGGCGTTAACGACCAAACTGGAGATCGAGAAAATAAAATCCACCACCGACGCTGCTTCTTATGCTGATGAAGTTGCGTCTCTTCAAAAGAAAATCGAGGGTTTGTAGGGCGACGTCAAAGATTTGGAGGAGGAAAATCAGCAACTTGAAGCCTTCTCCTGTCTCACAGCCAGGGCTGCTTTGATGAGACGTCATCTGAATGAGAAAAATCCCATGGCGTCGGCCGCTGAAGAACTCAAGACTTATCTTGAGAAGGTGGGGACTGAAAGGGACCTCGACGAGAATGACGATCTGGATGGGAGCGATGGCGGAGAAGAGGAGGACGTCATACAAGAACAGTCTGGCATTACTCCTCCTCAACTTTAAGATCAAAGATCAATCGCTGCTGATCCGGTGGAATATCTTCCTTGTCTTGGATCTTGGTTTTGTCATTGTCGATGGTGTCGTTGTTCTCGATTTTCGAAATAGTTTTGCCTTTTGAATCCACTAAGGGTCAATCGTCTGTGATCGACTCTTAACACTTGTAACTTCCTTTTTTAAACAACAAGATTTCTATTTGTCTACTAATGTTTACATTATGTTTTTATACTTGATCGTACGTCGAATAAATGGGTAATTATATCAAGCATTCAACCATACCATCAAAAAAGAAATCAACCGAAACATTCTTAGGTAATTTATAGTAATGGTTCTAAATTCTAAATAGATTTTAACAAGTTCTAACCTTTGAAACCCATTAAGATCGAACATATACGTATGATCGCGTGATTTTTATTCGACATAAAAATTTCAAATAAGTCGTGCGTCCCTGCGAAGAACAACATTAGTGGGGTGGTCGTTGGTTTGACCAACGACCCTCCGATGCTTAAGTCAGTAATTTCCTTAAAAAATAATCAAAGAAATTAATTTCACAAAATTAAAAATAATACCTCTTTAGATGAACTACATTCCAGCTTCATGGGATATCTTGACCATCGAGGGTTTGGATTCTATAAGCTCCTTTACCCACGACACTAGAGATTTGATAAGGACCTTCCCACTTAGTGGAAAGTTTACCTGCATTAGGCTCTTGAGTGTTTTGAAACACTCGTCGTAGAACGTAGTCGCCTTCTTGAAAAACTTTGACCCGGACATTTTTGTTGAAATGTCGTTCGACAGTTTGTTTTTGCGACGCCATTCGAATGTGAGCAGCTTCTCGAAGTTCCTCTAGGGCGTCGAGATCATAACTTAGGTCGACTAAATTATGCTCAACGGACGTATGCCTTGAAGTCGGTAGTCGTACCTCAATAGGTAATACAACTTCACATCCATAGACTAAGGAAAAGGGAGTCTGTCCTGTGGACGTACGAGGTGTCGTACGATTAGCCCACAGAACGGAAGGCAATTCTTCCACCCACTTCCCTTTGGCAGTTTTGAGTCGTTTCTTGAGTGAATTAATAATAGTTTTATTACTCGACTCGGCTAGACCATTCGACTGTGGATATCGAGGTGTTGATGTTACCAACTTGATGTTCCTTTCTTCGCAAAATCTTCTCACTCAATCACTGATGAATTGTGTCCCATTGTCGCACGTTATTTCAGATGGAACTCCAAACCTACAAATGATGTTAGTCTGGATAAAAGAAACGACCTCTTTGTCCCGGACCTGGGAGAAAGCCGCTGCTTCGACCCATTTAGAGAAATAATCTGTTAAGACTAAAAGAAATACCTTTTGCCCGGGGGCAGGTGGTAATTTCCCAACAATATCCATCCCCCATTTCATAAAGGGCCATGGGATCAATGTCGAGTGCAAAGGTTCAGAAGGTTTATGAGACATACCTGCGTATCTTTGACATGCGTCGCACGACTGTACATACCTGATAGCATATTGCCTTAATGTCGTCCAGTAGTAACCTTGTCGTGATATCCGGTTAGCTAGATTGCGACTTCCTGAATGATTTCCACATTCACCGTCGTGCATATCTTGTAGAATTTTCTGGACTTGCACCTTATTGGTGATACATCGTAGATTCAGGCCAGTCGAAGATCTTCGATACAATTGTCCTCTGATCATAACGTACCTTGATGCTTTAAATCTAACTTTTCTCGCTTCTATTCTGTCATCGGGCAATTGATCGTTCTCCAGATAATTTTTAATGTCGTCCGACCAAGAATTTTCTTCCTCAATCGGTGCGACCAAAATATTAACATCGTCTTTGATAGATGGTATTGTGAGGTGAACTATTGGGACATTGTCGAACGTCGTTTGACTAAGTGCTGACCCCAAATTGGCTAATGCATCAGCTTGGGTATTTTGATCTCTTGATATTTGCTCGATTACAAAGCGACTGAATTTCTTTGCTTCCTCCTTTACTATTTTATAATAAGCAATCATCCTTGAATCTTTTTCTGCGAACTCTCCATTAACTTGGTTAACCACTAAGGACGAATCACTCCGAACATGCAAATGTGTTGCCCCCAAATCGTGAGCAATTTTTATTCCTGCAATTAATGCTTCATATTCTGCCTCATTATTGGTAGCTTTGAAATCACACCGTATGGAATATACTATTTTGCCCCCTTGTGGGGACTGTAGGACGACACCCAGATCTGTTCCACGTATGTTCGACGAACCATCAACGTCGAGCGTCCAAGTGGTGTCGTGCAAAGTCGCCACAATTAACTCAATAGACGACATCGTGCTTTTTAGTTCTAGACTGAAATCTAAGACAAAATCTGCTAAGACCTGTGATTTGATCGCCGTCTTGGGCTTGAAATCCAAATCAAAATTGCTGAGGTAGATGCTCCACTTAGCTAGTCGTCCTGTTAATTCAGGTTTTCTTAACACATATTTTAATGGAAAGTTAGTTACCACAATTATAGGATGTGACTCAAAATAATGTCGTAGCTTCTTAGCGGCCATGACTAGCGAAAGTAAAAGTTTTTCTATAGACGTATACCTGGTTTCTGCATCTAGTAGAGTTTTACTTACATAATAGATTGGCAATTGTCGTCCGTCGGTTTCTCGTATAAGAACTACACTTACTGAATTAATGCTGACGGATAGGTAGAGTTGAAGAGCTTCACTTTTCTCAGGTTTAGAAAGAAAAGGAGGCGACATCATATATTTTTTAAGTTGTTGCAACGCCTCTTCATGCTTATCAGTCCACTCAAATCCTTTATTTTTCCGCAGGACATTATAAAATAAGTGACATCTGTCGGACGATCGAGAGATGAACCGGTTTAGAGCTGCTACACGTCCTGTGAGACGTTGGACTTCTTTAAAATTTCTGGGCGATTTTAGCTCGATAATTGCTTTGATTTGATCTGGATTAGCTTCGATTCCTCGTCGTGTGACCATATAACCGAGAAATTTGCCAGCTCGAACTCCAAAAGAACATTTTGTCGGATTCAACTTCATTTTATATTCGCGTAAGATATCGAACGACTGCTTCAAATGTCCTATATGATCATATGCTTTGATTTGACAAGCATGTCATCGATGTATACCTCCATAGTGTCGCCCAAATGTTCTTTAAACATCATATTTACCAATCGTTGATATGTCGAACCTGCATTCTTAAGACCAAAAGGCATTACTTTATAACAATAAATACCTCTATCTGTCATGAAGGCCGTTTTTTTCTGGTCGTCAGAATGCATCAATATCTGGTTATACCCAGAATACGCGTCCATGAACATGAGTAATTCATGTCCTGCTGTAGCGTCGACCATAGAGTCGATATGTGGCAATGGAAATGGATCCTTCGGGCAAGCTTTGTTAAGATCGGTAAAATCAATGCATACTCTCCATTTACCATTTTTCTTTTGGACGACAACAACGTTAGCAAGCCAATCTGGATATTTGACTTCTCGTATTTTTCCTGTTTTAAGCAAATTATCAACTTCATCGTTGATAACCTTATTTCTTTCAGGAGCAAATTTCCGTCTTTTCTGTTGCACGGGTTTGAATGATGGACCGATGTTGAGTTTATGAGAAATAATAGTCGAAAAGATACCCACCATGTCTTCGTGCGTCCAGGCGAAACAATCATAGTGATCCTGCAAAAAAGAAATTAGTTGCTCTTTGAAGGAAGGGTCGAGCGTCGAACCTATGTAAACCATCTGATCAGGATTATCCTGGTTTAGGACGACAGCTTCCAAGCGATAGTCGTCGTCAGTCCCAAGAATGTCCTGGTTCTGTAATTGCTATACTGTCTGCTTCGGGGGCTTCAAGGAAACTTTGTAACATTCCCTAGCAACCTTTCTTTCGCCTTTGATCTCCTGTACTCCCCATTGCGTGGGAAATTTCAAAGTTTGGTGGTACGTCAAACCAAGGTCGCCCAAGGATAACATTATATGTTGATGAGCAATCGACTACATTAAACTTCGTCTGTCTGTTGATTCCTTTAGCATATACTGGTAGTGTGATTTCCCCCATGGTGTTTGTCGCTCCACCATTAAATCCAACGAGTGTGGTCGAACGCCGTGTAATCTCGGATTTGTCGATGCCCATCGCTTTCACTGCATCAAAAAAGATAATGTTAGCTAAACTACCTCCGCCGACGAGTATCCTTTTTGTCAAACAATTTCCAATGCTCAATTGGATAATTAGTCCGTCATGATGTTTCTGATGTACGTCATCGAGATCCGCCTGGTCGAACGTCAAGGGCATAGCCTTCAGTTCTGCGTCCTCTTTGAGTCGTGCCTCCTTTGGAATTGGTCGGTCGTCGGGACCGCGACTGGCATGTCTTTTAGCGGCCAAATATGTGGTCCCACAGATATCAGAACCTCTGGTGATACAGTTAATCACCTTGGCATGCTCTAGGGATGTGGGACGTGCGTCTTTCTTTTCCGTCAATTCTTGCAAATAACCTTTTGAGTTAAGCCAGGACAGCTCTTTCTTTAAAGCGATGCAATCATCCGTTATATGATCGAAGTCATTATGGAAGTCACACCATTTAGTTTTGTCCTTCTTGTCACTGTCTTTGTCACTTTTCTTTGGCCACCGAATGTTTTGCCGGAGTTGCTTCAAAGATACGACGACGTCCTTAGTTGATCCAGGGAAACCATAAGATGATACCTTAGGATACTGGACAGATTTAGAAGTCGTCGATCCTTTCTTTTCAAACCTGACGTTTGAAATTTGTCTGGTAAGCTCTGACCGATTGGTTGACTTTGGCTTGAAGTCTGGATTTTTAACACCTAGGCTTTTCCGGTCGCCCGAGTGTTTATTTCCGAAAGCGAGGTCATCCTCGACCCTCATATGAGCAAGCGTCCTCGCTCGTACGTCTTCAAAGGTTTCCGGAGGATACTTCGTAATGTCGAGATACAACCCGGAACTGTCGTCCAGACCCCGTTTGTACGCTTCAATTGCTGTTTTCACATCACAATTTCGGATACTAATCATTTCCGTGTTGAACCGGTTAAAGTAGTCTCGGATGGACTCTCCATTCTTTTGTACGACATAGTAAAGGTCGCTCGTTTGCTTTTCCATTTTTCGGCTGCTAGCGAATTGTTGAGTGAATTGATTCACCAACTCTGCAAAAGACCCGACGGTTTTAGGTTTGAGATTAATCAACCATTGTAAAGCTTCTCCGGTCAAGGTCGCCCCAAAACTTTTGCACATGCAGACTTCTTGGAATTGGTACGGTATCGAGACAATCCACATAAGTTGTTTGTATTGGGCGACGTGTTCTGTTGGATCAGTGACGCCTGAATACTTTGGAGTGAAGGTCGGGATGTTGTATTTCTTTGGAACGTTTACTAACGCGATCTCATCAATGAATGGTGACGCCTGAAATCCTGTACGTAGCTCGACTGGAACTGCTGCCCCCGACAATTTAGCCAACATTGACAAGACACGTTCATTTTGTTCTTCCAGAAGCTTTAATCTTTGTGCGACGGGATCTAATGGAACACCATTTGGAGCACCCAATGGAACATAACCTGATCCATTGATGCTAGTCTGATGTGAAGTATCAGAGGCATATCCATTAAAGGGAATAGAAGCCATAGGCATGGTTGGGATTACGAAAGTCGCAGGATTAATTGATGGTGGACGAGGATAATTAGGCAACGGAGGGGGCACATTCCAGGCACCAACATAAGCATTCGTAGTCCCCGTCGTATTATTTCCATTTTGGTTTCTTAGATGCTCAATGGTTTCAGCTGCTTGTCGAGCATGAACTGTTAGAGCATCAATACGAGCACGAGCAGCAGTCAACTCCATGTTCATTTGAGCCATGACATGATCTTGTGTTCCCTGGAATGCCATTATCCTGAATACCTGGAACAAAGAACACTAAGAGGAAAACGTTAGTCTGTCGTAAGATTATCGAAGATTTTCTTTGGATGGGGCCCCACGGTGGGCGCCAAACTGTTTATGCCAAAAATCTCCCAAGGAAAATTTAAGGTAAATGTGGAGCTTAATCCAACCAAAGAAAGTAACTTTAATAATCGTACGACAATAATGAAAATAAGAAAAATGAGACGAGAGAATTGGTGACGCGGAAAACCCCAAAAATGGGTAAAAACCACGGACGAGTGAGAGTCGTCGTGCACTATGGACGTCAATCAGGGACGTCGTCCTTTAGAACAAGTGTTACAAGTGTAATACAATGTAAAGTAATATAACAAAGTAAAATCGGTCGTGCGTCGTACGCCAAACAGCAGAAGGTCTTATGAACTTCGAGAGAAACTGAGCGAGTTTGAGAGCGTAATTTGTGAGCTTGTAAGGTCTGAGAATCAGATGATCCAATGTGAGATTTGAGCTCCATATTTATACTCCATCTTTCCGTTTCCCAAGTATTGAATGCGTATGACCGTTTCTGATATTGATGGTAGCGTCTATTACGCTAATTGCTATTGATGATGTCTTCCGTTACAATCTCTTGTCCTGAATGCCTTTGAATTCTGCATTTAAACATAATATAACGTATGCTGCCAGTTAGTAACTGAAATCAGGTCATTCGAGGGTATTTGTCGGATGGATATTTGATCGTTTTAGTCGAGGTCGCCTAAAGGAAGGGCGTCATCCACCGTCTGTCGCACGACCATGGACTGTTGGATTTTTTTTACCCAAACAGTGACTTCCAGGGAGTATAAGGGGCTATCGCTTCCCGTTCTAGAGGATGATTTTTTGGGGAAGATTGATCGATTTTCATCAAGGAACACACCGAGGGACGAATTTCCATATTTTTGGGTCGATCTTGGAGTATTTTTAGGGTTCGTCATCAATTTCTCTACTTTGTTCAAGTTGTAAGTTTCTTTAATTTTAAGTATGTGTAGCTAATCTTTCAATTTCTAGCAATGGGTAGATAATTAACTTCGAGTTTGGATGACACTACTAGAAAAGTGAGTTTCAGCGACGGGTCTTTAGCGACAAGATGTTTCAGAAAGAGGCTATTGTGATGACATGTCGTCTCTATTAACTGTTTTTGACGATAAAGTGACTTTTAGCGACAACAAAAGTCGTTGCTAAAACCCTTGTTTCTTGTGGTGTGAGTTGAGACTCAATTTGGTGCTATAATCATTTGAATTTATTTATACAATCTTTATGTTTCAAGATTTATCGTTTTTAAGTTAGAAATTGTGAGTTGGATCCCTTACTTTGTCTAGCTTAATTTCGATTTGCTAGAGTAATTTTAGAATCCGTAATTGTTCTTGGGTTTCTCTTTGTAGCAAACAACACCCAATTGATAAATGTGTCGGTAAAAGTGTTGTAAGATTGTATAATTTAACTTAAACGATCGGCGTCTGATTGTTGGTTAAGTTTGGCGTTTGTTTAATTTTTATCCAATTAGCAATTGAATTCCATGTCCATGACTGGATTAGATTAGCTAATTAGAGATTAATTTTTGAAGCGTTTCATATTACTCGTGCTTTTGTAACAAACGAGACTTTAACGCATGTTGATGTTCAAACCAAATTGAATTCTCTTGATAAAATATATATTCTTGATTGAGTCGATGATATGTAATCCAAATGATTAGTCAATTAATGCTCATTGCTAGTCTCTTTTATTGTTGTTAAAACGCTCTAAAATTTTTATTTATTTGCATTCTTAACTTAATTATAAATCATCAACCCCCTCATTTATATATATATATAATTTGTTTTTAATAAAATTGCATGTGAACTCGTCTTGGACTTACGGTTAACACCGAGTCCCTGAGAAGACAACCCTACTTACCATTATCACAATTTATTGTGTTTAGCCGTAATAGACTATATTTTTATAATTAATTATTATTTGCCGGACTCGACACCCGTCATGGACCAAATCACAGGAGGAATGGTCCTGTGTTTTACACTCACACACAATATATATATATATATATATATATATTAATCAACATATTTGGTCCCTAAATTTTTATGGTTTTATACAAATATAAGAAAAAACAAAAGAGAATTGCACAAAAAGGACAAAGATATGGTTGGACGATTTTACTCCTGGCACTAACGGACCAAATAGACGGTGTTAGTGTCCATGGACCTCTTTCAAAGCAAAATCCATACCATGAGGACGTAAACTTGAATTATGAAACCATAAGTCCCTCTTTCAAAGAAATCACTAAACCTCATATGGACCAAAATTGGAGTTTACTCTATAAATAAAGAACAATATATTTTCAAGAGGAATGATCGTGTGAGAAGTTGAGGTTAACGTGAGAAGTATGAGAAGTGGATCTGAAGTGCTGATCACTTTTAATCAAATGTCATCCCATGAATTGCGGCTTAGAAGAGAATTGACCTGGTGCATTTCCGATGCATCTTATCTCAGTACATCTCATCATAATGTGCATCCATCTCTTATCCAACGGTTGATAACAACTTCTCAGACTTCTCACCTAACCTCAATTTTTCACTAGAACGCAACACATATTTTTAAATGTTAATATTTTTTAAACTTAACTAGTATGGCGTTAATTATACATATATAATGGATGCATAATCCAAATTAGTCTCAGAAAATTGAGATGTCATCATCTTTGTCCAATGTACGACTTTAGTTACTTATACTCGGCCTATACATGGGTAGACAAAAGTGCTTCTATAATAAAAAGGGTCAACATGATGTGTTTTTGACTTTGGACGTATAAATTAAAGAATGGGGTCAATTTGATCGATATAATGTTTGTTCTATTAATCCCCTTTCCCTTTGATATTGGTAGAAACAAAGGGATTACTTGGACAACAACAATGTTGCATATGAACTCGACACCATTTACAAATTTTAATTCGATTATTTGACGAATTTTAATATCATAACGATTTTGAGTTATACACTTATCCAAGTTAAGCCACAAATAAACATCTGTGCGATACTATTTCAATGAACAAGTAGTAGAAGAGTCAACGAGTAGTCGACTGTATAAAATCAAATCATGGGGAAGTAACTATTTCAGTATCAAGATTCATGGTGTGTGGTTTATCTATAATGAATGAGTTATGCATGGTTCAAAATGTTTGATATCTTGTATTTCTTTATAATAATATTTGTCAAAACCCATATTCTGATCATTGTGGTTTACTTATAATGATTCGATTACTGTATTATCATATCATTGGTCTACTATCCTCAATACATGAACGTCAACATGGCTACTATATTTGCGATAGATAATTCACATAAATTGACAGGATCTAATTCTTAACAAGAATAATGAACTCAGAAACAATATTAAAGAAGTTGCGGAATAACACTTTAATATTCACCAATCAATGTAACAGTGAATTAGAAATCACAATCTTGTAAACTTTATTGAATGATTAAAGTTACAAGATTTCAAACAAAACCTCAATATTGATGAACAAGCTCACCAATACGAATTCTACTTCTCTAGAACTAGGGTTTTAAACCTTGAGGTTAATTCTCTCTAAAACGTATTAAAACAAAAGTTAATTCTATCATAGACTTCTATACTATTTATACAAGACATATTACAAGATAATTATCAAAATAAACTTGATCTTCAATCCATAATTATCTTCTTTACTTTAGCAAGTTTTATATACAGCTGTCTTCATTCCATACTGAGTCTTCATCTCATAAGCAGCACTAACCATCTTCAACAGCATTAAAATCCTCAACAGTAGTAACTGTGTTCAGTAGTATTAACTTTGATCTGTCAGTACTAACTTCAGCAGTACTAACTACTAGCAGTATTAACTCTTCAAGCAGTACTAACTCTTCAAGTAGTACTAACTTTTGAAATAGCAGTACTAACTTGTCAAGCAGTATTAAATCTACTAGCAGTAGTAATCAGTTGTGCTAGCAGCATTAACCATACTTAAGCAATTCTTTATTTCCCAATAATCTCCCCCTAACTTGACTTTTAGGAAGAGAAGTCAAGTTCTTCAATTATGGTCTTCAAGATGCTTTCAACACTACAGCTTAGTTGCCCAAATTTGGATTCAGACCCAGACTTTGATTAATTGTCCTTCTTACCACAATTCTGGCCATTTCTGATTCATTTCCACACTTCAAATCTGCCTCACTCATTTCTTTTCTTTTCTTTTCTTTTCAAGGCCTCCTTCTTTAATGACCACTCCCTTGGCCTTTTGAGTTTCCTTAGGAGTGTCATTCTTGGCTTTTACCAACGTTTCTGCAATTTCCAATTCTTCAACAGATAGCCCTGTTACTGCTACTACCTGTTCTGTTACTGCTGCTTGAACCTCATTTGTTTCTGTTGCTTGTGTTTCTGCTGCTTTCTCCCCCTCAAAATCAAATCCCATCTCAGATGTACTTTCCTTTTCTGCTTCAGCCTCTTGATTCTCCCCTTTGTTGAAAGCATCATTAGCCCTTTTTCTCTTCTTCAAAACAAACTGTCTTCTCCTCTTCTTGTGCACCAATCTTGTCACTATTTTCTTCAATTTGGTAATCTGTACTTGTTGAGACAGAATTACCAATTTCATCTCTTCTATGTCTTTGCCTTGTTTGATGACATCCATATTAATGTTGCCCTTAGTTTCCATCAATTCATTGTAGTCATATATGTCCTCACCTCCTTTGGGTGTGTTTACTACCTTTGGAGGATCATTGGATCTTTTTATAGTGGAAGTCTTCTGCCTAGCAGAAGCACCCTCCACTCCCTTGGTTTCTTGGCACCTGGGACCTTTGGATGATTGCTCATCCAAAGTTGCCATGGGGGAGGTCTTATTGATGTTACCACTGTCCTCCTCTGTGCTAGCAGGAGTAGTGGCAGCCTTCTCACCCATATGCTCATGCATCTCCTCAGTGAGCACCTCCTTGGGGTTGGGAGACACCCTTGTGGTTTCCCTATAGATATTCTCTAATGAATAATTCTCCATTGGAGGGCTTAAAGGCTTTGTGGGTGAAGGTACAAGAAGGGAAGGAGCCTTCTTTACCTTTTTCCTTATGTAAGTGTTGGTGATTGGTGAAGTTGGTTTTTGAAGAAGGGACTGTGGGATTGATATACTGATTGAAGGTTGGGATTGGCTTTCAGTGGGATGGTCTAATGAGGGCTTTGACCCTGAAGCCATACCTTCTTGATTTGGGGACACCACCATCATTGTAGAGAACAATGGGGTGTCAACTTCTTCTGAGTCCATGGGAGATCTCTTCATATTTGAAAAGACTTTGCCCTTGGGGATTTTAGGTACATATACCTCATCAAATTGAGGTATATCCGTCAATTTAGAGGTTATAACTGCCTGGACAAATCTTGGGTACATATAAAAACTCAATATTGATGAACAAAACCTCAATATTGATGAACAGGCTCACCAATACGAATTCTACTTCTCTAGAACTAGGGTTCTAAACCTTGAGGTTAATTCTCTCTAAAACGTATTAAAACAAAAGTTAATTCTATCATAGACTTCTATACTATTTATACAAGACATATTACAAGATAATTATCAAAATAAACTTGATCTTCAATCCATAATTATCTTCTTTACTTTAGCAAGTTTTATATACAGTTGTCTTCATTCCATACTGAGTCTTCATCTCATAAGCAACACTAACCATCTTCAGCAGCATTAAAATCCTCAGCAGTAGTAATTGTGTTCAACAGTATTAACTTTGATCTGTCAGTACTAACTTCAGCAGTACTAACTACTAGCAGTACTAACTCTTCAAGCAGTACTAACTTTTGAAATAGCAGTACTAACTTGTCAAGCAGTATTAAATCTACTAGCAGTAGTAATCAGTTGTGCTAGCAGCATTAACCATACTTAAGCAATTCTTTATTTCCCAACATAAATATTTTCGATAGATGCCCTAAACCTGATGTTTCCAAACCTTTTTTTACACTGTTATAAGTAGCAAGAAGTTTCTTAATAGTATAATGTATCTCAAGGGATGGTTTGATTTACTCCTCACCGTCGGTTGTTCACATGTCCACATAACTATATAAAATAAAGCAACCCGTCAGGTTTGTCTTGGCTGCCATGTCACAGAAACACATAAGCTTTGGTGTTTATATGTGTAGCGCATAGAACTCAGCTTAACCTTTTGTCCTAGTCTGTTGTAGTTTATCTAAAATATATCATCTCCTTTTCAATTTGATGCGCATTGTAAGATGAACAACGCTTGTTATCATTGGTTGTCCATATGTGTGTGTATACACAATATGTTGACGCAAATAGTTTACCATCCAATCTTATTCTTATATGGTGGTAAAAAGACTCCTCTTTGTGCTTTGATAATTTCCTTGTGTTATGATAACTCATTGTCATTTTGTGTTTGAAGATTGGTAAGGTGTGAAAAACCTTGTGTTAGCACTGCCACGATCACTAACAAGGCTCATCCTAGTTTCGTCAGTAGGAGTAACCAAGTCTAATGAACTACCATGGAGGTATATATATGCCTCTCTTTCTTTCCGAAGAAGTTATCAATTTGTTATAATTTCGACAAAAGAGCAGCTCAATTCATTCAACTATGTTATTTGATTGTTTGCTTCTCTTTCCACCGGTCTCTCTTGACATCCCTGAAACTGATGTTTCCAGGCCTTTTTTTTGTCTTGGTGAAAATAATCGTAATCAAGTACTTGATCACATAGATAGATACACATTGTCATCTGCAAATAGACCAGATGAACACAAAATCCCTACATATCAATCTTATTGGAAATGTTATATGATAAGGTAAGTGAAGGTAATGTCCTTGCCGGTAAGCACTTACCCTGTAAGCATTTTGATAAACGTCCCCTTAATCTGTATTTATCTAGATCCACATATGTTCTTCATTGGAGTGGTATTAGGCACAATCAAAAGTTTATTTTGGTGTGGTGTCCAAATGAGGCTTGCTACCAGTAGAAAGCTAAAACTGAAGGAAACCCACCGCTTTTCTTGTTCTTGAAAATGCTGGCCACCTCTTACTTCCTTATCCTAAATTTTACTTCACCGTTCATATATATCAGCATCATGAACCTTTTTGGTGTTTTCAAATATAAGAAGATGGGGGAGGATTTCGTTCGTAACTCTGGCCTTCCTTATACAATTATAAGGTTTGTGGCTCCTAATCCCATTGCACTTCTAGTTATATTACTCACCAAGGATTTGAGATGGTTGACCTTTGTTATATATGCACATTATATACTTGGTGCTATATTTTTTTTTCTTTTGCATTGTAGACCTGGTAGGTTGACAGATGGACCTTATACATCATATGATCTAAATACTTTGCTCAAAGCTACATCAGGTGAATGACGAGCCATCGTAATTGATCAAGGTACCTGAATCATATCCTTCCTCACTACAAAATTGGTCTTTTAGCATCCCAGTGTGAACTGATATAGTACTTAGTTTATAGGACCAAAAACTGTACGTCCAATCTAAAAGTATTACAATAAGTTGTTAGGATGAAGCTAGACGACCCTGCGAGTTATGAATAGGACAACCTAATAAGACATAAAAAGTAAATCGTCCCCTTTTCTTTTTCATAGTGTGATCCTATTTATATAAATAGGTGTTGGAAAAACACGTCACAACGGTAACGATAAATGCGGAATAAACCTTTGTTGGACAAAACTTTCCCGACTTATATGAACCTTTGAGGATGCAAACAAATAGGGTATAGTAAATGCAATGATAATCAACTACCAACAACAGAAATAAGCAACAATCAAACACACACGAATTTTAGCGTGAAACCTCTCAAGGCGAGAGTAAAACCACGGGACCCTTAGGCCGCTTAAAGTCCACTACCACCAAAAAAACAAAACAAAAGTCTTCTCTGGATAAAACTAGAGGCACATCACAATCATCATACTCTTGGAACAAACCATCAAGAAGTATGGAATCAAACCAAAAAGGAAAAGAGGAAGAAACATCACCCAGCAAGATGTCGAATAGAAAAAGGGAGACTTACAGATCTCCAAAACCGATCTTCACCGTTCAGAATGTAGGTAATGATGTCATGAAGCTACTGTCCAAAACTCACGACAATCTGACGGTTTAAACTCTAGAAATGGGCAAAACGGTGCGGCTGCGCTTTGCTGAAAATTATAGACGAATTTTCTCTCTTTTCTCACTTTTGTATTTTATGAACTTTCTCTTCACTTGTTGTAAAACCCTAGGATACAAGGAAATATATATCTTGTATCAGGCCACTATTGTTGTGCTATTTTAACTATTCCTCATGGGCCAGAAATAATTAAAACATATAACCCAACAAATCTCCCCCTTTCTGCCTATGAGGAGGAGTTCGCCATCCCGGTGATCCCACAACATACCTTTAGCTTTTCCCTTGCTAAAGCCTTTGTCAACATATCAGAACCATTATAATTGGTATGAACTTTATCAAGTTCAAGCAATCCATCTTCAAGAGCTTCTCGGATCCAATGATATTTCATCTTGATATGTTTCGTTCTACTATGAAAGGTTGAATTCTTCGCAAAACAAATGGTACCACGTAAGGTTGTAGCTTGAAACCAAACTCCTTCAGAAAATCTTTCAGCCATAATAATTCTTTGCACGCTTCACTTGCCGCGATATACTCAACCTCAGTTGTAGACAAGGCAACACATGTTTGCAGCCTTGATTGCCATGATACTGCTCCGTGCAAAGGTCATCAAATATCACAAGGTATATCTTAGTTGTCCATATTTCCTGCCATATCAGAATCCTTATACCCAACAAGCATCAACTTTTCATTCCCAAATGTTATACCCAATTTGGAAGTACCTCGTAGATATCGGAGAATCCATTTAATTGCTTCCCAATGCTTTTTACCTGGATTTGTCAGAAATTAACTAACAACACCTACTGCATGGGCTATATCAGGCCTTGTACATACCATCGCATACATCAGACTCCCAACGGTCGATGCATATCGAACTCGGTCCATCTCTTCAGTCTCCTTCTTTGAAGAGGGAAAATCCTTATCGGTTAGCTTAAAGTTGGTAGTTAGGGGTGAGCTGACCACTTTAGTTTTATCCATGCTGAATCTGCAAAACACCTTGTCAATGTATTGGTCCTGTGACATGTGAAGCTTCTTGGTAACCCTATTTCAGGTGATTCGTATACCAAGAATCTGTTTCGCTGGCCCTAAGTCTTTCATTGCAAAATATTTGCTCAGTTGCTGCTTTAACTTGACAATCCTTTCTTTATTCCTGCCAACAATCAACATGTCATCAACATATAACAAGAAAATGATGAAATCATCATCCCCAAACCTCTGAAAGAAAAAAAAATGATCTAAGGTAGTTTTTCGGTAGCCGTGCTTTCCCATAACTGACTCAAATTTCTTGTACCACTGTCTGGGTGCTTGCTTCAAACCATATAGACTTTTCTGAAGTCTACACACATAATCTTCTTTACCCTTAACCTGAAATCCTTCCTTCAGGTTTCTCCATGTAGATTTCCTTGTCCAAGTCAACATGAAGGAAAGTTGTTTTGACATCCATTTGCTCAACCTCAAGATCAAGACTAGCTGCTAAGTCAAGAACCACCGGATAGATCCCATCTTCACGACCGGAGAGAAAATCTCATCAAAGTCAATACCTTTTCGTTGACTAAATCTTTTGACCACTAATCTAGCTTTGTACCTGGGTCATGAAGTATGTTCTTCTGTCTTCACTTTATAGACCCACTTGTTCTTCAAAACTCTTTTGCCTTTAGGAAACTTTACCAACTCAAATGTATTATTCTCATGCAAGGAAGTCATCTCGTCTTACATGGCTTCAACCCACTCTTTCTTGTGCTCATCTTCCATGGCTTCGACATAGCACTCGGGCTCTCCCCCATCAAAGAGTAAGACATACTCATCAGCAGAGTATCGTGTAGAAGGATGGCGATCTCTCATAGACCGCCTAAGTGGGATAAATGATGGAATACCTAGAACTGGTAACTCTGGATGAACTTCTGCATCTATCTCAATTTGATCTAGAACATTAGTATCATTAGTGCCATCTTGTTCATCATTCTGAACACCATCTTCATCATGTGTCTCAATATGCTTAGGAGGAACTGGATTTAAATTAGTAAGATCATCATTATGTTGAGGGTGTCTTCCTTCTCAACATCTTTCAAAGTCTGATCTTCCATGAAAACAACATCTCGGTTTCGAACAACTTTCTATTAAATCGGATCATATAATCTGTAGCCGAACTCATATTGGCCATAACCAAGGAACACACATGGCTTAGTCTTCACATCGAGCTTCGACCTTTCATCCTTAGGAATGTGCACAAAAGCCTTGCATCCAAAGACGCGTAAGTGACGGTACGAAACATCTTTGCCGCTCCAAACCCTGTCAGGAACATTACAATGCAAAGGAACACAAGGGGTTAGATTAATAACATGTACCGCCGTATTCAAAGCTTCTCCCCAAAAGGATCTCGGCAACCCTGCATGTAAGAGCAAACACCTGACTCGCTCAACCAATGTTCTATTCATCCGTTCTGCTAAACCATTCAATTGTGGTGTCTTCGAAGGAGTCTTTTAGTGCCGAATACCTTGTTCTTTACAATAAGCATCAAAAGAGAAAGTTAATATAACATTAATTAAAAGAGAAAGTTAATATAACATTAACATTAATTTCCTAAGTTGCACATGTATATGCCACTTTTGAACATTTAGTTTGTAAAGATATTAGTTATAGTGATCACATGAGTGGTAACCTTACAAACACACCGGAAATTCTACAACCCATAATTTATCGACCTTTGTTAAAATATTATATTATTTAATCAAATTGATATTATATATCTTGCTTTGATTAAAGTAGCTTAGTTTTAATCATTTTGTTCCCATGATTCAATAGAGATTAACAAAAGTAAAGAACTCTATAAAGTTATAAAACTTTTTTCAAGGAGTGATGTTATTGCTGCAGCTCACCAAATAATATATATCAGCACCTAACAAAAGAACATATATTAGCAGCTAACAAAACAACATGTTACCAATTATCAAGTACCAATAAGGTACTACAAAAGTGAGCAAAAAGATTGTTTGGTAGAGAAGATGCAGAATAAGTTAAGTTGTTATAATTTTAAGTTTTAGAGTAAAAATGATTGTTTCAATGATCGGTCAATGCGATCTGTTAGCTCTGGCAATTTTTAACATGACAGGAGGTATTCATACATACATTTTATTTTATAAACATCATCAATTATTTAAGTCTATTAGTTTTATAAATAAGCCTCATTTGTTCTCTGTTTTAGTAACAAAAATAGAAATATCAAAGTTTCATACATATTTATAGAACCTGTATATGTGCGTATATGTGTGGCGTATATCACCTAAAATTCTAAAAATGATGCTTCAATCACCTAAAATTATAAAACACTATACTGAAAAGTGTAGTGATTAAGGAGCATGCTATATGTATAGCTTACAATGAAACACAAGTGCGTATAAATTGAAATTTCAGGATAAGAGACTAAGGGGCCACTTACCCAGTAAGCACTTACCCAGTAAGCACTTACCCAGTAAGCACTTACCCAGTAAGCACTTACCCAGTAAGCACTTACCCAGTAAGCACTTACCCAGTAAGCACTTACCCAGTAAGCACTTACCGGTTAAATTCAACGCTATAACTTACCTTATCAGGTAAGATTTTTTTCCATTAAAATGGTACTGTAGGCAAAATTTTACCCGATAAACGCTAACCGGGTAAGAGTCGTCGCCCACACTTACCCGTAAGACTCTTGACCATTGTTTTCGCTCTTACCGGGTAAGATTATTGGTCATTACCATATTCATTGGTTGAGGTAATATAACTTGGTAAGCGTTTACCCGGGTAAGCGTTTACCCGGGTAAGCGTTTACCCGGGTAAAAGCGTTTACCCGGGTAAGCGTTTGGTAAACGGCCCCTAAGATCCCCTAAGATTCTCTAAAAACTTTGGTCACCGTAAAAGATCAATGACGGTCAAATTAGAAAAAAAACATCAAGAAATATAATTGATTAGTCGTAAATGATGAACCACAATTCCAGTAAACATTTTACAGTTGTGACTTTCGGACTTGATCCTCCAATCCACAGTAACATTGCCAATTGTGTAGTATAATGTCTGAAGACCTAAATAATAAACAAACGCGAACAAATGCAAGATAAATAAAAGCATAAAACATACATGAAAACCAAGAATTGAATTAAACATGTTCTAATGAGAGAATCCAGAGTGTTGAGTAACTTTTGACAAAGAGGTTCTATCTTGTTCATTTTGCTTGTTTTTTCTTATTTTATGCCACTGTTTTTTTGGTTCTTATTTTGGGAAATAGTTTTTATATTTTTCATTGGTTGCAAATTGCACAAAGTGAATAGTGGAAAAGAGAAGGGATGAGAAGAGATGAAAGGATGGGAAGGGCAAGGCAAACTGGTGTCATGAATGAATACCTTTTGATTCATTTAGCATCTTAATGTGATTTGAATGCACACAAATCCCGGACAATCTTTCAAACCAAACACGGAATTGAAATGATTTGAAATCCAAATCCCCCCAAATCTAATTACATTCCTGCAAACCAAACGCATACGGATCTAAAGTGTTGGATTATACCTGTTGATCTCCAACACTTATTATGAGAAACATGATCATAAAAGAACATTTAATAAACAATTCATATACCACATACGTACCTACATACTCGGGGCTAGTGGCGAACCCCAAAAAGTGGTATTTGGATAGTTTATATTCTCCACGAGTAGTAGTTTGAAAAGCAGAGAGATCCCCACCAATAATATGATTCCATGACTTGTAATAACCTAACACATCTTTTTCTTCCATCTTCCCCTCATCATACATAAGCTCCACCCCACACTCCATTTTTCTAAACTCATGATGATGATCTAATCAGAAGAAGATATGAAAATGCGTTATCCTCACCTTTTTGTCTAACTTGAGATTTCGAGGACGAAATCTTTTCTAAGGGGTGGAGGATTATAACACCCCGATTTCTGATTAATGCAAATATTACCTTAAATCTATGTTTCGCTTGTAGTATAGTGTTAGTTCATGATCTTACCTTGAAAACCTGTTTTATTAGATGGTTTATCGAAATGGCCGAAGAAGAAAGCAAGGACACAACAGTGTTCCACGCGGCTGCCCGTGCCGCCATCCACGCGGGGCTCTGCTTGCACGCAACTCCAGTGTTCTGCGTGGATCTCCGCGTGACTGGAATCGTGTCGTCATCCACACGTGACCTATTGTTGATTAAAAAGGGGGGAATCAGCCCCCAAAACTCATTTTTTACCAAAAGCATTTCTCTAAAACACTCTCTTCTTGTCCCTCTTCATTAAATCTAACCCACAAGCATTCATTGCTACCATTCCCTCAAATCCTCAAGTGTTAATCATCATCTAAAGGCTAGGAAGGCTAGAGTTTAAGGATCTACCACCTCATCATCTCCATCTTCAACCTCAAGACTCCATCTCCTTTTCTAGGGTTTTGCCATCTTAGGGTTTATACATCATAAACTCTTTTGGTGAGTCTCCTAACCTTTATTCCATTATACATGTGTTATCAAATGCTTATGTTAAGAATATGAGGAAATGTGAAGTTAACCTAAAACTAGGGTTTTGTATATTTTACTAATGTATGGATGATTGTCCTCGTAGAAGTTATTGCATGTCTTGAGGGTTCCTTTATACATATAAAAGTATAAAATGAATTATACCTTGGTAAAGAATGACCTTTCACACTAATAGGTTTTGGTTATAAATAATTACATTGGTAGCTAAGCTTGTCATACTATGGTAATGGTATCTTTTGTGACAGATGAATTGTGTATATGAATATGATCATGTAATGCATATTATCATGCTTTAAAATGAGATATATTATGCATGTGACATACTACCTTTTCTTGTTCATGTCTTTATTGTGAAGTTAATGTCTATTTCCTTGTGCTCGAGGATTTAGATGGCATATTTACTTGATCATAATTGTTGACTGTTGGGTCACTAGCGAGTAGGCAATAGGGGACGTAAGTTCCCGAGATGTAACTCATCTAGGATGGATATGCACCAATGTCCGTAAGTCCTTGAGGTGTAACTCGACGGACTAAGAACTAGAGGCATAAACAGTTAGAGGATTGTTATGTCTGGTATGTCATGGGAACTAGAACCGGGATATGTGGTTGTTCTCGTCACCCAAGATGGTACGGGCCTCCCCCGTCTTTCAGGAGTTATCCCTCGTGGAGTTGTATAGGAAACGGAACATCTGTTCCGAATGGGAATTGGCTGTCGGTCAACTTATGGGTACTCCGGTAACAATTAAGTATATTGTACATGCTTACATTATAAATGTTAAGCCCTTGTTATATCCCTAGACTTTGGTCTAAACTTGCTTTGGTGTTTAATGGCTCACAGTTTCTGCTAGTGGTGTGCAAAGGGCACCTTAATTCGCCGGATGCGAACCTAGGAACATCCAAAAGGACCGGGCATTTTGGGAATTTGAGAGAAGAACATTTTGAAGTCATAGTGACACCAACCTTAATCTAGTTTTGTTAAATGTGCTAGATTGAATAGGTTGTCGTATAATATGTCTTATCTTTCCGCTATTGAAATGATGCAACTGTCCCAACTTTATAGGGCTATATTCAATCATGTTTACAGGTTTATAATCCTCTTATTTTAGACGTTTATTGCCGAAATTTTATGTTTTAAATTTACCCAACTTTTGGGGTGTTACAAGTTAAAGAGCATGTACATAATCAATCAATCACACATACATAAATAAATAGTTATTGAGAGCAAACCTAGACTTTAGATGCAATCGGTTGAATTTTGGTGAAGCCTAAATTAGTCCACCCTAAACTATGCAATAACTCTTCCTCAACATCTGCCATAAATACAACTTTCCCCGACTCATAACCAACATCAAATATCAAGTGTTTTAGTGTACGTGGAGGATGCTCTATTGTCGTCAGTCTACGACAATGGTTGATACTAAGTTTCTCAAGCCTAGGAAGGGTTATCACACAATTGGGCATGGAAACGATATCATTACCATCTAAACATAACTCCTTCAACATGAATAGGCTACTCATGTCCATTGGAAAGGATTCGTTGGACAAATGATTATCCTTAAGTGACAACTATACTAATGAGCTTGGCAAAAAGATCCCGGAGGACCTAATATCTCTCGGTATAACCTCCACAATGGAAAAGGAAGAGGTTTGTGAGTTCATGACAATGTTGTTAGTCTCACCCATCTCACTCGGAAATTCACTGAGATTACAACCATCTAGGTTTAGTATTTTGACATTTGTTTACCTTGCCTATTGTTCTTAAAAGCTTCCCAGTCTCATTGCAATAACTCAGATCAATGTGCTCAAGTGCATCACATTACCCAATTGACTCACAAACCTCAATCAAACTTATGCAATTTGAAAGTATTAACCTCTCAAGTGCGGGGAATTTAGAAAAGCCATAAAGACTAAGAAATTGTTCACAGTAACTTAGATTGAGAATTTTTAAATGATCTAAGCAAGGGTTTGTCTCTTGAGCCCAATCCAGTTAACTGATGAAAACAGAGATGATAAGGTAAACTAATGTGAATTGCATTAACCCAACATGGAAGAATAATATAAAAAAAGAAGTAAACTCTTCAAATTTATTACCTTTTGCCTATTCACCGGTATAGGGCGTTCCAAAAGGCTACAGAGACTATGAAGTTGTTCATAGATAGAGCCCATCCAGTTAACTATTGAAAATGGAGATAAAGTAAAATAATTAGTGAATTGAATTAATGCACATGAAAGAATAATAAGAATTGAAGTAGATGTTTCAAATTTCTTACTTTTTGCGTGTTCTCAATTAGTTGCGGGTAACTGTAAGACATCTCAAAAGATACCAGCCTGCTGTAAATCATGTCAAGAATAACCAGATTCTCCAATTGTAAATCTCCAATTGTAAATCTCGTGGTATATACTCTAAAGGAAATCCATGCATACACAACCATCTTAAGTCTTGTGGAAAATTCTTATATGACCCCAGTAGTTGATGTACAAAATTGAGTTGTGGTAGAATTAGATTATCCATATTACTCAACGCATCTGTTTCCAACTCATAAAACTTGTCTTTCTCAAGCGTTCTCATGTCAAGTACAAGGCCTTGAAGATTTCCCGTACCCTGAGAAGAAAGGAAATGCAAATAATAAAAATGTTATATTAACATGAAATACTTAGAGCATGCATAATTACTAACTAGTACAAAAACTCACATTGGCCACGGTTATTATAGGATATTCACCACGGTTTTTTTTCTATCAACCCGTAGCCTATTCTTGTGTGACTTTTGATACCCTTATAGTCACATTTAAATTGTGTCACCATATCTCATGAAAAGTCGTAGCCATAGCATAAAAACCGTGGCTATAAGGTTATAAAAAGATATTGGTAGTTAAGCTTTTTTCATATAACCGTGGCCATAAACCACTTATAGTCACGTAAATTCATATTAATTATGGCTAATTCATTACATATAGTTACGCTAATGTTTTAGTACCGTGGCTATTTGTTACATTTCAGTTACACAAAATAATTAAACCAAGGCCATAAACTACTTATGGCCACACGATTTGCTTTTAAGGTAGCCATTGGTTACCTTATAGCCACGTGTATTTATTTTAATTGTGACAATAGACTACTTATAGCTACACAAATGATATCATATTAACCATCGTCATTTCATGACATATGGTTACACTGAATTGATAAAACCATGGCTATTGGCAACGTTTTGGTTACACGAAATAACTAAAATAGTTACCATGAACTACATATAGTCACGCAAATTTTACATCAATCATGGTCATTTAATAACATATGGTTACGTTGAATTTTTAAGACTGTGGCTATTGATATCTATTTGGTTACACAAAATAACTAAAATTGTGACCAAAGACTACTTATAGCAACACAAACTTTATACTAACCATTGGCATTCCATGACATATGGTGACACCAAATTGTTAGAACATTAGCTATTGGCTACCTTTTGGTTACACGAAATAATTAAAATCATGGCCTTAAACTACTTATAGCCACCAAAAGGGTGTTAGCCTAGTGGTAAGGGATGTGGACTAGCTAGTAGCGGTCTCATGTTCGAACCCTGGGGGACGCATCCTGGAGGTACGGGGGCTTCGACCCCGGGCTGCATGCTTTAGCAGTCGGGCTTCGGCCCATATTGCCAGGGATTAGTCTGGGCCCAATGTGGTCTGGGATACCCTCTCCAAAAAAAAAAACTACTTATAGCCACGGAAATCTCATATTAACCACGACTAATTTGTGACATACGGTTACGTCGAATTGTGGCAATTGGTTATGTTTTTGTCACATGAAATTACCAAACCCATGGCCATAAACTACTTATAGTCACTCAATTTTGATAGTAAGCATGGTTAATTCATGAATTATGGTTACGCTGAATTATTATAACGGTGGCTATTGGTTATCTTTTAGTCACATCAAATAACTAAAATTGTGACAATAAATCATTTACAACCACACATTTTATATTAATTGTGGCCAATTTTGGTATATATGGTTACGCTAAATTTTAGAATTGTGGCTATTGCTTGCCTTTTGATCACACAAAATAACAAAACCATGGCTATAAACTACTTATAGTCCTGCAAATTTATAATAATCGTGACTACTTCATTACATACACTGCTACAAAAAAACCTTTTTACTCGGTTGTAAAGGGTTTTTTACACGGTCTTGGAACCGTGTAAAAGCCCACCGTGTAAAAAAGTCACCGACCTTTTTACACGGTTTTAGAACGTGTAAAAATGTCCTTTTTTACACGATTCCAAAACCGTGTAAAAAGATGAGAAAAACCGTGTAAAAAAGGGCTCAATTTTACACGGTTGTTAGGCAGGTAAAAAGATAGAACTTTTTTATACGATTTGGCAAAACGGTGTAGAAAGATATGGCATTTTTACATGGTTTTGCCAAAGAATCGTGTAAAAAAGTTCTTATCTTTTTACACTGTTCTGCTAACAACCGTGTAAAAATGTGTTTTTTTTTTCCATTTTTGTATCAACCAGAATTCAAAATAAAATATTTATATATGAATCTATATTAAAATACAAATAACGTTTATTTAACTTTGTAGTAACGACAACAACAAATAAGAGGCCCTCCTCCTTTATCCGGTCTTGGACCGGCAATGTCGTGTGTTGGCATGGGCGGAGTTACTTACCCCACCTACCATCTATGAATAAAGAAGAAAACCTAAAAACTTAGGCCTTTCCACACCTATTTAACCATAAACTCAAAATCAATTCAACACTTAACAAAGTGAGCACTACACTACCCAATGAATTAGTTAAATTCAGATGCAAAACAAACCTTTAACAAACTCATGTAACATTTTTCTACAAGCTAATTAACATCCATAAACTAGCATATAAAAACCATGAAGAAAAGGTTCCACTACCAATAAATAATATCTCAAGTATCATTTATATTGCATAAAGTGTAGCTTATAAAACCATATAACATAATAACAATTTGAGGAAAAGCTCAGTTATGATCTAAGGACCAAATGTTCAACTTACATAAAGTCCATGTATTGGTTGAAGATTGGCTAGCTTTGGATATTAAGTTTTATGGTCCTCGTTGGCAACGCTTTTTGAAGTTTTTCCATCGTCACACATGTCAGTCTGTAAATGACCATGATCATGATCAAAACGAGCATTTCATCTAACCTAAAACCAATTCAAGAAATGAAAGAAAGCAACAATCGACCTCTACATTTCAATACTAGTCACCTTTTAGGGACTCATGGTAATTATGTTACGAATGTCAAAACAAGTACAAGTAGAAAGTCAAAGTAAATACCTATCACTACCATATTTTTTCCTCCGATCCGTCAAGCGTTTTATACTGAACGATTGGGCCACAAGACTAGTCATTTCCTCTAGTTGTTGCATTGTAAAAGGAGCTTCAGTCGTCCATGTGTCCTATATATATAATATATATTGTATACTAGATTTTTAATTCTCAGGGGACAAATGAATGGTTTGATAACATCAGAGTTCCATATCAAATTTGCAGCTAAACTATCAAGCTTAGTTCCAACGAAGAAAGACCAATTATATCCAGAAGGTCCTCTGTCATGAGAAGCATGGAACGTTTTAACTTTTAAGGTCAAACCTTTAAACTTTTGATGTAGAACTTCTATTGATTCGTTAAAGAAACAAGTATATGTTTCTTGCTATCCATAGTACTTGTGAAGTCTAGTTTTGTTATGTTTGATGAGGAATTTTTGCGTAAGCTATTTTTTAAGTTGAAAATTTTCATGTATAACCTCAAAAGTCAAAAAGTCATAGCAATATCTTTCTGAAATTGGAGTAAAACACAAAGAAGTTCTAAGGTATAGAAGAAATTTGTTAAAAGCCACAGACTCGGAGGAGACGAAAAGAAAAACCAAGTCAGAAAGCGTATAAGATAACCACTTTCATCATAAACTTGTATAAGAATAGAAAGAACTTTACACTAATTACAAGTTGCATTTAGACTATATGAAAATTTTAGATAAACAAGAGCATCTTTTTTTGTTTTTAAATGTCCAAATCATTTATATAATATTCTAAGGGGAATAGTGCCCACTTGTACTTAGTTTACCAGAGTAAACCAAAAGCCACCTTCGTTCCACAATTAGATTGAGGATACATGTGTGCAAGTTGTAGACTTGTGATTCATCGTTCTACAATAAATGGATACCTTTTTTGAATAAAATATGTCATATTCTAATTCTGCAACGGAGGAACTATTACAAATGTTCACTGAATATAACACATTAAGCTGGATTAAATATTCAAGATATGAGGTTTACCTCCAAAACTCATGGTTCCATGCCTGTCAAAATCATACATCCAGAAAATAAGGAAAAAAAATAAAACCACCCTAAGCATCTTATAAACATGAAATATACACCCTTTGCTTAAATAAAAAAAAGAGGTACATTATGACATTGTATGCTTATAGTTTCTACTTTATAACTAAAACATCAACTAAGGTATTTTCTAGCGACTGAAAGATCATAAATTTGTCTCAGATTTCTAGTTTGGCTTCATTGATCAAAATTATCAATTTCCTGATAGATATTTCAATTCAATTTACTTAACAAAAGAGCAAAACCATAACTACAAGAAATCTGCAGAATCAATGATACGAAAAATTGTATATTAAATTCGTAAGGCTAACCCGACCATTTGTTGAACAATTGTGATGGGAAAAATGTATATTAAATTCGTAAGGCAAACCTGCACAATCCTGAATAACACATACATTATTTTTAGATGGTTGATGCAAGAGAGATGTTGGTACACAACAGATGGAAAGAAAAAAACTACAAGATGCTCATGAAGAATTGAGATCCAAGGTTGCTGCCATGAAAGCAATCAAGCAGTGAATGGAGAATGATGTTGATGAAGTTGGAGGGCTTTTATTATTTTATTAAAGTCAAAATTGAGGAGTCATGACAAGGGGTTAGAACTTGGTGAAAATTGAGGAATCAAGTGTGGGTTTTTTTGTGAAAGCATAAACTAGGAACTACAGATGTTGTACAGTTGTACGCAATGTTATCAAAACCAAAGTTCGTATACATATGGTAAGCATAAGAAATAAAGAGAATAGTGAAATTTCCAAAACCTAAACATATAACTTTTTCACATTAACCAAACAACATATAAATCAAAAGCATATTTCAGAAAATACAAAATCATTATCATATGATAAACAAACGCAAACATATAAAAGAAATCACATTGTTCAATTCATGCCTGAAATCGCTAAATAGAGCGAGTACAGACGGGGCCGAGGTGGAGAGGAATAGAGATAGAGGGGGAGGAGAAACCGTGGAACGGGCCTTCGATTCACAGAAAGAGGGCAAGAGGATGAGGAAGAGCCGTCACTCGTCGTGCTCTCGTGGAAACTGGAAAATGGAAATGGGGAAATGAAAAATACTTAGATTAGGGTTTTGAACTTTTGGTTTAGTGCTTTTAATTTTTGAAAAGTTTTTAACTTTTTGAAATTAATTTTTTAAAGATTGGTTATATTAAGTTTCAATTTTGAAAATTTCATATATTCAAATTTTAAAAATAATATTAGACTATATTGGATGATGGTTGGACGGTGATTATATGATAACTGGATCGGTGCAGTTCAGTAAGTGTTGGGCCTCCATCCAGAAATCGACTGATCCAATTTGGATATTGAAATTTTGGATACGATTCAATCCAATTACAATTGAATATCAGACGTCGGTTGGTTCTAAGATGATCTATCAATTCTATTTGAATCCGATGACTTTCTGGATACTTGAGAAAAGACGATGATCGAGGTAGCGTTTGATTCTAAATCAGGTCAAGATTTAGACCCTCGAATATATTTGGATATCAGTAATGGCTAACGGTTTCGGGTCATTAAAAACCCCATGTTTTAAACATAATTTTAATAAGTTTGATAATTAATAAATTAATGTCTTTTTTTTATTGTGGTCGAATTATGATTAAAAGTGATTTATATTACTATTTTCTATTTAATATTATTACTTAGTATGAGTCAGACAGATACCTAATATCAGCAAAGACATACCAAGAGGTTGTTTGGTGTTTTTTTATAAGAGCTAGTACTTTTGCTACTTACATTCTAAGTAGGTATTGAATTTTCATTTTCATTATCAATCTCATTTTTATTTCTACAGGGAAAGTATAAGCCCATGTTAACGGTTCTAAAAGATTTACTTGATATCATTCCAAATGACATTGCGTTGGTGCTGAGCTAAATCTGCTAACAAGTTCACTGAGAAATACAATATACGGTCAAGTGTATTGTGTTAAGTACGATAATGCGCATATTGTACTTATATAGGAATTCCAGCTCCTAACACTTTTTCGTCACCATCCTTTAGACGAAATGGATAATTCCTTATATCCAACACTTTGACCAATCATGGGAGTGCTAACCGAATGCGCTTTGTCCATATTAAATTGTCTGATTATTTTCTAGACATATGCGATCGGTGAATTAATATTTCACAAACTCGGTGTACTGGCTCAAATAGCTAGACAAACCCAAGTTTTCCCAAGATTTTTATCTCAAATTTAGATTTCAAGTTGCTTGTGGTTTCTCTTATTTCATCAAGAGTGTCTATTATGTTCATAACATCGACATATAAAGCTACTTTGAAAATCTAGAACTTGTTTTTCTACATAAATACGCAAGGGCACAGTTCATAGTTCTTATATATCATTTCCCAATCAAGTGTTCACTTAGGGGGTTATACCACATCTGCATGCATAGATTGTTTTAATCTATAAAGTGAGCGTTTCAATTTTATTGCAAACGCAATTCGTGGTTTAGAGTTACTTGATTTTGGTAATGTAATGCCATCAAGCACTTTTATATCTCTGAATCTAGATCCCCGTAGAGATATGTATTAACCATATCCATGAGTTGCATTTCCAGTCCTTCGGAAACTACTAGACTAATTAATTAGCAGAACGTTATAACGTCCATCATGGGAGAGTAAGTCTTCTCGCGGTCAATCCAGGGCGTTATGAGAAACCTTGCGCCAAAGGAGAGTCTCATACAATATGACTTAATTATTCTCATTACGCTTTACGACAAATGATTTATCTATGTCTTGCAGGCTTTACACTTGGTAGGTTAGCACTACCAAACCAAATACCTGTTCATTTGTCAAATAATATGATTCTCCTGGATTGCTTATTTAGGCCAATTTGCTATTTGTTGATATTTTTCAACTGAGCATGGTTCGATGTCAATGTGCTCTATCACCTCATAAGCAACAATATATGTGAAATATATCATCAATGAGTATGTATGATCTGTCCATAGACTCATATGCACTCTCATAATTCATTTGAGATTTCTTTCATCTTTGGAATCAATATTAACTTCGGAGCGTCCTCCAGTAATGATTCATAGACATAGTTTAATCAGAGACAATCTCATGAGAGGTTTATGTATTGATGACAAATAGTGGTGCCTTACTCTTCTCTTCCTTTAGATGAGTATCTATCGAACCAAGTAGCTTCCCCCATTTCCGTTTGGGAGCTACGACCTCAACCACATCTCCACCATGTGTGATTGCAACGTACTTTCCAGCGACGTTGTGCCCTTGTTTGGGGACTTTAACCTTGCGAGTATATTTGCAGCTCATATATGTGATCTTGTCACTTATGGAATAACATTAAACGTATCAGGTATCGAGTCTAATTCGTTTGACTTCAACTTTACATTATGAAGTTTCGGGATCAAAATGAGATAGAGTGGGAATATTCAATGACACTTCCTGTCGTTCCTACGGAAAATCCTTTTTCCTATCTCCCCCTAACGACGGGAAGACTGTCTCATCAAAGTGACAATCCGCAAATCTAGCGGTAAAAAAGATCATCCGTCAAGGATTCTAATTAGCGGATAATATTTGGAGATTCATATCCAACAAAGTTACATGGGTTCCAAACTTCCAGAAGAAGTTACATGGTTGCTGCTTGCTATGTTTATTTTGACCGGTACTCAATTGTGTTCAAATTAACAGAGCATGCACCCTATCACATGATTCGTATTAGTGTGCAAAAGATTGATAATAGTCAACACATTCACTCAAAGAAGGCAATAGTCTATAATAACATATATTAAGAAGAAGAAAAGATGAATAGCCTTAATATTTTTTTCAAATGTAATGACCTTATTTCAACATTTTTTGTCAATAATTCCTCAATTAAAAGCATATAACACCAAATAAGTTGAAAGGCAAAAACTCTATAATTTAGCCATAGTTGCATACATACACTAGATGTCTGGAACACATATAGGATTACATCAAAGCTAGCAAAATAACACGGTGGAGCACATATGGCAATACATCAACCTTTATGACCAAAATGCATCAGAAATTAACCTAAGCACTACTTGGTGATGAAAAAACTACAACCTTTGCAACTATACATTAGAAAAAGGACTATAAATAATAGGACCTAAACTTGTATAGTTGATCAATTTTTTTTACTTTGATTTTATTAGGTTTAAGCATATGGCCCCAACTCCATTTATCTAAGGCTCCTTTAATTTTGATCCAACTCTCTTACACTCCCTTACGGCCTTACTCCGTCTCAAATCTCAATCGAGTAATCGACGACTGAAAACAAAAATCAACATCGTCTCCTCTCAATCGACATCGTTTCCGACTGAAAAAGAAAACCCACCGGTCACCGGCGCCTGATTTCGTCTCCCTCCCTGTCGCCGGCGCCTCAAGCCCTCACTGCAGATTTGGGTAAAATTTAAAAAACCTAATTTTTTTATTTATACTCTTGATTTTTGTAACTTTGTTGAATTGTTGATAAATAATTTCTTAGTATTTGGTAATTGGTATTTGCAATTTGCAATTTGGTACTTGTTATTAGGCAGTGTAGGCACTGTGTCAGTATTTGGTATTTGCAATTTGCAAATTTGTTTTTTAAAGTTCAAACTAAGAAATTATATACTTATATTGATATTGTTATTGCTAATTGCTATTTATATTTGATAAACAATTAAAACAAAACATTGATTTTGAATGTTAATATTGCTATTGTTATTGCTAGAAAAAATGGAAAGATTTTTTAAAAGGAAAGCATCAACACGTGAATCGAGTTCTGCTCCTTCAACGCCTTGTGAAGGACTTCTCGATGTTACAAGTGATGATGTAATTAGCCAATTCCAAAAGATGAAGACTTGCAGGACTCAATTGTAAAAGGTAAATTGTTACCATTTTTAATGAAATCGTATCTTTTGGTTAATTTTTTTTATATGGGCCCCCATCAATATTTGTTTTTGCATCCGCCACTGTATTTGAGATCGTTTAAGAAAAAATATATATACATATATACCTACATAAGCACAACCTCAACATTTGCACATTGATTCTGTCATAAGAGAATTAAAACTTTTGTGAAGAAGAAAGTAATACCTGTCAAAAGTTAGACAATCAGGACGTGGAAGAAATTGATACCTTCAGTTAACGTCACATTTTCGTCGAGGTATCTAATTAACGAACAGTGGGAAAAAACCAATCCAGTAGAGAATCAATGATGAACAGAGGGCATGTAGGTGTGATGGAGGATGAAATTAACGAACAGGAATGAAAACTAGGGCTTAAAAGAGTAGCCAGTGATGGTGTTTGGTTACCTGGTCTCTATCGAAGCTAGCCCAATTTTTTGTCTATATCATGTTAATCATCGATTTTGACTTGAAAATTATTCCATTATTCAAAAAAGAGAGCTTGAAACTTGAATCGCTGCACATATGCCTCTTCTTAGGTTAAGGGATAAATCACCCTATCAATTATTTTACGTAATCATCTTTGGCCCATGGTAACTAGTGAATGGTGATGATGGATAATATGTTAAAAAGAATAAATATTTTCTATTACATGTGAATAAAAAAAAATAAGGTTTTTTTAGTTCTTAGTTTTTCCAAAATGTAATAATTAATGATTGAAGTAAATGTTTTATTGAAACTATTTATCGAAGTTTTATTACCTATAAAACAAAATAAACATAACTTTACTCTTTACATATATCAACAAAAATATTTTTAGTATTATTATATTTAATCTATGGTAAAAAAAATTATTGAATAATAATTATTTTTATTATAGTTATAGTATTAACATAATTTATACGAGTGTTAGTAATTTAAAATAATTAATAAATATTTATTTAATTAATAACTAAAATTGATAGTTTACAACTGATATTAATTAATGATTTACAATTAGTTTTAATAAAAATATTGTAAGTAATAATAACATAACTAATTTTAGTTAATAACAACTAATAATAACCAAGGGCATGATTGAAATGCTACTCGTTTCAATAGCTATTATATCCATTCAAGCAGAAATTTTTTAATAGATTCAAAAACTAAGATAGCTTATGGTTGTCTTTAAGTTCTTTAATGATCTATAAATTTTAAACGGATTTCCCCATCCTTTGCCCTTAATTTATATTTAATATATAAAAGAGGTGTAATGGTGTAATGCATCAATCTTTCTCGATAATTAGAACTTTCAATCCCCATTCATGATTCGTTTTCGTCCCTCTTGATTTTATTTTGTGTTTTTGTATGGTTTTGAGCTTTAAAGAGTACTCAGTTTGTTATCAGTTTTATGTAGTACTATGTCATGTTATAAGGCTTGACGTTTATCTTATATTTTAATGTGTTTATCAACCGGTTATAATGAGTCATCTTAAGATGTAATGTGTGATAATGGATGATAAATGTTAATATTATAATGTAGTGGGTGATCACATATCATATTGGATTGTAATGGATGATAAATTTAACACTATAATATAGTAGATGATCACATGTCATATTGGATTGTAAACGGGTGATAAATGTTAATATTATAATATGGTGGGTGATCACCGGTCATATTGGATTGTAATGGGTAATAATAAGTTACAGTTGTAATAGGCGACAATGGGTCATACTGAGTTATAATGGATGATAACTAGTCAGTTTGTATTTGTGATAAAGAATCGGGTTGTAGTGGGTCATATTGGCTTTTAATTGAATACAACGAGTCATATTGGTCATAGTGCCCCACGTTGAATTACAATGAATCATTTGGTGTTACATTATGAGTTACAATAAGCCATATTAGGTTACAATGGGTTTATTCAACAATATTTTGTTCATAACTAAGTCTGCTAGTTTGACACACTCTAATAAGACCATATTCAAATTAGAAGGCTAAATACCATGAGAAAGTAAAAATAAAATGTCAAAAGAAAGCTCATATGTGAATCTATTGAAAAATCCAGAAAGAACATTTGAGAATGCATATGTGAACTGACGTTAAAAATTATTCATATGGGCACATGCATTTTCAAATTGATTTTTTTTCAATAATTTACATAGTTTATTCTATTATATATATAAATCAAACTAGAGAATTGTCATCCATGCTCCTATCATCACTGGGACCGCCATCGCCACTCTTCCCTTCCCATTCCCAGCCTCTCACGACCTTTCTTCTCCTAACCCACATCCCCGATGAGAATGTTACTCGACATGTGGTCGACTTCTAAATGCTCACATAGGCCCACCCCTTCATTTCCTTAATCCCGTCTGCTTTTGTTATGTGGTTCACACAGTCCTGTGGTTCGATCCTTATGCTTGGTCCTGTGATTTGATCGTTATGCTTGGTCCCTATGGTTCGATCTCCATTGTTCTCCACCTTCGTTCATGTGCTTCGTCTCTGTGGTTCGATCTATAACTCTAGAGCTCTCCACCTTCGTCCTTGGAGTAACTCACCCCTGAAAGTCGACCTTCGACCTCCACCTTCTGTAACTCCCTGAACGTCGACCTTCAATCTCCACCTTCTGTAACTCCATCGATCTCACCCCTGAAGGTCGACCCTGAGAGGGAGAGAGATGGAACTGCCGACGATGGAGATGCCCGATGATTAGGTCGCCGACGATGGAGATGGTCGGTGGTTGGGTTTATTGTTTTACGGTGTATATAATATATATATATACACACACACAACGGAGTAGTTCATTTGGAAACCACCTTAACTAGAGGGAATCTCACGGAGCTAGTCTGAGGGACCAAAATCAAGCATTTTTGCATACCACAAGGTTTTTCTTGGAATAAAATTTTATAGGGACCCATCTATCTATCACTCATTTTATTTTCACTTTTTTTTAATTAAAAGATGAAAACAAAATGAGTGGTAGATAGGTGGGTTGTATAGGGTTGCACCATTAAAAATGGTTGCATTTGAACACCCCTCTCTCTCTCTCTATATATATATATATATATATAACAACAAAAGAAGTTAGAATTTCATTAATTTTTTATTCCCACCCTTATTTCCCGCTTTTTTCTTTTTGCCCTCTGTTTTCTTTTCCATTTTACATCACAGAGCAAATGCTAAAAAGCAAAAGTGTATGTCCTACATCCATTGCATTTTATTTCTCCGGCAAAGAAGAGACCGTGAAGTCCATCTCTGTGAAATCGCTAGTTTCAGGTACGATTTTCTGTTTCTTATCTTGTTACTTATCTAAATCCAAATCGACCCGTGTGTCTCTGTTTAGATCCAAGAATGTATTTGCTATCATCGATTTGATTCAAGGGTTATTGTTGGTTGATATATTCGATGTGAAATCGCTGTTTTTTCTGGTATGTTTTTCCTTCTTTTTTTGCTTTATATTTTTCTCTTTTATGATAGAAGTATTGCCTTTTACTGATTCGTCTAGCACGTAGTTGATGACATGCCATGTCGTTTACCCAAACACTTACCGGCTAAGCACTTACCGGTTAAATTCAACGCTATCACTTAACTTATCGGGTAAATTTTAGTCCATTGAAACGGTATCGTAAGCAAAAATTTACCCAGCTCTAACCGGGCAAGAGCCGTCCCCTTCACTTACCATGTAAGACTCTCGACCATTGCTTTCACTCTTACCGGTAAGATTTTTGGTTATTGACATATTCATTGGTTAATAAAACTTGGTAAGCTTGGTAATCGCTTACCCGAGTAAGCATTTGGTAAACGGCCCTTAGAGAAATTGTACATCTAGTAGTAGTATTTAGTTGTCATTGGTGCAGATCATCTACTTGGTGTGTGTTTCCAATGCGCTAGATTGATGAGTATTCTAGTATCTCAATTCTCAAGTGGGGGTGAAGATGGGTACATGAGAAGCTGTATCGTGTATCTAGATTTATAACATAAATTATTTGAATGGAGTATGTTAGAAACTATGGTTGTTTTTATATGGATTTTTCTTTCATGGTACATACCTACTATTAATTAATACAAATATAAAGATATCGACTGTGTTTACAATCAGGCTGAAAACACATAAAACAATAACCAAATAATCCTTGCTGAACTTCTAAAAAACAACTTCAATTATGAGGTCGACCTAATCCAAACTTCTGGCTCCGCCCTTGTCTATAATAAGAACGGTTCGCTTGTGCTTCAAAATAAAATGTTATCTTCTCTTGTTTCTCTCTTTGTTTCTTTACAAGGTACAGTATTAGGTCAAAATTAGTCTTTAGATTTAAAACAAGTTTTGGGTTATTACAGTCTCAAGTTTCAGGTAACGTTTGCTAAACATAGGTTTGAACAATAGTTATCTATTTACTCGCAATTCATACAGAAGCTCATGAAACGTTGCTCTACACCCTTCTGTTAATCACATGTTGAAGTGTTGAAATTCTTTGATGTTTTAACTTGCTGTAGGTGTCCTAAATCATACTTCAGAGTCTACACTTGCACCCCAAGTTCCCCCCCCCCCCCCCCCCCTTTTATCTGTTCATAAAATTTCTAAACACAAAAGAACACAAAAGATTTAAAATTGATTTCAAACTAACAGAAAAAGCTGTAGAGAGATTGGGGAAAACTGAAACAAAGACATTTCCATTCAATGTTTCATTTTTCTTTCTCTCGTTTTCTTCTTTAATACCATTTTCTTCAATTGGAGAATTATTATTCTTTCTTACATTTTTATTAATAACAGAACCTGTATAATTGTTATATCATCATTCTTTCTTATGATGACAGTGATGAGAAAGTTTAGATTTAGTATGCTTTTGGTTTTTTATCAATTTGTTTTTTAATTGTAATCTTATAATGAACTCATAAGACAAATGACCTATGGAATATTTATCACCTTTGGATTCTAGCAGAAGGTTTATCACCATGAATATGGTTTTTGAGCAGTATCCACTTCCGAATTTAATCCTTTTGGATTTAGTCTCCACCTTCTATATTCATTGTCTTCTGGATTCAACTTGAGAATGGATTTTGTGAATTCACTTGAAGATGGATTTTGTGGATTTTTCTCCTCTGTGACTAACATTTTCAATCTATATTTTCAAGAGTCTGGATCCTTGTGCACTTACTAAGAAGATGACTCAAACTAAAGGGTCGTTTACTAAACGCTTACTCGGGTAAGCGCTTACGAAACTTACCAAGTTATGTTACATTAACCGATGAATATGACAATGACCAATAATATTACCCAGTAAGAGCGAAAGCAATGGTCGAGAGTCTTACCCGGTAAGTGAGGGCGACGACTCTTACCCGGTTAGTGTTTGCCGGGTAAATTTTTGCCTGTGAGACCCTTTTAATGGACTAAAATCTTACCCGATAAGGTATGTGATAGCGTCGAATTTAACCGGGTAAGTGCTTACCGGGTAAGTGCTTACCGGGTAAGTGCTTACCAACCTCATATTGTAACCAAACATATAATTGACACTTACCGGTATACAACAAACAAAATTTTTTTTCACATAATAATTCACACAACGCCTAGGTCCTTATTTGACTATCATGCATTATGCATAAAACCAAGTGATCAACAGGGCGAACATAGTGGACCAAGCTCACTGGCTTTGAGAAGGTTGTCTTGTACTCAACATTTGCTTTTGCAATTTGAAAAATGATTGTTTTCATTACTCGAACATGTAACCTTATGATTCAGAAAAGTAGGGAAGTAGCCTTTTAGACCAAAATGTACCGACAAAAATAAGAAACATAGGTGCATCTAATATGGAATACCCGGTGAAGCGTCTGTTTATGTATACATTGTAGGGCATGAGTCCAATGCCTCAATACTTTTGATCATTCACCCGAAATGTTATCACTAGCTTGAGGTTGAGAAGAACTTCAATGTTCACATTTTCTTTATATACTTTCACTTGTGATCTATCAGCTTGTTTCTTCTCTAGATCAGCATAAGAGACTTGATTACCATAGCTGTAAGAAGAGATGATCTAGAGATTCTGCCAAAGCAAACATCGGAAGTATATGAACAAGTGTCACTAACATAACCCAAAAGCAATGACATATAAGAACTGATTCAGTGGATACTACCAATCTCCTGATGATGTGCTATCAGGTCCTCGATAGGTCCTAAGGCAAGAACTTTATGTTGATCTGTATCGAAATCAGGAGGGGGTTGGCATTTCTTTTCTATCTTTTGTTTGTATTTTAAATTCAAAGTGGAAGATAACAGTCTGTTTATGCTCCCAACTCCCAAGGTGCTTTTCAGATTTAATCGGTCTCCAACCTCTTCCCCACTCAAGGTAGCGATTGCATACTACTTTCAAGACTCTATAATATTTGGTAGCTCAATTCCTTTTGCAGGTATGTTCTTCAGCTCATGGGATGAAGGCAAAGCAACATCCATGGATTTTTCAAATTCAAGGGGAAAACTTTGATCATTTCAAATACTAGGTAACCAAATAATTACCCACTTGCTACAATTCATTTCAGTTGTCCCTCTTCCTCAAGATTTCTTATTTTCATTCATTCCAAGATGATAATTCTCATCTATTTATAAGGATTGATTAATCTTTGTTTTGAATAGAGAAATATTCAGATGGAGCTGATGATTTGTTTAAGGATGGAAATTTTGTAAATTGTAAGTTTTTAATTAATGGTTGATTAGTCTTTGAATTAGGCATTAGTTAGTCTAGTTGGTTAACTAATAGATTGTTTTTGGTTTTTGAGAACAAGAAACTATACAAATAACAAAGAAATATGACGAAAAAATTACTAATTAACCAAATACACCAACTAACGCTAATTTAATCTACCTAAACTAAGGGAGAAATATATAAAGTTGATTTAAGACCTTTCCAAGACACAAAGTTACGGTAGTTACATTAGGTAGTTCTCCCTTAGTGCAGAGTTATGGCCTTGAGATTCATAGTTGCATAGTTGCATCACTTATAGACTAACGTGATATATGTCAAACAAAACTCACTAAAACCCTCTCTCAAGGTGATGCTGGAAAATGGGACTAAACATTCTAAGCATTAAAAGTGGTATAACAATTAGTCAAAACCTAATTTAGAGTCTAATTGACCTATATGCAAGATATTTTTATTGAATTGGAATATTTATCAAACAATCAGTTCATTCACTTCTAAATCCTAAAGATGTTAAATAAGCAATGGTTATCACATATAGAACGAGGTACCAAGTGATGTGTTGTTGATCAGACGTTAATCCTTGTTTAATTTTTTTGTCAAACACCCTTTTATTAAAGCTCTAAAATGGTAAAACCAAACAATTGATGTGTTTTTGTATTTTGACAGGTTCAGAACATTTTAGAGCGAAAAAGGAATAAAAGAGGACGTTGGACAGATTTACAAGGCTATGTCATTTTGATCCTATATCACTCATCCAAGCTCCGATTAAGGAAATTCAAAATTACCTAGAAAGATAAGACAATGATCTACAACTTTGGTTATTTGGGTTTTTGCAGATTAGAGCTTCCACTTAGTCGAAATTGCTTAGTCGAAATTGATATTGAAGTCACTCGAGAGCAAGGCATAACAACAGAAAGTACAACTTGTACAACAACATACATGTACATCCTAACGGAGCACCAAAATAAAGAAAAAATGGATATAATCTTTCTGCGTTGGAGCTGTTGATTTAGGAGAAATGGGCTGGATTTTGGAGTTTGATTAAAATAAATAAAAAAGGGCTCCTCGTCTTGGGATTTTTGGGGAAAGGTCGTGATTTTGAGTTGAGAAAGTAGACCTTCGCCTTTTTCTAGGGATGGCTCTTTTGATTTATAAAAATAACGGTTGGGCAAGAGGGGCACACACAAGTCAGAAAAATCAAAGGCACGATTTTGGGATTTTGTAGTCTCGCACAGAGACTAGAAAAGAAGAAAATGACTCAAGGTTTGTGGATGGTGAACAATCGAGAGGAATTAAGCAACCACAAAACAACAAGTAGACAACCCAAGATCAATTTCTTGACACATAGCCGCACAAGCAATAAAGCAATTAAACTAAATCACACGAGAGGTTGCAGATTTCTTATTCAACATCAACCGAGAGAGAGAGAGAGAGGATAGCATCAAGAGTGTGAAAACAGGTTCTTAACTTAATTGTTTACCTTGAGATGGTTTTAAAGGCAGTCACTCTTATCGTTGATTTCATTAATCATAGGCTGCTTGTTATTGATTTGAAGAATCACGATCGGTTGTTTTTGGTGGTGGCCTTTCTATCGGTCCTTATCAAATAGATCTTGAAAGTGGAGTTATACACAGTTTAATAGCTTAGAAATATTTACCTTGTTACTTTTTGTCTGTATAACTTTGCATAGAGGGATTTTGTATTGACGTTTGGGTTTTTGCAAATGTAAAAGTATAGATGGATGTCTTTTTGTTAGTGTGGTTCCTTAAGCATGTTTTAGGAAGGCACAATTTTTTTTTGGTTTGGACATCCTTATATTGTAATTAATAGTTTTGTATTTATATAAAATATTAATTAGCGTTTCATTTTTTCTAATCTAAAAATGAAATAAAAGTGTCCATATGTTGTTTCCAATATTTGTCTAAATCATGTCAAAACTAGACACTTGCCATAGTTGTACATTTTTCATGACCCATCTCTTTGTCAAATTTTACATTAACCGTGATTTGATCATGACATAATCACGTTTAATATGTAGAGCGTATATGTTGGTTAATTCATGGTTATAATATATACTTATACTTAGTTTTTAGAACAATGACTATTTGTTACATTTTGGTCACGCAAAATAATAAAATCGTGGCCATAAACTATTTATTAGCCACACAAACAAAACTGGACTGTTAGAACCGTCACTATTGTTTATCATTTATTTTAACTGTGACTTTATGTATACTTATAATAAAATCGGGGCCATAAACTATTTATTTTAACTGTGACTTTATGTATACTTATAGCCACAAAAATTTCATATCAATCATGGCCAAATAATGATTTATAATTACGTTAATTTTAATTGTCGTGTGATTGTGTGAGTCAAGTTTTGGTCACACAAAATAATAGAGAATGTGGTCATTTCATTACATATAGCTACACTTAAAATTTTAGAAACGTGGCTATCGATTACTTTTTTGTCACGTAAGACGATCAAAATCGTGGTCATAAACTACTTATTTGTCACACAGACTGAATTGTTAGAAGCGTGACTATTGGTTATCTACCATGTAGATATATTTTAGCTGTGGCCGTAGCTATATTTACGACCATACAAGATTTATGTCAGTTGTGGCCAAACATGACTTTTAGTCACGCTTAATTTTAAAACTATGTCTACTAGTTATCTTTTGGTCACGCAAAACCGTAAAAATCATGGCCAATTCAATATATGTTGTTACGGTTTATCTTAGAACCATAGCTACTTGTAAAAATGTGTTTTTTTTTTCCATTTTTGTATCAACCAGAATTCAAAATAAAATATTTATATATGAATCTATATTAAAATACAAATAACGTTTATTTAACTTTGTAGTAACGACAACAACAAATAAGAGGCCCTCCTCCTTTATCCGGTCTTGGACCGGCAATGTCGTGTGTTGGCATGGGCGGAGTTACTTACCCCACCTACCATCTATGAATAAAGAAGAAAACCTAAAAACTTAGGCCTTTCCACACCTATTTAACCATAAACTCAAAATCAATTCAACACTTAACAAAGTGAGCACTACACTACCCAATGAATTAGTTAAATTCAGATGCAAAACAAACCTTTAACAAACTCATGTAACATTTTTCTACAAGCTAATTAACATCCATAAACTAGCATATAAAAACCATGAAGAAAAGGTTCCACTACCAATAAATAATATCTCAAGTATCATTTATATTGCATAAAGTGTAGCTTATAAAACCATATAACATAATAACAATTTGAGGAAAAGCTCAGTTATGATCTAAGGACCAAATGTTCAACTTACATAAAGTCCATGTATTGGTTGAAGATTGGCTAGCTTTGGATATTAAGTTTTATGGTCCTCGTTGGCAACGCTTTTTGAAGTTTTTCCATCGTCACACATGTCAGTCTGTAAATGACCATGATCATGATCAAAACGAGCATTTCATCTAACCTAAAACCAATTCAAGAAATGAAAGAAAGCAACAATCGACCTCTACATTTCAATACTAGTCACCTTTTAGGGACTCATGGTAATTATGTTACGAATGTCAAAACAAGTACAAGTAGAAAGTCAAAGTAAATACCTATCACTACCATATTTTTTCCTCCGATCCGTCAAGCGTTTTATACTGAACGATTGGGCCACAAGACTAGTCATTTCCTCTAGTTGTTGCATTGTAAAAGGAGCTTCAGTCGTCCATGTGTCCTATATATATAATATATATTGTATACTAGATTTTTAATTCTCAGGGGACAAATGAATGGTTTGATAACATCAGAGTTCCATATCAAATTTGCAGCTAAACTATCAAGCTTAGTTCCAACGAAGAAAGACCAATTATATCCAGAAGGTCCTCTGTCATGAGAAGCATGGAACGTTTTAACTTTTAAGGTCAAACCTTTAAACTTTTGATGTAGAACTTCTATTGATTCGTTAAAGAAACAAGTATATGTTTCTTGCTATCCATAGTACTTGTGAAGTCTAGTTTTGTTATGTTTGATGAGGAATTTTTGCGTAAGCTATTTTTTAAGTTGAAAATTTTCATGTATAACCTCAAAAGTCAAAAAGTCATAGCAATATCTTTCTGAAATTGGAGTAAAACACAAAGAAGTTCTAAGGTATAGAAGAAATTTGTTAAAAGCCACAGACTCGGAGGAGACGAAAAGAAAAACCAAGTCAGAAAGCGTATAAGATAACCACTTTCATCATAAACTTGTATAAGAATAGAAAGAACTTTACACTAATTACAAGTTGCATTTAGACTATATGAAAATTTTAGATAAACAAGAGCATCTTTTTTTGTTTTTAAATGTCCAAATCATTTATATAATATTCTAAGGGGAATAGTGCCCACTTGTACTTAGTTTACCAGAGTAAACCAAAAGCCACCTTCGTTCCACAATTAGATTGAGGATACATGTGTGCAAGTTGTAGACTTGTGATTCATCGTTCTACAATAAATGGATACCTTTTTTGAATAAAATATGTCATATTCTAATTCTGCAACGGAGGAACTATTACAAATGTTCACTGAATATAACACATTAAGCTGGATTAAATATTCAAGATATGAGGTTTACCTCCAAAACTCATGGTTCCATGCCTGTCAAAATCATACATCCAGAAAATAAGGAAAAAAAATAAAACCACCCTAAGCATCTTATAAACATGAAATATACACCCTTTGCTTAAATAAAAAAAAGAGGTACATTATGACATTGTATGCTTATAGTTTCTACTTTATAACTAAAACATCAACTAAGGTATTTTCTAGCGACTGAAAGATCATAAATTTGTCTCAGATTTCTAGTTTGGCTTCATTGATCAAAATTATCAATTTCCTGATAGATATTTCAATTCAATTTACTTAACAAAAGAGCAAAACCATAACTACAAGAAATCTGCAGAATCAATGATACGAAAAATTGTATATTAAATTCGTAAGGCTAACCCGACCATTTGTTGAACAATTGTGATGGGAAAAATGTATATTAAATTCGTAAGGAAAACCTGCACAATCCTGAATAACACATACATTATTTTTAGATGGTTGATGCAAGAGAGATGTTGGTACACAACAGATGGAAAGAAAAAAACTACAAGATGCTCATGAAGAATTGAGATCCAAGGTTGCTGCCATGAAAGCAATCAAGCAGTGAATGGAGAATGATGTTGATGAAGTTGGAGGGCTTTTATTATTTTATTAAAGTCAAAATTGAGGAGTCATGACAAGGGGTTAGAACTTGGTGAAAATTGAGGAATCAAGTGTGGGTTTTTTTGTGAAAGCATAAACTAGGAACTACAGATGTTGTACAGTTGTACGCAATGTTATCAAAACCAAAGTTCGTATACATATGGTAAGCATAAGAAATAAAGAGAATAGTGAAATTTCCAAAACCTAAACATATAACTTTTTCACATTAACCAAACAACATATAAATCAAAAGCATATTTCAGAAAATACAAAATCATTATCATATGATAAACAAACGCAAACATATAAAAGAAATCACATTGTTCAATTCATGCCTTTAATCGCTAAATAGAGCGAGTACAGACGGGGCCGAGGTGGAGAGGAATAGAGATAGAGGGGGAGGAGAAACCGTGGAACGGGCCTTCGATTCACAGAAAGAGGGCAAGAGGATGAGGAAGAGCCGTCACTCGTCGTGCTCTCGTGGAAACTGGAAAATGGAAATGGGGAAATGAAAAATACTTAGATTAGGGTTTTGAACTTTTGGTTTAGTGCTTTTAATTTTTGAAAAGTTTTTAACTTTTTGAAATTAATTTTTTAAAGATTGGTTATATTAAGTTTCAATTTTGAAAATTTCATATATTCAAATTTTAAAAATAATATTAGACTATATTGGATGATGGTTGGACGGTGATTATATGATAACTGGATCGGTGCAGTTCAGTAAGTGTTGGGCCTCCATCCAGAAATCGACTGATCCAATTTGGATATTGAAATTTTGGATACGATTCAATCCAATTACAATTGAATATCAGACGTCGGTTGGTTCTAAGATGATCTATCAATTCTATTTGAATCCGATGACTTTCTGGATACTTGAGAAAAGACGATGATCGAGGTAGCGTTTGATTCTAAATCAGGTCAAGATTTAGACCCTCGAATATATTTGGATATCAGTAATGGCTAACGGTTTCGGGTCATTAAAAACCCCATGTTTTAAACATAATTTTAATAAGTTTGATAATTAATAAATTAATGTCTTTTTTTTTATTGTGGTCGAATTATGATTAAAAGTGATTTATATTACTATTTTCTATTTAATATCATTACTTAGTATGAGTCAGACAGATACCTAATATCAGCAAAGACATACCAAGAGGTTGTTTGGTGTTTTTTTATAAGAGCTAGTACTTTTGCTACTTACATTCTAAGTAGGTATTGAATTTTCATTTTCATTATCAATCTCATTTTTATTTCTACAGGGAAAGTATAAGCCCATGTTAACGGTTCTAAAAGATTTACTTGATATCATTCCAAATGACATTGCGTTGGCGCTGAGCTAAATCTGCTAACAAGTTCACTGAGAAATACAATATACGGTCAAGTGTATTGTGTTAAGTACGATAATGCGCATATTGTACTTATATAGGAATTCCAGCTCCTAACACTTTTTCGTCACCATCCTTTAGACGAAATGGATAATTCCTTATATCCAACACTTTGACCAATCATGGGAGTGCTAACCGAATGCGCTTTGTCCATATTAAATTGTCTGATTATTTTCTAGACATATGCGATCGGTGAATTAATATTTCACAAACTCGGTGTACTGGCTCAAATAGCTAGACAAACCCAAGTTTTCCCAAGATTTTTATCTCAAATTTAGATTTCAAGTTGCTTGTGGTTTCTCTTATTTCATCAAGAGTGTCTATTATGTTCATAACATCGACATATAAAGCTACTTTGAAAATCTAGAACTTGTTTTTCTACATAAATACGCAAGGGCACAGTTCATAGTTCTTATATATCATTTCCCAATCAAGTGTTCACTTAGGGGGTTATACCACATCTGCATGCATAGATTGTTTTAATCTATAAAGTGAGCGTTTCAATTTTATTGCAAACGCAATTCGTGGTTTAGAGTTACTTGATTTTGGTAATGTAATGCCATCAAGCACTTTTATATCTCTGAATCTAGATCCCCGTAGAGATATGTATTAACCACATCCATGAGTTGCATTTCCAGTCCTTCGGAAACTACTAGACTAATTAATTAGCAGAACGTTATAACGTCCATCATGGGAGAGTAAGTCTTCTCGCGGTCAATCCAGGGCGTTATGAGAAACCTTGCGCCAAAGGAGAGTCTCATACAATATGACTTAATTATTCTCATTACGCTTTACGACAAATGATTTATCTATGTCTTGCAGGCTTTACACTTGGTAGGTTAGCACTACCAAACCAAATACCTGTTCATTTGTCAAATAATATGATTCTCCTGGATTGCTTATTTAGGCCAATTTGCTATTTGTTGATATTTTTCAACTGAGCATGGTTCGATGTCAATGTGCTCTATCACCTCATAAGCAACAATATATGTGAAATATATCATCAATGAGTATGTATGATCTGTCCATAGACTCATATGCACTCTCATAATTCATTTGAGATTTCTTTCATCTTTGGAATCAATATTAACTTCGGAGCGTCCTCCAGTAATGATTCATAGACATAGTTTAATCAGAGACAATCTCATGAGAGGTTTATGTATTGATGACAAATAGTGGTGCCTTACTCTTCTCTTCCTTTAGATGAGTATCTATCGAACCAAGTAGCTTCCCCCATTTCCGTTTGGGAGCTACGACCTCAACCACATCTCCACCATGTGTGATTGCAACGTACTTTCCAGCGACGTTGTGCCCTTGTTTGGGGACTTTAACCTTGCGAGTATATTTGCAGCTCATATATGTGATCTTGTCACTTATGGAATAACATTAAACGTATCAGGTATCGAGTCTAATTCGTTTGACTTCAACTTTACATTATGAAGTTTCGGGATCAAAATGAGATAGAGTGGGAATATTCAATGACACTTCCTGTCGTTCCTACGGAAAATCCTTTTTCCTATCTCCCCCTAACGACGGGAAGACTGTCTCATCAAAGTGACAATACGCAAATCTAGCGGTAAAAAAGATCATCCGTCAAGGATTCTAATTAGCGGATAATATTTGGAGATTCATATCCAACAAATATATTTAATCATTTTAAAGACCCATTTTGGTGCGCTGTGGGGGAGCAATTGGCACATATATTGCATAACCAAACATGCGTAAATGTAAAATATCAGGCTGATATCCAGTTGGTAACTGGTACACATGAGACTGGTTAGCTAGTAATAGGTCTCAAAATGAAGAAGTAAAGTTGCATATAGTATTGCATAACCGTAAACACATGTAAGTAAATCAGTGCGCATAACTAATGTCTTGGCTACCATCTATATTCTTTTGATGACAACATCTACGAGACCATTTTAGATATATATATATGGGGTATAGGAAACTCTATATTGATCCCAATACAAATGCAATAATCATCAAATCCTTATGATGTAAATTCTCCAGCATTCCAAGTCATTTAGACTTGATGAATTAATCAGGGTGGTGAGCCCTTAAACGTATAGCTAGTGCTAGGAGTGCATTATTTCATGTGGACAATAATACGACATGTGTTCATCGTGTCAAAACCAGAACCATAAAGTTTTAATGGCCCGCATTCTGGATGTTTATGTCCATAAATATCACCTTGTATTCGTTGTAACAATGGAATATTTTTGTATTATGTCCTTAGCTTTAAGATGATCTCATTCCTGTCTTGGCTAAGGATTAGGGTATATACAAAAGTTCTAAGTATTCGAGAGGGCATATTATGATGGCAATGTTATTTCTTATGCTGTAGAAGTCAACAATTGCAATTTGCCTCGTTTTGCCTATCACTCGAAAGAGAATGTGTCTATGTGTATTTTGCAATACACTGATCACTATGTCATAACCATGGTGTCCCACATGGTCATGTCGAAACATATATGTGTCATTTCCCTAAAGTTCTTTATTGGTGACAAAAATGTTTCGATGGCTCAATAATCTACTAGCTAGTTTGACACATATATGTGTTTACTTTCAAATTCATTAAAACTTATGTATATATGCTCATTATAATTTCCATTTGATACGAATATCTTTACAAGTTCCTATTGATCTTGTACCAACAAGAAAATGACAGTTCATCGTCTAAGTATTTCGGTTGAATGAATTATAAAATAAGTATTTGTCTATCATTTTAGATTGTGTGAGAGGTAAAAAAAAATCAATTATCCTCGATACATTCCTACACGGAACGGAGAATATTGAAATTTTTGCATTTGTTATGATGTATTTCTTTACATCTATAATGGTTACATATTCGATTACTTAGCATAGAAATTAATTTTTATACTTAAAATTAATTTTCAAAGAAACATATGCTTAATCAATATTAAATATTAAATTAATATGTTATAGTTCATTTTCAACTTGTTCCATTTTTGATAGAAGCACTTTTTAGTGCATTTTTTATTTGATTGTCCATTATCACCTGGGATAATAGTTGTATCCCTACTCCAGGTGTTGAAAAATCCTTCCTGACTCTTACCAATACACTGACCCTTTCTAGGGTCTCGTCCACATGGTGCATAAATGTGTCAAATTGTTTTTAACTCACAATCATTTGGAGTTGTTTCCACCTCTAACGCTTTCATTATTGATATCGAGAATTTTCTTTGTCCCGACATATGTGGCGTTGTTATTTGAAAGAACTTTGTTATGTCTCTCAACCACTTGCAGTTGGTTGATGAGTTTGTCTAAAGGTTACATTCCAACTAATATTGGTTCAATAATATTTACCGATGTATGAAAAGTGAAAATAATGTTATGAATCATGCCATCTTCTATAAGCTCCTTGTCATAGAGATTGAGACGCATTTTGGGATACATCATTTCTTTGTTGAAATCAGTTACGTTTTTGTAATCGAATAAGCGGGTTTCATTTCGCTATACGATTAGTTCGAGAAGTACATGTTTATGAATAATCCCGATTATCTCTTTCGGGGCATCCCACTGTATTCTTATGAAGGTTATGATTTATTTATCGTCTCAAAACATGATGGTATTTTCTTGTACTTTTTCAAGAGGTTGTTTTAGGGTCAATAGGAAGTTAATGGACTTTAGGTATTTTCTTGTACCTTTTCAAAAGGAGGTTTATATACTCACTTATGATACTCAGATTCTTTTTAGTTTACGACGTTGATTTTGGGATATGTTGATTCAACCATTTACGTATATAAGGGATCATATATGATTTTCTTTTTGATAAGACAGTGGATTGTGATTATAATTATTATTTTATGTATGAAATTTCATTATCATAACCATATTGGATTTTTGTATGATTTAATTTTATTGATAATACTTCATCAATATTTCAATTTGCAAAAACAAATCACTCAATCTATTGGATTTCCAGGTAGTAGGGCAATCACATGAATTTCTTAAGTCCCTACAAACCTTAGGGCTATTTACACCCGTTTGACAAAATCCAATCGATATTTTTAGATTTATTTAATTTAAATATAAAATTATTAATTATAGAACATTTGGCATGAGGCCAAAATGACTATGAGTTTGACATATAAAGCCAATTTTAATACCTTAATAGTATTTTTGGAGCTTTTGTTAAAATACCAAAATATGGGGGTTGGAAGTGTAACTTCTAAAATTTAATTACAGAATTAAGAATTATGAGTAGAAACTCAAGATAAACATTTAAATTTATATATTAAATTTTATAAAGCATTCAATGTCAAAATGAATAAACTACAAAACATTTTAACAATTATATAATCCTCAATCACAAATATGACTACTAAGAATTCAAGAGACTTTAAATATACTTAAATATTAATATAATATTTGAATATTACAATATAAATAATAGGAACATATTTACATATCCATATATAGTTGGTTTAAAATAGCAACTAAAATATTAAATAACCCATATCATTGAATTAAATAAATGATCATATTTTAAATTAGCTTGTTATAAAACAAGCATATATGATAAAAGTGTATATTTTAGGAATATTTAAACAAATATATAAATTTTTTTTATTAACCAAAATAAAATAATAATGAATTTATAAATTGACATACATATAGAAGATTTCAAAAGAGATAATAATGGTATTAGAAATCCATAATCAAGTTTATAAATATTTATTGCCCCATATAATTAAATTAAAAATGGCAAGCCAAGTTAAATAAGTTAAATATCATATTCAAATAATAATTAATTAGCATATCTCACAATAATATATTAGTCTAATTTAAAAGATAACATCAAATTGTAGACATAAATAAACACACAACATTATATGATGAAATTGACCATCTAAACATGTTTAAACTAATTGAATAATCATAAATAAATAAAAATAAAAATAAATTCAAAATTATAATTTATAAATTATAAATCTATCATATACATAAAAGCTATCATTCCGCATTAAAACACAATAAGTTAATATAATAAATAAAACCAATTTAATAGGAGGTAAATACAAACCATATTTTAAGTACATACGGTGAGCTACATCCGTGAAAATTAATTGAAGAATACGATTTTTTTTTAATTGCTTTTTTTACAACAATTCTAAAGTTGCATAGTCCCAAAAAAAAATTATTGATTTCAAATCAAATTAAATAACGATCAATTACTATTATAAAAAAAACCATATCACCATTAAAAAAATAGAAGGATTTTGAAAGTAATTGGTTACAACCTTTCAAATTGCCAGAACCATTTTTATGTTTATTAAAATTGATTGAGACCACAAACTAATAAGAATAAGAAAAAAAACTGAAGCATATAAGCATGATCATGGCTAAAAGAATTAATCATGATTAATCATAATTCATAGACAAAAAAATTATAATTTTTTGTAGAGATACTTACTTGAATTGCAATATTGGAAAAAACAGACCTTGTAATGGTGGTAGATTGCGAATAGAACAACCGTTTAATAGCGGTGGAAACGATTTGAGTGAGCGATAGCGCAAACGAGCTACGTGATGATAACGTGTTAAAGGGAAAACAAATAGAACAACAATATGGAGAGAATAACAATAAGACAGAGAGAAGAAAACTGTAATTCTTATTAATCATAGCCCCTTTAAATAGGGAGGAGTTTACAAAGAAAAGGAAACATTCATTATGGTAATCTAATAATAAGAAAATATTCTGTCAATCACTTACTTTTGATGATGACACATAATCCTTCAACAACTTTGAAGTTTTAAATCATTTTTTGATCCAATAGATTATTTAAAATGGAGAAAATAAAAAGAGAATAAAAATCTCCAAGTTAGAAAACCTCACCAAAGCTAAATGCTAAATAGATGGAAACATTTTTTTTGTTGTTGTTTTACTAACGAAGTCGAATGTTTCACCAATTTATATAAAATATAAATTAGGAAATTGGTTGAAATATAAAATATATTGGTTATTTTAATGATTTACTTATTGTTGATATCTGTAAAATAGAGAAATACTAAGGTTCAATATATTCGTCTATAGATCTTAGTTTTTTATTTTTTTTTATTTTATAGAAATTATAAAGTTCTAAAAGTAAAAAATTCTCAAAATTATATGGCACGGTTAAAAACCGTGGCTATAGGCCTTTGGCCACAATTTTTTTTCCAATCAAACCGTAGTCTATTCTTGCCTGACCATTGATATCTTTTCGCCACGTTTAAAATGTGTCAACATATCAAATAAAAAACCATAGTCATAGCCTAAAAACCGTGGCTATAAACGTCTCTAATATTTAAGGTATTGGAGCATTTTTATTATAACCGTGGCAATAAACTATTTTTCGCCACACAAACTCACGTTAAACGCGGCCATTAGCTCATTTTGATCACAAAAAATAATAAAAACCATGGCAATAAACTATTTATGGCCACACTATTTGTTTTTATGGTTGCCAATGATTACCCTATAATCACGTATATTTGTTTTAACATGGACATAACTACTTATCGTCACGCAAATTTTATATTAACTGTGGCAATTCATGACATACGGTTACCATAAATGTTAGAACCATGGCTATTGGTTACCTTCTGGTCATACAAAATAACTCAAAATATAGCCATAAACAACTTACAGTCATTCAATTCAAGACATATGGTTAAATTAAAACTTTTGAAGTGTTACTATTAATTACCTTTTGGCCACATGAACTAACTAATACCGTAGCGATAAACCAGTTTTCGCCACACAAATTCCCACACAAATTCCATATTAACCATTGCCAATTGATAACATTTGGTTATACTAAATTATTATAAATGTGTCTATTGATTAACTTTTGGTCACATGAGTTAATTAAAATCGTAACCATAAACTACTTATAGTCATGCAAATTTTACATTAATTGTGGCCATTTCATGACATATGCTTACGCTGAATTGTTAAAACCCGCGTGGCTATAGGTAGCTTTTTGGTTACACGAAATAGCTGAAATCGTGATCATATACTATTTAAAGTCACACAAATTTTATATTAACCGTGGTCATTTCATGACATATGGTTACATTGAATTGTTAAAAATAGTGGGTATTGGTAGTCTTTTTGTTACAAGAAATAGCTAAAATCGTGACCATAAACTACTTATAGTCATGCAAATTTTACATTAACCGTGGCCAATTCATGACATATGGTTACTCTGAATTGTTAAAAATTGTGGCTATTGGTAGCCTTTTGGTTACACGAAATAGCTAAAGTCGCGATCATATACTATTTACAGCCACACAAATTTTATATTAATCATTGTCTTTTAATGGCATGGTGATGCTGAATTCTTAAAATCGTGACTAATGGTTACCTTTTAGTTACACAAAATAACTAAAATCGTGGCCATAAAGTACTTATAACCATGGAAATTTCATGTTAATTGTGACTAATTCGTGACATATGGTTATAATTAATTGTTAAAACCTTGGTCATTGGTCACCTATTGTCACATGAAATAAGAAAAACTATGACAATAAACTAGTTATAGTCACAAATTTCATAGTAAATGTGACCGACTCATGATATATAGTTACATGTTTAATAACCGTGCCCATTTATTTTCTTTTGGTCACATGAAATAACTAAAAATATGTCAATAAGCTATTTACAGCCACATAAAATTTATATCAATCGTGGTCTTGATGTATGATTGCGCTAAATTGTAGAAACGTGGTCGTTGGTTGCCTTTCGGTCACACAAAATAGTTAAAATGTTGCCATAAACTATTTATAGTAACAGTTTAAATTGAATATGGTCATTATAGAGGTTGACCATGACAATAATAATCTTTGGAAACGGTTTTAATAAACGTGGCAAAATAATAAATAAATCTTTTTAAAAAGTTTAATATAATAATTATTTGAAAAACCTTACACAATCATATGAATAAGGTAAAAGAACAACAATGCCAAACTTATTACTACTAGTTCTATAATATTGTATATTTTTTTCTTATTAAAACTACTTCTCGTATTCTACGGCTTTTGTAACTCTTTGACATTTGTATATTTATCTTTCTCTTCTTAGGATTTTGCTTCTCATCATGTTGATTTGAAGTTGGCTCGGGTAACTGCAACTAGAATTAATAAAATTGTACAATAACAAATTCCAAATACAGGTTTGAAGTGTAAATGTTTGACATAAGCTAAAATTCTATCACTTCAACTGAATGGATTGATTAATTTGAAGACCCATACATTAGTTTTCATAAGCCTTATAACGGAAATATAAATCCATAAACGAATCAATTAATGTTCAAACTCAACTAGAAACAACAATTACTATTCCAATTACATATATTCCTAAGTTAGTTGGAAGAACTTCACAACAATACACAAAAGAAACTAACATAACATTAAGACCAAGCGTAGTAGAGTAGTATATCTAAAATATTAGAATTTATTCAAGATTTGTTTTGGATAAAAGCACATAACTTGAGTTTATATCTATTCCAATACTAGATTACCTTAGTTGCTATAACCCAAGAGATTGCATACCTTAATTGGCCAAAACTTTATCACCAGCGTATTGTAGCGTATTGTAGCGTATTGTAGCGTATTGTAGCGTATTGTTGCGTATTGTTGCGTATTGTTTGCTCGTTTCTTTTTGCCACCCTTCTTCCACATTGCCATCTTTGTCTACAAAAAAGATCGCCAACATCATAGAAGAAGAAAAAGGTCATCCAAAGTTCATGCTTGAACATGGAATTACTATATGAAGTGCAAGGAATTATTCTATGAAGTGCAATGTACAACATTAAAGGATACAACACCACTATCACTAACAACCGATTAAGAGCTATGGCGGTCATCATTCACTAGTAACCAAACAAAACAAAAGATACATTTAGATTTCATCATCAATGTATTGCAATAACTGATTATATTAGTTGGTCAATTAAAAATATACCTTGTGGTGAACAAATGATTCGTCGGAAGGGCAACCAAGAGGGTGTGTCGCCCACAATAGCCCATTGTTGAAACTCAAAAAATTTAAGTTCAAGTATCCGCAAAAAATAGTATCATATATCCAATCTTAGAAAGAAAAATCTAAAGTTGAGAAATGAATATGTGACTGAATATCAAAGAAAACAAACCATTAACACATAGCCACATGTCCACTGTAAAAAATATTTGTTCGCACACATGTCAAATATAATCTCAAATGCACTATGTACTCGGCTTGTTTTTGCACATGAAACTTGAAAGAACTAATTGCTTCCTCGGAAGGAATTGCTTTGTCTATCTTCTTGCCGAATATTTCCCTCAAACCTCTACCCGACCAAAAGAAGAGCTTAATCAGCACCGCTTATCATGATGCTAAAAGAACATAAAAAGTAATGCCCAACAACACACCGCAACTTTACTTGAATTACAATAATGGCATGTGCTTGAAGAACATTCATTTGCTTTCTTGATGGTACCAATTTTTACAAATACAAAAGCATTAGTTTATATCTCAAGCATTTATATGAATACACTTGATAGAAATACATACATAAGTGGGCAATATGGCAAAGATGGTATGCTTTCTTATTGTATATCGCCTTTTGATTGTGATCTTCTAGTTAAAATCTTGTGATCTTTTACTACCTGAATCTCTGCATTGAATGGGTTCCAAACTTCCAGAAGAAGTTACATGGTTGCTGCTTGCTATGTTTATTTTGACCGGTACTCAATTGTGTTCAAATTAACAGAGCATGCACCCTATCACATGATTCATATTAGTGTGCAAAAGATTGATAATAGTCAACACATTCACTCAAAGAAGGCAATAGTCTATAATAACATATATTAAGAAGAAGAAAAGATGAATAGCCTTAATATTTTTTTCAAATGTAATGACCTTATTTCAACATTTTTTGTCAATAATTCCTCAATTAAAAGCATATAACACCAAATAAGTTGAAAGGCAAAAACTCTATAATTTAGCCATAGTTGCATACATACACTAGATGTCTGGAACACATATAGGATTACATCAAAGCTAGCAAAATAACACGGTGGAGCACATATGGCAATACATCAACCTTTATGACCAAAATGCATCAGAAATTAACCTAAGCACTACTTGGTGATGAAAAAACTACAACCTTTGCAACTATACATTAGAAAAAGGACTATAAATAATAGGACCTAAACTTGTATAGTTGATCAATTTTTTTTACTTTGATTTTATTAGGTTTAAGCATATGGCCCCAACTCCATTTATCTAAGGCTCCTTTAATTTTGATCCAACTCTCTTACACTCCCTTACGGCCTTACTCCGTCTCAAATCTCAATCGAGTAATCGACGACTGAAAACAAAAATCAACATCGTCTCCTCTCAATCGACATCGTTTCCGACTGAAAAAGAAAACCCACCGGTCACCGGCGCCTGATTTCGTCTCCCTCCCTGTCGCCGGCGCCTCAAGCCCTCACTGCAGATTTGGGTAAAATTTAAAAAACCTAATTTTTTTATTTATACTCTTGATTTTTGTAACTTTGTTGAATTGTTGATAAATAATTTCTTAGTATTTGGTAATTGGTATTTGCAATTTGCAATTTGGTACTTGTTATTAGGCAGTGTAGGCACTGTGTCAGTATTTGGTATTTGCAATTTGCAAATTTGTTTTTTAAAGTTCAAACTAAGAAATTATATACTTATATTGATATTGTTATTGCTAATTGCTATTTATATTTGATAAACAATTAAAACAAAACATTGATTTTGAATGTTAATATTGCTATTGTTATTGCTAGAAAAAATGGAAAGATTTTTTAAAAGGAAAGCATCAACACGTGAATCGAGTTCTGCTCCTTCAACGCCTTGTGAAGGACTTCTCGATGTTACAAGTGATGATGTAATTAGCCAATTCCAAAAGATGAAGACTTGCAGGACTCAATTGTAAAAGGTAAATTGTTACCATTTTTAATGAAATCGTATCTTTTGGTTAATTTTTTTTATATGGGCCCCCATCAATATTTGTTTTTGCATCCGCCACTGTATTTGAGATCGTTTAAGAAAAAATATATATACATATATACCTACATAAGCACAACCTCAACATTTGCACATTGATTCTGTCATAAGAGAATTAAAACTTTTGTGAAGAAGAAAGTAATACCTGTCAAAAGTTAGACAATCAGGACGTGGAAGAAATTGATACCTTCAGTTAACGTCACATTTTCGTCGAGGTATCTAATTAACGAACAGTGGGAAAAAACCAATCCAGTAGAGAATCAATGATGAACAGAGGGCATGTAGGTGTGATGGAGGATGAAATTAACGAACAGGAATGAAAACTAGGGCTTAAAAGAGTAGCCAGTGATGGTGTTTGGTTACCTGGTCTCTATCGAAGCTAGCCCAATTTTTTGTCTATATCATGTTAATCATCGATTTTGACTTGAAAATTATTCCATTATTCAAAAAAGAGAGCTTGAAACTTGAATCGCTGCACATATGCCTCTTCTTAGGTTAAGGGATAAATCACCCTATCAATTATTTTACGTAATCATCTTTGGCCCATGGTAACTAGTGAATGGTGATGATGGATAATATGTTAAAAAGAATAAATATTTTCTATTACATGTGAATAAAAAAAAATAAGGTTTTTTTAGTTCTTAGTTTTTCCAAAATGTAATAATTAATGATTGAAGTAAATGTTTTATTGAAACTATTTATCGAAGTTTTATTACCTATAAAACAAAATAAACATAACTTTACTCTTTACATATATCAACAAAAATATTTTTAGTATTATTATATTTAATCTATGGTAAAAAAAATTATTGAATAATAATTATTTTTATTATAGTTATAGTATTAACATAATTTATACGAGTGTTAGTAATTTAAAATAATTAATAAATATTTATTTAATTAATAACTAAAATTGATAGTTTACAACTGATATTAATTAATGATTTACAATTAGTTTTAATAAAAATATTGTAAGTAATAATAACATAACTAATTTTAGTTAATAACAACTAATAATAACCAAGGGCATGATTGAAATGCTACTCGTTTCAATAGCTATTATATCCATTCAAGCAGAAATTTTTTAATAGATTCAAAAACTAAGATAGCTTATGGTTGTCTTTAAGTTCTTTAATGATCTATAAATTTTAAACGGATTTCCCCATCCTTTGCCCTTAATTTATATTTAATATATAAAAGAGGTGTAATGGTGTAATGCATCAATCTTTCTCGATAATTAGAACTTTCAATCCCCATTCATGATTCGTTTTCGTCCCTCTTGATTTTATTTTGTGTTTTTGTATGGTTTTGAGCTTTAAAGAGTACTCAGTTTGTTATCAGTTTTATGTAGTACTATGTCATGTTATAAGGCTTGACGTTTATCTTATATTTTAATGTGTTTATCAACCGGTTATAATGAGTCATCTTAAGATGTAATGTGTGATAATGGATGATAAATGTTAATATTATAATGTAGTGGGTGATCACATATCATATTGGATTGTAATGGGTGATAAATTTAACACTATAATATAGTAGATGATCACATGTCATATTGGATTGTAAACGGGTGATAAATGTTAATATTATAATATGGTGGGTGATCACCGGTCATATTGGATTGTAATGGGTAATAATAAGTTACAGTTGTAATAGGCGACAATGGGTCATACTGAGTTATAATGGATGATAACTAGTCAGTTTGTATTTGTGATAAAGAATCGGGTTGTAGTGGGTCATATTGGCTTTTAATTGAATACAACGAGTCATATTGGTCATAGTGCCCCACGTTGAATTACAATGAATCATTTGGTGTTACATTATGAGTTACAATAAGCCATATTAGGTTACAATGGGTTTATTCAACAATATTTTGTTCATAACTAAGTCTGCTAGTTTGACACACTCTAATAAGACCATATTCAAATTAGAAGGCTAAATACCATGAGAAAGTAAAAATAAAATGTCAAAAGAAAGCTCATATGTGAATCTATTGAAAAATCCAGAAAGAACATTTGAGAATGCATATGTGAACTGACGTTAAAAATTATTCATATGGGCACATATGCATTTTCAAATTGATTTTTTTTCAATAATTTACATAGTTTATTCTATTATATATATAAATCAAACTAGAGAATCGTCATCCATGCTCCTATCATCACTGGGACCGCCATCGCCACTCTTCCCTTCCCATTCCCAGCCTCTCACGACCTTTCTTCTCCTAACCCACATCCCCGATGAGAATGTTACTCGACATGTGGTCGACTTCTAAATGCTCACATAGGCCCACCCCTTCATTTCCTTAATCCCGTCTGCTTTTGTTATGTGGTTCACACAGTCCTGTGGTTCGATCCTTATGCTTGGTCCTGTGATTTGATCGTTATGCTTGGTCCCTATGGTTCGATCTCCATTGTTCTCCACCTTCGTTCATGTGCTTCGTCTCTGTGGTTCGATCTATAACTCTAGAGCTCTCCACCTTCGTCCTTGGAGTAACTCACCCCTGAAAGTCGACCTTCGACCTCCACCTTCTGTAACTCCCTGAACGTCGACCTTCAATCTCCACCTTCTGTAACTCCATCGATCTCACCCCTGAAGGTCGACCCTGAGAGGGAGAGAGATGGAACTGCCGACGATGGAGATGCCCGATGATTAGGTCGCCGACGATGGAGATGGTCGGTGGTTGGGTTTATTGTTTTACGGTGTATATAATATATATATATACACACACACAACGGAGTAGTTCATTTGGAAACCACCTTAACTAGAGGGAATCTCACGGAGCTAGTCTGAGGGACCAAAATCAAGCATTTTTGCATACCACAAGGTTTTTCTTGGAATAAAATTTTATAGGGACCCATCTATCTATCACTCATTTTATTTTCACTTTTTTTTAATTAAAAGATGAAAACAAAATGAGTGGTAGATAGGTGGGTTGTATAGGGTTGCACCATTAAAAATGGTTGCATTTGAACACCCCTCTCTCTCTCTCTCTCTATATATATATATATAACAACAAAAGAAGTTAGAATTTCATTAATTTTTTATTCCCACCCTTATTTCCCGCTTTTTTCTTTTTGCCCTCTGTTTTCTTTTCCATTTTACATCACAGAGCAAATGCTAAAAAGCAAAAGTGTATGTCCTACATCCATTGCATTTTATTTCTCCGGCAAAGAAGAGACCGTGAAGTCCATCTCTGTGAAATCGCTAGTTTCAGGTACGATTTTCTGTTTCTTATCTTGTTACTTATCTAAATCCAAATCGACCCGTGTGTCTCTGTTTAGATCCAAGAATGTATTTGCTATCATCGATTTGATTCAAGGGTTATTGTTGGTTGATATATTCGATGTGAAATCGCTGTTTTTTCTGGTATGTTTTTCCTTCTTTTTTTGCTTTATATTTTTCTCTTTTATGATAGAAGTATTGCCTTTTACTGATTCGTCTAGCACGTAGTTGATGACATGCCATGTCGTTTACCCAAACACTTACCGGCTAAGCACTTACCGGTTAAATTCAACGCTATCACTTAACTTATCGGGTAAATTTTAGTCCATTGAAACGGTATCGTAAGCAAAAATTTACCCAGCTCTAACCGGGCAAGAGCCGTCCCCTTCACTTACCATGTAAGACTCTCGACCATTGCTTTCACTCTTACCGGTAAGATTTTTGGTTATTGACATATTCATTGGTTAATAAAACTTGGTAAGCTTGGTAATCGCTTACCCGAGTAAGCATTTGGTAAACGGCCCTTAGAGAAATTGTACATCTAGTAGTAGTATTTAGTTGTCATTGGTGCAGATCATCTACTTGGTGTGTGTTTCCAATGCGCTAGATTGATGAGTATTCTAGTATCTCAATTCTCAAGTGGGGGTGAAGATGGGTACATGAGAAGCTGTATCGTGTATCTAGATTTATAACATAAATTATTTGAATGGAGTATGTTAGAAACTATGGTTGTTTTTATATGGATTTTTCTTTCATGGTACATACCTACTATTAATTAATACAAATATAAAGATATCGACTGTGTTTACAATCAGGCTGAAAACACATAAAACAATAACCAAATAATCCTTGCTGAACTTCTAAAAAACAACTTCAATTATGAGGTCGACCTAATCCAAACTTCTGGCTCCGCCCTTGTCTATAATAAGAACGGTTCGCTTGTGCTTCAAAATAAAATGTTATCTTCTCTTGTTTCTCTCTTTGTTTCTTTACAAGGTACAGTATTAGGTCAAAATTAGTCTTTAGATTTAAAACAAGTTTTGGGTTATTACAGTCTCAAGTTTCAGGTAACGTTTGCTAAACATAGGTTTGAACAATAGTTATCTATTTACTCGCAATTCATACAGAAGCTCATGAAACGTTGCTCTACACCCTTCTGTTAATCACATGTTGAAGTGTTGAAATTCTTTGATGTTTTAACTTGCTGTAGGTGTCCTAAATCATACTTCAGAGTCTACACTTGCACCCCAAGTTCCCCCCCCCCCCCCCCCCCTTTTATCTGTTCATAAAATTTCTAAACACAAAAGAACACAAAAGATTTAAAATTGATTTCAAACTAACAGAAAAAGCTGTAGAGAGATTGGGGAAAACTGAAACAAAGACATTTCCATTCAATGTTTCATTTTTCTTTCTCTCGTTTTCTTCTTTAATACCATTTTCTTCAATTGGAGAATTATTATTCTTTCTTACATTTTTATTAATAACAGAACCTGTATAATTGTTATATCATCATTCTTTCTTATGATGACAGTGATGAGAAAGTTTAGATTTAGTATGCTTTTGGTTTTTTATCAATTTGTTTTTTAATTGTAATCTTATAATGAACTCATAAGACAAATGACCTATGGAATATTTATCACCTTTGGATTCTAGCAGAAGGTTTATCACCATGAATATGGTTTTTGAGCAGTATCCACTTCCGAATTTAATCCTTTTGGATTTAGTCTCCACCTTCTATATTCATTGTCTTCTGGATTCAACTTGAGAATGGATTTTGTGAATTCACTTGAAGATGGATTTTGTGGATTTTTCTCCTCTGTGACTAACATTTTCAATCTATATTTTCAAGAGTCTGGATCCTTGTGCACTTACTAAGAAGATGACTCAAACTAAAGGGTCGTTTACTAAACGCTTACTCGGGTAAGCGCTTACGAAACTTACCAAGTTATGTTACATTAACCGATGAATATGACAATGACCAATAATATTACCCAGTAAGAGCGAAAGCAATGGTCGAGAGTCTTACCCGGTAAGTGAGGGCGACGACTCTTACCCGGTTAGTGTTTGCCGGGTAAATTTTTGCCTGTGAGACCCTTTTAATGGACTAAAATCTTACCCGATAAGGTATGTGATAGCGTCGAATTTAACCGGTAAGTGCTTACCGGGTAAGTGCTTACCGGGTAAGTGCTTACCGGGTAAGTGCTTACCAACCTCATATTGGAACCAAACATATAATTGACACTTACCGGTATACAACAAACAAAATTTTTTTTCACATAATAATTCACACAACGCCTAGGTCCTTATTTGACTATCATGCATTATGCATAAAACCAAGTGATCAACAGGGCGAACATAGTGGACCAAGCTCACTGGCTTTGAGAAGGTTGTCTTGTACTCAACATTTGCTTTTGCAATTTGAAAAATGATTGTTTTCATTACTCGAACATGTAACCTTATGATTCAGAAAAGTAGGGAAGTAGCCTTTTAGACCAAAATGTACCGACAAAAATAAGAAACATAGGTGCATCTAATATGGAATACCCGGTGAAGCGTCTGTTTATGTATACATTGTAGGGCATGAGTCCAATGCCTCAATACTTTTGATCATTCACCCGAAATGTTATCACTAGCTTGAGGTTGAGAAGAACTTCAATGTTCACATTTTCTTTATATACTTTCACTTGTGATCTATCAGCTTGTTTCTTCTCTAGATCAGCATAAGAGACTTGATTACCATAGCTGTAAGAAGAGATGATCTAGAGATTCTGCCAAAGCAAACATCGGAAGTATATGAACAAGTGTCACTAACATACCCAAAAGCAATGACATATAAGAACTGATTCAGTGGATACTACCAATCTCCTGATGATGTGCTATCAGGTCCTCGATAGGTCCTAAGGCAAGAACTTTATGTTGATCTGTATCGAAATCAGGAGGGGGTTGGCATTTCTTTTCTATCTTTTGTTTGTATTTTAAATTCAAAGTGGAAGATAACAGTCTGTTTATGCTCCCAACTCCCAAGGTGCTTTTCAGATTTAATCGGTCTCCAACCTCTTCCCCACTCAAGGTAGCGATTGCATACTACTTTCAAGACTCTATAATATTTGGTAGCTCAATTCCTTTTGCAGGTATGTTCTTCAGCTCATGGGATGAAGGCAAAGCAACATCCATGGATTTTTCAAATTCAAGGGGAAAACTTTGATCATTTCAAATACTAGGTAACCAAATAATTACCCACTTGCTACAATTCATTTCAGTTGTCCCTCTTCCTCAAGATTTCTTATTTTCATTCATTCCAAGATGATAATTCTCATCTATTTATAAGGATTGATTAATCTTTGTTTTGAATAGAGAAATATTCAGATGGAGCTGATGATTTGTTTAAGAATGGAAATTTTGTAAATTGTAAGTTTTTAATTAATGGTTGATTAGTCTTTGAATTAGGCATTAGTTAGTCTAGTTGGTTAACTAATAGATTGTTTTTGGTTTTTGAGAACAAGAAACTATACAAATAACAAAGAAATATGACGAAAAAATTACTAATTAACCAAATACACCAACTAACGCTAATTTAATCTACCTAAACTAAGGGAGAAATATATAAAGTTGATTTAAGACCTTTCCAAGACACAAAGTTACGGTAGTTACATTAGGTAGTTCTCCCTTAGTGCAGAGTTATGGCCTTGAGATTCATAGTTGCATAGTTGCATCACTTATAGACTAACGTGATATATGTCAAACAAAACTCACTAAAACCCTCTCTCAAGGTGATGCTGGAAAATGGGACTAAACATTCTAAGCATTAAAAGTGGTATAACAATTAGTCAAAACCTAATTTAGAGTCTAATTGACCTATATGCAAGATATTTTTATTGAATTGGAATATTTATCAAACAATCAGTTCATTCACTTCTAAATCCTAAAGATGTTAAATAAGCAATGGTTATCACATATAGAACGAGGTACCAAGTGATGTGTTGTTGATCAGACGTTAATCCTTGTTTAATTTTTTTGTCAAACACCCTTTTATTAAAGCTCTAAAATGGTAAAACCAAACAATTGATGTGTTTTTGTATTTTGACAGGTTCAGAACATTTTAGAGCGAAAAAGGAATAAAAGAGGACGTTGGACAGATTTACAAGGCTATGTCATTTTGATCCTATATCACTCATCCAAGCTCCGATTAAGGAAATTCAAAATTACCTAGAAAGATAAGACAATGATCTACAACTTTGGTTATTTGGGTTTTTGCAGATTAGAGCTTCCACTTAGTCGAAATTGCTTAGTCGAAATTGATATTGAAGTCACTCGAGAGCAAGGCATAACAACAGAAAGTACAACTTGTACAACAACATACATGTACATCCTAACGGAGCACCAAAATAAAGAAAAAATGGATATAATCTTTCTGCGTTGGAGCTGTTGATTTAGGAGAAATGGGCTGGATTTTGGAGTTTGATTAAAATAAATAAAAAAGGGCTCCTCGTCTTGGGATTTTTGGGGAAAGGTCGTGATTTTGAGTTGAGAAAGTAGACCTTCGCCTTTTTCTAGGGATGGCTCTTTTGATTTATAAAAATAACGGTTGGGCAAGAGGGGCACACACAAGTCAGAAAAATCAAAGGCACGATTTTGGGATTTTGTAGTCTCGCACAGAGACTAGAAAAGAAGAAAATGACTCAAGGTTTGTGGATGGTGAACAATCGAGAGGAATTAAGCAACCACAAAACAACAAGTAGACAACCCAAGATCAATTTCTTGACACATAGCCGCACAAGCAATAAAGCAATTAAACTAAATCACACGAGAGGTTGCAGATTTCTTATTCAACATCAACCGAGAGAGAGAGAGAGAGGATAGCATCAAGAGTGTGAAAACAGGTTCTTAACTTAATTGTTTACCTTGAGATGGTTTTAAAGGCAGTCACTCTTATCGTTGATTTCATTAATCATAGGCTGCTTGTTATTGATTTGAAGAATCACGATCGGTTGTTTTTGGTGGTGGCCTTTCTATCGGTCCTTATCAAATAGATCTTGAAAGTGGAGTTATACACAGTTTAATAGCTTAGAAATATTTACCTTGTTACTTTTTGTCTGTATAACTTTGCATAGAGGGATTTTGTATTGACGTTTGGGTTTTTGCAAATGTAAAAGTATAGATGGATGTCTTTTTGTTAGTGTGGTTCCTTAAGCATGTTTTAGGAAGGCACAATTTTTTTTTGGTTTGGACATCCTTATATTGTAATTAATAGTTTTGTATTTATATAAAATATTAATTAGCGTTTCATTTTTTCTAATCTAAAAATGAAATAAAAGTGTCCATATGTTGTTTCCAATATTTGTCTAAATCATGTCATAACTAGACACTTGCCATAGTTGTACATTTTTCATGACCCATCTCTTTGTCAAATTTTACATTAACCGTGATTTGATCATGACATAATCACGTTTAATATGTAGAGCGTATATGTTGGTTAATTCATGGTTATAATATATACTTATACTTAGTTTTTAGAACAATGACTATTTGTTACATTTTGGTCACGCAAAATAATAAAATCATGGCCATAAACTATTTATTAGCCACACAAACCAAACTGGACTGTTAGAACCGTCACTATTGTTTATCATTTATTTTAACTGTGACTTTATGTATACTTATAATAAAATCGGGGCCATAAACTATTTATTTTAACTGTGACTTTATGTATACTTATAGCCACAAAAATTTCATATCAATCATGGCCAAATAATGATTTATAATTACGTTAATTTTAATTGTCGTGTGATTGTGTGAGTCAAGTTTTGGTCACACAAAATAATAGAGAATGTGGTCATTTCATTACATATAGCTACACTTAAAATTTTAGAAACGTGGCTATCGATTACTTTTTTGTCACGTAAGACGATCAAAATCGTGGTCATAAACTACTTATTTGTCACACAGACTGAATTGTTAGAAGCGTGACTATTGGTTATCTACCATGTAGATATATTTTAGCTGTGGCCGTAGCTATATTTACGACCATACAAGATTTATGTCAGTTGTGGCCAAACATGACTTTTAGTCACGCTTAATTTTAAAACTATGTCTACTAGTTATCTTTTGGTCACGCAAAACCGTAAAAATCATGGCCAATTCAATATATGTTGTTACGGTTTATCTTAGAACCATAGCTACTTGTTATCTTTTGGCCATACAAAATAATAAAAACCGTCGCTATAAACTATTTACTTGTCACATGACTTGAATGTTATATAGAACCATGACTATTGGTTACCTTTTAGTCACATATAATTATTTTAACTATGGCCTAACATATATTTATAGCCACACAAATTTCATATTAACCCTGGTCAAATCATGATATATGGTTACACTTAATTTGTAAAACCGTGGCTAATAGTTACTTTTTGTCACACAAATAATTAAAAGTGTGACCATAAACACCTAGGGCCTTTGGCTACGTTTAACAAATTTATGTGGCTATATATTTTCTTGTTTTTGGCCACGAAAAAATTATGGCTTCATGTAGCGATATGTATCTCTATGGCCACAGAAAATAACCATCACAACATAAAGTCTTGCTATATAACAAAAACTGTGACTATATCTATTTATAGCCACAGTTTTTACCGTTACTGGCCACGATAAAAACCGTAGCCAAAAAGAACCATTTAGTCACGATTATATCTAAACAGTGACTTTAAGTTTGGATGTGTTTGGTAATGGTCATGGTTATTGAGTTAAACCATGGCTAAAACAATACTCCATCTTTAATTACGACTTTTAGCCACAGTTCTAAACCCAACTGTGGCTAACCTGAATTTATAAAACCGTGGCAAAAAGTCATTTTTGTACTAGTGTTAAAGGTATATCATAAGGCATGCATTTGATGGTGGTACGGATTGACGATGTTATGTAAAATAATATGGTAGATAATACTAATTTAGAAATAATTATTGACTGATCTTGTGCTTGGATTACATAAATTATTAGTATTTCTTGAATTCAATTTTATTTTTGATGATATAAACAATATATTGAAAATAATTATTGATTGATGTTGTGATTGGAATACATAAAAATAATATGGTAAAATACCAGGAAAAACGATTTTACATAAATTATTTGTATTTCTTGAATTCAATGTTATTTTCGATGATATAAACAATATATTGAAAACAAATTCGTAGTTATTGTGGACCCATTTTTACATCTCGTCCGGTGCCTAAAAATATTCAGGAACGGGTCTGTATATATATATATACAGCCATGGTAGCACCTGCATGTTACAAAACTGCAGCAGGTTGACAACACCGATGTATAGTTCAAAACGAACATGACGTTAATTTTACATCTAAAATAATTATTAGAACAACTATTTAAAAACCTATATTAGTGAACACAAATTTTCTATTTATAATCGTATTTAATGACAATAATTAAGTTGTATAATTTAAAACGAACATAACGTTAATTCTACGTCTAAAATCATTATAAGAACAACTAATTTAAAAACCTCTATTAGTGAATATGATTTTTCTATTTATAATCATATTCATTGAGGATAACTAAGTTGTGAAGTTTTAAAACGAACATGACAAAAGATCACATACACGTTTATTCTTAAAGCTAATGTCAAAGAAGCAACAACTAATGTTGTGGCATGGAGTTATACAAATAGATAGCGACTACAATTAAACTTAGATACGTCATGACATACGACTATTAAAACCAAAATGAAGGATCAATCGGATTTTGATGGTTAAGTTGTTGGTTTTTAAGCCCATTTGACCAATAAAGACATCCCTCCAATTAAGCAAGACTGCCATGTACAATTTAATTTGAAGCTTAATGCTCCCTTGAAGTTTTGGACCCATAAAACCAGCCGCAAGAAGATCCACCATATCCATGTAGATCAGGAGACCGACCGAAGAAGCGTTGAGTAATCCCACAGTGATAGGGTCAATTTTATTGTAGAGTCGTATGCAATGCATAAAAGATGCCCGTACGGTTGTTCGATTCTATCTTTTTTTTCTTGTCAAAAATGAAACTCAAAGGAATTGACGGGGACCGCACAAGTGGTGGAGCATGTGGTTTAATTCGATGCAAAGCGAAGAACCTTACTGCGATCCAGTGTGGATTCTTATTCTTACATCCACCATTTTATATAAATCACCAAAAGGACGTATTTAAATTAATTACTTATCAAAATACCCAAGAATCCAGAATGTGGGGGTTTCACAAGATCTATAAAATCAAATATCTCAATTAAGTAAAACTCACAAAATATTCCACAGTTTGATAATTATCAAGTAAAACACATTAACACTTTAAAATGAACATTTTTGGCATTTACAACGTTTTCACAAATAAACATGAACTCATATTGCTATATTTAAATAAAATCTAGATTTTACCCCAATTTACAAAATAAACTTAGATCCACAAGTTTCAAACATAAATACACATATCCAAGCACTTAGAATCATTCCCCAAACATCTTATATCAAAATCTCCATTTTGACCAAAACCCTACTTTTGACCTAACTTCCCCAAAATCCTCCAAACCGAAATTTGAGAAACATAAACACTATGAAGTTATCAATGGAGAATTTATGACTCATAATAAAGTTTATAAATTATGAGGATGAACTCACCACTTAGGTTTTGGTGAAAACATAGAAAACCCCAAATTTCTTGAAGATTGAGGTGATGATTAGCTTTTGACCTTTGCTTCCAATTCACCACCAAATACTATTGGATAATCCTAAAAATAATAATATATCCTTGAAAAACTCAAAAAAACGAAACCGCAACAAAAAGAATATTCAAAATCGGAGCTACAATGAGAGAGATATGACCAAATGAAGAAATAAGCTCAAAATCGATTTTATGCACCGCACCCCGACCGCGATTGTGACATGTGATTGTGACATGTCACAATTGCATGGAAAGGTCGCCTAGAGTGTATCGAAAGTCATTTTTACCCCTTGGCGACCATGACATGCCATAGTGCCACTAGCACAGTCGTTGGGCGCTAAAACCTGGGCTGTATCACGAGTTTTTCGAACGTTCTTCGACCGTATTTGTAATAACTCTAGTTTTGAGGAAAAAAATATATATTATTAAACAAACAAAAAAAACTATAATAATAGAATAATCCATGTATCTGGACGTGAAGGAAAATAAAAGGATTTTTCATATTCAATGGAATTAAACTCCCATGCAAATCAACAGATTGAAACCGCCGCTCATTAAACCCACGAAACCTTATCATTTCCTTTGCCGAGAAAAACCGACAATCCTATTGTGTATATAAGGGGCAACCTGTAAGCATAGGGCAAAACAAAAACAAAACAATTGAGAAAGAAGAAGGCAATAGCTCGTGTAAGAAAAGAAGGACGGTGACGGTTCGGTGAATCACAACGGTTTAGATACTCACCGGTAAGTGTTTTTCCTTACTCGATCGGTTATGTTTATTGTATATGGATGTCTCGGACCCTAGACGAGATGATTGATGTCTCGGTAAGGCGGTCTCGATCACCGGTCGTGATCGCCGTTCCAACCGGTTCTACCGATGTTATCGTTGTGTGTACCCGGTACAAGCTCTTGTTTGAGACGTGGGATATTCATCGAATATTCTGGGTAGTCAAGTTAGCGTTAAAAATGGTTTTCGTTTGAGTCGAGGAAGTTAAGTCGAAGACTATTATAAAGAGAAAAAAAAAACGACGCGTGGGTGTAAGGGTTGCCATGGAATGAGTTATGCATGTGTGTATATATATATATATATATATATATGAAACTATGATTATATCGTGAGTGATGGGGATGCATCCAGTAGGTACAGAAAGCTAATTAACATTAAGCTCATGGTGATGATGATAGTGTTTACGTATGCATATAAATGAATGTATATATATATATATATATAACATATATATATATATACACATGTATATATTTATGGATTCGGCTTCTAGTTAACCCATATAGGTTTTCATGAAAATATGTATATATACATATTACGAACGTATATATATATATATATGTATATATATATATAAATGTATATATATATATGTGTGTATATACATTTATGTATTTTCAAACCAAAAATATATATAGGAGAGGATTACTAGAAGCGTTTGGTAAAAGTAGCCTAGAAACGAAATCGATTAACTCGAAGTTTTGGGTGTTGAACCTTAGAATTAAATGTGATCATAAAATTGTGGGGAAGACGTGAGGAACTTCGAGATTTGGTTTGGGCTACGGCTAGTAAGGTGAGTTATACGTGACTTTTTATAAATGGTTGCATGTTTTATTAAAAAGCTTATTGATATTTTTAAATGTCGTGATGCATGAAATGTGAAATATTTCCCTGATATATGTTTTGAAATCTGTGTGGCAACGGGGGTGTATTACGGTGTAGATCGTAAGGCGAGCATGCTGTGTGAGCTTGTCTAAGCCGTAAGTGCGAACATGCTGTGTGAGTTCGCCAGGTAAAACTGTGTGCATCAAATAATACCTCCCAATATGCCGTTAGCTTTGTGATTTAAATTATTTTACCGCATGCATGATAAATTATGATGCTTTGTGAAATTCATTATTGATATTATTCATGCATGAAAACCGTGTCTTCACTGGGCCTTAGGCTCACCCAAACTCTTTTAAAATTGTTGCAACCCAGACATTTATTAGACTGGAAAGAAAAGTGGAATGAAGAGAAGATCGAATGACCGATATTTGAAGAAGATAGATGCAGATCAAGGCACTTATACATAGAGCAAAAGTATGTTCGTCAAAAATGTAAAGTTAGAGATTTTATTTCCGCTGCAATGTAAGTGATGATCTTGGGATACTATTTTCAATATATTGAGGTATTCGAAAATTTTGGGATGTTACAAGTGGTATGAGAGCAAAGTTTAAGCGAACTAGGTTAATTTAAATCTAGACTTAAACTGAGATTGGAAGATTTTATTCTTGACATATGTGCAACTAAAGATTGATTTATAGTGATGAGAGTAATGATTTAAGTTAACTTGGGGTCTGTGAACCTAGTCTTTAAGTAGATCAAAGTCGAGAAGTCGTTAGATGGCTTGATGCCATCGGATATAATGACATTGGTAGAGATTGACTATAATTGATGAAAGAAGTATGGTAAGATGAGATTCAAATAAAAAGGTAGATATAAAAAAAGGTTTTAAGGGATAAAGTTTGGTGATAAACTCCCACTAATGTTCTGGAGTAAGAAGAAATATGTTAAGCTTTAAGAATAAAGGAACTCATAGTATTGATGATATAATTAGACGATTCAACCCATATTTGAGTGAGATGGGGAAACATTTCTTATATTAATTACAGAGAAGAATAGTAAGATATGAGAATAGCAACGAGGTCATTAGTATCATCATTAATGGCAACAAATTTATGGTAAGAACTGATGATTGGATGCATGACTAGTTGAAAGATTTTACAATCAAGAGTTGGCTAGTCGAGATCATATGTAAACGTTATGAGAAGATCTAAGGGTTTTCTCAAAATTAGTTTCATAAAATAAAGACACCAGGTCGATGTGCGAGATGGTCTTAGAATGTAGGATACTATGGTTTAGTATTCTAGTTGGAAAATTGGGGTTCTATTATCCTCCATGTATGTATGGTGTGGTGTGGTTAGAGAGATGGTATTTTCTTTGATTGATGAAATCAACTACTGTTTGTAAGCATGTGTTGCTTTGAGCAAGCTATGAAAACGAGAAGGTGATAAGACAAAAAAAAGGTGTTATGATTGTAATCATGTATCACGTGTAGTTCGGAAGAAATATTTTGTGGTAAAATAATAAGGTTTATCCAAGTGTATGAATTCTAAGCCATAAATAGGGGGCAATGGAATTGTTCCCATGGTTATAAAGGCATTGTGCTAGGATAGTACAAACATACATGAGATGTTCTTCATTTAGGGAAAGATAAGTAAGATGCGATACAAGTTAAGAGGATGAAATAAATAAAGTGGTGCACTTAGAATCATCAATGATATGAATGACTCATAATATCCCAAATATCAATGAGGATGTAAATAGACAATATCAAGAACCTTGTTTGAGGATGTTTAGTTGATGATAACTATATGAATTGGTTCAGGAGAACCAAATGGTGGCATGTGTGGTGTAAAAAGCAGAGTTAACTAATTAGTTAGTATAACAAGTAGTGAAGCCGGTTAATGGTACATATTTGTCGTCAAAGGAGAGTTGTGACTAGACTCTAGAATGAACGCAATGCATGATATAAAGATTTTCCTTTTTGGAAGATGAGTTAAGTTAAACTTTATGGTCGCTTACAGGATGAATTCGAGTATGAATTTGGCAAAATATTAAAATAACTCAAGGGTTTGTACTCGACCAGTGACTTAGTCAAGTCAAATGATGAACATTGTGATGTTTAAGCATATCACACAAATGTGAAGTCATAAAGGTAAATGAAGTATGCCATGAAGACCAAGAAGTGATCCTAAAGTGTCTCTGCTAGGTTAGACAAAGGATTTTTTTTTTTGTATACAATAATGCTCCAATGTTGGCACTATGATGTATATTGGTCAAAAGGGGAAATGTTATAGTATGTGTGTCATGGTAATTGGAAATGGATGACCTGAAATTAGTAGCAGTAGTAGTGAATCTAAAAAAATTGAGGGATTATCTACAGAAAGGATTGTGTAGTCTATACTCGATAGCTAAAGTCATCTTGTGTGAAAAGATAAGTACATATATGCATAAGTGCATGAATATAAAAAGGTTTGATGTTGGATGCATACTTAAGTTGTGAAAGAATTTGCAACGAATAAGATGAATGTTGGCTTGCATGTTGCCATATTTTGTAGATAAGAAAGACAAGGTGGTACTTATGTGGGATAACCTTTAATGACAACCGAAATAACCACTTAGTGTTGAAAGCATTCACCTAAGTTAATGATTATCAAAGGGTATTCAGATAGAGCCACTCGAAGAGTACATTATATGATAAATGCTAGTCGGTTTGTCGAATTACCATTAAAAAAAGAGACAGCTAGACGGATCGGTAGTATATCTTCATTTGTTAGAAAATATTGATCAAGTTAGCAATAGATTGAAGATTTCCAGGATAAGCAAAGGAGTTATTTACAAAAATGGAAAGGAAGCTTAGAGCTCCAAGCAAAAAAAGAGTTGGTACAGTGGAAATTATGACATAATCTAAGGAAGTGTCTAAGCCGATGAAAGTGTCGAGGTAACTCTTAAGGATGTAGAGGTGGACAAAATTTTGAGCAATATTGAAGAATCGAAAGCTATCGTTGATTGAAAAGTAAGGAAACTAAGAAACAAAGAGATTGCTCTCGTGAAAGTTCAATGCATGGAGACATCATAGTGGGCGAAAGGCAACTTGGGAACCCGAGAAGGAGATGAGATTGAAGTACCCTCATTTAATTGTATAGAGCAAATTTCGAGGGCGAAATTTTGTTAAGGGGGGAAGTTTGTAATAACTCTAGTTTTGAGGAAAAAAATATATATTATTAAACAAACAAAAAAAACTATAATAATAGAATAATCCATGTATCTGGACGTGAAGAAAAATAAAAGGATTTTTCATATTCAATGGAATTAAACTCCCATGCAAATCAACAGATTGAAACCGCCGCTCATTAAACCCACGAAACCTTATCATTTCCTTTGCCGAGAAAAACCGACAATCCTATTGTGTATATAAGGGGCAACCTGTGTAAGCATAGGGCAAAACAAAAACAAAACAATTGAGAAAGAAGAAGGTAATAGCTCGTGTAAGAAAAGAAGGACGGTGACGGTTCGGTGAATCACAACGGTTTAGATACTCACCGGTAAATGTTTTTCCTTACTCGATCGGTTATGTTTATTGTATATGGATGTCTCGGACCCTAGACGAGATGATTGATGTCTCGGTAAGGCGGTCTCGATCACCGGTCGTGATCGTCGTTCCAACCGGTTCTACCGATGTTATCGTTGTGTGTACCCGGTACAAGCTCTTGTTTGAGACGTGGGATATTCATCGAATATTCTGGGTAGTCAAGTTAGCATTAAAAATGGTTTTCGTTTGAGTCGAGGAAGTTAAGTCGAAGACTATTATAAAGAGAAAAAAAAAACGACGCGTGGGTGTAAGGGTTGCCGTGGAATGAGTTATGCATTTGTATATATATATATATATATATATATATATATATATATATATATATATGAAACTATGATTATATCGTGAGTGATGGGGATGCATCCAGTAGATACTACAGAAAGCTAATTAACATTAAGCTCATGGTGATGATGATAGTGTTTACGTATGCATATAAATGAGTGTATATATATATATAGACACATGTATATATTTATGGATTCGGCTTCTAGTTAACCCATATAGGTTTTCATGAAAATATGTATATATACATATTACGAACGTATATATATATGTATATATATATAATTGTATATATATATATATATGTGTGTGTATATACATTTATGTATTTTCAAACCAAAAATATATATAGGAGAGGATTACTAGAAGGGTTTGGTAAAAGTAGCCTAGAAACGAAATCGATTAACTCGAAGTTTTGGGTGTTGAACCTTAGAATTAAATGTGATCATAAAATTGTAGGGAAGACGTGAGGAACTTCGAGATTTGGTTTGGGCTACGGCTAGTAAGGTGAGTTATACGTGACTTTTTATAAATGGTTGCATGTTTTATTAAAAAGCTTATTGATATTTTTAAATGTCGTGATGCATGAAATGTGAAATATTTCCCTGATATATGTTTTGAAATCTGTGTGGCAACGGGGGTGTATTACGGTGTAGATCGTAAGGCGAGCATGCTGTGTGAGCTTGTCTAAGCCGTAAGTGCGAACATGCTGTTTGAGTTCGCCAGGTAAAGCTGTGTGAATCAAATACCTCCCAATATGCCGTTAGCTTTGTGATTTAAATTATTTTACCGCATGCATAATAATATATGATGCTTTGTGAAATTCATTCTTGATATTATTCATGCATGAAAACCGTGTATTCACTAGGCCTTAGGCTCACCCAAACTCTTTTAAAATTGTTGCAACCAGACTGGAAAGAAAAGTGGAATGAAGAGAAGATCGAAGGACCGATATTTGACGAAGATAGATGCAGATCAAGGCACTTATACATAGAGCAAAAGTATGATCGTCAAAAATGTAAAGTTAGAGATTTTATTTCCGCTGCAATGTAAGTGATGATCTTGGGATACTATTTTCAATATATTGAGGTATTCGAAAATTTTGGGATGTTACAGTATTCTCGATCGCTTTCTCGAAGGCTTTCCCGACCGTTTTCTATGTCGTTCCTCGACCATTCTCCCAGACATTCCTCGACCATTCTCTTGGAACATTTGATGCTATTATACCTGTTATCGTGTCATTGTCATAATTTCATGTCATATTCATTGGGACGACCGAACACTCGGTAACGCCGGTGATATTGTGACAAATATCATAACCATAAGGCACTATAGCCATACTTCATATGTGGTTTTTCCTTTATCGATTCACCCAGTTCAATATTTTTTTCTTCAATTGGGATAAAAATCAGGATGTTACAATATTCGCTCAATATACAACAAATTATTCGATCGTTGTCTTTCCCATCTCTCTTCTCCAGGTTTAATGTTTTTCCTTTAACAAGTTTTTTGTTCAATGAAATTATGAGTTCCCCTCTCATATTTGTGTTCTTATATTCAATACTAAAATTAGTATTCAATGGGTTTTTTTATAATCGATTTCTTTATTCCACAAGTTTCTCTATCTCATTTTGAGTTGTGGTGTTTGAAGCTGGATTGTATTCTTAGAGGTTGTTTGTTTTTTAAAAAAAACTTCTTAATGGCTCTTAAGTCTGAATCATTCAGACCTTTTTACACACCACCTCTTATTAATCATAACTAAAATAAGACTTCAGACTTTAGACATCTTAAAAAACAAACGGCACCTTAGTTATCGGTAAGGCATTTCTAATTGAATTATCTTCCTTACTTTGGTTTATCTGTGTTTGTGTCATATTGTTTGATGTTGATTGAACTAACTTCTACTTCCTCATTTCAGAGGTCTCGGATATGTGACTTGCATGTATCTTTTTGTTTGGCTTGATTTTGGTCGCTCTTTAATCTCCTCATATGTTTATGAAGTTTTCACAATCTTTTTTGTTTTGTTAGATCTAGTACATAGTAATTACAACCTGAATTAGTATATTAAAATCATTTCCTAAGTTCCTTACTTAAAACTTTCAAACATTTTACCAAAAACAGCAGGACTTGTAATTAAGATTGGGATATAAATTCACATTTAATTAAAATTGTAGAAAATATAGTTGCAAGATCGTTCAAGAAAATGTTTAAACTATTAAAGACAATAAATAAGTACAAAAAGGTTGATTATGATTATTGTTTCATCACATATGTAAAAGGTTATATAGACAAGAAGGAGAGGGTTGAAGGAGACGGTTTATTGGGATATAAATTCACATTCAATATATATGTACTTTTCTTCATCGATCAATAAATATTCAAATTTTCTTCACCCATTAAAATATCTAGTTTCTCGATCTCGTAATAATAATTATTTCGTATTGTTCTAAAACAATAATTATTTCTGATTTCTTTTACCGATTTACAATTGTTACTAAATATAAGAAACATTTGTTTGGCCAATTTTAGTTTACTAGAAGCGTACTCGTGCAATGTAGCGAGATACATCACGATTTTAATGTTTCATTTTATTTTTTGTTTTTTTGTCGATTTACGGTACGATTTTGGATGGTTTTATAAGAAAGTGATTATGTTTTTTTTTATTAATTTGTTTAATTTAGGCTTAATAATATAACGTTTTTTATACAAAAAAATTAAGTATTTTGTTAGAATTCAATGATTATCTTATTTTAGATGTAAATACATATTTTAATTTTAAAAATCTATTATATATATTTTAAGAAAAAATAATTTTAATTTGTTGCATTTTCTTGAATATCTATACTACTATATAAAAATTCTAAAACGATTATTATACAATAACATTTACCACCCTTACAATTTTACATTTACCACCATTACAATTACTTATTTAATTTACTTTATATCCTGTACACAAATAATCGTATATGAACATATGCAATGAGAAAATACGTTCATTTTTCTACAAATTATATCATTATAATCGTCTCATCAATACCTTCAAAACGAGCCCAATATTGAATATTTTTTAATTTAACCGTACTATTAAATATTATGAATATCTACGAATTAAATTGTTTTATACTATACGTTTTATTTTTTTCACCGTTAGCACATTAAAAATACATAATCGTAAAATATATTAAAAATACGTTTCACTCTTATTATAAATTACATCATTATAATCTCTACTATATTATACAAATTCTAATACAGCTTTTTACAAACCTTTGTAAGCCAAAAAAATTTCCCACATGTTCCACTTCCTAATTCAATTAAATATTACGTTTATCACCCTTACAATTAGTTATTTAATTTATTTTATATCTCTTGTTTTCTTATATTTTCCATTTTATACCATTATTTAACATAAATAATCGTATATGAACAAGAATGCAATAAAAAATACGTTTATTATTTTTACAAATTATATCATTATAATAGTCTTGTCAATCCCTTCAAAACGAGCCCAATATTGAATATTTTTTTATTTAACCGTACTATTAAATATAATGAATATCAACAAATAAGATTGTTTAATATCCTTACACATTATTTTATTTTTACCTTTATCATATTAAAATTACGTAAACCAACTAAAATATATTAATAACACGTTTCATCAATTCATTTTATTTCGAAAAACTTACATTGTAACACATAACAAATTATTGAAATAGTTCACATAAATCACCAACTAGTGAATTCCGTATAGCGAATTGATATTTGTTATCCTTGATTTGATTATACTATAAACATGAAATTATTGGAATTCCCTTTTGCCCTTTATTTAACTCTTTAATAATTTTGGAAGATAAAAATAAACTTTTACACCCGCCGCATTGCGCAAACATATAACTATATAGTTCACATAAAGTGTTTTATATAATTTTTTTTTTGATAAAATTGTTTCATATATTTGTATTTTTTATGTGAAAATGAAAAAGTTTCATCAGATTGAGAAAATGCATCAAACAATTTCATAAGAATTAGAAAATACATGAAATAATTTAATTTTACATAAAAAAACACAAATATATGAAACAATTTCATCAACAAAAGAATTATATAACACAATTTAATCAAATTAAACAATTTCATGAACCAATTTCATTAACTTAACCATGAAATTGATGGTTTACACGGTTTGCAAAATTAGAGTTGTTTCCATTTGATCTCTCTCATATATATATATATATATACATACATATATATATATATATATATAATATATTATAAAGATTTCTGAAACGGTTATTTGTACAAAAAACGCTTCTCACTCGCATCTCTCATCCACTGTAAGCCATTTTTATTTAGTCTAGTTCTTTAGTTGAGGATTTCCTTCGGATATATATTGATCAGAGAATTTCGTTCTTCCCATTTTTCAATCGATTTGCTTTGAAAAGAGTTTTTGCATGGTTGCAGTAATATAATTTTCTTTCGCAAAATTTTAGCGAGGTGTTTACTTCGACTGGAAAATAATTTTCCTTCGCTTAAGAGGTTTTATTTTGATGTTATTGATAAAAGAATGCCAAAATCATTGTTGCTGGATCTGCAATTAATCTCAATGACAAAAAGATCTCGTTAGACTTATAAATTGGATAATCTTTGCTCTTTGCATTTGGTTTTCTTCTATTTTTTTGAATCCATTTAGTTTGAAAATGATTTGTACCCGATTCAAATGACTTTGCTTTTCAAAATCATTTGGGCGGATTTCATTTCTATACGGAATTGAAATTATTTTCTTCAGATTAAAACACCAAAATGGTATGTTGAATTTTTGCTGCTGTAGTCATTTAAAACCTTTGCTGTCCTAGTGTCCTGTCTGTGATCTAGCTAAATGGGAAAAGGAAATCTGGTTAGATTTGCAAATACAAGAATCTATAGCTACAGTCATGTCTCTTAAGTTGCCTCAGAATTTGAATCTTCAACATGAGTTGTTCTTGTTCTCACATGTACATTTCTTGCTGCAGTTTAATGTCTATGGTCAGGTAACCAAGAATGAATGTGGTTAAGACCTTAGTGTTCATCACATTTCGCAAGCGTCTACACTTAGTGATATAGTGAAAATGACCTTCAGTAGCAGCTCTATTTAATATTTACAAACCTTATGCTCATTGATTTGTCTTTGCAATCTCAACAAAATTGATGAAGGCAATCGTGAAACGTTTTTGTTTATTGGAGGATCCCTATATCATATCAAGGCATTAAAATTGGTTTTAATTCAAAACTAGTTACAAGCATATAAGTTTTAATGTCTTCAATATGATATAGAGATGCTACCAAAAACAAAAACGTTTAACGATTGTCTTCATCAGTTTTGTGGAGACAGCATAGACAAATTAATGATGGTAAACGATTGTACTTAGAAGTTGCACAACAACAAAATTGGGTTTGTTGGACGCCAAAAATGTTTAACACAAATAGACTGTTTTGTATACTGGACACATGTTTATTGGGCCAAACATTTTGAGGTGGCTTTTGGAAGCCAAACTGTGGTAACTTCTCCTAGCGAATGGGAAATGTATATTCTACATCCACCTTTAATGTTACCTTAGAATAGTCGAATGAACTCCTAATTAAGGCAAGTAAGGACTATATAACAGTTTCTACTATGTAGGTACTAGGGACCTGACAACGTAAACTCAAACCTTAGATGAAGTGTGATTTCATTTCTTTCCTTTATTAGATTATATGACATTAATTGATTAGTTATTATTATTTCTCTTTGTTTTCTGACATGTACATTTCTTGCTGCAGTTCAACGTTTCTAGTGAGGTCACCAAGAATGGATGTTGTTACAACCTCAATGTTCATAGCATTTCGCAAGGTTCTACACTTTACACTTCATGCTTCTTTTGCATGTCACATAATAGTTTGTACTGTTAGGGACCATGATGACAATGAGCTTGGCATAAACCATCTCTCACAAAAATGATAATCTAAAGATACAATATCAAACTAAAATAGAAATAAGTAAAGGAAAGGTTGCAGCTAATCTCCCTAACATCCTTAAGAAAAGCATCATGTGAACCACCATATGTGCTATGAAGATATGCAAAGTTTTTTTGAAAGTGGCAAAAGGTTGATTTCGATGGTGCCAGTATCTAGTATCTATTTAAGTTTATGTTTGTTTACGGATCTTTATTCTTGAATAATCTGTTTCTCTGTTGTTTTGTTATTTACTTCCATTAATTTGTAGGTAAAATCTCTTTCTTTGTCTTTCGTATATATCTTGTTTCTGCTTTTGTCCCACCATGATGGTGGTTGTCTTGTCGATCTTTACCTGCTATCAAGAAGGTCTTGTAGTTGTAAAACATACATTTTCTTGTAGTCATGATGCTAGCATTCTATTTCGTTGGGATAGTAGTTATATTTTGTATTTTGGGTGATCAGATAATAAGGCAACTGCATTTAATTGGTCTAGTTGGATTAACGTTTCACGAATAAAAGTGATCTACACTTCTAGTTGAATTAGGGAAGACCAGGAACCCTCTGATTGCTCAAAAGATAAAAAAATGACGTTTTCATGGATTCTACTGATTTGGATCATGATGAGTATAGCAATGTTCTGAAGATGCTTCCGGATATCATCGATCTCTCCTAGTCAAATGGATCTTGGCAGCAGATGGGGACTTTAAGTGTGTTTCAGCATGAAGCCAGTGATAATCTGGTTTCTGGAGATCTCATTGGCGAGCTTTTAGTTCAAGATTTTTCTCCATCTTCAGCTTGGAAGCGATGGAAAAAGTTGCTGACGCTTATCAAGAAAACATTAAACGAAGTGGCAGTCTTCAGTGCTTCTGTGAGCATGCTAAAGATTTAAACTTTTTGTCCTCTATGCAGTTTTATCTGTGCAAATTAAGTAGCAGAGATCAGGTTGCCTCTTTGGGAAAATTTGGTTGATCACAACACCATGTCAAGGGTCCATCTTTCATTCAAGGTGACAAGGAGTCTCATGCATTTTCAGAATCATGATGAAATGCTTGAGAGACTATATATAGGTTTGGACTAGACATTGGGTTTGTTCAATACATTATAGAACAGCCTCCTGGAGCAGGAGTCTGTCTGTTCACAATATACATTATGCAAAGACCGCCTAATTGATCCATCCTTAATAGTTGTAAATAAAAAGATTAAGATCAAGGAGGGGATAGAGGGTGTGAAGGCCGGCTACCAAGGGAGATGCCGCATCGAGCAAAAGGGAGAGCATAGTAGTTACACAATCAATGAGGGTATGGTACCAGATTGTACTTAATAGTTGCACAACAACAAAACTGGGTTTGTAGGATGTCAAGAATGTTTAATTGTTCTAATAGACTATTTTATATATTGGACAAATGTGCCAAACTAGCGTGTGCTCTTTGTAAATATGTTTTGCAATAAGTTTATACGAAGTTTTTGGATGTTTTTGCAATTGTTTTAGCTATTATATATTTATAAGACGTTATGTAAATGATGTCAAATGATAAGCAGCTTTGTTCATTTATACAAGAGAAATGAACACAACTTATATACGTCTTAATATTGGTATAAATTTATTTGTATTCAAAACGTTTACACCAGAGAATTAAACACAACGAATAACCATATTACATTTGTGTTTTGCTAGATCAAGAAGCAGATTTAATTTTTTCCCTCTTGTATACACTCTTTTTGCAATCTTCTCTCATCGTCTTTCTCATTTATACTAATATTTCTAAACAAATTATCACCGGTCACCAATTATAAGTAACTTGCTCCGTGGTTCCAAGTGATCATTGTGCTAATAAACTGGGACTACTAAAACTCTTCATCCAAGCCAAAAGTTGGCTTGAATTGTTTATTTCTATTTAGATAATGAACTATCTTTAATTGTAGTGTGAGTATTCGACTTGGAGCGAAATGAGGGGGAATTTTTTTTTCTAGTGAAACTAGATAGATTGCTAAATTAACCAATTCATTTGAAAATATATAATTTATTAAATCAACTTGCTATTATGCAAATACCTAGTATTTACAACATGAATTTGTAATTAAAATCATTTCATAAGTTCTTTACTCAAAATGTTCAAACATTTTTTCAAAAACAATCTTCCATAACTTTAAAGTAAGATTTGGACACAATTCACATCTAATTAAATTTGAAGAAAACATAGCTACTCGAAGTTCAAGATAACTTTGAAACTATTAAAGGCAATAAATAAGCAAACAAGGTTGCCCCATATGTAAACGGATATATAGACAAGAAGGAAAGGGTTGAAGGTGACGGTTTATTGGATCAATCACTTGTGATTTTTTGTAACTGTCTCGTTCATGGAGGAAATAAATTGATCTCTAGAAGAAAGTTTGTTCAAGAGATTTCTAGTTTGTGTCAATGATGGTTATTTGAACAAGAAACTATCAAACTTAATATAAAGTACATGGACCTCAAATGCTTTTTCATTTTTGCTTAGAAAAGGTCCAATTAAATTCAAATGATTTTTTGTGTCAAAGAGGATGAATGATTCTCTTGAAAGTTCGTATGATTACAAATTAAGAGATGCAATGTTAACCAAAGCATCAAGATAAATATGCAGCCATTTTATAGACCATGGGCTAGGGACGTTTTAGAATACATTATTCTAAGGTTATTATTACGTTTAGATATAACACAAAATATTGTATAAACATAATAATTGGACAATGCCTTTCATTAATTAATAGCATGACACAATGCCAACATACTAACAACAACATACTTCAGGAATAGTGGTATGTCTATTTCTATCCCTGCATGACTAAGCCATATCTAATATGATCATCACTTGCTCATTTTTCCTTTGAAGAATTCTCCACACAAAACTGTTGGGAAATTCAAAAATATACAAGTACAGTTAATACTGCTAGAAGAACTTGATTACTACTTCTGAGATTAATGCTGCTGAGAGAAGTTAGTACTGCTAAGTCAAGATTAATACTGCTAGAGGAGATTACTACTGCTAAGCAATTTTAGTACTGCTAGTAGTTAGTACTGCTGAAGGTTAATACTGCTCAAAGTATTAATGATGCTGAAGAGTTAGTGCTGCTTATGAGATTATCAAGATTCGTGCAGATCAAGTTTGAAGATTATGGAAAGCTTGAAGATAAAGATGGAAGATTATTTTGAAGATCTTTTATTATTTGTAATTATCTTTTATCTTGAGTATATATAGAATAGTTTGTAATTGATAGAATTAAGAGAATTCTGAATTTTTTTTTGATAGAGAGAATCAACCTCAAGGTTTGTAATCCTAATTCTAGAGAAATAAAATTCGTATTGGTGAGCTTGTTCATCAATATTGAGGTTGAGTGTTGAATCT